>CM033630.1:20335362-21535362 GCA_019453435.1 Rhinogobius similis | reverse complement strand
ACCAATTAGTAGTGGGAAAATTGAACATTATCGCTGTAAACGGCGAAGCCCGTGCGAAAATCGCGCCGCAGTGCGCACTAACGCAGCGCTGCGTGGGGATGACGGCGCCGCGGCGTCGTCATCCCCACGCAAAGCGCCGTGCGCTGAGTCGCCCAGTAATGCGTTCCCCGACTCATGCACGTTCCGTGCATATAACAATGTTATGTAAAAATTGAACATTACTATTGTAAATAGGGCCAATAACAGAAAGTGGGCGGAGCCCACTGAAAAATTTCGAAAGTGTCCGCCAGTGACCAGGGACCCATACCAAAACGTGAAAATGTATAGTTTGCGAAATAAAAAAAAGGGGAAACATTGTTTTCGCATCGGAATATTATTCTTCTTTCTTCTTTCTTCTTTCTTCTTCTTCTTGGGACCAACCCCCCTATTTTTCACCCAGTGAACATTGACGAAGTCTCAGAAAAATTTGCACACCTCTAAAAATCGTGCCTCTGTACATTCTGGCTATTTCCGATTTACAAAATTCAAAAATATGGCGCGTCAGCGCCCCCAAGTGTACAAAAAATGCATTGCGGGATAGGAAGGTGCCAAAAAAATTTTTTATCGTAGAATCATGAAACTTGGCAGAGAGGTAGATAGTGACAAGAGAAGCAAAAAATATAATTACGGCAACGCCGTCCGCCCAACCAATTGTCGGCCATATTGGATGAAAATCCGCTAAACCTGACTCAGCGCTTTTTTAAACTTCAGATTTTTACGAACTCCTCCCAGGGCGTTTAACGAACGAGCTGAAATTTTGTGAAAACGAAGTTGAGGAGTGTGGCATCAAAAGTTATAAAAATAATGAACCTAACTTTTACGTTCTCTGTGATGCGAAGCGGAAAAATTTTGCCAGAATTCCTGAAATTTTCAAATTTTTAATTTTGCTCCCATTTGCACTTATAAAGTCCGAATTGCATCAAATTTGAATTAGTTGTTAAACTCACTGTCTGAAACCTATTAGAGGTGAAAAAATTAAATTTGGCGCGTTAGCGCCCCCTACAGATCAAAGCAAACTTTTATATGGAGAGCAAAAAATTTTGTTTTTAGATTTTTTGAAATTTTGCACAAAATTCCATTTTGGCCTACCGATCAAAAAGCCAATGAGACCCATGTCATATTTTGTACGGCTAAGCCGCACTAATGACCAAAACACCCCATGTTATTCCTATGGGAAAATCGACAAATGTCTCAAATTTGCATATTTTTTTCCTATGCATTGTAACGAACTCCTCCTCGGGCGTAAGCCCGACTAACCTCAAATTTGGTGAACATCTTTCTGAGGAGTGGGGCACTAAAAGTTATCCAAATCGTTGGGATAAGTATTACGGTCTCTGTGCGGCGAAGCCGCTAATTTTGCCAATATTTTAGAAAAGACAGAAAAACCCCATGTTATTCCTATGGGAAAATCTCTAAATCTCTCAAAATAAACTTTGTACTTTAACGCACTCCTCCTCGGGTGTAAGCCCGATTAACCTGAAACTTGGTGACAATCATCTTGAGGAGTGGGGCACCAAAAGTTATCCACATTTTATGGATAAGTAGTACGGTCTCTGTGCGGCGAAGCCGCAAAAAGTGCCCAAACTTGTACAAATGACAGAAACATCCCATGTTATTCCTATGGGGAAAATGCAAAATCACTCAAATTAAACTTTGTACTTTAACGCACTCCTCCTCGGGCGTAAGCCCGACCATCCTGAAATTTGGTGAAAATGATCTTGAGGACTGGGCCATCTAAAGTTATCCAGGATTTTAGCACAAGTATTACAGTCTTTGTGCGGCGCAGCCGCAAACTTTGACCAATTTTTACACATTTTCAGTGAAATATGAGCAGTAGGAGGCGCGGTAGCGCCACGGATTCGGCAGCAGGTATTTTATGAGGAGGGAAATTGGGGCGCGTAAGCGCCCCCCTCTGGTGTTGCGGGGCGGCGGCGTGGCGCGGGCGAGGGCCGATCATTGCCGCTTGCGGCTATATTTTTATTTACATTTGTTTGAGATTACGTAGCTAAAAGGTTGCGTTCATGTTCTTTCAGATGGAGACCTGTCTATCTCTGAGGGGGATTTCATGTTTTTTAAAGAAATAATAACCCACAAACCTTTTGTTTTAATATCATTTGTGTCAGGCAACATTCAAAGCAGCATTTGAAGCAACAATAATTAAAAGAAATGCATTTAAACATATTGTCACAATTAGTCCCACTCTCTGAACGCACATGAAGAAGTGTCAGTCATGTCAATCACAGCGCCTGATATTGATTACCTTTAATTGGCCTCAGAGCAGACAGTCTCTTCCCACACACTCATTTATAAAACACAGTGTTACAAATGTGTGAGGGCTGCTGTGTTTACATCTGACCCAGAGCGCCACCCTTCGCCCCCCGTATGCCAATCTCCAACTCCCCGTGTGCTCGTCTGTCCCGTGCTGGCCTTAATTGTGGCGCTGTGGCTGGCCCTGCGCCGTCTATTGATTTGAAGCTGCTGAAGGCTGAGCCCAAGGGCAGCTGAAGGGCTTCTGGAGAGGCTGGCCACTGCCTTTAGAGGCCGGTCCCTTGGGTCTGCCTGTTAGCCTGCACTCTACTGCACAGCGAAACCACCAACCACCAAACCACAGTCAATGCACTCTCAGGCCGGACGAGCTCTGCGTTTGCATGCCAGTTTATGCTTTTTATGTATCCGTCCCATATGCACGCTGTGTTTTTAAGCATACATGTGTTAGTCCTGATGTATGCTATGGAAAAGAGAAGACGAAGATGAAATGATCGCTCTCATTTGTTTGTAAATCCTGGAAGAAGGGGCTGATGTTTATTAAAATACTTGAGTTAGAAGTATGGAATGGCTGGGAATGTGTGTAGCAAGTTGAGTTGTCAAAAGTATTGAAAATCAGATGTGAACTGATACTAAATTAGTACTGAAAATTGTATATTTATGTATACAAGTATCTTTAATAGACCTACCATCCCTGAACACTTCAAATATGTCACATCAAGAGCTCAGTTTTGCCTGCAATTTTGAGGCTGTAAATTGTGGAGCCAATTATCACATTAGACTAGTGACACCATATCAGAGATTTAAGTGATATTTAGTATATCAATCAAATGTGTAAAAGTGAGTATGTAGGCCTACTTTATGCCCATGTTAGAATAACTCTAACGCAGGAAAACCTATATTGTTAAAAGACATGAGCTGTAATAAATAAATAAATAGCAGGAAAAAAAAAACTAAAATAAATAATCATCATAAAAATACTCATTTGAATCAATACTTTTAAATAAATAAATAAAAATCATATAAATAGTGCAAAATTAGAACTGTTATAGAATAATCTTGGGTTATGTAAAGTACAATACAACATGGAAACATAAATAAAGTACAATTATTTTGTGTTGTTTGGTTTCGAGTATTCAGCATATTCCTTAATATCGAAATCGAGTTTGAATTGTTAGTATCGTGACAACTTAACAAGTAAGACACAAAAATAAAATGTATTCTTTCCTGTAGTGGTTGCAGTGCAAAGGGGGTGCTACCTTGCATGCCGGTGGGACCAAACTCCTGGCGTGTGAGAAATATTGCGTGATCGTGGTACTCTGCGTCGCCTGTGTCCTGCTTCTGCTGCAGAAAAGCCCATCGACACACATTCTCCAGGCTTTGAGAAGGGTTTCCCAGTTCAATCAAACTCATCGACTGGAAAAGACACACACAAACACGAATAATGAAACTGAGTCAATCTGTGTACACATCAAACACCAGTGCCTCTTCACTGGGGGTTTACAGCGCATCTCTTCCCTGTAGGGGGCAGTGTCACAGTGTGCAACTTCATCACCTCATCCCACAAACTGCTGAGGTACACAACGACACGCAGAAGAACGGATACAAAGGCATAAAAGAATGCATTGCAACTCTGATCTGGCTGATTTAAATAATGAACATGAAAAACTAACAGCGTGTTCTTTGTAATGAGCTATGCACCGCTACTCCAAAACATAACCAATGAGAAAACGTTTACTTTTAATTAAATGCATAATACATTGCAATGCCTTCACAGTCCTTTCTTTCACCTTGGTTGTGCTTGTTCATAAGTCCAGCACACTTTTCTACCCTCCATCTTTCTACATCTTTTACTTTTCCCATCCTTTTCCTGCCCTTTTTACACATGCACAGCTGAACCAAACACAGAGGAGTGTGCGTAGAAACATATGGCCTGCCTCTGCACACATGATGGAGTGTGAATGCGCCGCAAAAGCCCCTTAGACACACTGCGCTCTTTACATGTGTGTACTTAATCTTGTGCATCAGGTGCTTTCTCCATATTTCATTTTTTATGATCTCTAAAAAAGCTTGCTTGTACGTGTTTTTTCATGTTTTAAGTGTGCATGTGCCTGTGTGTGCCTGCATTCAGGGTCACATAGCCAATCGGCAGGCTGTCTGGGTGCAGCTCTGTTGCCACGGTAATTGGGGATGATGGACAGCCGCGAGCTTTGGCTGGAGCAGCATCGGGGCTGGTCCAGAATGACCAATGTGGGAGTGAGTGTGTATCGATGCTCAGGCACGACCGTGGACACAGAGAGGAAGAGAGATAAGGATAAAGCAGCATGAAAGGTTGTATTCTTGTACTGCGGTTCAATGATATCCAAAACCCAAAAGGAGAGCAGAAGGCCAGAACTAACATGCAGTACTCTATTTTCTATACATTTTGTTGAGCCATACTACCCTGTCTACTCATGTGAAGAAAGATAGACTGATATATCAGGACAATATTTACACTTTTCAGTAAAATCGGCTATCAACCTTGAATCTCCAGCAGAGGCCATAATATTGTTTTTGGTCAAACAGCTGCCTACAACTTTCATAAACAAACTTGACAAAGAGACAACTGTGACGTTGGTTTGTCCCATGTAACAAATAAAATAATTTAACTAAATTACCAAACAGTATGCCTCAGACCATTTCTAACCGTGTTTTAACTTTTGCCAAAGTAAGTTTCATTGCTTGCTAGCTTGTGAGCTTTGTCCTACTAAGAATTTACTAAGGATGCCCTTCAAAGATTTCCCTGTGTTTTAATACTGTTTGAATGCTATAGTGCAAAGAGGGCACTGCACAAAACAGGACTAGACTGCTCTCCTATCCAGTTTATAATAAAACAGGTTTTTGGGTGAGTTTGTAGTAAATTCAAATTACATAATTTGGGAAAATCCATTCAGTATATCCCTATATCAGCCCATCAATATTGTGAAAGCCAATCGACCACCGGCCCCTCTGGATTCAAAACCATCACATTGCTCATGCTCTCTGACTGTTTTTATCTAATTAACTTTATTTTGTCATTAAGAAAGTTGTCATAAAATATAATCACAAACTTGAGGAAAAGTAACATATTAGACAGTAATGTAAAGTAAAAGTAAATTATTACCCCCATAAGTTATTATTCCATCTGTCATTTACTGAAAGATATGTCAATATAGTAATTATCATGACAGGCCTATTTGTAGCACAACACTGCCCTATCTCACTATAAAACTATCTTCCCTTTGGGTTTCCCGTTGTTATCTTACTCTTCCACTTCCATCTGCACAGAGCTATTGTGTTACAGTAAAGGAGAAGAATGGATGCTGCCTCTGTATGTTTATGAATGAGAGATGGGCTATCATTGATTGTTTATCTTCGCCTGGACTTCCCATGATTCACTGCTGCAGCCGACTGGGAAGAGGGAGCCGGCAGATTGCATAACGGACAGGACTTTTCTGTGTGTGCTCGTTTTGGTGCTGAACTGTGAAGGCGTGCGACTTGAAAACATTCCCCCGGGACGCTGCATGCTTTTAGTTCCTCTTTTGCTCAGTCCACTGGAATAACAGGCCGGGGGCATCAGTGCGTGTTGATGAGCGCACGCTTGTGTTTTGGCCGTGTTTGTTTATGTGTGCGACTCTGGCCTGTGCTTACTGTAGAGAAAAAGATTGTCAGTTAGTGCTGCTGAGACAGGGACATCCACTTTCCAAGAACAACTCTTACCTTGCCGTAGCCCAGCATGATGATCCGCACTAGGACCACGTTGATTTTTGCTCCTAGAGACTGGTCGTGGTAGATCTCATTCACCTGAAGAAACAGAGGAAAAGGGTTTTTCTAACAAACAATTCATGAAATTCAGTTACCGTACACGTTTAGTCCAAGTCAATCCCAAGAACGAGTCAAAGCCAAAACAGCAAAAATGTATCCCAATAAAAATATTTATACAATTTAATGTTAATCCAACAGACATGTGTTAAAACATGTTTTTAAACTAGTTAGTAGAGATTTAATTATGAGATAATGTGAAATGGCAGTGATATGAATCACAAAGGTGAAGAAATATCACCATATTCCCTTATTTGATATTGCTTCATTTAACTTTTTAATCATCTCTCTTTTGTAAATTTATTTAACCAAGTATACGTGATATTCAAATTTGGCATATCTTCAAAACAAGATTCACATCTAAATGTTGATCGATTTCCCACCTCTATCGACTAAGTGTGCATCATGAAAAAACACATGTACTAAGTTGAGATCCAAGTAAGTAAGATTTTGTTTGCCAACAAATAAGGCGTTATGTCATTATCTACAACAATGTGAATGAATTGTTTCAGTGCATTGATAAATAGATAATGTAACTGTACCCCATTTAAGGCTTGCCGTCACTGTTTTATAGAGTCAATTCCTTGCGACCGCTTAAAGAGAGTGAAATTCTGCCATTTTAGGTTTGTAAAAGTAGCTCTCCAGGGAAAGGTTGGAGACCCCTGCTGTAGAGTATATGGTCTCATAAACACAAGTAAAATATGTTACTGTTGCAACAAGTTACAGAATTTCCCAGTTGCTATAGCAGTAAAAATAAGCTATAACTTTTGGTAAAGTGTGCGGACTCGCAGTGTTGACACACAGAATCTATTGTATTATTTTTAGTGTGAAGGCACTGGAGACTACTTTGAGAGTGGACATCGGGACAACTGTCATTGGTGCCTGGCCCAAAATAAAGAGTGCTCTGAACTCGCTCTCCATGAGCACAGATGGGTTGGATAAGGGGAATAGAATAGCACTAAGGAGAGAAATGGCTTAATGCAAGGAAACAGGGTAATTTGTGACACAGAAGACACAGAGACGATGCCGCAGACACAACGCCAGCGCAATGGAGAGAGAGAAGGTCTAAATTGGCATCGGAGTCGAGAGCTGCTGTCCTCTGTGTGCTGTGTGTGGTGCTTAATGAGGCAAAGGGATGTAAAAACAGACAATCATAATGAGAGAGCTGATGGACATGCTGCGCGCGCACACACACACACACACACACACACACACACACACACACACACACACACATACAGACACATACAGAGACACACGCACACACAGACACACAGGCACACACACGCAGCAGTAGAAAGACAAGAGTTGACACAGCCACACAGGAGAGGAAGCAGTGGAGAAATGCACCATTCAGCCAAGAGGGAGGACAGAGCATTGCTGAGGGACAACAAAGGAGAAAAATATTCAAAAAGTTGTGAAAAATATACATAAAACTTAATTGCTAAGATTCAAGTTATGTGACAACAATTCAGATGCAGAATCTCCTTTCTCTTCTTGAGCCTTGGAGAAAAACAAATCTGTATATTCATGATGGTACTTACTTCTACTGCTTTATTACACATTTTTCTTATCTTCGTATCTTAGAATTGCTATTGTATTGTTGAGCTACTGTGTCCAAATATTTTCACAAACTTCATTCTTTTGGTTTATATCTTTTCAAGAATTTAGAATATTTCTTATTGACAGCGAGCAGATGACATTAACAATAATCCAAATTGCGCAAAGACGTTGGAAATTCCACAAAACCTTTAGGAAAAACTGAGTCTTTTAAGCCCCGGAATCCAAATTCTTTCAACATAGACTCTGATGGCATAAACAGTGGAAGTGCTGTTGAGTCCAAGACACTGAATCGTTTTTTTTAGTGATGCTGTAATAGTCTTAAAACTCTTAAAAGTTCTTGGTTTAAAACTAGTATAAACTCACACAAAACACCAGACTTTCATTGATCACATAATTCATACACTAAAGTCATTTTACCTGCTATCTATCTAATCTTATCTTCCCTGTGGAGAAAAGACCGCAGGTGATGCTTTGGTTTCTCTTTGCACAGCAGGTACAGTATGTCTTTAAGTGTTTATGTTGTATGTTTTATGTTGACAATATTTAACGATTTGAACGTTTCTTACACCGCTCCTTCAGATATAATTTAGCTTTCCTACTTTTGATTGTATATCCTTTGAAAATTCAAGATTTCGTGCATTATTTAATGTTTTGTGCAATAACTTGACATTACAAATCAGACAGTTACTCTTACATGACTAGTAGCATCCCCAAATATGTTCGTACTCTTCGACCACGTATGTAGAGTAGAAGTACTATTCTACTTCAGAAATAATAGTATATATGTATATATGAATGTAATTTTAATTTTGCTTAGGTACAGTTTTTGGCAACTCTGCCCATCTTTGAAGATGAACAACATAATGCAATGTAATCAGTGTATATAAGTGTAAGGAATGTAAGTGATAAGAGGTAAAAATTGTGAAGACTTTTAGACAACTGGATTAGAACTTCAAAACCACAGCTCTGTAGTATATCAAAGGAACTGAAAAGATCATTTTAAGTGGCCATAATATTTTGTACCTTTTAATCAAGATCTACATAAAAATATCACCAGACTCAATGTTGTATTTTTCCCCCTCGTCATCTCACTAAACTAAGGCTGAACAGGGCCTTCTTGAGCCTGTAGATGTTTATATCTGGTGTGGCTACCTGCTGGCACTCCTGTCTCTCGCTGCGTAATGTTTGTCTCACTCCCTCGTTATCTTGGCAGGATCAAGCTGCCCATGTGTGGACAGTCAAACGCAGCAATGGTGCTGTGTTGCCCGGGTGCGACTGTTTGTTTGTGAGAAATTATCCGACACGCAGACTTGGGTCAGTCACTTTACACGTGGCCGGATGCAGACCGTTTCCAAGACAACGGTTTGGCCAATTAGGGCTGGGTGACTTCAGGTGAAACCCCGGTAATCAGTGGGTCCTGTCTAATGAGCTCAAGCAGGAATGCAGCGCTCACCTTTATGTGTTAATACACTGTTCGCATATATGCACCTTGTATAGTTAACATAGTGGAGCAGACTATGGGCTTACCCTGCCAACACCATCATTACCACGGAAACAGAGGGCTCGAACTTACAGATTCTTATTTTAGTCACTATAGTTTTAACCTTCCATTAAAAATATTATTCAGAAAGTTTTTTTCCACAATAGATTTTTTATTTATTTTTTCAACAAAAAATAATACTGTTTTCTTTGTAATACAGTGTGATCTTTTCCCAGTTCTAATAAAGCTCCAACTTTGTCTTGTTAAAACTGTGGCACCTGACTTTTTCTTTGTAAATGGGTACATTTTGTGTTTTTCACCAAAAAAGTATAGCGTAAAAGCAACAGCAGACAGAAATGAGACTGCTGCGTGCTGTCTGTTATAACAAAGAATTGTATGTAAAAGCTGAAAGCAGTGCTCTCATTGGCTGCACTTGGGTGGTCCACCCCAGTTTTACTTTGTCGTCTGAAAAAAACTGATCTGAAGCGATGCACACGGCTAATAATGAATGCATGTGATACACTAAAGGGTTTGTGAGAGCTAGGAGACAGATTTAAAAATGTACATTTTCGTGATGTGAACATCAGATACCCCAGCTTTAATATGATTCTTTTGTACTGATACTTGTTCAAATGAGGGCCCAGTTTTGATGCTAGTTTTAGTATCGATTAGTATCTGATTCTCAATGCATTTGAAAATGTTATTATTATTTCAACTTCCATTTCAAAGAGAGTTTAGAGCCTACACAAGAGTGAATATCTGTTCAACAATGACCACAATGTTGCTCTGTTTTAACCTTCAATTCTGTGTTTTTATCAGATTAATTTGTCTACGCTGTATGAATTGAACCAGAAGTACAGCAAACTGGTGTTAAGATTTATCATTCTGAAACAGTGCGTGATTCAAATACTTGCTTCCAGTGTAGGAAATTTTAGTAACTGATAATTAACCAAAGTTAATGATGAAATATTTGTATCTCATTAATGATCTTGCCTGTATGTGTAATAGCAGTGTACAAGTATAACACATTCCTGAACTGTTTATCCCTCTGTGTTGTTCCTCTGGTAAACTATGCAGGCCCAGGGGTCAGCAGGTCCAAATCATTACTCTCAGATAAATAATGCAGCCGGGCCATGTCACTTAACCCTGAGCGGATGAGGACAGAATGAAAAATGGATACATGTACCAGCATTTATGTAAGTGGACCAGGCAGAGCAGGGCACAGGGACTCGAGGATCAACTCAATCGTATGTGCATGACTGACGATTACGGCACAAAAATCCCAAATATTTAATATATTGCATTTAGCCAGAGGCGGAGTAGCCAAAATAGTACTAAAGTAAGGGTTTATAATGCTACTTCATGTAGAAGTACAACGTAGTGGTTCAAAAATTCCTTAAATGTCCCATATTCTGCTATTTTCCCCTTTACACAGTCTATTCTAAGGGCTTTGTTGATAAAATTTTGCGTTGTACAATATCCATAACATAACAGTTTCCAAAAAACACCCATCTCTTGGACTGGCCCCCCTCCTTGCAAAAGCAAACAGCTCACTCTGAGATCTGACCCCCCCGAACAGAGAGCAGGCTGCTCCCCCGCCCAACTCACGCGCCTCCCCCCGCCCAACTCGTGCCGAAGCCTAGAGCGGAGATAGTGCGCATGCGCCGTGTGCTCCGGTAAACAGCGATCCACAAACACGGGAATAAACCTTTTATCCGTCCTGACGGTGCGTCGTGCTGAGTCCTACGTCCTGGATCTGACCTGGAGTTTGACGATCATGCAGTACCTGACGCGGACGCGTTGCCGTTGGTAAATAACAAGCTAACTCTTCGATCTGTCGTATCCATCGTGTAATTACTGTGTAGCATTAGCATTAGCTGTTTTTATTCTGCGGCCTCGCTTCCAGGCGTGGCTTAAACACCGCGTCATCCATGGGAAGGCGCGTCATCCATGGGATGAGCCCCCGTCTGCTGCTCAGCCGAGGGGGACAAAAAAGACAGTTCTCTAGCGAAAACATGCGGGAATCAATCAAAAAACCACTTTGGGCACACATACGAGGCCCAAATAGCACTGTAGGAAGGTTAAAACCTCTGAAAAGTCGATTTTGCATGTTATGGGACCTTTAAGTAAGAGTAACTGCAAGAGTAACTGTCTGGATGTGAAGTATATGTAACTGAAAGAACATCAGAACATCATAAAGAACATCATATAATCTGTTATTTTTCTTTTCTTTTTTCAGCTTTTTAACATAAAAGGAAGAAAGAACAAAATCATGACAGAGAGAGGGAGCATACAAATAATTTTACAAACTTCTAAACATGTAGTCCGGCATGGTCACTCCATTTAGGTCCATAAATTTATCACATTTTTCAAATGATTCAGCACAAACATGAATCTGCTCATCTAAGAGGACTGTCAATACTGGAAGCATCTACAGCTATTTAAAAAAAAAAAAAAAGTTCCATGTTCCAACAACATGGATTTTAATATTGAACTGCTTTCCTTTTTGTCTGTATTGTGAGTGTGGTGTCCTGCAGACATTTTGACATCAACCTGTCAAGGGACAAAAAATGGAAATGAGCCACTTTGGCTATAATCTTAACATGCAAAATGTTTATGAATACATCTTGTCTCTTTACAAATAAATTAAATATGAAAAGAAGTTCTTGCCTCTCAAGGGCAATATAAAATAGTCTTACATGAATGGTGATTAAATAAAAAATGTGATCTAGGCTCTGAGATAATAGTGTGATTGTTATTTTTCTTTCATGTCATACACCCTTAATTGAACTAAATTGAATTAGTCAGCTCTTAATTCAACTTGTGAGTTTCTTCTAATAAGACAGTTGTAAATATCTATAAGCTCATTTACCTTACATGTTTCGGTGGGAGGACTTCCACCTTCGTCAGAGGAAACCTACTCTTAATTCAAGTTGAGAATTTATTGTTTGCAATAAATGTTACTGGGATATTTGTGATGTTTCACGTGCTGCAGATGAACTGCTATTCTTAGAATGACACCAGACCTGTGCAGTGGCTCAGTTTGTAGAACTGTGGTGTTACACTAAACCACCCTCAGTGTCAGCAGACACTGGTGAATGAATGCGTGTGTGGACACTGTGATGAATGTGTGTGTGAATGGTTGAATGGTTGACATGAAGCACTTTGAGTGCCTTGAAGATAGAAAGAAGGTGCTTTAAATGTGACCATTTACCATTTAATTGCAGAGCAGAGTTTTTCATTCGACTAAGCCAGTGTCTTCACTCAGAATCTAAAACTTGACATTTAGTTAGTTGAAGTTGAAGACAATGCAGAGGATAAGGTTTGATGAAGTCTCATGTATCATTTAGTAATTAATTGGACCCTGTAGTGACCTAATACGTAGATTAGTCCACAATTACATGACACAATGAAGATGCTTGACATGATTCTTATTCACGCATTCTCTAACAAAGTAATCATAACCCAATTTATTTATGTTTATGAACAATAAATTAAAGCAATCACAGGTGGGCCTGAGGTTCAGATGATTTGTGCAACATATAAATAGAAGTCATTAGATATTCAATTACAACAGCATAAACATGTAATCATGTAGGCAGCCATCCAGCAATAATAAAGACTGTCTCTGCTCCAATACAAACAAGCTCCTCACACCTTTGCAGCTCATCGATGCTCATGAACTTATGTTTAGTTGGTGACTGTGAAAAAACCGCACACATTTTTATTGTTTTTATAGTAGTAGTAGTGGTATTTATTGTAGAAATGTGGTACTATAGTAGTACAACAGTACAATACTGCTCAGAATATACTCAGAATGGTTGGATCCAGCTGTTGTTCCAAAGAAAAACCCATGTTTGAACATCCAACTGACAACTAAAACAGCAAGACATGGATTGTTATTATTATAGACACACTGGTTAATATTGTAAACATAAATTCATACACACTAATATCCTGCCCTCAGGCAAAAGAAAGTGAAATACTTTGTCATCTGCGTAATAGGAAGGTGGTCATAATAATCTGCCGCATTGTATAATTCATTGTGCACTGAACCAGTCGATCACTAAAATTAAACAGGTTATTCTGCCCGAACACACCTCTCTGCTGCAGATGACTTCTGATCAGCGAGAATGTAATTAACACAGTGTAGCGCCTCTAAAGGTCTCTGTTAATGGGAGAGACACAGGTGAACAGACGGATCACGTTCGGGCTCTGAATCCATCACCGAGCGCTGACCTCTGCTTGGCATTTGGACACAGAACATTGTCCAGCAGAGCACCAGGAAATATGCCTCCACTTTGTGATGGAGCACTTTACGTTTTATAGGGCACGGAGAGTACCTGTACCTGTATAATGCAAAAGGGACAATCACAGGTAAGTGTATTTTTACACACAAAATGTGACAGACGTTCTAAACAGTGGGGCAAAGAAATCTACCTTTGGAAATAAAATATATCCAACATATTTTATATTTTGGATTGATTTATTATTTTATGTAGCCTAATGTATTCATTCATTCATGTCCAGTCATGACACATAAACTATATTTGATCACCTCCTCAAAGTTTTTGCTTGTGTAAAATAAACTAAATGTGGCATTTCTACTCTTTGGCAATGAACCACATTGCACTCCAATCAGGCAGACATTTGCAGATGTTAGCAGCTCAGTCACTGAAGGTGTGATTAGACAGGAGTCAGGACAGCTATAGAATGAATGGTAAAGGGTCCTGGCCGGGACGCAAACCCACAATGCTGAGGTGGTAACCACCATATTATGTGCAACGTCTTAAAACACTTGACAAGCACAAAAATATCTATTTTAAATCAGTAAATAAATGCAAAATGATGCACAAAGTACTTGTTAACATACAGTGTTTAATTTACAGGCTGTCACAATATCTCCCAATAATGAGGCCCTATCTTAACACTGCAAATGCTGTGAAAAAACTTTCTCTCCTTCTCTCTCCCATTTCTCAGTGAGTGCAGAATATCTGACCCTCTGCTCATCTCCTGTAGTTTATTAGAGACACAAACGAAGACAAACATTCATTAGGAAGACAAGCAGTGGTATGTTATTTTCTTTAAACAAATAATTTTACTAAGTGCAAAATCAGTCTTGCGCATTAGTAAACTGTTTTACACAGTTTTACTAAATACCTACACATCTATAGAGCCTTTGGTCATACATAAAGTCTGTCTCATAAAGTTCAGAATCAGAATCAGAATCAGAAGCGGTTTATTGCCATTGTCAGTGAAATTCACAAACATAGGAATTTGCTTCGGCGAAGGTGCAAACGTAAAGCAATGAGTAAAATATAAAAAATATATAAAAAGGCATGCATAAAAATTAAGAATAAAATAGACTAAGATAGACTATATACAGAATGTACAGTTGGCAGACAGTGCCATGTGCAAATGTGGTAGTGCAAATAGATTGTCCTTATATAATATATAGTTAAAGTGACGGGTGTTACAAAGTGTTCATGAGTCCAACGGCAGAGGGAAAGAAACTGTTCTTGTGGCGGGAGGTTCTGGTCCGGATGGACCGTAGCCTCCTGCCCGAGGGGAGTGGCTCAAATAGTCCGTGTCCAGGGTGAGAAGGGTCAGCTGTGATCCGACCTGCTCGTCTCGAGTCCTGGAGACGCATAGGTCCTGCACAGATGGAAGGCTGCAGCCGATCACCTTTCAGCAGAGCGCACAATGCTGTAGTCTCTGTTTGTCCCTGGCTGTGGCTCCAGCGCACCACACGGTGATGGAGGAGGTGAGGATGGACTCGATGATGGCCGTGTAGAACTGCACCATCATCTGCGCCGGCAGCTTGGCTTTCCTCAGCTGCCGCAGGAAGTACATCCTCTGCTGGGCCTTCTTGGTGATGGAGCTGATGGTCGGCTCCCACTTGAGGTCCTGAGTGATAGTGGTGCTGAGGAAGCGGAAAGAGTCCACGGTGGTGATGGGAGAGTCTGTCAGGGCAAGGGGGGGCTGGGGGGCTGAGACTTTCCTGAAGTCCACGATCATCTCCACTGTCTTCTGGGTGTTGAGCTCCAGGTTGTTATCGCTGCACCAGGACACCAGCCGGTCCACCTCCCTCCTGTAGACAGACTCATCGCCGTCCGAGATGAGTCCGATGAGGGTGGTGTCGTCTGCAAACTTGATCAGTTTTACAGAGTCGTGGCTGGAGTTGCAGCAGTTGGTGTACAGGGAGAAGAGCAGAGGAGAAAGTACACAGCCCTGTGGAGTTCCTGTGTTGATAGTCCGAGTCTCTGAGACATTCTTCCCCAGCCGCACGCACTGCCTCCGGTCCGTCAGGAAGTCAGTGATCCACCTGCAGATGGAGTCAGGCACGTTGAGCTGAGAGAGCTTGTCCTGGAGCAGAGCAGGGATGATGGTGTTGAATGCAGAGCTGAAGTCCACAAACAGGACCCTGGCGTAGGTTCCCGGGGAGTCCAGATGCTGCAGGATGAAGTGGAGGGCCAGGTTGATGGCGCCGCCAACAGATCTGTTGGCTCTGTAGGCGAACTGGGGTGGGTCCAGGGCGGTGGAGGTGAAGGACTTGAGATGGGGCAGGACCAGGCGCCAAAGGACTTCATGACGACAGGCGCTAGCGCCACAGGCCTGAAGTCATTAAGT
The DNA here is from genome assembly GCA_019453435.1 of Rhinogobius similis. Classification (NCBI taxonomy): domain Eukaryota; kingdom Metazoa; phylum Chordata; class Actinopteri; order Gobiiformes; family Gobiidae; genus Rhinogobius; species Rhinogobius similis. Next base: position 21,519,545 of record CM033630.1, on the reverse strand, counting down.
CCAGTGATGTGGCGCTTCTTGGGGACTTGGGGATGATGGACGACTTGAAGCAGGCTGGGACATGGCATGACTCCAGGGAGGTGTTGAAAATGTCTGTGAAGACAGGAGTCAGCTCATCTGCACAGTGTCTCAGGGTGGCGGGGGAGACACCGTCTGGTTCAGCAGCTTTCCGGGGGTTGGACTTCCGAAACTGTTTCCTTACATTGTCCCTGTGTAGTGAAAGGCCAGTGGGGGAGGTGGGGGGACCCGGGGTGTGAGAGATGTCCATTGTAGTGAGATGGGTGGGGGAGGGGGTTGAGGTTTCGAACCGAGAATAGAAGGAGGCGAGCTGTTCAGCCAGTTTCTGGTCGTCAGCAGCATGGGGGGCTTTGGGCTTGTAGTTGGTGATCTGCCTAAGTCCCCGCCAGACCGCCGAAGCATTGTTTGCAGAGAAAGACTGCTTTAGGCGTGTGTTGTACAGAGATCTAGCTCTTGACACCTCCTTGCTAAATCTGTACTTAGCACCTTTGTAGCTCTCTTTGTCCCCGGCTCTGAAAGCTTCCTCCTTCTGCTGCCTGAGCTGCCTCAGTTTGGGTGTGAACCAGGGCTTGTCGTTGTTATAAATCACCCTGGTGCGTGTGGGGATGATACTGTCCTCACAGAATATGGATGTACTCATCCAAACCATCCGTGGCAGTTTTGAACACATCCCAGTCTGTAATGTCCAAACACGCGCGTAGCTCCTCCACTGCCTCGCTGGTCCACTTCTTAGAAGTCCTCACTACAGGTTTGGAGAGCTTCAGCCTCTGTCTGTACGTGGGGATCAGGTGGATCATGGCGTGATCTGAGAGCCCTAGGGCAGCACGAGGAACCGCACGGAAGGACCCACTCACTGTAGTGTAACAGTGATCAAGCGTGTTCTGCTCTCTGGTCGGGCATTTAATAAACTGTCTGTATTTTGGTAGTTCCTGGCTGAGATTCCCCTTGTTAAAATCCCCGAGGATGATCAACAAGGAGTCCGGAAAGTCCTGCTCCGTATTCAAAACCCGCTCCGCTAACACGCGCTGTGCCTCGTGTACGTTCGCGCATGGCGGGATGTAAACAGCGGCGAGAATGAATGAAGCAAAAGCGCACCAAAACGCCAGGGCATCCGTCAGCGGCGCCATCTTGGAAAGTTGTTTTGAAATTCACTGTATCATTTATCATGCAATCAGTATGAGAGCCCAAAATCTGCGTTGTCCAATGCATAAAAGCTACATATACTTACGTAGATAAAATAGCTTTAAAAAAAAATGGAAATAATATTAACAACAATGTAATGTATGATCCCAATTAAGTAGAACTAATAGGATAGGACCAGTGATTCTGGTTTACATTTCAAAAACATTGTTGATTGTGCGACTGTACAAGGGCTGGGGGCACAACAGCAGGCTCTATTGTTGAAATCAGACATCTGTATTTTGTATTAATTTGGTTAAAATTGCAGTTAAAAAGTGTGACCAACATGCTGACACTGTCTTCAAAAAGTGCTTAATACAAGTTTGCCATTTGTCTCCATGAATGAAGCCCATGAGCTGAAGAAGTCCATTTAGAAATCTACTTTTTACAAAACTGTGTCTTCGTTCACATCATACTTGGAAAGTTGGTGACATTGAGGCATAAAACAGTCAAGTCATGCAGGAGCAACAATGTAAAATGCTCCAAGAGAGTCAGGCACGGAATGAAAGCTGGATCTTCTGCACACCCCATTCCTGAAGTGAGCAAAGCAAACTTTCAAGAAGAAAGTCGCCCAGATGTCAAGTGTGGGAGGCAGCGGCACATTTATTTATTTATCTCTGTTTATCTGACTGCCAGTAATTTATTCTGAATGCAGGATTTTAAAATACTCCTTCCCCTTACAGATTAGACGTGGGGCTGTGACATCGAGGAGTATACTCCCCTCTCTCCTGGATTGTCAAACAAACATCTCCAAAAAGGTGGAAATGTTATGTTCTTGTGCTGAGCAGAGGCAGAAAGGTGGGGCAGAGCCAGAGATGCCACAGCGAGTCCTTGCACAAACACAAATGAACGCAACATAGTGTCATCACAGGCTTTGTTTGCACAGATTTAAGTTGATGCATTTTGAGAGGAAGAATTTGGGGGACAAAGATGGTCGAGGTGTGACTGGTTGTACCTCCTGCTCTGGCTCAACGAACGATGACACGCAGCACAACACAAACACACACGCAGGCACACACACACAGGTACACACACAGGTACACACACAGGTACACACACACACACACACACACACACACACACACACACACACACACACACACACACACACACACACACACACACACACACACACACACACACACACACACACACACACACACACACACAAAGAAATCTCATCATATTCAGATAGCGCAGGAGGATTACCGGCGGCTGATTGCTGGATGAGAACATGTCGGGGGAGAATTGGATGCTTATTCATGTTGCGGTGTGTGTTCTGTGACCTCTCACTGACTTACCTCTGACAGAACTCACATTCAACATTTTATCACGGAAAGTAATGCATTTTGGCAGTGCAAAACCTTGAAATTTCCCTTAATATATACATTATCCCTAAACGAGCATCTTCTTTGGTGGACTTTACTGTAGAACATAAAGATGTGAGATACACATCTAGACCAGATGTTATTTAGAAGAAATATCCCTGAAACAGGTTGGTTTATTACTTTTTGGCAGTTAAGTCTGGTGAGCCAGGTTGCATTTCTGTAAATAAGCTGTCCAAAAACTTTGTCTAAGGCTGGTATAGTATTTAACACAAGTGTACACTCTGACTGCATAAGGTGAACGAGCCATTGTTTGCTGTGTTTCTTGAGGCCAGATTTTAGTTGTTTAGAAACAGTTTGAATTCCCATTCCCTGCTCCTGCATCCTGAGCATGTATGACACACAGTATTACATGCTTTACAGCAAATATACACAGATAAACAAATGACAGACACTTACTATGTTCATGAGTGTGAGAAGGTATTTCTGGACGTGCTCTTTTCCGTGAAACTGCACCACAGAGTCGTCGACCCCCAGCAGCACCTCGATGTTGTAAGCCCGGTCCATGGTGTGTCTGCGAGAGCGCCCGGCTCGCGTGTGGTTAATGCTCTGCTCCACTCCACGGTACAGGGTCTCCAGGTCCATCAGGCCCCCCAAGTCTGCACCTGCAGCACAACACAAGCCACAATCAACCTACTGACAGCTCTACGCAGAGTATGGCTTGATAGACTAGATAGATTTCATTATTTGATCCCTGAGGTTCAATTCTGGAGCAACCAGCAGTTTAAAAAAAAGTAGATGAAAAACAAGTTAAAAACAGGGGCTAGGTATAAATAAAGGACAAATACAGTTAAGTTATAGGTAAGTAAGGGTAAAGTGCAACAGTGACAAGTCCACAGGAGTTGTTAAAAAGGCCATTATCTGAGGGGATAAAAGTGTTCTTTAGTCTATTGGTCCAACATCTGGCCCCATAAGCGCCTGCCGAAGGGCAGGGCCTTGAACTGTGAGTGCAGTGGGTGAGCAGGATCTGCAGAGTCTTCCTGGCTTTGGTCACAGACATTGTTTTAAACAGGTCCAAGATAACATTGCTCTCTAAGGATTTTTCCACACTGATATGTAGACAGCCATGGCTTGTCCTATAAGTGGTGGTAATGTGGTCACAAATCCTCTCCTATCCACCAAATATTCCTTCCTCTATAGAGGCAGCAGATGGTGCAAACTAAACACATGGACTGAGCCGCTCCTGCACACAGGGGCAGCCCACTCTGCTCCTGCTCTGGCTCCACACAGTCAGGCAAAATGCTAATGACATGAGAAACTTTATTACAGGTTAAATGTGAAGTTAAATAGTGCCAAACCATCATAAATGTAACTAGGGCTGACTGACAGTATGCTGTATACTAGAGATTGCTTCGCGAATGGTTTCAAACAAACTGAAAAGGCAGATTTTGCATGTTAAATTAAACACTGACTAATGGTCCTGAAGGCTGAAGGTTCCTTGCTTAAGGGCAATAGGCTGAGACAAGCTCCAGCCACCCATGAACCCTAAGCAGAATAACTGGCAGGAGATAAATGGATAAAAAAAGTCAAGGTAACTGTGCTGTTATTGTATCAAAGGCGTGTTTTTGACCGCGACTGAAAAACTAAATCAGGTAGCGGAGCTTTCAGGTATCAAATCCAATCCTGTTTTCCTTTTAAGCTTGGCAGTCGCTACCTGTGAGTCCATAGATGATAAATTGTCCTGTCTTTGGAGTCAAGGCTGCTCGCTGTCCTCCCTTCCTCGTCCTGCTGTCTCTGTCTCATCCTCATGGTGTGGACCCACATCACAGCATTGCTGCTACAGAGGCCCAGGAAGGACAATTCACACAGTCTTGAACATGCAGCCTGTGTGGACTCAACGAAGCCAAATCTTCCCCAACTCAATCAAGGCCTCCCACAGACGGGGACAATAAATCTTTGAAAGAGGATTTGGAGATCAGTACAACTTCTTAAAATTCCTGCTGCACTCTGCATGTCCTAAAGCCCACTATGGTTAAGAATATATTTATGCATTGTTGATATGTGTATTTTTTAGGATGTAGGTCTAGAAGAATGTGTCCCATAAAGTTTTCACAACCAGTCATTATAATCTCAAATACTGCAAGGTTAATGTAGTGCTTTGTCTCTCTTATTCTCGCTCTTATTAGTCAAATATTGATACAGTTTCAGACAATTCAATTTGATGAATTTTGAAACCTGTTTTTCCTGTTCTTGTGAAATAAAACTGACAGATAATATGCTTGTTAGCATCTATACATTTCTAAGATGGTTATTCATAATTTAATTATCTATAACATTCAAAAAATAAATATGGTAGGAAAAAAAGTTTACATATAGCATAATGAAAAAATAAACACCTTAGGATGACATTTGAGTGGTTTTCTGGAAACTCAAATATGGCCATAAATTCAAGCATAGCGCTTTATAAATACAATTGACTGATAAATAAATTGATTTAATTTGTTTGTGGCAGTCCCAGACCCAGACAAGGACTAACTTGAATCAGGAGGATCAACAGCAAATGCACAGGATCAGATAAAGACACTATAAGTCAAAAAATAAACTCGAGCCACAACTTATAATCATTTAAATGCAAATTATGTATTTATTTGAATGTTTGTTGGCAAAAGGCCCTCAAAGTTTTAGTGATGCCGTTTGAGGACATCTGTAACTGGTTTTCATAACAAAATACTAATTTGACACATTTCCCGTGTTATTTTGATGTGTTTGGATCATAAAATCTCCTCTTTTACAGTGCTTGTTTTGGAGTCTGCGTGGTCCAGATAACGGTAATTTGATAACTAAATGAATAATTTCAACAATTGATTAGAGAATAATTAATTCAAAACACTTCAAACTTTTATCTTTCACACTGAAACCTTGGCGCCCTGAATGATTTGTGAATGAAGATGAAGAAGCACCTTGTTATATGTTTGAAGAAATATTACAGGACCTGTTTGAGATTTCCAGGCAGAACGATGCATTTGGGGAACAGCCCTGTCGTCCTTGTCAGAAACTTTGCCTCAAGTGTAAAAGACGGGACAGAGCTTTTGTTGCGGAGGCCCTGAAGTTAATTTAACATGTGCTACGCAGTCACAGCTCAAGTGTTGTGACACGTACAGTTTGCAGAAGTGAAGATACAAGGAGGAGAGGGGAAACGGAGAGAAGAGCTGCCACCTTGCCTCCCAATCAGCAAGGGGCATCCCACAATCCCACTCCCTCTTATGCAATGTTTCCACGGCAACGCACTCACGGGTAACACAACGACCGCGCGGCTAATATTGGCTCCTGAGTCGCTAGGAGAATAAATCTGGAAGTCTGAAAATGATCCCATCTCTGCCCACATCTGAGTGAGTGACAGAGTACCCACACACAAGCGAGGCACTGCAGGATGAGCAAATGCAACAAGGAGAGGAAATAAACAAAAACAGGTCTGGACTGCTCGGGTTAATACTGCTGTTGGAAAAGGGGTTTAATTTACCAAAATCATGACATGTCTTAACTAGGGAGGCCTGGGTAATTCATTGGACAATTGTAATGTTTGTATGATATGAACAGAAGTCAGACATTGGAGGAAGACATTTTTGAGTTTATGTTCATAAAATCATTACTAAAAGTCGTTTTGGTTTTGAAAAGAGTAAATACATCAAATCAAAAATTGTGATGCAAGGAAAAAAAAAAAGGTGATCGCTCAGCACTGTGTTTTGGGAGATTATGCCGGTAACAATAACATGGCAATGAGGCAAGCCATAAGAAATGTGCTACAACACACCTGCAACAACACATGAATGGACTACGGAATTAACCACAAAAATATCACTGACTTTGCAACCTTATTTGAAAGATTGTACTGCAAGCTTTTTTCTCTTTTTTACTCAGATTTTGCTTATTTCCAAAACAACCATTGAGTGATTAAAGTTTCCAAATTTCAAATCCAAAGTTTCTCCCAACTCTACTCCCACTCCCACCTCTTTCTTAACAACACTGATGACAATTGCAATTTAAAGCAGCGAACGGTTTTGCTCATTTAGTTAATGAGTGCAAATTGCAAAACATCACTCTTACACCAGTAGAAGATAAATAGGAAACCATGGCAGAAGGTCTAAACAGTGGGAAAAAGAAGGAAATTGTGTTATAACTGATGAAGAATGGGAATATATAAACATATCCCCATGGACATTTTTCTGTGTAGAAGACTTCTGCTGGAAAAATGTATCACAGTACACCATGTCAAAGTGCACATTATTCACAGAGAAATTTAAGTTTATTATGAAATCATTTGTTTTTCTCAGCTGATTCCAATGGCACTTACTGAGTGCATCCAGCCAGTAGATGGCGCCTAGAGCTATACACATTATAGTCATATTATCTCTTTTAGAGAATGTGCGACACGCTAATATCAAGCAAGTACGAGCAGTGAACAGAACAGATGCTCAGAACGAGTCGATGATTCAAGGACTTAAAACAGCAGAAAATTCTCGGATAAGTGACGGAGATGATCCGAACAAACGTCCCAGATCGACAAAGTACAGCAGGGAGTACTTTAACTAGCATTCCTCAAAACAGCGTGAATGCAGAGCAGAATGCAACTCCAGGTATGTTTTTGATGACAGAACATTGTTAGAACATGGCTAAAAGCTCAAAAAAGTCACTGTAGCAGAATAAGTGTCCTTTAAACAATGTATCTCTGATGTAAAACTCAACAATGGAAACAATGGATGGATGTGGCATGTACTTTTGGCTGCAACAAAAAAAAAAGCAACAAGGAGATGGATGACAGGGACAGAACTGACTATCAAGGACTGGACTGAAATGATTTTTAACATATACAGAAAGAAAAGACTAACTTTTGCTGTGACCCTGAAAATGGACATACATAACAAATGCGACAGGTACAAAAAGGGACACATGCCAGACTTGCTTTGTGTTTACTTTTCTTTGTTTTTATTTTGTGTAACGAGCCACTTTTCAGGGTTCTCTGGAAATAGAACGATTGTGTGTAAGTGCTGTGAGAGGAAGTGTGGAGGTGAGAGCTATCAACAATTTCTGTTACATTGCATGATAGAGCAAATGATACATAATTACTCACCACAAGGAGTCAGTATATACAGTATAGAAGTAATACACATGTAAAGAATGTGAGATTGACTTCTGGTCTCCTCCCTCTCCTCCTCCGGACTTGATTTACATGTTCACTCTGCGGGTCAGGCTGTGTGTGTGGCTGTAGAAAAGACCCTCGCTACATCACTGCAAACACTCCCAGTTTCTCATTCAGGTGAGGAGAGAGCACGGCCTTATTAGGACAAAGGCTCTTTGTCTTTCAACCTTTGCAAAATGTCAAGAATGTCTGCTGGCCTGTTCAATACCAGGGGCGGGGGCCAGAGAGGAGGAAGTGTGGCACAACAAGAGAGCGGGGCCAGAAACATGAGACCGTTCTACAGTGTGAGTGGCTCAGAGCACTGGATCACATTTTAGTGTGACCATTATTGTGAGAAGGAGCTGGAGTTGTCATGATACTAATATTTCAAACTCAATTTTGATTCTAAGGAAAAGGCGCGATACCATCTTTGATCCCACAATAATAAAAGCGCTTGTTTGTCAAACAGTAGAATGTAATATTCAACACAGAATTATAGTGATGGTTTTACACTAGTTCTGATTTAGAGCAATGTCAAAATTTCTCCTATTTATGTATTTTTTTCAGAATCAATAATGTTCAAATGAGTGTCTTGTTTTGAAAGTTTTAGTTTGGATTATTATCTGAGTATTGGTACTTTTGACAACCCTAAAAAGAGCATTTTGATTTTACGATTATAGACAATATCACTAAATCTTTAATTCACTTTCCTTAACCCTAACCCTAGATAAACTTTATGTGACCAGCTTTATGTAATCAAACTTTCTGAAATAAAGTGACATAACAGAAAAATAACTTTTAGGTTTGCCTTTTTGGAGTGTAGAATGCATTGAAATGTCTTAATTTTGCATCAAAAAATCTCACAAATGATTATTTTTTACTTATAATAATTAATAAATTATTAATAATTATTATAATAAATAATATAATAAATAAATTTATTATTATAATAAATAATTATAATTAAATAATAATTATCCATTAACTGAATGATCTCGACAACCCTGTTTCCAACCTGTGCATCAAAGACATCATCTGTGTAAGTTAAGTTCTAAAAATACAAGTACCACCTTTACAAACTTATCCAAAGTAGCATTGTAATCAATTTATTTTCTACTGCTAGTTCCCGTTAGGTGTGGAGGGTGACTGGAGCCTGGACAGGGACCAGCTCGTCGCAGGGTTAACACAGAGACACAGACATACAACCATTCACCCTCACATTCATTCAGTTCAGAGTTGCCAGCTAACCTGAACACATGCATGTCTTTGGACAGTGGGAGGAAGCCGGAAAACCCGGAGAGAACCAGCGATGACACAGGGAGAACATGCAGACTCCACCCAGAGAGATCGTCGATGATGGTGTGCAGCCGGTAATCAAGTATTTCTAATTTATTTATTTCAAGCAAGTCAAGTCAACAAATCAATAATAAGTATGTGTCAAAAACTCAAAAATGCCATGAACAAAGATTTAGTTTCTTGTTTGAGCCCGAAACGGAGTGTGAAGAAGAAAATACAATTATATGGGTGTAAAAAGTATAAAAAAGGTATATACAAAACTATTGCTCAAGTAAACAAATGTAACAAGCAATACACTACAAAAAATATACCTCATTTACATCTCCACTGGGGTCAACTCAGTGCTAATATTTACAAGTCATTTCTCTCAGCAACAAACCCAAAGTGCTCTCACAAACGCTCCAACAATGACCCCTGACTGAACACGGCTGCTGCTGCTCGCTGCCCCCACGTTCCTCTCTGCTCGAGTTTGGCCGCTGCAGGTGGGAGGCTTAGGGCCCTTCTCAGTTCAAGGCCCCGCTGTCCGCAGAAAGGCGCACGCGCGCTCATTTACTTACAGCCATGTCCCGCGCACATCGCTCACGGCAACTGCATTTTGTCTCCACGGTGACAGCTTTATGCTTCGTCAGGGTGATAAGCGGCTCTGGATGCAGACAGGTAGCAACACGTCAAGCTAAAGCCCACACAGTGTCGTCAAATACAGAACACATATTATTTTCAACGTGGATCAGCTATTCGTAATCACAGTGTTGTTAATTATTTATCTTGCCAGTAATCTAATTTTACATCAAGAGCTCCCTCGGGATGACACTAATTATTCATATGTTGAACTTTGCCCAACTATTAATATCATTGCTATATTGCTGATTTAATTACTCGCTGCAATTCCATACAACTTGGTGCCCACAACAGAATTATCTCAGTTTTCGATGCAGTGCGGTTTAAAGATCATGGATATCCAATCACTTTCGGGATCAGCAAGTCGTAAGCCTCAACTTGGGCAGTGATTTGCATTTTTATTATAGGTCTAATAACATTGGTTACGCCGGATGCCCTTCCCACAGAAATCCTCTCATGGGGACAGAAAGAGCACAGAGATAGTGATGAGCAAATATGAAAGACTTTTATTTATTACTGAAAAAAAAGTATACAAAAATGCTCCTCTTAAATTTTGAATATACTTTTATGATAGAAAGCAGCCAATGGGAAAATTCTGGTCTATTTGCATTATATGTTCATTAATATGCACTTTTGACTATCAATTGTTACAACATTTTATATTATTTACACATCATCACAAGTACAGGGTTTTATAGTTGCTAAGCGCCTCTCCATATGTTTAAACCATAGAAACAATATTCTGTCTTATGCACATTTGTTCACGTATTGTGAGTAGTTTTAGACTTTTTTGGTTATTTTTATGTAGAAGAATAAGATCTGAGTTTTAGAGAGTTGAACAATTAACTTCTACGATAAACTGTAGATACAATCTAATGTCAAAGGTGTTTAATTCAGCTTTATACTTCTCACAGCTCATGTTTTTCAAAGATGTAGTCTATTTTGAAAAGGTTTTACAGAGATTCCTCGGGTTTATTTTGTTAGCATAAAGTAGTTTCAATATTATCGTTTATTGTGATATTTTGATGTAGCAATATATCACATTTCAAAATGTGTTATTGTGACAGGTCAATGGCTATATTTTGAATGAAGTGGTAAATTCTTTAAGTCAGGTTACATGAGTAAGAGGATAATTAGTGGGAATGTAACAATCACCGAAATATTGTCATATCGTAAGTCTCACAATAATACTGTGGGCTGTCACAAATATCAAATGCATTATTTTATTGCAGCAACATTTAAAAAACACACAGACCATTATCTTTTGACAACATGAAGAAATAACTGTTATTAAGCACATTTATATCTTAATTGGTTGGAATAAGACAGAAATGATTCAAACCAAATGCTTGTCAAGGCATTTTAAATGGAAACAGTAGAATTTCTACAATCCTGTTTGCCTCTTCAGCTATCTATTTGCACTGCCAATTTGCACTACTGTCTATCCAACTGTACATTTCTGTATATAGTCTTAGTCTATTCTATTCTATTCTATTCTATTCTATTCTATTCTATTCTATTCTATTCTATTCTATTCTATTCTATTCTATTCTATTCTATTCTATTTTATTTTATATTTTGCTAATATTTCATTCATTGTTTTATGTTGCACCCTACGCCAAAGCAAGTTCTTATGTTTGTGAATTTTGATCACTGACAATGGCAATAAACCAATTCTGATTCTGATACAACTGTGATAAATATTGTACCGTGAAATGAATTATGTGATAATATCATGCCGTGAGATTTGCATATCGTTATCTCCCAAGTAATAAGACCATTATATGTTTTAGAAAAGGGTTTGTACTCAAAACCTTACATCCACATCCATAATATTATTTTAAGCCCTTCAAAGTTTAGCAGGGGCGCAGATTTTAATATTGCATGACGGTGTCGTTATTATCAGCAGGGCCACCTATCCTCAGCGCCGCTCGGTGCCAGTGGATTTCTGGTGGTTCAACCTTTAGCGCTGCACTCTTACATAACTGTCTGTCTGTCAGGAGCTCTGCTGGGGACACACCACACTTTCATTTGCCTAACTTCGTAACGCCTTGATGCATGCACGGCCACCAGCTCATAACCAGCAGAAATCACAAATACAGCAAAATTAGCAGGCAATATTTCTCCCGTAAACAACAGGTGAAGGTCTGCATGAATTATTAGCACATGGAGAAACACACTGGGAACATGTCTCAAAACAGTAATCCAATCATAGCATCCGCAATGGCAATATTGTGGGCAAAGATCAATCTTGTGTTCCAAGTGGCTTTTGCTGGTGTGATGTGTGCTGGGGTCTGACGTGTCCAATAAGACAGCAAAGCCCGGCTGAGATAACGGCTTAGAGCAGGTCTCTGCAGTCTCCAGCTGACCTGCCGCAGACATTTAGAAAGGTCTCTTATGAAATCAAAAAGTAGGAACCGCTCAAACTATGAAAACATCAGCCGCACAGGTATGCAGACAAGGATCGTCTCAGGAACGTCTCAGGAACAGGACTTATCCATCTATTTTGGTGCATTAACTTTAAAGAACTGTGTCAGGACAGAGCCAGTCCCCAGCCAGAATAAATCAAGAGGTTGTGTCACGAGGGTCCTCAGACTTGAAACCTCTGTCAAATCAATACACATCACAAAATGCTGCAAAATGATTGTCTGTGGGACCCCAGAAGGCAAAAAAGCAATATAGCAGCAACTCACTTATTTTGACAAGTGCAAAAAACACTATTGGAGGCAGCCAGTCAGGCCAAATCTCACAATTACCAAGATACTGGGGTAATTTCACTCTAAAATCACAAAGCTCAAGCATCTTGTCATAATGTATTGGTCAAATTGGGATCTGTTATTTTAGGGGTGAATGATCTGCAAACACATATGCACATGCACTTCTTTACTGACCTTCGGTGGCTCGAGTATCTCCGATGTTTTGTTGCAACGTAAATGACTTGAGTTGTTGTCACCAGACCCTGACTTTGAATTCTGGATTGTCTTCCTCCTTAAACATTTAATTGATTTTCCCATGGATTACCTGGCTTTTTCATATGAAATATCTTAAAATTAGGTAAATTCACAAAATCTGAACCTGATGATTTATTTTAGTGACTAGATCAGGAGTGTCCAAACATATTGAAACATGCAAAACCAGAGGGACAGACAAGACAACGACAATATGGTGAATCATTCAAACAAGTTGCGTTTGACATAGTTTTGATTGAACCATCACACCTTTAATAAGCCTTAAAGCATTAATGTTAGGTCTGTGACACATTATAATGTTTGTTATTTAGTTTATGATAGTAGAATGTTCAAAGTTTGCAGTATAAAGTAATAGTTTATGTCATTTTGGCCAATTTAGCAGGAAGCAACAAAAATTGTTCTGAAGGCCGCATTTAGGCTCCTGGGCCATAGTTTGAAGATCCTTGAACTAGACCATAGAACTTGCATTATTACAACACAAATCTGCCATTTAATAGGATTCTTTTTAGCTGCCTCCGGTCTGTATTAAATACTATTGGCCAATAGAATGTTGTCATCTGAAACCCTGAAACTAAAATCAAGCCTAAGTATCAAGCCTTTTCTTCAGTATTGAAATCAAGTTTTAATTTTAGAAGCGTGACATCACTACATAGATACAGGTCAGATAAGATGAGTTTTTGTTTGTTCGGTTTTCCCATTAACTCAAGCCACCATTTGAGAACTTTTTCCCATTCATAGGATATAACATGTTGTTTTAAATTGTTAATCACTCTGGCAACTTCCGTAATTTCACATCTTTCTGGAACCAAGGGATATGCTTTCCCGCAACACCATCATCTTAAAAACACAACTTGATTCTCTTCTAATGTTATGAAGCCCAAAGCCCGGCCTGTGATGTGTGTGGAGTAGCAGTTTGTGCAGCTGGAGCGAGATGAAGAAAGATGCTGACAGCGAGGGGCAAGGTCCGGCTTCCACGGGACATAAATCTGAGCAGAGACGAGCCGCTGGAGCAGTGAAGGGTTTGTGGCCCCCTCAGCTACCCCCCCTCTCCACTTTGTCAGGACTGTCCCTCTTTCACCTGCTCCAGGACTGTCAACAGAGGCAAGGTCTAAATACAAGAGGCAAGTGGACATAAGAACAGCTTTCACCTGTTTGAAACTATATACAGTTGGACGTAGTGCTATAGGAACAGAAACTCCTTGTAACAGCCAGACAGTGTTTCATGCTTGTGTCTGTGCCCGGAGGCAAAGTCCAGTCCGGTCCGCTCTGTGACCACCTGCGACTCCAAGGACCCAACACTTTTTCTCAGACAAAAAGGGGCATTTCGGGTGAAATTTAGAAGACCTGTTTCACTACATTTGATTGAGCCAAACATCCCAACTGCAGCCACAAGGGGTCAGTAAATACTTTCTGTTCTGCATCCAGATATTTTTTAGAGGATTTGTCATTAGTTGTTAAAGAGTTTTGTGGCTGAACGAACACAGCATTTCTGAATTAGGGTACGTTTGGTTATTATGTAAGTGCTGTTAGAATGTGATCTTCTCTCATCTACATCTAAGTCTTCTTGCTTATATTTTTCTAGAGGGTGCCATTGGTACAACAACGTGCTTTTGGGTGGTAACTAACTGGTTGACAGTAAAAGCATTCACTTAAAAGAGACATATTATGCAACATCAACTTTGAAGAGCTTTTTACCAGATCACAATACAGCTATCTATGGTCAGATCCGGCAGCTTGTGCTTCGTTGTGATGTCATTGTGACGTACCGTTAAGGGGCAGGTTGAAATCAGAAGTGGTTTTCTACTTTAAGTCAGTGGACTCATTTCTTTTATTAAGTTATTTCAGATCAATATTGCGATTTAAAATATCCAAAATGTAAAATATCTATTCACGTGTATCGTAGATAATAACTATGGCAGAAAAAAGCATATTATGTTCTCTTTCATTTAACTAACCTTGTTATGATTCACAATGCACAAAAATTCACACGTGTATGGACTGCACGAATACATTTCTTAAATCCAGAGACCGCTAACCACTCTGCCGCACCTCCAGTGTTAAGTGGAGTATTAAGTGATGGCATAGACCTAATATATTTCAGCTGTAGTCTCGGGTTAAGTATTCTGTAACACTTCGTGACGGTCAAAGTCAAAGGTTTATGAGGCCAATAATATAAAACCTAAACAAACAATAAAAACATGCCCGGTCTCCAGGCTTATGAATGACCCTTGCGCCGATCAGGTTTAACTATTATCGTCATTACATTCTTGTCTGCTTGCATGCATTTTTTCATTTCAATGGCAATATCTTTGAAATCGCTTTAAATCTAGAGAAGAAGAAACTGAAAAAGTGTTAGACAATATGTATGCAAATGCCTGTGTGCTGCCCATGAGCACGGCTGCCTTAGATCAGCGGGACGAGGATTTATCATCCAATATGGGCTCATAATAAATGATCATGATAAACACGTAAGCCTGCTGTAATGTAGTTTTACACTCACTGTAACTCTGCTATCGAAACATCTGAGTAAATCATCCCTAATGAGGCAAGGGCAACAATGAAGAAGTAAAAATATCTCCTATCGAAAGTGCTGTTAAACAATAAATATAAATAATTCATTATATTCACTTTACTACGCTCCCTTCACTGGTTCCTACTTTACCGAATCCAACACAAACTTGGACTACTCACTCACCATTTATTTTAAAGTGGTTTTCTTTACCTGTTTCGACAGCTCACTCGCAATCTTCTTCAGAGTGTCACATGATGCTGCTGCGAGAGTAAAAATGCCCCCTCGTCCTGGTTTATAGTCCTGTGGTCATGTTTCTGTATTTGTAATTGCCTCGTTAATTCAGTGATGATCGCGACACACAAGATTGCGAGTGGGCTGTCGAAACTGTCAGGTAAACAAACAAAAAAGAACCCTTGAAATAAATTAGCAGAGACAAAAGGAACCCCATTGGACTATACTCCATTGGACTAAACTATTTCATCAAAACCCAACCTTCTACAGTTTCTGCTACCACTAATATTTCTACGATATCATGCACAAACAGGTTGCTCCCTCAGCTAGATCTGACTAGAATTGGGCATTTTGTCGAAATTTAAATATTTATAATACTGAATGTTGGATATGTACAATCGATTATATCAGGAGTTTCCAATCTTTTCTGGCCGGGACTCTCAAAATAACCATGCAACCGACTCCAGACCCCCAAGTGAAATGAAAAATAATTTAATAAGTGTAAGTGTTAAAACATATTAATTCAGGTTTAATATTGGTTATTTGAATAGTTTATTGTCATATTAGACCCCTTTTCACAAAAAGATACTATTTCTAATAGAAAATAGAGCAAATACAGGGTCATATTTATTCAAATTAGATCTTGAAATCACCTCGTGACCCCCACCTTATCCCTCACGACCCCCCGATGGGACCCAACCCCCACTTTGGAAACCACTGGTGGTTGCTTGTTTATAGTTGTCAATCCAAATGTCTAAATATCATCCCCTCGTTCTATCTCTGACCGATTAAGATCTGGAGTCTGGTTCCTGGGTGACACACCCCGGTAGCCCACTGTTCCTGACAAGTTCCCCAACGACATTGAAAGATGGGTCAAATAAAGTGGACAAACTTTCCTGTAGGGACAATAAAGTGTACTTTAACCACACATAGTGGCATGTACTTGATGGCGGTCCGACTAGTAACAACTAGTGCTTGAGAATGCTAAAGTCACTTTCTATTACTACAACTCTAGCAGTTTTATAATCTCAGAATTTATACAATTAAAAACATGTTTTCGGAAACTGTGGTTGTCGGGTGGCTCAACTTTTGCCATGGACACAATAAATGGATACCTTTGAACATATTTTTGGCAGAAGGGAAGAAATGGATGACACAAACTGAACCCACAATCAAAAAAAACCAACAATATTTAAATTGAACAGACTATGGACCAAATGGGACTTACACGCTGGACAAAATGTGCCGTAATGCCCTCTCTCCCTCTGTGCCATGTCTTCCGCATTTTATGTGTTTAAAATTGAAAAATAACATGTTTTGGAAAATGTACCAGACGCACAAGCATGTTAGAAGACATATACTGGCACGTATTTACAGAAGGAAATTATGGAGCCGAGTCAACGATGCACAAACAGAGTCCATTTCAGTTACTTTGCGCTGGAGCCAGACGGGGGAGAATTAATAAGGCGCTAGAGTGTATCGCTGTTACTAAATTGGCGGTGTTTCATAACAAAGTCTTTCAGAGCAGTTATCAATTAGAAACAATTAAAAGAGCCATTCATCATTCTTACAGTGGGAGCTGGCGTGACATGACGCTGATCACGTGTAATCAAAACCACTGGAGGAGCGAGCCCGGGGCATTCAGTGCACACCTGCAATTACCTCTCATGTCAGTTTGGGCATTTCTGACATTTGAGACCAGAACGGACATGCTGCACAGATTAGACATAAACCGCCTTCAAGCTCGCCTGTTCTACTCACCACACAGACTCAACACTTGGGTGACCTGTTGCCGGTTCAGCACTGTTGCCAAATTAGACCACTTTTGAAATAGCATCATAGAAGAATCCGAAAAATATGAGGTTGGAATATTTTCTTTTTTATTTGTACCTTTTTTAACCATGAATTCTTTCTTTTCTGTGTGGTATTTGTTACTTTATTGAAATAACAAATACAGTGCAATAGGGCTGCAACAATGAATCGACTATTCATGAGTAGTCAATTATAAATTATAATTGATAAATATAATCATTATCTGGACTCTACAGACTCAAAACAAAAAAGACAGTTGCAATATTAAATCGAAATGTCAAAAAAGAATAAACTATTTCTTATTTCCATCAATAATACACATATTTGCAAATATTCTCTATCTAGAAGTTGTCAGTCACCATATTTCAACCTTTAACTGATGTTGTCATTTTAAACATCTCATTCTAACTAACTAAATGATTTAAAAAACAAAAACAATAAATAACAAAAACATGCTCATGCTCTCATGTTTTATAACAACAAAAAAGGTTTAAAAAAAAAAAACAGAGGAGGGGAAACAGGCTAATGTTGCCGAGCAGTTGTATTGATCATGATATGACGGCAGAAATGCTCAGAACAAATCTGGCAATGATTTACAGACTTTAAACAAGGTAGATTCTCGTCACACATCGAGAAAATATCACACATTCAGAATGGAGTGTTTTTGACATCGGAGAGGAAAGGATTTTCAAACCAGGATTTATCAGACTAGTGTGAATGAAGCTAAATATAACTCCAGGTATGTTTTTGACAAAGGAACAATGTTAGAACATGGTTAAAAGCGCAAAAAACCCGTCAATTTACCATAATGTATCCTTAAAATTATCTAGGATTTAAGTTGGCTTCTGTTGATCATTTATCCTGCGTCTATCACATGACATACAAGTTCAAGTATTGAGTGCAGTGCGCATTTTAGGACATCCTCAACAGAGCAGGATAAATCTACTAATGCGTGTCCTTTCTCCCATTGACATGATTTCCTGCACTTAACCAGGAAACCCCACAGCACCAACTCCCACTGAAACATCCAGGATATCTCTGTGTTGCAAATGCACAGATAAGATACAGTGTAAACAGGCCCAATAGGAAGCTCTAACTTCCGCCGTGCTCAGTCCTCCAGAGGGGAGCGTGATGGCACCGTGCGAGCCTACACCGGCCCCATCTCCAGGCATATGGCTAATAACTGCATCCTCTTCCACAGAAAGGTAACCCTACACTCTAGGAGGGAGCAACCGGAGCGTCCTCCCCGGTCTCTCACTCCTAATGAAGCTCTGCACTAATCAAATCACTATACACACGGGCAGATGGCCAATGAGGAGGCAGACGCTGTTCAAAACTTATCCCCAGCAACTTTGACTATTCTCTCCCCTGTTTAGGTTGTGAGCCTATTAAGGAGTAGAGTGATGCACTAAACAGCACAGAATGTATGTGTGTATAAGCACATTCATTTCCAAGTGTTGTCCAATTAACTCAGACATGCCATTTCTGTTTGATGTTGAAGGCAGAGTTTTAACACTACACACAAAAGAAGTTTGGGGTGAAAGGAAATCACTGCGCTCCACATTATTCACCTCTAGGTCATATTTTTGACATGAGCACAGGCCCAGGCAATGACAGACACTAACAGGCCTGACATTCCCTGATAAAGATTTAACACAATTTGACAATGTTTTCTACAATGTCAGGATAATGACCTCGTGCCTCTTGGGTCAAATTAAGGTTTTAGTTGATCTGTTCTACTAGTATAATAACACTACTAAATGTTCAAACTTGATTTCATTACTAAGGAAAAGATTAGGTACTACAATGATGATTAAAAACTGTATTTCTTTAAACAGTCATGTTCAACACAAAATAGTTATATATATATATATATATATACATATATATATGTACCAGATCAAAGTATGAGTATCCGATTTTGCAACAAATTCTGGTATGAATTAGTATTTGGCTATTGACTCCTTAAACAACCCTAGACCCTTTAAAATACTATGTCATCAGAATAGTCAAAATTCCACAATGAAGGGGACTGGAGGTGAAATTAAGTAGACCGTAATACTGTTTCAAAACTTAACTGACATGTTTTAAATACTCATGGTTTTGTAATTAAAAAATAAGCAACATTTTTGAATTTGAAGATCTCCTCAATCCCACCATCACGTCTTCGGAGGAGGACGCAGAGGCTGAGGATGGATGAGGTGGACTCATCCATCTCTCAAGCTGAAGTCACTGAGGTTGTTGGCAAGCTCCTTGGTGGCAAGGCCCCGGGGGTGGATGAGATCTTAAGAGTATCTTAAGTCTCTGGATGTTGTGGGACTGTCTTGCGGTCTGGGACGGTACATATGAACTGCCAGATCAGGGTGGTGGTCCCTTGTTTCAAGAAGGGGGACTGGAGGGTGTGTTCCAGTCACAGGGGGCTCACACTCCTCAGCCTCCCCGGTAAGGTCTATTCCAGGGTACTGGAGAAGAGAATCCGACCGATAGTCGAACCTCGGATTCAGGAGGAGCAGTGTGGTTTTCGTCCCAGTCGTGGAACACTGGACCAGCTCTATACTCTCCATCGGGTGCTCGAGGGTTCATGGGAGTTTGCCCAACCAGTCCACATGTGCTTTGTGGATCTGGAGAAGGCATTCGACCCTGTCCCCATGGTACCCTGTGGAGGGAGCTCCGGGAGTATGGGGTCAGGGTCCTTTGCTAAAGGCTGTCCGGTCCCTGTATGACCGGAGCAGGAGCTGTGTTCTCATTGCTGGCAGTAAGTCAGACCTGTTCTGGGGTATTTGGTGTGGGGAAGTCTGGGAGTCCCTGCTTAGACTGCTGCCTCTCAAATAAAATTACATTGTGTTCTACTTCACTTTTGCCACAATTCCGGTATTTAGAATGTCTTTGTTTACAAACTTTTAAAGGGTCTATAATATTGTGTATTAACTTTTATAACCCTAAAATCTGTCACACAATTCAAGCTCTCAGAACCATGTCCTGTGTGATGTAACTGGATACTCCTCTTTATAGAATCACAGACTATATTTAGGAGCAAATCTTCTGGTTTGGTCCATGTCTGTTTTTAAGGCAGTTTTACGTCTCGCTTTGGGCCGTTCCTGCATTGTAATGGAGCAGGTCTGAGTGCTGTCTTATACCCATCTATATGGAGACACACACACAGGCGCTGGTGGCAGTGGCCCCAGTGACACTGCTAAAATATTAATGAGCCGATTCTCTCTCATTAATAATAGCTGCTGCGTTGATTACTCTGAGAATCCCAGTGCGGTGTAGAAATGGGCCTGTAGTCTGAGCCAGAGAGGGGTCTTTGTCACCAATCTCAAAAGAATCATTAATGGTATAATGAAGAGCACGTAAATGTTACTGAGTTGTTTTTATGTTGTGTTTTTATTTATATTGCACTTCTTTTTCTATATAAAGACAACATTTTAGTGGTGTGGTTTTCAAGTAGTGGGACAAGCCATAGAAATTAAGCTGACAACAAAATGCAACCTGTCACGAAGCCCTTTTATTACTGCAAAAGAAAAAGAAAAAAAACACTTAAGAATTTCTATTTTCAATTTAAATTTGTTCGTTTACTGACCTCTTGTGGCTTGATTTAAAGTCACTGGCTTTATATCACAAAATTACAAAAAATTTGACAACGATAAAGTCAGTGTCACTTCGTCAAAATAGCCACCTTGAAAAATATACTTCCTCATTATTCTGAAGCTAAATTCTCGGTGCTAGACAATTTTCAAGGGACAAGGCAATCCTCTCATTAAACAGAATCTACAAAACAAACAATTGTGCGGTGAGGCTGTGCATGACGTGTAAAATCTGCATCTGTCTCCAGCTAGCTCAGCGCTACTGAAAAGCACAGGGCAAAAGCATGAGCAGACATCATATGTATTGGGGTGTAATGGAGAAGTCTGCTAAGAATAGCTCTGAAAGAAGAGAGAGCAGGAGGCTGTGGCTTGAAACACGAGCAAGATACAATGCTGTGTGTCCTTTAGTAATGATGACTCAGTGATTTACTACAGTATAGCGACGAAACCAATCCCACACTGCCTCGGCGCTCAGATCTGCATATGTCCACGTCTCATAGTAGAAAAGTAAAGGACAGTTTCATGATAAAGGCATGTGGGCTGCGCGCGTGTGTGATCCTGCGACGGTGGACCCAGTGCCCATTTACCTGATGAATTGCATTGAAGTGCGTTGAGACAGGCAGAGTGAAGAAGTGGGCAAAAGGGGAGGTAATCAGCACATTTTGGATTGTAATGCAGTTACAGGGGCATGAGCTGCTGTTTTCTTTCTTCTTCTTCTTTTTTTTAAGTAGTTTTCCCACTCCTGGCCTGGTGCAGGTTTGTGCGGCTTTTACCTGTGCATTGTTGAGCCAAATATGCAAATGATGTGGTCAGCGCTAAAGGTGAATCCGCAGTTTTATAACCTACACTTCAAAATTCATACTCTTTTTTGACACATATAAAAGGCTAAACCATATTTGTTACGTTTTATAACACAATAGTGCATATCTGTAAAAATATACCATAAAAGGACAACCTGTGTGCTGTTTCTGAGTAGTAAACATTTTGAAACAGATAAAGGCTGGATGATAATCAGAGCCAATTTTGAAAACAAACTTGACAATGATAATACAAAAAATGCAACTAGTTTAGACAATAGCCCAATGAGGTTAATCTGGTTTTAGTTTTGTTTACCTGACAGATCCGACTGCTCACTTTCGTCAGTGCGTCACGTGATGTTGCTGTGCCATCTGCTGTCCGACTTCTTCGGGACAGTATACCAGGTGTGTGAGAGTAAAAATGCACCCTCGCCGTATTTCAATTGCGTCCTTAATCCAGCAGCGATGTTTGTTGTCCTCGGTCCCAATGATGTTGGCTCCATCGCCGTCCATAATGTGGTTTTGTCTTTTACAGTGATCGGAAATGGACGGTTTGAGTTGTTCCTGCTCTCACGAAGCAGAGTGAGCAATCAAAACTGTCAGGTAAACAAACAAAAAACTCTGGTCTGAAGAGAACGCCTTTCAAATATTTTTCTACATTTGAACATCATTTTCAACACAAAGAGTCATTTTTGATATTTCCATGTGGTCTTAGGCTAGTTCCGATATCAAAACCATATTGAAACAATTGAAATACTTGCTCTAATGAGTATCAAACTTTTATAGTAGTAGTTTTGGGTTGTTGTTTTTGTTTTTGGACAACCATAATTGCAAGAAAAAAAACAAAAAACAAACAAAAAACATATTTTCAAATCATAAATAATAAATCAAATCAAAATTGCAATTTACAAAACAAAATATCTTGTTTTATTCTGCATAAAAACTGCTAACCCTGTAGTTTAGATTTGTTAAAACATGTTCTGAAACAAGTGACAAAAATGCAACTAAAAGCGAAAGATAAAGGAGCCTAAAATTTACCAAAAACGACAAAAAAGCGACAAGAACTTGACTAACACAAAACATGACTAAAAGCAACACAAACGCGATAAAAGTGACAAACACACAACTATAAGTGACAGAAATGTGACAAAGTGACAAAACCGGGACTATAAGCAACCAAAAACACAACTTAAACTGACAAAACAATTATTATTACACCATTATTAAAACATAAATTGCAACTCTAATAGCAATCCCAATACTGGTCAGGAAAATCGCAATTAGATTAGATAGTTACGTTTGATCAGGCCAGACACGGGGATTTCTAGACAACAGCAACAAAACGAACTCTGCGCCCCAACACAGAACTTTCAAAGCAAATGTGAATTCTTGGTGCACTATAAACATTCAGGTGAGCTTCAGAAACGCACACACAAACATGGAGGTCCACATGAACCCACACCTGGCAGCCCTCAGGCAAGCCCCGGGACAGAGAGGGCCAACAGCCAGAGGAAGGAAAGAGGAGGAAGGGCGCGAGGAAGAGCGCGAGGGAGGAGAGGAGTCGAGGAGAGAGATGAGAAGAATATGTAAGTCTGCTTTGCCTTGAGAACGCTTACAGAAAAAATCTGAAAATGTCGTGCGCATGTCTGGTAGTATTTGCTGCACGACTGTTGCGGGTTTTGATCCTTGTGTGTCCTTCCTGTGACAGTGAGAGTTATGTTAGAGAGACATTTTAATTGACAGGTTTACAGCCCATCCTCTGTCAGTAAAAGCATGTGGTTTGGAGAAACAAACTGTATTTTTTATTTTTTCCTAAATGTCACTGTTAATTAGGGTTGCACAATTAATTGAAATCGGATCAAAATCGCAGTTTGAGTGGAAGCAAGCATATTGCAAAGGCTGAAATTTTTGAAGTGCAATAATTTCCTTATAAAACAACAAAATATTCTGTTTTATTTTGCATAAAAACTGCAAACCTTGTAGTTTAGATTTAAGATTTAAACATGTTTTGAAACAATAAAAGTGACGAAATACATGACTAAAAGTGATAAAAACGCAACTAAATGTGACAAACGTGTGACTAAAAGTGGCAAAAGTGACAAAAACACAACTAAAAGCAACTAAAACGTAACAAAAAGCAACAATAACGTTATGAAGCATGTGATTCCTTTATTAGCTTGTTATTTTAAGGAAAAACGTGAATATAGCGATAGGCAATATATCCAATTTTTGATGATATCATGAATGTTGTTTTCAAGATATGCAGAATTTGAATATCGAGTCTGTCGTTAAAAAATACAACAAAAAGAGCAAATATAAAATCTAAATTAATAAAAGTTATGTTATGTTAGTTATGTAACTTCCAAATAAGGGAATAAGGTGATATTTTAGTATTTTGTGATTCATTTTACAGACATTTCACACTCGTCTGATAATTAAACCTCAACTAATACGCTTGAAGACATTTTAACAAATTTCTGTTGGAAATGGAAACGCTATTGGATAGTACAAAGAAATATCCAAATATACATTTTTGCCATTAATCCGCCAGCCCTATTAAAGCGTGTGTCTAACTAAGTATCAGTCAATTAACTGTCTACTGTCCAAGGGTTACATTGCAATTCACTACATCATGACATTGTCACATGTCAAGTCTTCACAAGCAATATAGTTTAAATATATACATCTGTGTGGTCTGATTCTCTGCGGTTCACATCTGTATGACATATATTCTGACATAGAGGAGGTGACAGATGCTTGCAGTGTGTCAAAACATCACGATTACTTCACACGTTTGTCATACTAATTAAGAAATATTTTTACTTTCCAAACTTTGTGTTACTTTTTAATTAAAACAAGGAAGATTTACGAACACCATTTGCTCATATCCCTGCAGCGCTGAGAGGAACACGTTTACAGATTGACTTTCAGCTCTTAAACTCTGAGGACTCTGACACTGAACTAAACATAAACAAAAGACTAGAAACGTAGTGTATCATTAAGACTGCTGTGTCATTGTCAGAAGTGGATAATCATGACTAACATTTACTTTAGTCACTTTTTTATCATACCATGACTTCTACTTTAGACATTGATATAGTTTTTTCATGGTCAATGCTGATAAAATTAAATCCAGAGCAGCTGACAGTTGATATGCTGTTCTGAGGCCAGGGATATATTGAGCTGATTTTGATTATTTCTCCCAAATCATATGATATATAATAACCACAAACCCCATTATGTCACTACAGGTCACTCCACCACATCAAAAAGTATAATAATAATGTAGAAAAATCCCTTTTTCCACCTCCACAGCCCTTTCTCACTGCAAACCTAGCAGAGGTCAGATTTTGTGCAGTGCATCCTCTCATGGGCTGAAGTTAAATAAACTCTTATACCATTTGAGCAATTCATAAGACCGTAAAATCAAATGGTCAAATGGTCTATGATGGTCTAAATTTGTCCAATATCTAGTCCATATTTTTGTGATCCTTGGTCATCTCTCACTGTTACTGTCTTGTTTTTTGTTTTTTTTGCTTTTCATTTTCTTTTTCAATTTGTTTTATGAGACAAGAAAATAAAGCATGTTTCTTTAAATCGATGTCCAGGAGTGTTCCATCGTTTAAAAGGTTTTAGGGGTTGTCATCTGGACGCTGTTTCGAAAATCAAGACGTTTCAACTTCCATCCAGAAGTCATTTTCAATCAGTGAAATCAGTGAAGTTGACTTGTGGATGGAAGTCGAAACGTCTTGATTTTCGAAACAGCATCCAGATGACAACCCCTAAAACCTTTTCTATGATGTTTCTTTAAGGTATTTGTGGAAAATACAACACCCCTAATTGAACACATCCAAAATAGATACGTTTAGAGCCTCAGTGGTATGCTGTAGGTCAAGTAATAGTAATAGAGACAGGCCGGTGACATAGTGCACCTTTAATGTAGATGACTCATACATCATATCACTACATTTTGTTCCTTTACAGTCATAATCAAAAGAATAAATTGCAACATTTCTAAAACAAATCTCACAGCCCTAAAACCAGAGCAGTCCTTGTTTGTCTAATATAAAGTATATTATTTGGAGTAAGACCTCAGGCAGGTGACAGATAATGATGTAATGCTACTCTCCAGCGCTGACATGCTAAGAGACTTTATTTGGCAACCCTAAAGGTGCAAATGGGCGCTGGAAACACAGTACGCACAGGTAGGATTATAATGTGACAGCTCTGGCAGCCGGTTGTGTGTGTGAATATGAGTGATGGCTGCTCCTGCGGCCTTTACCGCCCAGTCATCTGTCATACGTCCGCGCAGGTCTCCAACATGGCCGACTCTCCGCCTGACACAACAACATCACAACACACACACGCCCACGCACACGCACACGCACACGCACACACACACACACACACACACACACAGAACAGACTGTTTTGACAGCGCAACACACACCAATGTTCCGCGTAGTGCTCCCTGATTAACGGCGAGGCTTTTTCACTGGCCAATCCCGCGCCAGGACACAAATCTCGGTCTGCCGGAGAAGCCGAAGGCCGCTGGTCACTATTTATCTCCAATCTAGAGCCTAACTATCCAGACAGCAGCAGCAACACGCCTCCTCGGGGCTCACCTCGGCCCTGTCTGCTGCGTGAGAGCGTGTGGCTGGCTCATTTGTGACAGAAAATATCAGGTCGGGAAATGAGGATATTACAATGTTAGGAGACACCTTGCTTCACCTCAGAGCAGAAACAAAAGTACTCAGCATCATAGTAACCAGGGTTATTGCTTGTTTAGTTTGTTAAAAGGTGCATGTTCACGTAACATAACATTGTGTAACAGTTAAATAAAAAAGCAAACTGATTTAAATGTGAAATTAACAGAAAACAAAAGTATGCAGTAGAGTGGATGGAAATTCGATGAGCTAAAATTACACTGAAAAACCAATTGAACCGCAAAATATCATATCCTGTCTCCAAAATTTCCAATGGACGTGACTGACAGTTGAATTAACCAATCAGAGAAACACAAGGTCTGTTTGAGTCAAAACAAACATGACGGCTTGGAAGTACAAAAGAAAAAAGTAACACAAAGGAGAAATGACGCAGATTCATGCCGAATTGAACTCTGTAATTCTGAAGTAAATGTAAATACATAAAAGTAGATTTTATTCTGAATAATATAATAATATTTGAGAAATGTCCAGTATTTGATAGACGTGAGCTGCAGATAAGGAAATTGGAAACATTTACAATCTTACATTACATTACAATCTTATGATAAGTATTGTGATTAGATTCACTTCATTGTTTTAATAGTCGTCTAGGGACATTAAAAGAAGAGCATACGGTACATTTCAGATTGTGTAGAGGTCTGAACTATTGGGTTTGGCAGGTCTTATGTTGTTGTTTGCAAAGGAAATTTAGTAATTGCAGTTGTGATTCGTTAATTGCGACCATTCAAGCTGCAATTTTGCTTCAGTTGCGATACATCTTGCAGCCCTAACTGGCACGTCTGACAGTCTGGTGCGCTCCTTGGTCTGGTAAGTCCCAACCCAGGACAAACAAACTCTTGAAGTAAAAGGTAAAACTTACAGCAAAGATGATTAACTGTGGATATTGGATAAATTAAAACCAATACAGAATTACTAAACCTGAATCTCAGCTTTTTCAATTAAACTATGGCAGTTTCCATAATATTGTAATTGGTTGGGGTGCTCTCGTATTACGGTTTAATTCTCTGTTGTACAATTAAGTCATTGTATCCGAGGAATAATAATTATTTTACCTCTTCACTTTATTAGCAGGCTGCAGCGGCTCACTAAACACTAATAATCTCCGGCTTAACAGCTTTTGGAGTAAAAATAAACTCACACAGAGGTTGGGGGCAGCATGGCGGCTTTCACTAAAAAACTCCTTTTTGTTCACACAAATTTGAAAAACAACATCTAGCGGAGGATTAGATTTTGTTTTTGTAAAGGCCGCGGTGACAGCTTTGTTGGTGAAACATTTAACAGTGCTCCTGGCAGTTATTTTAAGAAGTCCTGCATTTTACACTCTCTCTGTGTTTAATGGCTTTAACATCGTTTCTCTGGTGAAATCTCAGCTAATTCTGCCCTGAACCACAGACCTTTATCCACATCTCTGCTTTATTATGTTCAACAGCCATTTTTCTAAACTCCTGAGAGCAGTGGATGTCTCTAAATAAAGAAACCTTTGAAATGTATATGCTGGTTTTTCAAAAAACAATGGCCTACGCAACACACAGAGGATAGTGACACATCATAATACACAGTGTGAACATCTTATATGCATATTTACTATTTACAATGTTTAAAATAAGCCTATATTCAAAGACAATGATAAAAGAAAAAGGAACAAATTACATAACCATAGCACTGTTTTTACCCTACATCAGTCTCCATTTATTTAAAATGCAATATGTAATTTTTATGGTGGTTAAACAGATCCAGCAAAAAAATACCTTGAAAATGCATTCTTACTGTAAGCGTGTTCACATCTGACCTGTAACTTGGTGTGGCGCTGTCACATTTCTCACTTTGGTAAATGGTAAAAGGACACATTTGTACTGCGCTATTCTAAGGAACTCACACATTCAAACACTTTCACGCACCAGTGCACAACTACTTATACAGCACTTTATAAAAGCAAAAGTTTATTTGCCAACATTCATTTGAAAATAAGACCAGCTCACAAAAACACAAGGGAAATTAATATTTTCATTTTATTTGTTTTGAAAGTAAAATTGACATCGCCGCTGATCGATTGCTAATTCCCTCTCGGTTTGAAGATTTGGCAGGTCTTTTCTCTGTGATTCCTGAGTCTTCTTGGATAATTTAAACAGTCAGACGGAGCTTAGCCTCCTCTCTGTCACTGTCTGTGCAGCAGGACTCTCTCCATACAGTGCACACACAGTGGACCCGCCCCCTTCAGGGTGTATCTAGTGCTGAACAGAGAGAGAGAGAAGGGCAGCGCAGCAGGGCTCTTTTATCCTGTTATTTACTGATACATATAATATGTTAAAACACAACAAAATAATTACTCACAATTAATTTGTTGATACGTTAAATCAACAATAATGTGTTAACGTCTTCAGCACTATAATTTTTGTTTATTGTACAACAAAGGTGAATTAAGATCATCTTTAAGAGTAAAGACGATAGAGGAAGAGGTCAAAAGGAAAACGCTGATCATGGTTGACTGGAAATGCCGCACTGTAGTAAATGAGTGAGACGCCAAAAGCCTGTGGTCTCTCTGTGTGACTACAGACATGAGTGATGGTTGTGAGCACAGATCCCTCGGTGGAATAGTTGTGCGCCAAGGAGAAGCGCCCTAACTTTTCACAGGGATCAGCACATCTTCTGGAGTAGTGGATGAGGATCTCTCTCCCTCTCAGGTGCCAGAAGAACAGGGTACATGAACAATCTGATTTATATCAGGATTACTGGTTCCTCAAGTTAACCCCTTTAACTTGATCTGCATTTAGGACTTAACCAGTGCCCCAAATACTGTACACCCACGTCGTAAAATTACACTGTTACACATAGAATAATTTCTACTAATTGTACTATTATACAACTAGAAGACCTGAGCCTCATCTTCCCTTCAGACGTGGGGCAGCACAGTGGCTGAGTGGTGTGGGACTCCTCACGGCCATAAGGGTCGCAGGTTTGACTCGCCTGGGTTTTCCTCTGCAGCGTTTACATGTTTGTCCCCGTGTATGGGTGGGTTTTCTCTGGGCTCTGTCCGATTTTCTCCATCAACCCAAAACAAGCACAATCAGTAAAATCTTCCAGCTGAAATTTTTCCCCCGGGAGCTGCAACAAATTTGCCTACGGGGATAATAAAGTGTACCTTAACTTAAAAGACTATCCGTCATCCCTGTTTCAGAAGCAGTAAGTTTATAGAAAGAGGAACATCTACATCCACAACAGGAACATCTACATCTGCAACTTTTGTTATAAAATCGCTCAAGTAGAAAGTGATTAGTTTAGACAATCATTATTATAAACAGTTGATTTTACACAAATTCATACTCTCCATTCTCATTACTCCACAAAGTAAAATAAAATCAGTTTCTTAAAAGTCTTTATCTCAAAGTTGAAGGAAACCTGAGGTGCACAAGAGTGGTTCTCTGTAAATGTAATGTTTCAGAGAGGAGTCAGGATATCCACTATGTTATTTAGGTTTTCTTCAGGTGCTGCTGCCTTCAGAGACTAATAAAAAAAAAACAGTTTAATCTAAACTGACAAAAGTTAATGAATGTGAGAACAAATAATTTGTTTTATGTATGACTTTTTATTTCAATGTATAAATCTATTAATTGTTGTCCTAATTGTACTTTTTAAATCTGCTGCTAAGTGTGACTTTACTGTAACAACAGACAGCCTGAGTGTTAACCGCATGTCAGTCCTACGCACTTGTGGCTAGTATTATGGCCACTGTTGATTGAGGGAGCACTGAGCTGTTTTTATTCAATTAAAGTTCCCCAGGGGGCGCAGCGGCAAATGAACTGAGCCTAACAAACCCCCAGCACCACACATCACTCTGCTAATCAGCACTCTCAGCTGTGACAAGCTCATTCCCTCTGCACGGACACAGGCTGTGCATTATGAGCACATTTGTATGACATCTGTCTCATCCCTCCCTTTAAACAAGAGGCAGTGGGGCTTTAAGTGCCAATAGTCACAGCGTCACAGCGGATGGAGAAAAGGCTGGTTGAGCACTGGGGCTGTAACTGCTCAGGTCGGGGTCCGCCACATGCTTGTCTCCATGAAGATGTTGTTGCTTTGCCTGGAATGTTCCACAGTATGAAACTGGAGTTGTTTTTGTTGCTTGGCCTGGTTCACGCCTCCTTTTCTCCATGACATACTGTGGAACATTCTAGACAAAGCAATGGAATCTCCATGGAGACAAGCAGGTGGCAGACCCTACTAGTTACTTATTGCAGATTTAACATAAACAGTATTTTAAGTTATTGTTGTTATTATCTTCAAATAACTTTAGGACTGAGCTGCAGGATGGACAAGGGGTTTGGTCCAGCACACTTGCTCTGTGCCAGTCTCAGTCTTGAGATCGATTACCAGCTCTGGCAATCTGACTTTCTTTCCCCACTCTTTCTCCCGATTCAACACTGCTACTTAACGGGCATATGACAGGTTCTCATGGTTTTATATTTACTACTGTTTGCCGGGATATTATTAGTTTTACATCAGTCAAGTGGCCGTTTCCGAAGAAAAATAGAGAAATAAAAGTCAGACAATTTAAATGCAACTAGCAGCAGTGTGTGATGCATCAGTCGAGCCCATAGATGCAGACATGGGCAAAGACAATGTCATGTCAGAAGTATTTATATCATACATTATATCACAAACAGCGAGCAGGATTATGTAATAAAGTTCAATGAGGAGAGACACTTGAATTGCATGTTCATCTTCCCACACACTGCGGTCTAGACCTCTGGCCCTTCATATAAATCCACAAAGTATACATCAATGATATCTATAATGTGGTTTTTATTGCACTCTTGTAGCGGCACAAGGGTAAAACACACTTACCCATGAGCCCTAATGACGGTGCTCTGAAGGGTATTATTTAGTAACAGATAACTACACATTACACAGAGTGAACAGTGATGAAAGCCATTCACACGAGAGGCTCCATTAACCACTGAATTGGCTGCTATTACCTGCCTCCCTGTACACGCGCCGCACACTGTTAACCTCCGCGGTGCTTCAGTTCATAAAGACAAACATTACGGTGCCACTCAAAGGCTGCGTGCGCCTCAACATGTGTGTCTGACTCTTTTCCGCCTGATTACCTAAAATCTAAAGATAATGTGTTGTGAATTAAGAGGGAAGAGACTGAACGCCCACGTGGTTCTGGGAGCAGCTGTAATCTCTAAAAACAAATAAAAACATCTGTGTTTTTATAGCGCTGCGAAAACTTTTGAGTGTCTCCAAAGAGCGGTTTATTCAGTGGATTTACTCTTGTCCTCAGAATGAGCTTTACAGTGCAGCTAAGGACGACATCAGTGATTTTATTTGATTACATATCGCTCATACAACAAAACTACACGAACAGACTATTTGAACCAAAGATAATATGTTGTTCAAGAATCTGATGAGGTCATATTTAAGATGGAGGGCAGCGGTCGATATAACTGGAAGATTTACTGTTTTTGAAAGAAATATCCAAACTTATGATCCACAAAGAGTCGAACCATGTCATTATTTTTTTTAGAGATTTGCTCCACAAACTTGACATGTTAATCTTACGGCTCAAACAAGGTTCCACAATTGACAACTGTCCCATTCATTTATTTAAGCAGAAAGAGAAAATGTTGAACTTTATTCCAGTTTTTGTTTATTGTATCCACTAATTACAGACATCCATGAATCTGATCAAAACATGTGCATTTTGACACTTAAAGGTGCACTATGAAACATTTTTGGTGGTGTTGCCAACTGCAACTATGGACTAACTAACTGTATCAACTAACTATCCCCACAGAGACCAGACAAGGCCAAGTCGCAGGTCAGATCTGTGGTGGGACAATCCCACTCACTCACTGTGTTTTTCAATTAAATAAAAATACAGTAATTGAATAAATGCAAGAATTATTTTTTTTTTTTCCCTTCACCCTTCACCAAAAAAGTTACAAAGTGCATTTGTATGGACAAAACATTAAAGTGTGTTTTGATAAAACTACTGGTAGGTTAACCGAATCAGTATCACTATTTGAATGAATACAAAGAGCAGATCATAAAGGCTGTAACTTTTTAAGTATCATCATTTCTTACGTTAAGAATATTCATGTCTTGTCTTCTTAATTAGAATAGTTTTGTTGTTTCTTCTATATCACACAATAGGTAAGAGGTGATGACGAAGGCAGAAGTTACCGCCAAAAAATGTCAAGGTAATTACTTTGTCTCTTACCTATTGTCTCAAATAGAAGAAACAACAAAAACTAAATCAAACAAATCATAATTTATTCCACAAACAACCAAATAGCTTGTCTTATTCAGCGTAAAAACTGCTAACTCTGCAGTTTAGATCTGTACAAACATGTTCTGAAATACAAATGATTCTTGTAATGGTTTGTCGGTTCATTATTCATTGGTCAATTCTCCGGATGCCCTTAAAATGTGAGCTTTGAACAGAATCCTATTAAATTAAATTGAAACTTTGAATCGCAATTGCACCACATGCAAAAAAATTGCAATTATATATTATATATATAAGTGTACAGCCCTAGTTCATTGTGTCGATAATCATCACAAATCAAATGGCAGCGCTCCTTCTCTCGATAACCCAAACACTAGGATTTGACTGGGTGACATCGATGTGTTGCACTCTGTGATGGAAGCAGCGCTGCATCTGAGAGCAGCGGCGTGAGCACAGAGCTGCAGTGACAGTGGTGGGAGGATGTGGTCCTGCGTGAGCCGTCCCAGAGGAGCGAGCCTTACATAACACAGCACGGTGGCCACCTCCAGGGACCTCTGTTGTCACACGCCTTCACCTGCTGCTGCTGAGGACTCTGCATGTCAGCGCAGCAACGTGAACAAGGAGCCTATGGATAAAACTACTTCACTTCATTCATAATTGAGCACAGGCAGTGGAACAGCCTCGCTTGACTTTTGATTATGGAAACGTCCGTAGGGCTCAACCACAAGTTTATACTTACAAAACCAAACATAAATACTTATTGTACTAAAAGGTTTAGCTCTTAATTAGCTCCAAGATTAAAGCAAGGTCAATGGAAACCAACAATTGCCTCATGTTTGCAGCTCTGTTTTTCTGTTACTGCAGTTGGACTGAAAACTCATTTTTGTCCATAAATGGAATCTCAAAAGCAAACTAAACTTTACAAAACTAAAGAAGAGGCACACAATTATTGCTTTGGCACACATTAAACAGCCACATGGAGCTTTTTTCTGAAATACAGAAAACTACCTCTTGATTTGATGCATTATGATGACAATGAACTATAATCAATAAGTGAAGTAATGCATTCGCTTCAAAATAAGTCCTTTAACATCCTGCTCAAGTCACAACATAAGTCAAACTGTTATTTCTATTTTTTAAGTAAAATATAACCAGTTAAAATTTTAAAAGGCCAGATTGAAGATTTTTTAAAGATAATAATTACTGATTGAGTGGATTTTTTTTATTACAAATCAAAAACACATAATCTATTACCTCATTTTGATTTAATAATGGGGATGTCTTTGTGATAAACCTATTTTCCAGGTAAATGGTATGTGTTATAGTCTCTTTAGGATCCAGATAACGATTATTAAAATGTCAACAAATATTTCAGTAGTGATTATTCTATGCTTAATTATTGCAGCTGTAAATGTAAACATATTACAATGTATCCTTCTTCAATACGTCTACATCACAGCAAAAGGGCCTTATCTCAGTTCTTACAAGAGCCGTTCTTCTCTGTCCTGATCTTATCCTCGACACTGACAGAGAATCTTGATATCTTCGCAACAATAAAAGACAGAGGTTTTAGTCGGATCTATAAACAGGACGGACTCTCCATCGCTCAGACATTGACAGATAAATGTTTAGGCCGGCAATGTCAGAAGGAATTTGTGCCTGAAAAGTGTTATTCCCTCTAAAATAGGGGGATCAGCATGATTATAGTGGTCTCCTTCGCACTCCTGGTCTGACACAAACACGGTGAATGGGTCAGTGAAGCAGAGGTGGCCACCGGCTGTAGAGTACAGACCCGCCCTGCTATTATCCCTGCAGCGCCAGAGTAAAACCGCTCCACACTTTCATACTCCAGCGCTGTCAGTCTTCACAGGAGCAGGTGAAAAATAAAGCCCTACAAATAGTAAACTCATACTCTTACAATGTGCTCTTTCCACTTGTGGCCGACACGTTTAGAGGGAGAGGGAAGAGAGGGGGAAGGGAAGGAAAGGAATGGAGAGAGAGAGAGAGAGAGAGGAAGAGGGAAAGAGAAGGAAGGAAGGTGGGGACAAGAGAGCGTGAGAGAGGGAGAGAGTTAGAGAGGGAAGGAAGGGGCTTGAGAGATGGAATAAGGGAAAGAAAGGGAGAAAGAGAGAGAGGTAGAGAGACAATGAGGAATAGAGAGAGAGTAGCGAGAGAAAGAATGGAGGAAAAGAGCGAGGGGAGAGAGGGAGGGAAGGATAAGAGGTAGAGGAAGAGAGAAGAAAGAACGAGAGGAAGAAAGGGAAGGAAAGGGGGAGAGCGAAGGAGAAAGAGTGGAAGAGGGAGGGAGAGAGAGAGAAGGAGGACGAGGAAGAGAGAGGGGAGAAGGAAGGAAGGAGAGAAGGGAGAGAGAGCAGAAGGAGAGAGAGGAAGAGGGAAAGAGGGGACGAGAAATGGAAAGACAGGTGGGAAAGAAAGATGAGAGAGAGAGAGAGAGGTGGGGAAGAGGGAAGAGAGGAGAAAGACAGGGAGGGAACAGAGGAGAGAAAGGGGAGAGGAAGAGAGGGGGCAGCAAGAGACAGAGAGAGAGAAGTGAAGAGAGAGGGAGATGGAAGGAGCGAGAGAAACATAGGAGGGGGAGGGAAGGAAGGAAAGGGGAAAGTCAGAAAGCGAGGTGGGTGTGAGGGGGGAGGAAGGAGAGGGAGAGTAGTGGGATGCAGAGGAGGAAGCAGCTGCAGCCCAAAGACTTCCTGTACAAGCGCTGTAATATCCTCTGGAGGGACACCTGGGCCTGCTGCCATTCACACAACACTAACCGGGATCTGTGAGTGTGTGGGCGGGTAGTTAACACATTATGAGGACCTATAAAATCTATACACACTCACATCATGGACACCTGCCTACCTTAAGGGGACAAAAATCAGGGCCCCGTGACTCTTTATGATTAGAGCTACAACATTACAAATTAAGATATGGGTTAAAATGGGTTACAGTTAGGGTTTGGGTTGAGGCAAATTAGGCTAGGATCGGTCTCCAGGAAATTAATGTATTAATTTATCTCCCCATAACATCGCAAGGAAGTGTGATCTTACATTTAGCAACACGTGTATCCATTCCAGGAGTAACATACTAACATACATTCTAACCATCAGCACTATCTTTAGCTTTTCTCTGAGATGCGGTGCAGATGTGCGGTTCAGGACCCCATGTTTACATTAACCTATAATGGTCTGAAGTTTAAGGTTTTTTTAGACTGGAATTTGCCGCTGGGCTTTTGTTTTCTTTACTTGGGAACTCGAAAACTGAAAACCACTCACAGCTGGCAAGATGTTTATAAAAGCTAAATATGCTCAAGAAATTCCCCATATAAACCTCCTATTTAAAAAACGCTAAAAACGCTTAAAAAAGCAAGAAGGACTAGAGCTGGGCAACAAAAACATTCATACCAATTTTGTTCTTCATACTGATTTATTACAATATAATAAATAAAACATGTCTCTCAATGTTAATTTTCTGACTAAACTCCAAATGCTTTTACTGGCAGAGGATGTAGACTTCTTGATTAAAAGACCCCTGACTGACTAAATCTGTCTCACTCAAAATTGTATTATTTCCACCTCCCTACAAAGGACACACAGCTCTAGAAGTAATTCTTATAAAATATTCAACATCTTATCCAACGTCAATTTTATTTATTATATCAAAAGTTGTTAAATGATGCACTAATGCCATTTTTCTTTATCCTCAATGTTTTGTTTTAGTAGAAATACAGTTCAATTGTCAAAAGCGTCTAGTCCTTTGTCCAGCGGGTCTCCTGTGTCCCCTCGGAGGACCCTTGTGACATCATCAGCGTGTTCCAGAGAGGAGGCGTCGCAGACACACACACATTAGTGGATGTGGGAGGCAGATGTTAACAGACAGTGACTAGCACCGTTGGCCTCTGTCTGACCTCCTTCCCCTCGCTCCGAGCTCAGGCCGACCATCGACGTCACAGTGAAAACACTGGTCCAGCTCACAGACAAAATAAGTGAACGGCAGAGAAGAGGCAGCAGGGGATGAAACAAATGCACCGGATCAGCTCAGAGCAACTGTCCAGAAGTGAACAGCTGTGCAACTGTGTACGTTTTGTGATTCAAACAACATGTCAGATCTGTGGAGAGGCGGACACTCACAGTAAGAAAACATGTTTTCAAGGCTTTTCTTAATAAAAGCCTTGTAATTGAATACATACAAGATAGAAACAGAGTGAAGGCATGTTCTGTGGGTAAGTATTTTAAAGGTGCAGTTTTCTGGTTCTGCACCCAATTGTCTCTATGGAGAAGGTATTGCTTTCCAAGGAATGTTCCACAGTATAACATTAAACATTTACTCAAATACAGGGTTTTTATTGACAAAAGATTACCTGTAAAAACATGCATTCTCACTGTGGGTGGGCTCGCCTCTCCACTGATCTGACATGAGCTTGGCCTCAAGGCATCACCTGCTTGTCTCCAATGGAGATTAAGAAGTTTAATGCCATACTGTACAACATTTCAGGCAAAGCAATAACATATGTATGAAGTCAAAGTTGACAAGGTAGAAACCAAAAACGTATAACGTTACAAAGTACCTCTACAGCAGAAAGGCACAAATTCATAAAATCAAAGTTGCTGTATTGTAATTAAACTTTCCAGACATTTTCAGAGTCAGAATGTCACCTGAATCCAGTGAGTTTTTGCACTTTTGAGAGGAAAGGATACTATGATTACTTTTGGATGTGGATTAAAGATTATTCTACTATTGTTAGATATAAGGGCTTTACAGTGCAATAGATTGACTCCAGATTTAGGGCTGCACAAATTAATCGAAATCAAATCACAAAGGCCGCAATTTCCTCCACAAACAGCTAAACATCCTGTTATATTTTGCAGCTAACCCTATTGTTTTGATGTGACGAAACTCAACAAAAACATAGCAAACAGTGACTAAAAGGTGACAAAAAGTGATAAAAATGTGACTAACAGCAACGAAAATGTAACTAAAATCGACACAAATGCAACTAAAAGTGACAAACGCAACAAAAAGGCGAGTGACGAACATTTTTTGCCAAAAGGCTACTAATAATAACATAAAAATTACAAAAAGCGACAAAAAACAAACAAAGCATGTGATTCTTTTTAGTTTGTCAGTTTATTTTTTGTCAGTACTCCTGGTTGTGTTTAAAATGTGAACTTTGAACAGAATCTCATTATTAAAACATAAAGCACAAATCTGAATACAATCGCAAAAAAAAAAAAATCACAATTCGATATTTTCCCCAAATCGTACAGCTTTATCCAGAACTACGAGATTCAACACTCAAGTTGTACTTTGGTCACTGTTTACCACAAATACAGAGAGCCAGTGCCTTGATGAGAGACTTAGCTCATTGCAGAGCCGGAAAAAAAATCAAATGACTGCGCCAAAACCATAGACAGTTCTGAGTATTTGTGCCAGTCCAGGTACGAGACAGGCGTTGAGAAAACACCCTGTGGTCATCCATCTGTCTGGGCACGTCTGCGTCCCGGGACACTACGAGACTCTGGCAGCATCAACAACACGCGCAGACAGTCCGGTCCCCACTGACAGCCCACTACAGACCCCGCCCTCTGCGTCCGCCGCCACACGCACAAACAAACAGGCTGCCAGAGGAGGAACAGCCAGCCAGAGGAAATGATCACACCAGATAGACAGGTAAAAGGAGTTCAAATGTGATGCCAGACTGTATGGGTGTAGCGCTTGTCCGTCCAAATGAAAAGCAATACAGCCTTTTTCTATTGCCGCAGCGATTAATTGACAACATTAATAATAAAAGCTTGCTCTCTCCACTTAGGATATTGATTCACACCTCTTCAGCTTATGATGCAAGGAACCGATCAATCTCCGTCCTCCCTCAGAGCTCTCTCTCTATTACCTTTCTAAATATAACTTCTCTCCCCGCCTGTTTTAGCCAGGAAATGAGCCTAACATTTAATAAACGAAGAGAGTAGAGTTTGCACAGCTTCGCGAATGATTGATTGACAATGAATTAATTTTTGTCTGTCGGTCATTGATGTGCAAAGCTGTGTAAACACATCTCGAGGAATGTAAAGGCATTTGAATGCACTGCAACTGTAACACTACTGGTGCGACGCTTGAAGGTAAAGCCTGTGTTTACGTTGTGTAGCGCTTTTGAATAGCTAAGAAGCGAATAAAAGGAACAAAGAAACAGCAAGTGAGCATGCCTACTTGTCTGTCTGTGTCTGTCGGGCTGTCGGCTAGCTTAGCATCAAAATCCCCTGCTCTAAAGCCAGACGACCACAGAACTCAAGCCCACGCTGTCCGCACGCACGCGCACAGACCACGCACACGCAGCACACTCGGGCCTGTTCTATCCTACGCTATTGATCCGCGCCCCACTCTTCATTAGAAAGGCACATTCAAAGGAACAAACAGGGAGAGGGCTGACGGCGCCGTATCTGCCTGCCTCTGTGCACGTGTGTTCGCAGGTGGAGAAGTGTGATCAAGGGACGACACCTTTAAGTTTAAGCTGCTTATTTATACCTTATATTTATTTATTTTTCTTGCAGATTGTTGCCGTGGCGGTATCAGGAACAGTGTTACTCGGATGCGGTCTGTCCTTTCTGGGTGTTCCTATGGAAACTCTGTCTCACTGTATATTATTAGGCATTCTCCAGTGAACTGCTCAGAATAGGAGGATGCACCTCTCATCTGCTGCTATGGACTCGACTCAAGCTGCACACTTTCTGCACGTCTTTGGTGATTGTGCTGAAGTGGAATCGTGTTAGGGCCCACATCAAAAACAACTGCAACTTATTGTACATGCTACTGTCAAATCAAACACTTAAAGGTGCACTATGTAACTTTTCTGGTGGAGAGTCTGCCACTTGCTTTTTTCCATGGAGACGACATTGCTTTGCCCAGAATGTTCCATAGCGGTGTTAAAGGAGACATGTTCTACTCATGTACTGTTTCAGGTACTTTATCATATGTAGATCATTGTTTCACATTGTTGTTCACTGTACACCGCAATATTGATCATAAATAACTCAACAATAAAAACAGGACCACTGACTTCCTGCTCAAAACTGATAAGCCCCACCTCTTCATTGTGACATTTTACTGTAAAAAGCAACATACCTTAATTACATGTTTTAGACATTTTAACATGACATTTTAGAGCCCTGCATGTGCCAATCTGAGTCTTAAATTCTGCAAATAATAGCAACTAAATACAGGATGTGGGCAGGGAAAGGGGGTAAGTGAAAACAGGAATTTTCGACAAGATTAACTCAAACATGCATGAATCAATCAAAATACAACTTTGAGTAAACTCATGATAAGGAAGCACCGATGTAACAGGTTAAAAGCGCGTTAAAATGTATTTTGTATAATAAAGTAATAGTATAAATAACCTTTAAACTTATCTCTCATGCATTTTTCTCAATTGCTGTTGTTTTATTGCTCAAAAATACCTTAAAAACACACACACATTTAACTGTGAGCAGTCCCTTCTCCACAGATTTGACCTATAACCTGGCCTTTCACCTCCTTACTGAGTTATATGAAGCACATTCCAGACAAACTAATAGCATCTCCATAGAGACAAGCAAGTTACCCTCTATGGGGAAAGTCCCATAATGCCCCTTTAAAACACAACAAATATGCACATAAACAAATTATATTATACACAAAGCAACTTAAATAGATTAACAAATTAGATTTTTGGGTTCAAGGGTTTCGACTTCAACCGTTCCTTATTGTACGTTTGCCTTTAAACATGCCATAAATACATACACTTCAAACTCTGTACAGTAACTGAAACCTGAGAAAAGATCATGATAAAAAGCACTTAGAAACTCTGTTAAAGCAATGTTCAGTTACAAAACCGACACATCTTTCTATTTTTTAGACAGCCTAGAAATGTGAAGGTTTTGTAGATCCAAGTTTTGTGCCTGACCGTAATATCACATGTGTACTGCGTGTTCCACTGGAGCACAGACCACAATACTCGTCTTTTATATTCTTTTATACTTCTTGTTTTGTATGTGCTCATGCTAATCTATTTCTTTAAAAGGGCTTGCCATAGGGTCAAACAGTATCCAAGCAGCACAATACAACAAAAAAAGAAGAAAAAGGCGTGTGAATTTTGCATGTAACACTCAAACACAGCACATACAAGAAAACTCCTACAGAAGTCCTCCTTGTGTCCGTCCCAGGATGTGATTGGGTAAATGAAGAGTACTATATAAAGCAAAACCACTGCACAGAAAAACTCCCAAATCCATCTCAAAACTAGAAGTCAAGATTATATGGTTAAATTATCCATAAAGGAAAAAAAATCTTTACACCTTCTTCTTCTGATGCCGTGTTTGGAGGGCTTTGATGTTATAGTAGAATGACAAGTTCACAGACGCTCATCTGCACAAAACTACACGCTTTTCAGCTGCTAATTGTTAAAGATGGTGTGTCTCTATCACACAAGAATAGATGTGACACGTGGATGTGCATATGTCACTAATCCTCACTCAGTCATCAGTGTTTGACAGCAATGACTCACAGGAGATGCATATAATTAGTTAAAAATACTAAATTATCCCTGCAGCAAGGCTTGCAGGGGCACTGTGTAACTTTTGTGGTACTAGTATTATATTAATACTATTACTTTGACTAGAAGGTTCCGCTGTACGGTATAAGACAAATAAATCTCTATTCACTGACGCTATCTTTTTTCCGTAGTATTAGTTTACACGAGCTCAACAGAAAATGAGTTCTACACGGACTAAAAAGCCGATTTCAGGCCGCCCAGTGAATCGGTGCATTGTGACTTGCTGTTGCTCGTGTACATTAAACATTTTACACAAATCAATCTACTTTATATAATATTTTAGCAGCGAGACATTTCCCTCGTTCGTCATTTGCGTGAACGGGGTTTTTGTCAAACAGGAAGTGCAAAATGTGAGTCTTAAATGCATTTAATGTGATGTCAGTGTAATGTGTCATCCAGGTAGGTTCCTTAGCAAATAATTCTGTGAACTGGACAAAAGTTTAAGAGTGAATACGTTTCGCAGCTCAACCAAGTAGCTTCAGTGTAACTCAGATTACAGTTCACACCAGAGTAAAAAAACAACACTTACTCCTTACAACTACGGTGTGTCAGTGAAGTTAGCACCTCTCTTCAGACAGATAATTATAGACGCTGTGATTGATTTTTTTTACAGCCTTAAAAACAGGAAAAAACAGAACTATTTGTATGTGCAGTCCACAGGTATTCCTCACATACCTAGTGCATTTCCAGCATCCTAAATATTCACTGTGATTGAATTTATAATCGCTTTTCACAACTCTCTGTAGCCAGAGCGAGTTTTGGCGTAAAAAGCTATGGTTGTGTCACATTGTGTGTTGTTGTTGGTGGTGTACACTTCCTGTTTCCCAAAGAATCAAACACTCTACAATTAGATGCAGACAGCGTACTGTGGTCTAATTTTCACAATATATCTGTACTTTATTACATGCCCCTTTAAAGCAGTGACTTACCAGAACCATGTCACAGGAACTCTTAAAACCTTTGTCCAGTTGACAGAATACAATTTTCTTTTGCCATTAAATGTGATCCCTTTTATAGCATCATAGTGTGCAAAACGTAATACAACAAAGTGATAAACTTAAAGACAGGACCAGTTCCCAAACCTGACTCTCATTCAGAACAATCATATGACAAATGCTTTACCGCAGCTGAGTGTTTTGTAACGGAGCACTGACCTCTGGAGTGGAGGTCCGCTGCTCCCCGGCTCACAGGTTTCTTCTTGACGGCTGACGACCGGTACACGATGTGCGTCCTGCCGTGCCCTCCCGCCTCCTCCTGCACCACCTCCACGCCCCTGTCCAACGGCTCGATGTAAAACTCCTCCTGCTCTGTTCGGATCATCCCGGCCTGAAACAGACACAAAACAGTCAGCCAGTGCTTTTGCTTGACTAAAGTATGAAGAAAATATGCTCCATCTGTTCTGAAACTATCAAAATGAGAATCTTGAAATTGTTGTTTTGTCGATATATGGAATTGGAGATGTTTAAAAATAAAATGAAAATAAACTGCATTGTTTAGTCTTATTTGTGCAATAGTTGAACCACGGTGTCTAAAGGGGAAGTTGAGTATGAAAGTGGGGTTGCAATGAGGTCTAGCGATTATTCTTTCAATTGATTGTTGATGTGATTGGGAAACAAAATTTGACCCAGATGAAGCTAAATGTGGCCGCTTGAGGTCATCCTGATGGAGAAATTTACAGACAAAATTGTTTTACAACTGTTTACAACGGTACATGTTTCTCTGTGTCATTTTGATATAACTCTTGTTTTGACTGTCATATTTCAGTCTTTTCTCCTGGACACGTTTAAAATGTGAACTTTGAACAGAATTCCATCACTAAAACATAAATCAAAAATATAATCACAATCGCAAAACAGGTCAGAAAAATCACAATTAGATATGTTTCCTATAATCGCTATTGGGACTATGAAAAATTCTCCACATCACCAACTCCTACAAACACACGTTTTGCGGTCTCCATGTCTGCTGCTGTGTCTGGGGACATTTTCGAGGAGCAAAGAGGACAGAGAACTCCCCTGGGACCAGAGTGACACTTGGCTCTTCAAATGCACAACTCCACAGTCTGAGTGAGACTGTCCTGCTCTCGTCCGACAAACACAGACAGTCACAGTCAATACCAAACAAGACACAACACACCAGCTTTGAGTAGAGAAAACATGATATGATCTTTATGAGTTAACGCTAATAGAATTGGGAAATATATACAAATTTAGATAATATTGTGCATCTTATTTTGAAGATATGCAAAATTTGAATATAAAATATCATCTATGGTGAAATGCTACAAAAAGAACAGATTAAAAATAAAAGTTATATTATAAACTTCAACTAACACATTTAAAGACACACATTTCTGTTGGATTGACAAGATATCGTATCAAGATATTCCACAAAAATATTGAGAAGTTATTTTTTGTTGATATACCCATACTATGCAATCAATAAAATTTTAATCAAAGTGAGATTAAAGGGGCTTCGGGGCTTCCTAAACTACTGCCAATCCTCTGTCAGTAAAAGCATGTTTTTTGTGCAGAGTTCAAACTCTGGAGGAATAAACTGTGTGTTTTCTGTGTGTTAAGTCTCCTTCTTTAGATTAATATTGAAAGCCATTTTAGTTTGCTTTGCCTAGTCCTAATCTGAATAACTCTGTATGTTTATTCTCCTTCTATCATTCAGCTCTTTTCTATGGAGTTGGATAAATGCCCTTGACTCAAATACGACTGTCACATATGAATGCTATAAACAAAGCCATTAAGGACAGAACGCAGTTTCACGATGAGAAATAGGATTGATTTGATGAGTATATTTCTTGT
The DNA here is from genome assembly GCA_019453435.1 of Rhinogobius similis. Classification (NCBI taxonomy): domain Eukaryota; kingdom Metazoa; phylum Chordata; class Actinopteri; order Gobiiformes; family Gobiidae; genus Rhinogobius; species Rhinogobius similis. The sequence goes on along the minus strand of CM033630.1, from coordinate 21,475,669 downwards.
AGTACGGATTGGTGAATGCACATGATGGAGAATAGTAAAAAGCCACGTCTTGACTTGAATTTTGCTGAAAGAGTTAGATATCTCACTCAGGGGAACAATGACTGGCTTCTAACAGCTCTTTCGATCACACTATAATGTCTGTATGAGTAATAAATATGCTCTTTAAGCTACAGGGCAGATAAATGTGTTTTATGGGCTGATAAAAGTGACAGACATGGCCAGATTGTGGGCTCCTGTGAGACAGAGAAGAGACTGTATGTTTGGATTATTGTAACTGAACAGAGCTCAGAGCTGCAGCTCAACAGGCAGAAAGACCCAGACAAACATCCCATTATGTTAATATAAAAGGATATTATAACAACATACATATGAGATAAATCATCTTTTGCATTGTATACTGTTTATGGTCAACGATTAAGAATACATTCATTGATAATTTGATTTTAAAATATATTGCGTGACTACATGAGACGATGGTTGATCTCCTTTAGCTGTAAGGGAAGAAACAGCTTGAATTGAAAGTTGAAATGTAAATCGCTTTGTTAGGAAATGTTCCCGTAGCATCTGTCAAATCAGATGAAATAAATAAAGTACAACTTTTCTAGTTTTGCAAAGAAAAAAAAAGAATAAAAATGTTTTCTTTGGTCTGTGATAAAATAATGAAGAGTTAGCACATATTTTATTCTTTATTCTTATTATTTGCATTTGTTTCTATAGTCTTTGAGATGTACTATTTCAGAGAGAGATTTTAGACATAATGCTATTATTATGCAACAGTAACTTTAATCAGGTAAAGCATGATTTCTTACATATCCAGGCACATTTTTATAAGTCGATTCGAATAATGGTTGATAATATTGAATTAGAAATTAGATTATTGGCCGAAATCTTGGTAAAGAGTTAAAATGACTTGGCCAAACTCTTTAATTAAAGAAGATAAAATATGCTTTTGTTTGCTATATAGTTATAATCTATGACACATCATTACTTTATATTCTGGACATTTTAAATTGCATTAATAATATAAAACTACTTAATTAAAGAAATGGGTCGACTAACTTATGGTAAAAATGTTTTTACGTTTTTTGTATCTTTATTCTACATCACAATAAATGTCATCACAACAAAGCTGTGCTCCCAGCTCCGCCTACAGAGAGCTGCAGATGACAGTAGTGAGCATGGGATTTTTGTTTTCAGGTTTGTCAAAATAGCTACATGATGCTGCTGAATCCTATGTGTATCATCGATTGAAGGAAAAAAGAGAGGTAAAAGTAAAGAGCAGTGGGCATGTCCGGGGCACAGGGGAAAACGGGAACTTTCAGAGGAATGGCGTTTTGATTGCAATAAAGATTACGCAAACCAGAATGAATCCCTCTGAATGCAACTTTGAGAGGCTAAATGAGTAGAGGAAACAATGATAACAGGGTTAGAAGCTCCTAAATGTCAATATCTTGCAATATGTCTCCTTTCAGTGAGTCTAACAGACTCATGCCTCTGACATTGTCCTTTAAAAGTACTATAGCACTCAAAAACGTCATGGAAACAAATTTGGGAGTAAAACGATTTATATCCAAAGCTTCCAGTCTGTGATAAAAAGGTCCACAGTCCTCTGTCTCTGTCAGTCTGTGGCTCTTGTCTCGGGCGGATGGACCAGCCACTGACCTGCCCCCTGATTTACCCCCCTCCCCCATCATTTCCCAGAGTCGTGGTGTGGCATCCCGATCGCAGCTGATGGATCTGATGGTGCATGTGTTCCCGCTCTAGAATACCAAGCAGTGCGGAAGAGGAGGAGAGCTGTGTCAAAGGAAAAAACGAGAAAAATGACATGTGGGACTTAGGAGACGGAGCAGTATCGATCAAAACGGAGAGAGAGGTGTGAGGAGAGACACTACTGGACTTCTTTGAACAAAAAAAATGAACTGAATAAAGCATCAAAGTGTCTGGTGAGGAGCAGTGTCTTCATCTCCAAGTCCTCGTCCAGGGGATTACAGCCGGCCTTGTCCAAACACTATGTCCAGATCAAAAGAGTGAAATTCAAATTCACCATCGAAAGACTACTGCATGTCAAATAAGAAAGTCAAAGCAAGACTCCACGTATAAAGACAGAGGGTATGTCCGGTGAAACAAATCTGCAAATCTACTCAGTATTAGGCATACGTACAACACAAATCAGTTATTCTGAAAGCAGCTGACTTGGCTTCATCTGAATGCACCACTGCTCTGGTCTGATAGGTCAAATACTAACATTAAGAGTGCCAAAGAAGTGTGTGATACATTGAATAGAAATCACTGTAATTTTATAGCATTAAAATTAACTCTCTAAAACCCTATACAAATATATCAGGAGCGTAGCAGTGAGCTAACCATGTGGCGTTGTGCACATGGGCCATTACTACATGTAATTTCCCCTGCCTGAACACTACACAGAGCGGTTTGCTGAGGCATCGTGGTGGCCCTGGCTCGTTGTCAGTGCTGGTTCTGTCCTGGGACCGCTGTAGTTTTGTCTCGCTACATTCGTTCTCTTATTACGCTAAATTCATTGGGCTCCTTTGGGTGCTGCAGAGTGAAAACGTTTTATTAAGTTTGACGTGTAAGAATGAAGCTTATTAGCCCTCCTTCCCTTATGAGACGCAGCTGCTTTCTGCATTTTTTATCATGTCGGCTGATTGCTACAGATTTGTACATCACAGGGCAGAGGAACTACACCAACAGAGATGTGGTTTAGGGACTTAACAGGGATCTGCTCTCATCTGGATACACTGAAGCAGTTATTGTTAACTACATGGTGGAATGGATAGGAAGACCACCTGTTCAATTGCTTTTTAATAGCACAATACATGGCAGCGCCTAGTGCATTAAGCAGTAATTATGCTGTCCTTTACGAGCGCGTGCAAATCGTCTCTTATTTCCGATGTATGATCTTTCAATCCCAGAATACACGTGTGTGAGTAATGTTTATTAAATGTCCCGTATAAGGGAATTCTAAGAAAACAGACACATACACCTGCCTGGGATGCAGAATACACACTTCTTCATTTACAACAGGAGATAAGTCACCATGCCCTCCGTTGTGCCTCAAGTCGAATTCAAACAGAACCGTGTTGCACTTTAAGCTGAGACGACTATTTACTGTGAAAACATTGGGACACCCTTAGAGGAGAGTCACTCAAATGTAAATAGTTTCTAAGCAGAGTTTTGTTCAAATTATACCTGTCAAAATGATGGTTCTATTTTACTTTTGGACTAGTGAAGAGTTACCTTGAGTAAACCATACCTTACCAACTTTAAAGGCACTTTAAAAACTTTTCACAGTCGGCCAAAGTGCCGTACCCAAAAACAAACAGAAAATCACATAGTATTAAAAGCTAAGGAAAAAAGGTGCGTTTTTAAAAGTGATTTTAAAACAGACAGAGATTGAGCCTGCCTAATCTCTAAAGGCAGATGGTTCCACAACCGCGGAGCAGCAACTGAAAAGGCACGGTCCCCACAAAGCTTGCGTTTTGTTTTTGGGACAACAAGCTGCAGCTGACCTGAGGGCTCGAGAGGGGCCATAAGGGTGAATCAGATCAGAGAGGTACGAGGGTGCAAGGCCATTCAAACATTTAATAGTAAATAAAAGAACCTTAAAATCTAGTCTAAAATGCACTGGCAGCTAAAGAAGTGAAGATGAAACAGGGGAAATACAATCATATTTCTAAGTTCCAGTTAAAAGCTGTGCAACAGCGTTTTGGACCAGCTGTAGCCAGGAAAGTACAGTGTGATTTATGCCTGAGTAGAGCGCGGTACAATAGTCCAAACCTTAAATTGAACCTTTGTAACCCTAACTTTAAACCTTAAATATGCCTTTAGCCTATGATCAAAGTCTCATCTGATATAAGCAAACACCGGGGTAAAACACTGCCGGTATCATCTGGACTCGAGCAGCAGGTTATTATTACGCTCACAACTGTTCAGATCATGACACTAACCACAGCTCTCCCTCTGAGGCCTCCTCCCACATCAGCTGGCTCCAAAACGGGACCTTGCACCGCTCCAGTGTCCGGTTACTACGGGATGCTCCTCCGCCTTTGAAGACACAATGCACTCTATTCTGCCGAGCTGAGAGGGGTAACTTGAGTCTGGTATAAGTATCCTATAGGAGGGGAAAGAGAGGGGCTGGAGTGGAGCAGCGGATGTTGTGGTGAGGATCAAAGTCAAACCGGGTGTGTGCGTTTGATGTGGTGTCACTACTCCTGTATTTGATCTGGGCCGCGATCCCGGGCTACTGTGGGCTAACTGTGCACACCACATGCACAAATATAGCTTTGATAGTGACTCACTCCAACTGTGTTTCCCTTCCATTCATTCACCCTTTGAGTCACTACAGCGAATCAGCTGCGTACAATAGTAAGTAAGCCAGATTTGGGAAATTAGACACACGTTTAGAGAGAGGAGAGATTAGGAGCACTGGGGACGTCACTGGAAATATTAATAGCCTTTTATTTAATCGCATGAGCGGTAAATTGTACCTTTATGCTCCCCCAGCGAGCTTTGTGCACAGCTAAGTTTTGGTGTAAGGATTAATACGGCTAAAGCGAAAAGCAGATTAATATTTAGGTCTGAAAGGAAAGCTATTTAAAACGCGCAAAGATGTTTATAACCCCTGGAAAACCTTCAAGTTGTCGTCAAAGAAGGGGGTGGATTTATAGGAATCATGTTCATTTTAAACAATTAATCCGATTTCATTCACTGAATTCAATTATAGAGTGAAGTGATCAGTAATTATGTTAATGTAGGACAGGGAGGATGAGTGGAATAAATACAATAATTTACATCAAACAAATTATTTAAAGGCCTGGCTCATGAAAATCCTAAATAATGGGCCCCAAATTGGGTGAGCAAGATGGATCTTATGGGTGTCACCATGTAATGCGGGATTTGTGGTAATGGAGTTAAGAAAAATAACATCTTAAATCAAATTATGTCCAAATATTTACAAAGAGTGCACTAACATGCAAGCACCTGCACGAGTTGTTCTTGATGAGAAGAAAGAATTGACAGTTTCCAGTAGCAAATTTACAGCTAAAAAGTTGGACTGACAGAAATACCCACCAGTGAGTGCACATAAACAGCAAAGCATTTCAAAAGCAGTTTATCAAGCTCAGTTAATTACCTAATTTAGTCAATTTTCTTACAAAACGAAATGGAAAAAAGAGGAAGTCGAAGCATCTTGATTTTTGAAAACATCCAGATGTCCAGATGACCTACTCTGAAATTGTTCCAACTATTTATCTTTCCTTTCTTTTATTCCATCCATGGGCATGCCTGTTTTTGAGTTTGAGCAAGTGTCACTGGCATCGCTTTCAAATATTGTATATCAACTTTATCTCAAGTCCCACAGACCCTGTCCTTCCAAGGTTGTTTAAGGAGGCGTCGACAACAATTGGCTCAAGTGTCATATTATCAACAGCAGTCTTGTCTCTGGAGTTGTACCAAGAAACCAGGCCGTGACTCTTCCAATGTTCAAATTTCGGCCAATCTCGAAGCTTCCTTTTTTGGCTAAAATACTGGAGAAAAAAAGTGTTCTTAGTCAATTGTAGCCTGTTTTAATGCACATGGTATTTTAGAAAGTTTCCAGTCAGACTTCAAGGCACTTTTAAAGGTTTCTAATGGCCTTTTTCTATGGACTGATTGTGGTAGCCATTTTAGTGCTTTTAGACCTGAGCTCCGCTTTTGACACAGTAGAGTATACAACTCTCACAGTCTTACTGGTCGAGGAGCTTCTATACAGTCCACCTGGACCACTGCCTCTTTGCACTGTGAAGTTCCCCAGGGTTCAATTCTTTGCCCAATTTTTTTTTGCTTTACTCAAGGATCTCAAGGATAACATTCACCCCTTCACCATCAACCTTGGAGTCACCATGGAGAGTGATTTTATCGTTAATTTAGGCTTATGACAGTCTTTGCACTGGCTTCGTGTTAAATTTAGAATTGATTTTAACATTTTATTCTTTGTTTTTTAAAGCTTTGACCAGTCTGGGCTAACAATAGATCTCTGAACTCATACAAATATACACTTACGTGCTCTGAGGCTTGTCGTGCCTAAGACTAGACTTAAAAACAGACGGACAGAGCCTTCATTGTGGTCAGCCCTAAGCACTGGAACGCTCTGCTCCCCCCACATCGGAGCGGAGTGTTTTAATTCTCTGGCTTTTATGTGCTTCTCTGTGCTTTTATTCTCTGGCTTTTAACATCTTGTGACTTTTGTCAACTTTTTGTCTTTTGCTTTATATTTAATGTTTTACTTTCTATTCATTGTTTTAGAGTACTGTTTTAGGGTTTATTTAAGGTTTTATTATTATTTTTATGAGCAAACAAACAAATTATTTTTTAATTTGTTTGTTTGTTTGCTTTTATATTTTCTGTGCAGCACTTTGGAAACGTTTCAGTTTATAAAATGTGCTGTATAAATAAAGTGGATTGGATTGGACACTACGAACCAATCTTGGATGAATGAGGGATTACAACAAATAAAAGTACCACAAGGTGGAGTAAAGAGATAAAAAAAAAAGGCAGCAGCAGGGTAACTATTATTTTACACATGAGGATTATAAAAATATCTTGGCTTTATGTTATTCAATATTACATGGGATGTGCTCGTATTGCTCGTTTTAAGCCTTTCAAGATCAGGCACACAAAGAATAGAGTGCAATGACTGGGTTCTAACGTGTATTCTGAGCTGACAGAATGAAAAGATTTGATAAATACTGTACGCAATGGTGAATTGACGTTTTAGTGATAACCTGCAGCATAATGTGGAGCATCTTGCTAACATTAAATGTCATAGTAACAAATACAGTCTTTGGAGGAGCTTCAAAATCTTGTTCTACCCAAACGGATCATGTCATGTTGTGTATTGATGTGCATGTGCTCACTGGAGCCAAATGCCAGTGTGATTTAAGCTGCAGATGACTTAGCAATTCAGGCCCAGGCTCACCACAGCGCTCTGCTCATTACACTGAGTGGTCTCTAAAACGGTCACTCCCAATAAAAGATACAGTCCGCTCCCTCACACACGCACGTCAGCTGTGTCCTTGTCTCAGTGCTTTTCACTGCCGCACAGCATCTGCAAATTGTGAAGTTGGATCATGTTAGTAGTGCATTTCTACTAGAGCTGGGAACCACAGGGTCTAGAGCTGGACCCTGCGGTTCAGTAAGATTTATTTTTTTAACATAAGACTTTAAGTAAGTGCCATTTAACACAAAAAATGTAAAATGTATTCCTCCAAAGTCTGAACTCTATTTTGCTGTCTGAGTATTAACGGTGGACCTGTCGATAAAAAAGCCCCAAGCTAATCATTGATCATTTGAAACAAGTGGATCTCAATTTGATTAAAATCTGAGTTTAATTGCACAAAAACAAAACCACACAATACATATGATATTACAATGATTTCTATATTTCAAAAACAATTTTAAGATATAGCTCTATTTTAAAAGAAACAAATGAACATCTGTATTTCCTTGTTAGACAAACTGCACAAGTAGTTGAATTACTTTTAATAAATAAACTTTTAATAATCAAAACGATAAATACAACTTTATAAAGATTCCTATCTTCAAATAAGCTAACAGAGGCTTAACAACAACAGCTGAGAGGAAAAGAAGAGACAGAATAAACATATAACCCCCTCGTGAATCACTGTTGTCTCTATTCTCTCTATTTTCTAACGTTTTCAACGTCAAACAGATTAATCTCATCTAGAATTGTTGATTTTACTCTTCAATTGTCAAATTCTGTACAAATTTACGCCTCATTGCTTGAATGTTTCCTTGTACAATTTGCAGGTTATTTCTTTAGTGCATGTGTTAAAAGGGAACAGTAGAAGACAGCATGACCCATTGGTTAAACAGACTTCAAAGCCATTTCTAACATAAACAAACCTGGTTGAGCCCTGACCACATCGTGTGTGGAAACTTTGGTTCAGGGCAGAAACACTGACAACACAGACTCAGTGACATGTCCTGACCACATAAAGCACACTGTTCCTCACTACTGTCCCTCATGCTTTTATTTCACTGGGACACAGGCTCCTGGTGTTCTACGTCCAAACAGGGATTGTACAAGACATCAGCAGCAGCAGCAGCAGGATGCAAACAGACTCAAACCAAACTTCAACTTCAAACTTCAGAAAGAATGTGCACTTTCACACAGTATGTTTGGGTGCATAGTAATAGTATTAGCGGCTAATCTCTCTCAACAACAACAACAAGAACAACTCTCGGACAGTGTAAGTTTTGACATTACTGAGCGAGCGTTGGTGGACAGCAACTAAAGAAACCTTTAAACCATTGATGTGAAGTATTACTGAATGAAGAGAAAGTTTTGAGTCAGACTGTGCCCACAGACAGGTTAACGTTGTGTTACATTTTCTGACAGTGGCAAAGCTCTATTGTGAGGAGCTGTGCTAACAGGCCTCAGGGCAGTGCACCGAGGGCGTTCTCTGAGGAGGTGCATGCCTTTAAGGCAGTGTGTTTGTCTAAGCCTCATAAATCCCAATTTTACCAAATGTAAATGAAGGAATATTCACACAGGTGCACACTATAAGAGACGCATTACAAAGGATTATGACTGTAATGAGAAGCCTTACATCTGCACTGCCTTGTCACACTTCTCAAGAAAAAGTTCATCTTCAACAAAACTTACAACATGAAGTAACAGAATATATTGGATATGATTTACAGAACGATGCACACTGACGCTTAGATGAAGGAAACACTGGCTGAGAAAACCAGTAATACTTGATTTAAAGAGCAGAAGCTCCAAAGTAAACTGCATTTTCATTCATACATTTTCTACCACTTATTCCCGTTCCCGGGGTCGTGGGTGACTGGAGCCTATCCCAGTGAATTTGGGCCTTAGGCGGGGTACACCCTGGACAGTGGCCAACTCGTCGCAGGGCTAACAACACTGCATTTTCAATGGAACCATTATTAGTCGGCCAGTTGTCATGATTACGTTAGTCTTGTATAAAGAGAAGTATAATAATCTTAAATTGTGGTGTAGTAGTTACATTAACCCCATCAAACTGTAAGGGGCTTGAGGTTAATACTTTGTCTTGGTCTGCTCCCAGTCCAGACACAGCCGACACTAAAGTCCAGCCAAACACCCATCAATCCCTGTTTGGGCCGGGTCGGCCCATCGATCAGCCCGCTGTGTGTGTGTTCTGCAGATTGATAAATGACCACAATTAGTGGCAACTGACCGCTCTATTATTGCAATCTAAGTGCAGTGGAACAGCTGTTATCAGCAGCAGCTCTGTCTGAAGCAGTGTGTGATTAATACAACAGCACCCAAATGAATTACACACAACAAGCTCAGCTCTGGGAACAAGGCCGTCATAATTAAAACCTGTGAGCGCGTGGCATTTAGGCACATCCAACACAATGTACATGTGTTCCAACAGGGACACGTGAGACAGACATGACTAAGTCATTCAAAGTGATTGTCAAACTTTACCCTGCTCAAATAAACCAGGCCAAACCAAGCCTGGACCAAATCAAGTTTAATATGTACTGAAGCAAGACACAGGCTGGACCAAACCAGGACTATTTCACAACAAGTCTGTGACTAAACCAGGACAAACAGAAGGACCATTTTAAGACAAAATTGGACTGGCTGTGGTCTGAATCTTGAAAATTCCTGTTCTACCAGTGCTCCCATTAGAACATTTTCAGAACCACTGGTCAATGTTTACAGTACTTTAGAGTCTTTAAAAGTAGAAACATTGTCTATATTTTGCTTGAGCTAGTGTCTTTGGCTCGACGTGGCTTTCTGTGCGCGGCCCTTCTGACCCTCAGTGCTGGACTCCTCCCTGCTGCAGCTGACAATCACATAACACTTCCACGATGCTCGCATCCACACCCATCCCCATCTTTATCTCTACTCCATCTCCCTATCTCCACATCTATTGGGTACACCTGTAACCTAGCAACAGAGCTGAGCCGGGACCCTCCCCTCACCTGCTCCCCGCGTCGTTGACTGCTCCATGCGACGGCCAATGAGATTGCATTCGCTGAAGAGGCATTACCCAATCAGACACTGGATTTAATTGGGTGTTGGCCTGTGCTCTCCAGCCTTTTGACCCCCCCACAGGCTCGAGCGCAGGTCCCAGAGGAGACTGTGATCAAAGGATGGTCTGTTGATTATTTAACCAGGCTTTTAATAGCAGCAATGGGAAAAACGCACATAGCACTGTTATTACAATGATTCTCAAACTTTCCAGATATTTTATTTATTTTTTTTTTTTTTTTATCTCAGACAAAAATGATCTTATGTCTAACTGATCAAGCATGTGCATAAAATACACAGAATCAACATGACAAAAACAAAATTAAGTCAGGTTAAATGAGGAACTAATACTAAAGTCAAAAACAGTCATTAATAAAGATTTGAAAATAGGGAGAAAATCAACCAAAATAACTGATATGCAGTGGGCTATCCAGATACCACAGTTTACACTTAATTACTACACTATTAAAACAAATAAGTTACCAATTACCTCTACAAAATGACAGGGTGATATTTATGTTTCTTACAACTGAATCCTACCTTTGGAAAGCAAAAGTGTCATTTAAAAGTGCATATCTCCCCATGTGCCTTCATCTAATATTATGAAAACAAATGCATATTGTTGCTACAGCATTTGTTGATTTACATATCCCCTCTGTCTCATCTTTTAACACCTTTACTTTCCATTCGCACATCCTTCTATCTTACCACACTCACAAACAGCAGCAAATGAGAAACTGAGGCTCACAGTCCACAATGACTCTGAATAAGCTCCTCCCCCTGATAGTAAAGCTGGAGCACTGATGTGGGAGCCGTGGATACTGTTACATGAGCCAGGGCTGCACACTGGAAATACAATTGTCCTGTGACTACATTTTACTGTTTGACAAACGTTATTAGCCTTAAAACATGCTCTTGAGTACCTTAAATTTGTCATCTCAGGTTTTGAAACAAAGAAAAAAGTTTATTATGGACTAAATGAATGGATTTGTCTGCTGAGTACAATGACACTGACTGAGTGCTTCCAGCCAGCAGATGGCACCAAGCGTTATACACAATTTAGTTATGTTAGCACAGCGGTAGCAGTTATTTTAGAGGTTTAGAGGCAGAAATGCTCAAAACCAGTCTGCCGATGATTTTAAGGACTTAAAACAGCAAAGGATTCTTGGATGAGTGATGTATGAAATCTGTAAACTGTTAGTCGTGAGTTCAACAGGAAGTGTTTTATTTGTTTTGTTTTTTTTTATGCTTGGAGAGGATTTTCTAATGAACATTCCAAACATTCCTCAAAACAGTGTTAATGCAGCTGAATGCAACTTCAGGTATGCTTTTGATGACGGAACATTGTTAGAACATGGTTAAAAGCTCAAAAAAGTCACTATAGTAGAATACGTATGTCCCTTAAAGGTGCATTATGGAAGCAAGCAGGTGACGCCATTAAGTCAAGTACAGGTCAGGTCTTTGGATAGGCAACCTCACTCACAGTAAGAAAGTACGCATGTATTCAACTTTTTAATAGCAATAAACACCTGCAATGAAATAAATGCTATAGATACATTTAATGCCATTCCGTGAAACATTAGAGGCAAAGCAATAACACCTCCATGGAGACAGATATTAAGATATTAAATCCGTGACCTGCTCCTACTTTGGCCCTGAACACTTACTGTTAATATATATCAAGTAAGTTGTCAGTTTGAATGTATCTTACATTCATAGTTCTCATAATAGAGGCAGCAGAACTTCAGTTGCTGTTGCTTTAAGCTGAAATAGATTTTCTTTTTTGTTAGACTGGATCAAAATCAAAACTCAAAAGGGCTGTATCAGGATGACACTGAGAGTGTTAAACAGGAGGTCTTCAGCTTGATGAGAATACAAGGACACAGGCACAACAAACTTGAAGTCTTTGTAACATGCATTGCTTGATAATTTCATTACAAATTGGAAGCTATAATTCAGCAACACAGCTTATATAATCGTAAATGTGAATGACAAAGTAGGCACAAGTCAGCAGAGTAAACATCCACAGTCCCAGTGCCTGTGTGGCAGAGTGCTTTTGAGGTGAGCGCACAGACACAGGCCAAACCCTGCACCTCAGCGCTGACGTCAGGCTCAAACGCCTGGAACACAGTTCACAGATGTTTGACATCGAGGAAATGTCTGTTTTTCATTAGCTTCTATGTTGTGAGGTAATCCAGAAACTATTAATGTCTCTTAAACATGCTGGAAAATTTTCTTTATTCCTTCAACCAAAACCAATCAGTGTCACCAGTGTGGTCCTGGAGAAGTACTTTATGCATTGAAGAAGTGTTTTCAACAGCTCTTTGTTATTACTTTAGCAGGAGAATCTAGAGGATAGACTTATGTAATGCTCTACAGTGGTTAAATTACATCATATTACAATGTCAAAATAGCAACAAGAATTTTAGGAAATAATAAAATACAAATTCTGCCTCAAGACTAAAAAATTCACACGGTGTTTTTATTCTGAACTATTTTGTATTGTGTATGTAATGTATTTAAAATATAAACTGTAATTACACATAAAGAATACTATGTTATAACAAACTTCTATAAGAAACAAGTTGCTCTGCTTAACTACTGAGGTGATACATGCTAAAGCATGTCAATAGTAAGTACCATATGTCACAGTGGCTGTGTTTATAGGCACACTAAAAATCTGATCAGGATTGGATGTGTGGAGTTATCATATGGAGAAAAATAACTATTAAGGGCCATTACATTTTGACTTGAACTGGAGTACCCTTTCCTGTTTCCTACTTGCCAGTACCTAAGATCTTTTTTTCATGACTAAATAAAACATGAAATAAATCAAAAGTACAACAAAGTTAAAGTAACTTTTATGGTTTTGATATGGGGACTCAAAATAGATACTCAACTGAAGTATCGATGCTCACAAAGTAACATAAATAGCACTAAAATAGAGTTATTTTTAATAGTTTAAAATTGTTTAAATTATCTTATCTTATTATCTATAACAAAACTAAAGAAGAATGTGGTATCAAAATTGAGTTCAAAATATATCATTGATAGATTATTGTGATACTACTTTGCAAATACCAACAACAAACATGATATAGATTATGATTACACTGACCATTTATCACCCCGAGCATCAACAAAACAAATTAGTAAACAGCCGTAAAAGTTCTCTGCAAAGTTGCTATATTTTGATTAATTTCAGCAACACTAGGGCATTTCTATTAAATTTCCCACAATGACGAGCTACGCGCACTGCCGACACGGGGCGACGCTGAGGAGTCTCGAGTCTTTTTGAGGAGTCAGTGGGCAGCGAGGTCCGCGAGGTCTGTCTGGTGGTGGGCAGAACAGAGCGAGCACGGCAGCGTCGGGGGGAAGAGGCAGAATGTGTGTGGGAGAGAGGAGAGAGTGAAAAAAAAAAAAAAAAAAAAAACACTAAACAGAAGGTAAGGCCGACAGCTGAGTAAGGGGCCCTGAGACCGCGATGTGCTCCGAACCGCGGCGCTGTGTGCGTGTGCGCGAAAGGAGCTCTTGCATAAGCGCAGGTGTCAGCAGGTGCATGGGTGCTAATATGAAGTGCACTGGCATCTGTGTGGGTATGCATGCGCGTGTGTTTTGAGTCCCCGAGGACAGTTGGGCTCCCTCATTACCGACGGTTTCCTGCAGTCCGGCGATAATGAGGAGGCGCACCGTCGCTGTGGTGATCAAGGTCAAGCCTAGGCCAATGCACAAACCACTGTGCTTTCGCTGCAACTGGATACAGCGACATTTGTACCAAAGTAAAAAGAGGGTGGAAAAACTGCGAGGGGGAAAGGGGCGGGGCTGAAGGATGTTTCATAAGAGGCGTGTGGGTGTGATGTTAAATCTCTGAGAAAGACAGAAAGAAGTGAGAGAGTGAGAGAGACACAGGTAGCGCCAGGTATAGAGAAAAAGACAATATTATGATGAGAGGAAGAGAAGGTGGAGGTGTACAGGAGGGAGCAAGCCGGATGGGGGCAGTGAGGGAGGAGTAATTAAATGAAAAGAGCAAGACTTAGCTCCATACTCTCTTCCCTCAAGACCAGCCTGACACGGCTACAGCGAGCTAATGTCATAGCAACAGGGAGAAGGGGAGTCGGCTGGGTGCGGCAGAAAAGTGAAGGAGTGAGGAGAGCAGGTACAATGGGAGAGGGGGAGAGGGGAGGAGGCAGGAGAAGAGGAGAGACGGATAAAAAAAGAGTCAAGGACAGACACGGTGCTCGGACTGATGGGAATGATATAAAGACAGAGCAGGATGCAGCTGGATGGACTGGAGACTCAGCACTCCTTCTGTCCACTCCAAACTCTACCTGTGTTTACCAATGTCTATTTCTAATTATCCCTCCTGAATAATTCACCCGACTATCAATAATTTAGCTTTAATTAGCTAAGACATACCAGACAGACTTAGACCTACTTTAAAATAGATGGAGCAATAGTCAAACACAAGCAAACACAGTTTTCCCTGAATAAACATGTGCAAAACTTGAGCACCACACCACAGCATTACTTTGACAGTCTATAGATCCTTTAAAATGCGATATCATCAAGATGTTTCAATGTCAAAAATGAAGGCAAAACAAATTATATTTTTAATGATTAACTAACATCCGATTAATAATTGTCTTTAGGACAAAAGATAAGCATTGATTCGGAATTTCCAGGGTAAAAAAGTTAGAATGGAATGAATGCTATTTTCTGGCTTTGAAAATGAAATTTGAGCTTCACAAAAAGTATAGTTAGTGTTAGAGCACATAAAGAGGAGGTCAAATGAAAAACGATTGTGTGGTCAACATTTCTATATGTATGTAGTTATCCAGTAAAACCTAACCTAAAACCTTCATAAAAAATGTTGTGCCATCAACACCTCTTAAAAAAAAATCATGTAAACTCCTCGTAAATCGTAAACGTCTTTATGTCCCACTTCCGTTCTGCCTCCATTCTGGAACGTAGAATTTTTTTCGTTCACAAACAATGAAAGTCTATGGTGATTATATGATTTACTGTGCAGTTAGCTGAAATGTCCAAAATGTATTCTTCTACAAGGTTTGGGATTTATTCACTCAAGGGCAGACAACAGCCCGGGGGAGAACGGAGTAGACAGCTGTCCAAACTTAGCCTTTTGCCCAAAAACTTTCCTCTACTGTATCTGTTTGTCTCTGTCTTCTTCTTACAGAGATAATCTTTGTCAGGTTGATGTTTGATACATTTCAAATTCTTTGATAGTTCCCCAAAATTGCATCTCTCTCTTTCCCTTTTTCACTTTTCCCTCTCTCACTTCCTCTCCCCCCACCATCCGTGTTGTAGAGCTGTAATTCAGAGCACTAAAGGATTCCTACCTGTGCTCGGAGTCACGTAGTGGACTGTTGGCTGTGTGCGGTGTGTGTTGCAGCCCAAATAGAGTGAACACCAATAAGATGTGGCTTGGATCGATGGGCTCAGACTGTGCCCGCGCTGACAACCGGCCCTGTTGTTCTCCTGATTGATCCATCCTCTGTTATGAGGCTGTGTGTGCCGCTGCATAAAACACAAGCGCACTGCACACACTATTGGACCAGGCTATTGGTGCTATTTGTCAGCTTTTGTGTTCTTAATGCTCATATCCATTTAAAAACAAATACTCTACAGCAGTGTTTACACTTGTTTAAGACGCTAAATCAATACAGAGACACATGAAACACATGTTATCATACATGTGTCTACAAAAGCACAGCAATAAAGTAAATGTAGCATCATTTTTGTACATACCAGTAATTAGTCACTACAAGATTTATAAATTTTAAACTGATGAGCTGACATCAGGATTGCCTTGTCCCCAAGCCACATAACAAACACAAATGAATCCCATTCATCTGGTCATTTTGGGAGGGAAAGTGATTTTTCCAAAACAGGCAAAACTAAGATTTGAACACGTGGATGCTACAAAAATGAGAGGCTCATTCTACCAGGGGAGTCATGGAGGCACACCAAAGTAACGTTTTACCGTTTTAGGTATTCCTACTGAAAGTTGACCAGGGAAAAAATAAAGTTGTTCAAACAAAAGAGTGAGAATGAAGCAGAAGACGCAGCAGGTTAGCACTAATGGTCAATGACATGTTAGCGCTGTGGCTAGGCCTAGAGCAGGCACCTTCTCTGCTGAAATATTTAACAGACACACAGAAGGAGGGTTGGGTTCAGATGAGGAGGAGCCACTCCTCTGGGCTCTGGATTTGCTCAGTCCTCTTTCCCAGCATGCTCTCTGTCTATCACTTAAACTGTAAATCATAAAAAGATGCCTTAGGAACAGAGGCTTTGCTGACACACTTCTGTCAACTGCAGAGAACTGAGGCCCATGAACTGGGTTTTTGCTGACTTCAATAAAGGGAAATATATACGCATATCTACCCCTTGTTTAAACTGTTTACATGCACTGAGTGACATCATCGTGGAGTGTCTCAAGTTTGGTCATTGATGATGAGCAAACAACAAATCAAAACTTTATTTATAAAGCGCTTTTCATACAAAAATTGTAACACAAAGTGCTTTATAATTTACATATTAAAAACAATCCCTAGTGCCTGTTGCTGATGATGGAACTGACACATGAGAGATGTGAGCGTTAACTGCTGTACCGAAAACAAATTCCACCAACTCTGTTGTGTGGCCTTTAATAAATGATTCTGATTCTGATTAATCAAATCAAATACTAAACTAAGAGCCTGCTCTTGAAAACCTGAATGTTCTCTACAGCCCTGAGGTCCTCCAGCAGCCCCCCATCAACCCCCACTGTGCCCCCATCCTCTGAGAGGGGCAAATGTGTCGCTGTGTCTTGTATGTTTGTGTGTCTGTGTGTCTGTGTGTTTGTGTGTCTTGTCTGTCGGTGTGTCTTGTGCATCTTGTGTGTCTGTGTGTCTGTGTGTCTTGTATGTTTGTGTGTCTGTGTGTCTGTGTGTTTGTGTGTCTTGTCTGTCGCTGTGTCTTGTGCGTCTTGTGTGTCTGTGTGTCTTGTCTGTCAGTGTGTCGGTGTGTCTTGTGTGTCTGTGTGTCTGTGTGTCTTGTCTGTCGGTGTGTCTTGTGTGTCTGTGTGTCTTGTGTGTCTTGTGTGTCTGTGTGTCTGTGTGTCTGTGTGTTTGTGTGTCTGTGTGTTTGTGTGTCTGTGTGTCTTGTGTGTCTGTGTGTCTTATGTGTTTGTGTGTCTTGTCTGTCGGTGTGTCTTGTGTGTTTGTGCGTCTTGTGTGTCTGTGTGTCTTATATGTTTGTGTGTCATGTCTGTCGGTGTGTTTTGTGCGTCTTGTGTGTTTGTGCGTCTTGTGTGTCTGTGTGTCTTATGTGTTTGTGTGTCACGTCTGTCGGTGTGTTTTGTGCGTCTTATGTGTTTGTGTGTCATGTCTGTCGGTGTGTCGGTGTGTCTTGTGCGTCTTGTGTGTCTGTGTGTCTTATGTGTTTGTGTGTCATGTCTGTCGGTGTGTTTTGTGCGTCTTGTGTGTTTGTGCGTCTTGTGTGGGTGTGTGAAAGTGAATGTGCAAAAACTCCTCAGTGGGTTTTTTCTGAGGCTTGTCGTCTTTGACGGGGGTCAAACCAACAGACACCTCACACAGGTTAACTTAGCTCCCGCTGCCATGACAACAGTAAACAAATAGGAGGAAGACTGTGCACTTAATCTTCATAATGACAGCTTTAAAGAGCATTCATATAGTTTGTGGACTTGTTCCACTGGGAACCAAAGTTGCCACGTTTCGACTGGACAATGACCGCCCAGAATGGCGGAATGCATGAGGGATCCGACACATGTTTTCTTATCATTCCTGAATTATACTTTTGCTTCATAAGGCTGATCTCAGCAATTGAGAAAAAAAGTGAGACATGGCTTAAGCTAAAGAAGATACTAAATACAGTTTATCATCAGCTTTTCTGCATTTACTTCACTTCTTTGCCCCTCTACATCACATTTTAACATCTCTTTATGTAATTCTTTGGGTTTAGATAACGTTAGATGGAAATATAGTATAATATATTTTATCTTGACGCAAGTGCTGAGTGTTGATAAACAGGAAACAGCTGTTGCTAACGTGTGCAAGCTTTGTTTAGCTAAGTCTTGTCGGCTCAGTTATCATCACTGGAAATGCGGCGGTTTATCACAGGATCAGCGTTTGGTGACATTATTATTTTCTGTGGGTTTTTTTTAAGCGTTCCAGAAAGAAAGTAACTAAGTACTAGAAGGTATCTTCTCCTCACCTGTAGAGGCGCTACACGTAATCACGTTAGTCAGTGAAGCCTGACCAGTCACATGTAAACAAAGTGCCCACTGCTCATGGTCTGAGGCTGCAGGTGTTCATGTTTAGCTTTGTTCAAATGACATGAATCACCCATAGACATTAGGACTATCCTCTACTATCTACCGCCAAAGATCTCTGCAAAATTGTGCCCTCCAAACCAAACAAATTCAGTTGTGGTGATTAAATTTTCTGATAGTAATTACTATCTGTAAATGAAGGTGTGATGTATGTTACTACTGTAAATTGATTCATGTCAAACACAACTTTTTACTGTATTGTTTAAGCAATCTGAGCTGCTGGAAAGGTCAAATAAAAATGGTTATATAGAATAAAATATACTCTTTCAGCAAAACAATGAGCTGTAAAATCTCACGTGTGCAATGATAGGAATTGGCTCGTGACAGAAACAGCCACATTATTTACAGTCTGCACGTAACAGTACATGAATGGTTATCCATGATCTGAGCAGCTACAAAGGTCAAATTTAAAATGCCAAGTAGCAAAAACCTTTTGCTTTCAATTAATTGTTCTGACCTAGCCAGAGGAAGTATATTAGCAAAGAACATAAAACAAGCATGGCTTACCATGAAAAACCACTGAGGAAAAGGTTTATCCAAGTAATTCCACAATAAAAGGCTTCTCTGCTCGCCTCCTTTGCTTGTAAGAATATAAAAATAATAATTTTCAACCAAGACACATTTACTTTTATCCTCATTTTATAAAAATAACATTGCTAGCAGCTGTTTCCTTGTTTGTCCCACACATAGCTGAACTATGAAAGTCATGTGCACCAGGGCGCCCCCTATCAATAATAAGTCCTTAAATGGCGTCCATGCAAGGAATGGTTGGAATTTATAAGGTTGCCAGGCGAGGAGAATAGACCTTTCACACTTATTTACATTAAAGTAATTATTATTATTTAGTACTTTGTATATCATTACTGGAAACATGATCAAAATAAATTATAGTCAAATCTGAGTTTGACTTGCTCCTGCTTACTTTACCATCTTTTTGCGTGTCATTTGTCCCATAACAGATCTCTGTACAGGCTGTTTTTTTCACTTTGAGCCTCCACGTGTCTCTCAGTGTGGGACACTTCCATAGTCCAAAGTACAATTGAATGAACTGAAACCCACCTTCTCAACTGGACCAGAGTTTGCTTTTTTTGGTCTGGATCAGAATTTGCAATTATCCAAACAAACCAGACTTTCCAGGCAGTATTGTGAATGCACCCGATGTTTCTGAGTATGAACTGAATAGGAACATAGGACACAACTTCATCAGATTGATGATTAATTCACCATTTTTGTTTTTCTGAGGAGAAAGGGCTTGAATCATCTTGAACTTGTCTTATCATAGACTTGTGTGCAGTTAAGATTTGTGTCTCTTCCAGGCAGCAGCGCAAAATTTAGCACATGGGACCTTATGCAAAACAGGGCAATTTTGCCTCATTGCACAAAATTGGAGTGGGAGAAAATGGAAATGATAATGTTTTGCGGGCGCTTTTTGCGTTTATAAAAACTGCAAGGAGAAAATTTAGCACATCCGAAAAGCAGGTATTAAACTTTTGAGCAGAAAAGACTATTGCAGTTTACACATCAATGTGGCATCCGCGGTCACAAATTTTCCAGGTTTTCTATCATATCCCTCTGTTTGTGTGCGCTGCAACACGCATCTGATTGCGCAGAAGGCATGTCTTTTTCTGCCTAAACGTTCACAAAAACTAATGTATGTTCAAATGCTTAAAGGAGACAGACACAGATGTTCACAATGGCATAAGATGTTGATCTCATAAAACATTGATCTGCTATATAATTAAAATAATGTATATAATCTTTAATAAAGTTGTTGGTGTGAGGCAAGTGAATACCATAATTTATCATCATAACGTCTTATATGTGTCATTCTCCCAAAGGAGCAGCAGCAGAGGCACATTAGCACTTCCTCTGCACCCACAGTAAAATCATTTACATATCAGATTTGCGCCACTGACTATACACGCAGTTTCTGATGGTAAATATGGTGCAACCACAAAATAGCAGATGCAAATTTTAGTGCTCGCAATTTAGCACCTGTCTTAGTAAACCTGGGCCTTACTCTTTGGCTATTTCTACAACAATGTATGAATACAATACCATTATTAGAACCATTATTAGCGATACCATTATTAGAAACTGTAGAAACCAGGTTGACATTTTTGACCATATTAAAATTATCCTAAATATTTTGTTTATCTCTTTTTGTGAAAATGTTATTGTATGTGTAATGTTACTGGATCAGGTTTTGCCAAATGACATTCTGATTTGTTTTACACAATATCCACCCTTTATGGAATCAGAGTTGTAAATTGAATCCTAAATTGATACAAATATAGTAACCAGGCAGCGGTCCCTCCAGGAGAACTCAGAAATAATCCTTAAACATGACGCTGGCTGATGGCTCTGCTAATGACAAGTTATGTTTTCAGGCAAAAGCTGCATGAGCTGGAGATCCATTATCTTTCTCCCCACTGGCCTCCCTCTCCCGCGCCGCCTCCCTCTCCCCGTTTTCTTGCTCACTTTTCTTTTTAATTACCTGATGTCTCCTGTTCTGCAGCAGACGCCAATAGAAATGCAGCGGAGCGTCTGTGTACATCTGATCTCTGATCTTTCCCAGTCTGTGTGTGGACACATCCCTGAGAGAGCGCTCTGTGAATCATCCGCCCAGACACAACTCTACTGTCTGCAGATAACATGCTACAGCCATTCACTTCAGCCCAAACACTATATTTAAATACTGATGTCGATAGACAGACACCACACTAATCAAGAATACAAAGTGACATGACAATTCTGTGTCTAGTCATTTGTCTGGAACAACTTGACATATCTGACATTTGAAAATCTCAAGTACTTTAGAAGTTTTCCTGACATGACTTTGTTTGACAATTAGCTCGGTCAAGGCTTCTTAAAGCTTTGTGGACTGAGGTCACCTTAACCCAGGGCTTTGCCTGGCGCCCACAGCTTTGAGGAAGTAACAGGTGCTCTGGATGCAAAAAGAAAATATTATTTGTTTTTTGTAAATAAGCATTCAGGCTGCAAAGACAAAAGTATACAGTATTAAAACTGCTATTATCACCACTACTAGAACTACTGCTACACCTACTGTGTTTGATTCATGGGGGAAATAAACTTTTACTACTATTCCAGATCTCAGAAGGACACATGGTCCATCCGCCTGCTTGTGTCTTTCCTGCGAGCCATCTCTTTGTGATGTGTTTCCCGTCTGCAGTGTGTATCCCGAGTGAGGAGCTTGTTACACTTCAAACTCATCACGTCTCCTATGACCCGGGCGCTACAGCAGAGGACTGATACTCCGACAGGAAGTTACCTGCCAGAGCCCATGCCTGGCACTCACTCAAATGTTCTGCTTTCTCTAGTTATTGTTGGCATGAACAGAAGCATGAATCTTTTATCCACTGTTTTGTGTGGGACAAAATAATACAGTTTATCTTATAAACTACACTAAATCATTAACAATAACAGATCA
This sequence comes from Rhinogobius similis, assembly GCA_019453435.1. Classification (NCBI taxonomy): domain Eukaryota; kingdom Metazoa; phylum Chordata; class Actinopteri; order Gobiiformes; family Gobiidae; genus Rhinogobius; species Rhinogobius similis. The sequence continues at coordinate 21,453,817 of CM033630.1, read as the reverse complement.
TTTACTCTTTCCTTTGTTGAAAAAAAAGGACTCATTCAGGTGTAATTTGCAGTTATCGCCTCTCGCTGCAGAAAAGGTTCTTGAAAGCACATTAAAGGTTCATCTGATAATACCACAGCTCTGGCGGCGTATCTTTCACCCTCAAACTATTCACATACCAAAAGCTTCATACTCATACAGAGCCTTTATGTGGAGCTGGACTGGACAAAATCACTTCTCAAAGTTTCACTACACTATACCATAGAACTGTATAGGAAAGGAATAATCTGAAGGAGAAAAAGAGGTGATGTTTGCATTATACCTGCACAATACTGGAAATGTGACATTCAATAGCTTGGTTGGCTGTTAAGTTCTGCAATATTAATATTATTGCAATATTTCAATTTACTTTTGCTGTAAGTTACAGCCCAAACTTTTTTGTCTCGTGTACACCCTAAGCTTTGTCTCACGCTCGTAGGACCCCTTAACTTGGTTTTCAAACAAATAAATGGGTTTAGTTGCATATTGTAATTATTACTATTATGTTTTTGGTTATAATTAAATATTGTCCAAGATACTTCAAAAATATTCAAAATTTACAACTAATGACACTTTTTTATGCAGACAAAAGTACATTTCATCTTCTTTTAAAACCTGAAACCATTCCAAGTACCACCTGGTAATTGCTCACGTACCCCAAGGGGTCCCCGTACCCCTGGTTGGGTAACACTGCCTTAATGTGTTAGTCACACTGTAAAAAAAAAAAAACTTAACAGAGACAAACCAAGACAAAACTAGGGCTAATTTAGCATGAATAAGGAAAATCATTTATAAAATCAGACGACTGATTACTTTGTCATTAAAAAAGTTGTGATATTGATTATTGCGAATATCGTCAATATGGATACTTTTTGTATGTCAATATTTGACAGCTCTAGTTTGCATGTAGGATGTGGCACTAATCCAGTGGGCCATGGGACTATATCAAACCTCACATCTCATTAAGGTAGAAAGAATAATACTGTATGTGCTCATAATTATTATTGACACATTATTTATATAATAAACACATTTTAGAGTGGTCTATGATGTACATCAGAACTAGTATAAGACAAGAACAAAAAAAAAAATATATATATATATATCTATACATTTTCCTTCATCAAAATCACAAATGAAAGTTGGTTATCGTGACACTTCTGCAAACAGACACAAACATGTGGCGTTATTACTGTAGAAACAAGCTTGCCCACACTATGTTACTTGTCACTTTGATCGATAAGACAGCAGCAGACAGAGACTGAGACCCTTAAAGCTGTAGGTGGGCGCAAACACTAACATCATATTCGTCCTCTTGTGCTTCACCCTCTCTGGCCCGAGTCTTTCAGCCATCGAGCACAGATACAAACTCACAGGTTCGGTGGAGGTCAACTCGTCTTTATACCAGAAAACCTTGTTGAAGGCCACCTACTGAATAGCAGTCATAACAGCTCGCATGCTACAGGACAACACAGGAGAGGAGGGCCAAGTTATCTCTGTGAACCCCCACGCTGGAACATTCATCAGCTAAAAATCTATCCACGCCAAGGAAACGCTTCGAGAGGTGTCAAGGATAACATATTGGAAATGCTAGCGATAGCCGTCTGCATTCAAATTCAAAAAGATAAACCAATATAATAATAGTACAATGTTTTTCAATGGGCATGTGGATTGAAGGGCACCGAAAGGACGGATTTGCAGAGAAGAAAAGCGACACAGTAAAGGTATTCATGAAACAGCAGCACAGTATTTAACCGGTTGTCATGGTGCCGCAGAGGTCAGGGGTCAGGGATATGTGTGGTTTTGCAGTTAAGTGAGTCTCACCATTTATGTCCAGCACACTGGTTTATCTCCTGCATCAGCATATTTGAATATGCAATGTTTTTAAGAGAAAACTGCTCCTTTTATGATGACTTAGTGAAAGCACGTGTTCCTTCTTCATACAAACACATGACTAGGTACAGTTATTGCTCTTTTTAGTATGTAAATTTTGCAGAAAATTTTAATCTTTATAAAATACATTCAAGAGTAAACTAAGCCTGTCACAATAATACATTCTGAAGTGTGATATATTGCTGTGGCAAACAAAGACAATAAACAAAAATATAGAAACTCTTTTGTGACTATGACACATTCATCCTAAAGCAGGAAAATTCCCCCAAAATGTGCAATATTTAATATAATATATAATAAACATAAATAACAGAATCAAACACTTTAGCTTGTATCTACAATGAATTGTTCAAGTTATTTATTCAATTCAAATTCAAATCTATTGTTCAAATCGTACAGTACTTCAGAAAAATAACAAAAGGTTCCCCACTAATACAAAGACAAAATACCCATGGTAAATATTGACCCCCAAAAATGATTGCCCCATCTATGATTTTTTGAACAATAAGTCAATATTGTGATTATCGTGACAGGCCTAGGGCGAACACAAGTGTGCCATTTTTTTTTTTAAAGAATGAAAAATTACAGATCATGTAATGATCATTATGTAATAATGTCATGACTCAAGACACTTATTCTGCTACAGTGGCTTTTTTGAGGTTTTAACAATGTTCTAACAATGTTCCATCATCAAAAACATATCTGATGTTGCATTCAGCCGCATTCACCCTGTTTTGAGGAATGTTCATTAGAAAATCCTCTCCCCTCCGAGTGTCAAAAACACTTCTCCTTGATCTGGGACATATTTTCAGATTATCTACGTCACTTAAATCATCGCCAGATGTAGCATTTCTTCCGTGTAAATACGATAACTTCTGGAGCTAGTTTTATAATGGCGTGTCACACATTCTCTTAAAGATACAATATAGCTGTATTGTGTAAGTGCTTGGCGCCATCTACTGGTTGGAAGTAAGTGTCATTCTAGACTGCCAAGAAAAACTTTTTTTTTTCTGTTTCAAAACATGAGATGGCAAATAAAAAGCATGTTTAAAGGTTAATAACAATACAAACAAATGCATCATATTTTTCTATTAAGAATTAAAATGTATATGGTACTACAGAATAACACAGTAATAACGAGATGGATCTTTTGTAGCAGCTGATGTCATATGAGAAAGATATCACCTGGTCTGATGTAAATTAATTTGTGAACGCTAAATAATTTGCTTGTTCTTTTAAATTAACCCACACAAAATAATTCTAGTTTACAATGGATTCTTTGGAGTTAAACCCGAGAACTTTACTTTCCAATAAAAGAGAGAATGAGTTGGTTTTCTTTAATGTTTTTGATTGGACTAAAATGTCTGACTGGTGTCAAATCTTCCTAACATTGAATATCTAATTATAGCCTGATCAAACTAAACTAAGTATCTCCTACATTACAATGGGACCTAAATTCAAACAGCATATTTTCACTTGCTTCTTCTCCATACTACATTTTTGAGTAATACTAAAACATTTATACTAGTCTTGTTTGGCCGACCTGACATGAACTGCAGCGAGTGTTTATCGTCATATTGTTTATACAGTTGTCCACTCTGCAAGAATGTAAAGCATGTTTGTACTTCTGCAGATAACCATTAGCATAGTTTAGATGCCACTGCTGCTAACGAGCTATTCTCTCCGAGTCCTCACATTTGTACACAGAGCCACGCTTGTCCAACGTGCCACTTCAAAGACAAACAGCACACACGTCGCACATGCAGACACACAAAAGCGCGCTGTCAAGGTGGTGATAAACTGCAGAGAAAATGAAAAAGAGGAACGCCTGGTTGGTCTGGAGCAGGCAGTAATTAAAGCCTCTCATTAGGTCAAATCTTTTGTCATTGTGGATTTGGGAGATGCAGTTATGACCGCTTTATGTTTGAGGACAGTATCATGAGGAATAACTCTCTTGCTAGCTGACCCCTTGTGGCAGGAGTTAGTAATTTTGTACATCTATCACCTTGATCCAGTGATCTTTGACCTTTAAAGGGCTGTAGAAAGGGAAGGACTGTAGGAAAAACTTATATTATAAGCTTCTGACATTTTTGTTCAAATTCAGTTATACATATATTCTTCCTGGATCACAACTGTACACTATATCCAAATGCTACGGTCTGGGGCAATTTTTTAGAATTTTATGAGCAAGAAAGATTCTGGGTGTTATAAAGTTCAGTCTGCCTGAGCCAATCAGAACATAGAATACATTTAAATTGACCAATGACATTCAACTGCTATAGAAGGCATTCCATCCATGTTCTGTTTACTTTTTTTCTTGTCTTTTTTTACAAAGGGCATTTTAGACAGAATGACACACATAAAAAGTTTTAATCTGACTTTTAATGTAGAAAATAAACTAGTCTAGGAATAAAAAAAATTAAAAGTTAAATATTGTAGAAATGTTTGAAATTTGACTTTTAAATGTATAGAGTATTTTGTAAAATAGTTGTTTGATTATCACATAGCATAAGCATGTTTTTGTTCTAGAACCAAATATTATTATATTTTCAACGGCAAACGGCCACTAACAGAAAAGACAAAAAGAAAATCATCTTCTCAATGTCTCAGGGTGCTGTTTGCTCCCACATATTAAATACACGTATCCCTGCTTTTATTTTTGCAATACAAGTGGTCAAACTTACCAGAGATAATACAAACAACCCTCTGAACTCTTAATCTAAGCAGCTCAGACACACTTTGGAGGCCCTGGCTGCATGTTCTTCACACTTGAACACTGCTGCCCTGTCTTGCATGCATTGCTTGTTGTTTTAGTAGTAAGTTCACAAAAAGCGCTGGGTGCAGCATATTGCTAATGTCTTGATGAAGGCATCCCAGGCCAGGGGAGCTTCAGACAGACAGTGTGCGTGCTCGACAGACGACTGAACATCGCTGGCCCCAACCTCAACCCTCTCAGGGAAGCTCCGGCTCCTCTCCTCCATCGGCTCGCGCCCTCGCCTCAGATAACACGGCCAGGATTATGCACAGTGCAGGGCAGGCGTGTGTGGGATTAAGCATTCTTGTCTAAAGAACGACTCATTGGTAGGCCAGTTCATAAAAGGAATGTAGTTCACGATACTACACAAAATATTTGCCTTACTATTCATAATCATCATAATTCATAATCAATTATATCAGGTTTGCAACTGCTAAAAAATAAACCATTTTATTTCAACAAAAAATGTCATATAAGTTGAAACAGTACATCAAAAGTACTTGTTTGTATTTTATTTTTATATTTTTTAGGAAGTTCTTTTTTCCATTCGGGGACAGAACAGCAAACCAGTCGTTAAGCGTTGCAGACTTTCCATGTCTTGCTACGTCAGCAGTGCAGACAAAAAAAGGAGCTGAGCAGAATTAAAGAAAGCAGTAATGTTGTGAGAATTAGACTCAAATTGACTCAAATAATCAATTTAATTCATTAAGTACAAAGAAGTGCATAATTTACATTACCAAATGCTAATTTCTGTAGCCTATAGATTATCTTATTATCCACAGCTATTAGCTAATACAGGGCTAGCGGAGGCCTGAGGTGGAGCTGTAGGGCTCCAGTGTTGGATGTACAATAGTGTTGATGAAGCATAATTATGTGGCCATAAATCACACAGTGAGAGAAGTGTCCTGGTTCTGGTTCTGGCCCTGCACCTACAGGAGACACAGGGAGCATTGCCCCCGGGCTTTAGTCAGAGGCCCGAGTGGGGCACGCACACAGAGGGGCAGAGGTATGTCACTGATAATAGGCTGAAATTAACAAAAATTAAAATCTCAATAAATTATTGGAGTATTTCGATAACAATAGTCAGACGATATTATGTCAAATCAACAGAAACGTCCTAATTTAAGGATATTTAAGGATCATACAAATATAAACATGAAGAAATATCAGTTCATACTCTAGTTTTAAAATTATGTTTTTATTTGTTTATCTTTTATTTATAGCATTTTTTATTGTAAACAATACACACGTTATTCAAATTGTTTCATATCTTCAAAACAACATTCACAATATTATCTATTTTCCTATATATTGGCCACCTCAAGTTGAAACAATAATCACAAATGAACTCCCTGCAAACAGATAAACTAGAGCAGCACAATATATCACAATGGAATTGAAATATTTATTTGTGTTGATGCAATTATCAAAATGCAAATAGATAATAGAATGTCTTTTGCAAAGAGCATGTCTTTTCAGTTGTAGTGAGTGGTGTAGACCTCTACGAAGAAATTTTGAAGTTGCTGTTATTCTTGCATTTTTTTGGACACTCAATAACTAAGTGTTGTAACGATACTAAAATGCGTTAGTTAATTTCGATACTAAAGAATACACCTGATTCTTGATATCCATTTCATGATTTTTTTTTCCAATATAGATACTTGCTCAAATAAGTATCTAGTTTAAATACAAGTTTTAGTATAAATTAGTATCTTAGTATCTTTTTTATGAAATCGTGCAGCCCTAATATCAACTGTCATGTGTATGTAATTTTTTTTTTTTTTTTTTATTATCAGTCTTTTTTTTTCTGTTGGACAGAGTGTGAAAAGCAAGAAACTTTCTATTGGCTATATTATGGAATTGTGCACGGTTTAAACACAACTGAGAGATTGTGAGTTTATGTGTCTAACTAATGAATCAGCCTCTGTCCCTGATCCCACTCAAACGTGTGTGTGTGTGTGTGTGTGTGTGTGTGTGTGTGTGTGTGTGTGTGTGTGTGCGCGCATGTGCGTGCGTACGTGCTTGTGTGTGCACCGGTCAAACTCCAAACCCTCTCCTCTCTCACACACATGCATGCACGCACGCACACAGACAACACACACGCACGTGCGCGCGCACACACACACACACACACACACACACACACACACACACACACACACACACACACACACACACACACACACACACACACACACACACACACACACACAGAGACCCACGTGCTGTGCTTTCACATCACGCCCCGGCGCCGCCCCCCGAGTCGGCTGCAGCATATCTCCACCAACATCACCAAGGTTACCAGCGGTCGCCATGGGATACCACGGGGGGCGCGGATCCAGACGCCGTGCAAAGGTGTGGCCTCTATCTTGTTAGCCCATCACTGCATCTGTACATCCAAAACTGAATTCGAGAATGATATAATAGAGTGAGAATTTAATAGTTTCAAGTCAAATGTAAGGTGGAACTGCCTGACTTCTTAGTTTAATTCTAGTGTCCTTGTGTTAGATTTACCCTAAACCCTTACAGTTTCCCTCAGAAGAGAGAGAGTTTAGATCAGGCCCAAAATATCCAGCCTGATGAAGTCCAAGCCTGCACACTTTTCCACAAAAAGTTTTACGTTTGCTGCCTGAGCTTTCTGTGCTTTACTTTTCTACCTGCAGTTTTTGCCGGAGCCAAAAAGCGCTTGTCTCCTTCTCCTTCGCTCCTTTAGCTCTTTCAGGGCATCTGAGTCTCTCGCTCTTGTCCTCTGCTCTTCTCTTTATCTTTTCCTCACTTGCTTGCACTTTCATTTACATTGCATATGGAGCTACTTTATTTACTTGGGAGTATTTATCTAGAGAGAAAAAGTGAGCACCGCAGTGGTTTAAAATGAGTTTGTAGAAAATTAGATTCACTTACTAGATATATAAATTAAACGGTGAACTTCTGTGTCTTCTGTGGCGTTTTAACAAATCTTTAGTCCTCTTTAGGTTATTGATCACAAAAAGCTTATGATGCCAGGAATCATTCAGCTCTTTCAAAGTTAAAGATTTTAAGAATGAGTTTTATGAGATTATGATCACTTAGTGCGAGGATTAAATCCTATTAAAAGGTCTGTTGCTGTCAGACATCTCACTGACATCCAAACTGTCTCTTTGTGTCAGTATAATGTGCTGAAGCCTTGAAGAGACATGCCCATTACATGCATGTTGATCTAAACTGACGTGGTTAGTTCGTCTGAGTGGCTCGGATTCGTTGCTTTAAGGACCTGAGATAAAAAATTGGTGTTTCCATGACAAAGAGGGGCCTCCGCCAGCATCACGCAGCCCAAGCACTCACTCACAAATTGGGAGAGAATATTCTCCAGCATGCTCCGAGCTTCACTCATCGTCTGGAGAGGCGTGTGAGAGGCACAGAGAAGAAAGCTTTCTACAGGTAACACAACAAATATTTTGGTCCATCCAACAGATCAGGATGAATAAACAGTGAAATGACTGGCCTAGGATGGAGTTTGAGTAATCGTAAATCTGGTGAAGCGAGTTAAGGAAACAAAGGCTAATAAATTGTAATGTATTCCTCGTTGTCTCATCTGAGGTCATCCCAGCCGAACCCAAAGCTGTCTTATTAAAAGATTTAAAGACAGACATCTCAGCATATTATCTACATCTCATTTAAATGCATTATTCAATACAATTATTACTGTGAAACATTATAATTTATAACATAATATATTGTGCATTAGCATTGGTTATGCCTGGTTATTAAAATAATACAATCTGAGTAAATAATCCACAGAAGGATTTTCAATAATGAATTACAAATAACTGGCAGACAGAGAGGCGTAATCTTGATAAAAAATAAAAAAAAAGACAAGCCTTTGTGTGTAAAATAATTCACTGACACTTCCTGTGCATGACACTTTAACAGTGTAGGTGTACCACTACAAAAACCTTGTATTTTAAGTCCTCGTCAGTGTTTCATTAACTACATGAGCCCAGAGGAGTACAGCCGGAGGATGTAGCCCTGGGCGAGTGTGAATACATACATGACTATATGGTGTACCGCATACATTTGTGAGTGCCAATTAATACACTCACACGTCTACACAGCATCTCCGACTCAACATCTGATGCCTGGGATTTTGTTAATTCAACACCTCGGTCGAGACGCAGAATCCTGTGTCTTCTCTTCTCCAGCATTATTCACTTTAGCGCGTGTAAATAACAGATCGCATTTACGTACATGATGATTAGACCAGCCTCCTGAGAGAAAGAGAGAGAGTCCACACAAGCAGCAGTCAGATAAAAGCCGAGGCGTGCTATCAGGCTTGACAATCACAGGGGAATCCCACCACTTTCAAACAAATAAATATGTGTTTGTGCTGGCGTAAACACTGTCAGCGGCGTAGTAGACACACACAGGCTGCACATGCGCACTCGCTCGCCCCAGCCCCAACACTGAAGCCAGCAATTCACACCTGTCTGAGCCACGGCACAGATTTCATCTACAGGGAAACACCAAGCTCCTCTGTTGGCCCCAATTACAGAGGCCTCCAAAACCCAGTCTACACAATCACATCGTCTGCGAGCAAATCGGGGTCGTTTTGAGTCAGTGCACCTCGGCAAAAGCCACTCAAACTATCGTTTACCAAAACAGTGACTTAAGCTCTCAGGGAAAAGGGCTTTTTGCTCCGAGACGCCCTCCGCATTATTCTTTCTCATGTAATACTTCACCTCTGATCAAGTTGACACCTTAATCCTGCCCTGCCTTCTGCCGAGAGAGAAAGCTTCAATTTGTGTGCAATCACAACCTGTTTGTTAGTGTGTGGTGCTTATGCAGGCCACTTCTATTGGCATTATACATCACAGTGCTGCTCCAGTGAATGGTTATGTCAAAAAGCCTGCCTCCATTTCTGCCATCTCTCATAGTTTCCTCCCCTAACCAAATTACCCACAAGCCCCTGCTCTCCGCCCCCTCTTTCTGGAGACATGGAGAAATGAGCTTCACCAAGAAGAGTTACGCCACATGTGGAGGACGGACCTAATAATTAACAGAGGTCTACAAAACAGCAATAACATACAAGGATAAAGTCATTGATGGTTCATCCACTTCTTCATTATAATTAATTTGGTCAAACTACACAACAACATGTTTTCCAAATGGTGGGTCAAGAAGCCTTCAGAGCAGATTCTGGAAAGATGCTGAACATAGATTTAAATTTTGATTCACAGAGTTGGGCGATAGGATGACACATACAAGTGTTTGTATGAATATATGCCATTTGAAAAAAAAGCTTTCCTTTAAAGTTGAAATGCCAAATTTTCCAACTGTGATTAAGAAAGTAGGTATATAAGCCTTTCTAAGTCATTCCTAGCGCTCACATTTTTTTGGGCTGATCACTAGTATTCACATGCATGGATTTTTTGAGCCACTAGCACAGCTTTAGATCAGTTTTTTCAAACACAAAGAGAAACATACTACATTATATTAGGGTAAGTGTATATTAGCGTACATTACCCTTATTCAGCCAATCAGCTCTCATCCCTAAGTGTCTTTATAGTAACTCACTTGGCTCTTTCTTACAAGTTTGAAAAGATAAAATGTTTGACAATTAGATGAAGACAGTGAGTGTAGAGGTCAGAATTTCCCATAAAGTTCTGTTTTTATGATACACTTTCTGAGATGAAAAAAGAATTGATTAATTATGAAAAAACCTTTAATTTTAATAAATAACTGAAAACGTGTAAGCTCCGCAGTCGCACTTGAACTCATCCTTGCACCAACAACTCCTTCTTTCTGTTGTCAAAACTACTCGTCAAACAGCGCTGTCTTAAAAACAGAGGAATATAACAGTTTGTACATGGACTTGGAGCAATGTGCGACAGAAGAGAAGTCCCACGTATCGTGCTTAACGTAAAATGAGGTTTCAGTGTAACTGAGGTCTAAACTGTGAAGTCAAACAGCTGTGAGCGATGTTAATGTCAGTCTGTAATTACATGGACAGGCGATTATACTGTCTATTAACCTTACTGGGTAATTAGGAGGCAGTCTGAAAATATATATGTATTAAAAAAAATCTCTAATCCACAGCCTTGTAAAAGAATGATAGTAAAAGGGATCACTACATCAAAAGAAATGCACACATAGATTGGTGAAGCCCACAGTTAAAACTTACGGATCTAAAAGTCTCAACCACATCAGGTTTTGCCAATGACCAAAACAATGACCCTCCCGTCAGCCCTGGGTCTGCCGGGTGTGTGGTCTTTCTCATGCAGAGATCGTAACATGATAAACTGGTGTGACGGTCATTACTCGCAGGTAGAGTCAGGCAACAACAGCTTGTGGCTCAGTCGGGGCAATGACCTCCACCATTTGCCCCAGGAAAAGACACAGGGAGGACAAAGGAAGAGAAGATGGATGCAGCAGATGAGGGACAAAATCTGTGACTAAAGTATAAGTGAACTTTAGCAATAATTAAGAGAATTTTAGCCAGATGTGGTTAGTTTGAGATGGAAGAACTACTTTGTTTTCACTTGTGTTGTTTTAGTTGTAAATATGTGGAAGTGGCAGTTGTAACACTATTACAAGACTACTACAGTGTGTGTGACTAATACAGAATCCCACGAAACATTTGGAAGAAACGACCATTTTAGAAGCAAATGCGTTGAGTCATACTACAACACTATGAAACACTAACGTTTGTATCCCAGAAATAGAGAAGTGGGTTTGGAGAATTGTAACAAGGTTTGACTTATTACTTACACTTTTATAGGAACTAAATCTTCATAAATGGGCCAGAAAACCAATATTTCTGCTGCCTTTCTCTAACGGAGAGCCCTTCAGTGGAAGAGAATGAGCAGCTTTAATGGTTCTATCTGAGATGACCCTGAAACCCGGCATCGGGAAACGGCATTCTCTCTGATCAAAACAAGAAAATATCTGATAAACAGGTCAAAAAACACTGTGACAATAAGCTGTAGATTGTTTTGATTAATCTAAACCACAAAATGACTTATGAATCTTCCAAACGTCAATATTGCCTCCATAAAAGCACAAATAAAACACTCTGATAACATTGATTTTTGCAGGATTATAAACGCAATTAGCTATGATACAAATCACATAAGATTATAAAAGCTTTATTATGAACTATATACTCACTCGACTTTTAAGTTTATGGTTGCAAAATAATCTGGCAAGTATGTGTGTTTGCATAGAAACTTTTTTTTTGTTCAACGTTCACATGTTAAATGTGTCCAGGAGAATTGACAAAAGACTGAAAAATGAACTGACAAACTAATAAAAGAATCAAATGTGTTTCAGAAAAAGTTTGTACAAATCTAAACTACAAGGTTAGCAGTTTATATGCAGAATAAAACTAAAACTGATATTTTATTGTTTGTTGCGCTGATTGTGTCCATTCAAATTGCGATTAAGATTTTGATTCATCTTGCAGTCCTATTGCAAGATATTTGGTGTATTTATATAAAAAAATATTGAAATTCTGGTCTTGTTTCATTGGAGCAGCAGCATACAACCCTCCATGTTAACTAGACTAATAAAAGACATTCAACTGTTTATAATCTAACATAAACAAGTCATAAAAACTGTGCATTCGGTGTTTTAGTGGCACAAATGAGTACAAATACAAAAACGCCTTTTTATCTTTTATCTTCAGAATTTAGTCCATCTTTTAATTTTTTTTAAGTGACGTTTGCGATTAGCTTCTCCTTCTGCGCTACTACTGCCGCGGCCACAAATATCCTGTCGTCAAAATAACAGAGAGGTTAAAATGACACGCTGAGATTCTCTTTAAAAACACAGGCGCTGAGGGAAGTGGACGAGACACACCTGGAGATGTGGTGAGCAAAGAGAAGGCACAGGACCGAGGAGCAGTGAAGGGGGGACGCTTCACGCTGTCACGCACCGGCAAAAAGGACAGAGAGGAGCACCCTGTCACAACGCATCACAGTCACAGGCAGCCACACCCGCCTCGTGCCCCAAGACGAGCAGACGAGCGACAACTAGAGCAGAAAGGAAAAGGAGCATCCCGCTGGCCTCCACACCACAGAACACAGCTCTAAGAAATAAGAAAGGCACTGCAGCAGCAAATTTATGACATGATTTCACAGCATTTGCAGAGTAATCAAAGCCAAATCTGTCTGTTAATTACAGCAGTTTTGTAAAATAGACAACTGGCAGTATCCAAAATATGTAGCACAAAAGCAGGATTTGGGACAAACTAAATGGCTTTGATTTGCAAATCGAAATAGGACAAACACTTTCACAGTTAATGGACCTGTCAAATTATTATCTTGCATTTTAAGACCAACCAGACTGTCAAGATTATTCAGTTAATCAATAATTGTGATTATAAAAGCTAAAATGTATTCTAAAGAAGTGAAACTATTTAAATTGTGACCATTTTAGAACAAAAATGTGTACAATTCAATTCATAATCTAAAAAAAGTCAACCTAAATGTACAGTGATTTTCTAAATGGCTGTTTGCTACGTTAATATTATTTATATTTTTTTATTCAGATAGTTTGATTTCATAATGCTGGTCAGATACAAAGTGAATGATGATCACTGTTGTTTAACCATGGTATCGATAATAAAACAAAAATGTGCTCTTTCTTTTCACAATAATCATTACAAAGTTTAGTTTTATTTTACAAAAATTGAGACATGTTTAACAGGGCTGCAAAAAGGATCAAAAAGCAGATACGAATCGATAGTAAAACTAATACTGAAACTAGATAATCATTTAGTTCAAGTATTGATACAAAAAAAAAATCACATGAAAAGGACAAATTGCCATCTTTCCTGAACAGTTTTAGAATGATCTTGAGCTTTATCAGAACTAGTATAAGACCACAATGTTTGAAAATGTCAGTCTATTGTCAAAAACCTAAAAAGATCATTTTAAATTTTCTACATGGTATCGGACTTGTTATCGAGAATCAAATAATTTCCTTAGTATTGGAAGTGAGTTTGAAATTTTAGTATCGTGACAACTCCTATCTCCTAGTCCAGTGTGTAGGGCCCAGGTTTGCACAAAATAATATATTACAGAAAATTACAGAATACAAGCATATATAAAGAATATATAACAAGAATGAATGTGTTTTTTAGTATTGCTGACTGGTTTACTGAAATGTGTCATGGTTCCTCATGAAGCAGAACGAGGTGTGCTAATTAAACAGACGTTGGCCTGAAATGGTCGTCAGACTCAGACAGAGCCTGATTATACATGCCATTGTTTTGTTTTTTCTTCTTTCCTAAGCTGCTTTTACTGAAGTCATTCCCAGAAGTATCCCCTGACTCCTGATTTGGAGTCTGCATGGAGAATCCACAGCGCCTGGTTACACACTGGTTTGGTGCATGTGTGTCAAAAGGTGGGCGTGCACTGGAAGAGGCTGGGAGAGGATTAGAAATGAAGTGTGGCAAAAGAGCACAACCCGACAATGAGTGGCGTATCCATGGCGTGTTTGTGTCTGAGTGTCAGTGTGTGCCGGCAGGAGAGAGGCTGGGGATTATCCCGTGAGAGAAAAACCATCCTCCTTTGTGCTGCGAGTGAAGCTGTCAGTCATGGCTGCTGTAAGGGAGCCGCGCCTGTCGATGTGTGCCACAGGACTCAAGTGGATCCACCGTGCACCATTTAAGATCAGGACGCAGATAAGATAATGTGTGATGGAACAGATAAGGCTGTGCGCCGAGAAGAAAGACTACAACTAAGACATGAGACGCATTTACAGTACAAGCATGATACTGAGAGCCGTTTGAATTGAACCGCTTTGTGGCAGATATCATCGTGACACTTAAGATAAGATGGATAAAACAAGTGGTAGAAACGAATGGCTTGCCAGAGTCTTGTGTTGATTCCAGAGTGAATTCAGAAGGTGAATTGGTCAAATGCAAACCATTCAAACAAGGGCACAGTCAATACTTGGACCCCATAAAGAGCAGACGGATCCATCCAGCTCTTTTGACTTACAGAAAAAAACACCAGGATCATCCCCCTTTAGTGGAGGTGCCTTAGATTGAAGGTAGTCCCTGGAGAGGTTTGGTTCTGAGTAGAGATTAGGGATGTGACGTACTGGCGATATTGTGATATTGTGAAATTGTCACAGTATCGTCGTTGTCATGTTACGATATGAAAAACAGAATATCTAAGTGAAAAAAACAATGGTTTAGCCTGCTCCGTCAGATCAAATCATTATTGACTGGAAGTTCTTAATAATATTATCATTATTATTATTAATAAGAAATAACAAGGTGCATCACAGAATACATAGCAGTCATTATTGTTGTTCCTGAAATAACTTCAAAATTGCACCTTAGAGTTGCCAATTTCAATTGTCATGGTTCTAAAATATGACAATAAAGGCCTAATAATTAATGGAAAGAGCATGTTACATTGTCAGTCTTGTTATTATGAACATGGACGTATAATTTTGAGCTCTTGATTATATCAGAAAATATATCGTAACGTGAGGTTCATATCATGATAATATCATATTGTGAGATTTGCATATCATTGCATCCCTAGTAGAGATGGCAATATATCAAAATGTAGATGATGTTGTGAATGTTGTTATGCAAAATTTGAATATCAAGTATATTATTTATAGTAAAAAATGCTACAAAAAGAGCCAATTAAAAATGAAAAAAGTGAAGTTGTAAACTTTCTATATTTCTGAGTATATTTCTGCACGTTTGTGATTAATTTTACAGATAAATAAAGTGATATATGTGTTGTTTGCATTTGCATTTGTCGAGACTGGGGCCTTGGCCGGTCCCTGGAACAAGCAAAGGAGATTAACACTTTTGCCTCACTACAAGCGACTGTATGAGCCATCAAACAAATATTGCTTCAAATGCTGCTTTCATCATTGCTAACAATAGTTTACCTTCCTGTTGGCTTTACTGTTGTTAATAATAGCACTCAATGACACTTGTCCATGGTTCTAATGCTATTTGCAGTTGTCATAATGTTATGGCTGATCAGTCCATAATGATCATGATAAAACAAGGCTCCAGGCTTTCCTGTCGAGTCATAAACAACTTCCTATGAAGATAGGTTACACTTATCGATTCTGTACTTCTTACCGGAGAGGTCAAAGGTCACAGCTGCTTCATAATTGTGCCTTGCTGTTGCAGAAGACGCCTGCTCAAGGACGAGAGGAGCAGAAAAGATGAAGATTCTGCTTCTGTCCCTGATTTAGAGCTTACAAACTGTACTGCAAACACCTTCCACCGCTCTTCAATCTAACAAAGTGCTATACGCGGACAAGGTCACCTGAAAGTCTCCATTACATCTTGGCGAACAGGATTATATAATTGCAGTCAGTATCCAAAGCTTCTCTTGTACACTCTGGCAGATGATCAGTCATAGTGATCAAAGCACTAGATGTGTTTCTTTGTTTCTGCTGCTGCACTCCAGCCCACACACAGCAAGTTATTAGAATACAATATATTATTATATAATATATTACATATGCTGGTACACTAACAATTCCCACCGCACTTGTGCACTGGCAAAACCCCCAAATATAAAACACTGTAACAGGAAAAGTGATTATTTTCTGCTTTTCTCTTCGACAAAACAAAAACAGGCCGTCTTAGTAAGATGAGGAAGTGTGAATTTCTGTTGTGAGGTGTGATTCTTGCCGCTTAAGCTCTCCTGCTGCCTGCACAGGGAGAGAAGTGCACATAGAGGGACGAGCTCCATCCCATTAAAGGAGGTGTAAACACTACAATCCAAACAGGAGAGAACAAATACGACTAATTACATCAGACCAGGACTTAACGCCTGTCTGTTTTCAGAGCAGAGCTACTTCCAAAGTCTATTATTAGGAAAAGAGACAATAAAAACATAACCTTTCTGCTTTGAAATTGAACCTATTTGTCCTGAATTTATGAAACAAATGCTTGGATAAAAACAGATAACTGGGTCGGCAAGGGCATTTGGCATGAAAACCTACCAGTGTATTTAAACCACTGCACACCAGAGAAAAGAAAATAAGACACTATTTCTTAGATATTGTTGTGTAAACACTATCCTAATAAAGCCAAGGTTTTGTAGAAGGAACAGAACAGGACAGTTGTGGGAAATAGGGTATAAGGCGGGGGTAAATGTCTTGTCCCATTTCCAAGATGTCCCATAGAGGCCAGTTAGCAGGAGAAGTGCTGACGCAGCCCCCATTGATCCCCTCAGCTTTGGTCCTGAAGGAGCGCTCGACTGAAGAGTGACGGACAGGAGGGCGCACAGGCCAAGGATAAAATCTATTTGTCTAATTAGTATTTTATATTTGTTTCATTCACTCAGTAGAACGAGAACATGATCTATAGCTCTACAACTGTACTTTAATGATACAACTACATCATTACCAACCAATTGCATCTATTACTTTACTCTAATTGAACACCGTGCCTATTTGGATTAACTTCTTACAGTGGCAAAGTGGACATGCATTCCTGCCTCACAACAGTTTGAGCACCAACACTGGTCTTTCTGTGTAGAGTTTGCATTTTCTCCCTGACTTTGTCTATGTTGGGTTCCCTCCAAGGACATTCATTTCCCCATCAACCTAAAACATGCATAAAAAAGACTAATCCTCCAGCTAGGGCCTTCTGACTATGATACAAACATTAGAACTGAGAGTCTGTGGGCGCTGCACGGTGGTCACTCACTGGCCCTGACAGGTTGCCTTTGCAGTATTGAAGGAAGTGTTAGCTGCAGAGGCCGTTGTGAAACTTTAAGGTTATCAATTAGGATAAGGCATACACTCTTTTGTTGTTATATCTTTGGTTTAAATATGTATTAAAACATAACATACAATTATGAAAAGCATATTTTGAATTTCTCAGTGAGGTCAAATCATTACTGTCTTGTCATTGGTGCTCAATATCCTCTGCAATGTGTCTATCATTCGAGAAGCGAGTATCTGTGACGTCAGCGAGGTGTTCCCCTGTAATCACGGGGGTTCCACCGGGCTATTTTCTCGGGTGAATCCTGTTATTTCCAGCACTCAAAACAATCAGCTGTGCCGGTGCTTGTGAATGACAGAGGCAGCAGAGTGGGGGCTGGTTAAGTGCACTGAGTGAGCGGCCGTAATCACAGCTCTGGTAAAAGCACTCCTTTTCTCCGCCGCGCTCCTCCGAATGGGCCCGCTCTCAATCTGCCTGACTCTCCTGCGCTCTCTCTGTCTGATAATAGCTCTAGATTGAGTAATTGTGTGTTTGAGTGGAGCTACACTGCAGGGTGGAACCTGCAATCAGATACCCAGCTCTGTGCACCCTCTCTCTCTCTCTCAGTGCCTGTCTCTCCATTCATGCCTCAGCGCTCACATCCAAGCACCTGGCCCTCCCTTCGGCCCTGTGGCTCCCAACCGCTCCGCCTTCTCATTCTCTTTTTTTCTCACACAAAGCCTCTACATGGAGAAAGGCCAGGGTCAATAACAGCTGTGCGTCGTGCTGTAATTGATGTCATCGTTTCAATTTGAGCTGATTACAGTGGAGAGCTGCTTATCGTGTGACCCACGGTGGAATAACACGCTGCGAGTCCAGGGAGCGCCACGCCTGACCGGGCTTAACTGCAGCCGCTTCGGATGGATGGCTGGGTCCACTTCTGCCTCCTCTGTGCACTCCTAATAGAGAGGTAAAGATTGAGTCGATGTCGGGGCAGTGCGAGTGTACGAGTTTACGCAATTTGTGGTTATTACTGTGGCCTTCTGTCAACACTGTCCGCGTCATTAACCTCAGCAATGGCTCACAATGCAAGCATACATCAAATACAAGTGGATACGCTTTGAACAAATGTAAGCGCTGTCACTTAATTTGTTGAAATTATAGGTTCAACAAGGTTAAAATGCACTTTTGAAACAACACAGTTAGACAGAAGTGCGCATAGAGTGACTGTTAATACTGATTGTTAATAATAATTTTAGTAATCAACTAGTCAGCGATTACTTTATCGATTAGTCAAAGTCAAACAATTATTTCTATTGTACAATGAGACTTTTAGAACACGTTTTAGCCATATAAGGTGGAAATATAATGACTGAAAGCTTTTAGATAGAGAATATTAACAAAAAAGTTTATTATTGATGAAAATCAGAAAATGTTTATTACATTTTTGACATTTGATTTAATAGTGCCAATGTCTTTATTAGGAAATTGTCCAGATAATGATTACAATAATCAAAATAGGACGATGGTTATTTTTATTGTTGACAAGTCACAATTAGTCGATTCATTGTTGCAGTCCTTGTGACTAGCTCATATGCTTGTACAGACTCAAGTAGTTAAGAGTAAATATAACTAATAACCACTAGGATTAAACACTTTAACTTGCAACTTGAGCTAGTATAGAAATATACAAAAAAGAATATCAAGTATGATAAAAACACAACTTTGGTTCATTTTTATAGTGCATTCACATCTTGTACCATACAAGCAAATATCAAAACTTTTTTTGCCAAGTATTTAAAGTTTGTATAGTTTAACCTCCAAACCACTGTACTCAACTATTGTTTTGCCAGCGTTAAAAATCCACATGCTTATCTCAGCAGGCAGTCAGTAATTGATAGCAGCGCCAAATCACTATTGTAATAAACCTAAAGGGTCAGTTTCATTAAATAAACAATGTGCTACCTTCAAGACAGAGAGAACTGTCACAGCTTTAGCATCTCTCCTCACTGTAGGTGCTAAAATAAGACTGCTGCCTCCCCACTGCGCACTAATAACACACATGAACACACTGACACTCAGAGACACACAAAATACATACAACAATACAGTAACACTGCCTTATTATCTCAGGAGTAAACACTGCGCTTTTAAAAACACCCACATGTGTAAGATATCTTCAATCCTGTCTTCTCGTCTGGATCTCACATTTTAACACTGACAGCGGGCAATACCCTCAACACCAGTTTGTGATCAGCGCTGGGAGCAGAGCTGAAGCTAAAAACAGACAAAGGCTCTCGCTAAAGAAGCATGTCTCTGCTGTCTCCGAGTCTGTGGGTGTTGGGAGCCAAAAGCTGTCTGCCACGTTCTTCCTCTTTCTCTGTCATTTTCTTGACTCTTTTAATACCATCATTAGGAGAGCTCGCCTGCTTCCTGCTGCCGCTGCTGGCCACAAAACATGAGACAGACAATGAGAGAAAGACCCAGAGGTGCAGACAGTAGCAGGAACCTGTGTGGCTTTGTAGCATGTAGCGAGGGAAGGATTGGTCTGAAAACTTTCCTTATATTTGAATGCATTGGACACTGCAGGTGAGGCTGCAAGATTAAACACATTATTCTTCCAACTGAAATTTCAAATTGAATGGCCACAGTAACATAAGTAAGTAAGATAACATACAATCTCCTCTCAAAACAACAAATGCACTGTATTTTAGAGCTCTACAAAAGTGTTCTGAAATGTTTAAAACAGATATTTCAAACAACTCACTAAAAAGTATTCAGACTCTAGTGTAATACACATGTTTATCTGTAGTGAGTGACCCAATAGTTAGAGGAGCCGTTTTTCGTGGCTAGTTCATATAATTATTTGTATTGTTTTGGTTAAAGATTCACAGGGAAGTCGTTTAATAAACATGGTTGATTTACCAAAAATTATTCATGACATGATCAATCTACGTTAGTAATTTTTAAGTCTGTTAAAAACGTTATTGCTATTGGACGTGATTAAAGTGCATTTGACAGGTTCTCATGTTTTTTCTACAGATAGCACAGTACTTGTGGTAAATATTTATCAATCAAGTCCCATTCGTACAGAAAAAGTGAAGAATAAAAGCTGAAAATAACAAACATACCAACATAAACAGAATCCCTCTGTGATGTCATCAATAAGCGACAGTCCATCAAAAATGCAGAGACTATTTAAACTGACACATTTTTCTGACCGTTTCAACAATAATTTACCGAAATAAAGGTGTAATCAGGTATTATGTTTAGACAAATTCTCACTATTGTGCAATTTATAGGGATTTTGGGCCTTGTTTACAGTATGGTTGCTAGGTAACAGTTATGGAATTACCTCTACCGTTTTCACATCTGCTGCTCAACTGGGAAAAAAAAGGCAAACTTTTTAGTAAAATCTTAAATAAAAAAATGTCTGCTACATTTTAGGTTAAGTAAATCGAACTGCAACTACCAAAAAACTTGCAATTATACCCCTTTTTACAACTTTGTATAGCTGCGTGTTCACATTACAGTGGTGTGTCTGATCCAGGTGTGTGTGCAGCTGTTTTGTTCTAAACTTGGATATGACAGGAAGCTTTCTCACGTGTTGCACTCCACCGCTGTCTCCTCTGTGTCCTGAGACCCATGTGACCTGCTGTTCCCACGGTAACCCGAAGCCACCTGCCATTTGTCAAAACTGATAATTTTAGGTGTTGCGCTAAATTAGAAAACGGGTATTCTCTCATAGAACACTAGCTGTGTGTGTGTGACTGAGCTACTCGCTACAACGCAAGTGGGGCAATTACTTTAATTATGATGATTAATCAACATCACTCCCCTTGTAGTGATTATTTAAACATTATGCTTTAATCAATAAATCCACTTATTCAAAGCCAAAACATTCAAACTTTACTTCCATATCATTAAAGTAAATTATCTCCTCGTTTTCTACAACAGATTTTACAGCCCACTATCAAACCTTCATTTCTATTTTAGTGGCAATCATTTGTTCATTCTGAGCAGCTGTGGAACATTTCAGTATTTCATCTTTTGTAATTTCCTTTACATTTATGATTTTGTCTTATTCAAAGTCACATAGTTTTTAATGTGAATTTAGCTCCTTCTGCGCGATTCTTTTACCTGATTATGTGTGTGCAGGATGAGAGGAAATGCTAGAGCGCTGCTGACTTGGCGCATTCCTGCTCTCCCAAAAACAAACCCAAGTGCACCTGACCTCGCACCTACACGACCACAAACACCGTCTCCACATCCCCCTGAAAGCTTTATAGGTTTGACCTGAGATGTGTCGACATTTATAGCATGTTCTTCTAGAGGTATTACAGGACCACAGTACACAAATTCACTCAAAAATCTTTTCAATTGTTGTATACAGTAAAGGCCTGTCTTTCATTTTCTACTTCTAGATTGATACCTGTACATGTCAGTAAACTCAATCATGAGCAAATTATTCAATCAATATCTATTCTATACTCAATTCTTCAAGTGATGCAAACAGTTTTACAGTATAAGTAAATGGTTTATTAGATTTTATGCAAAAAAAAAAACAACAACAACTTCTACAGTGCTGGGCCTTGCGTCTCTCCAGCTGCCACAGAGCTAACCAGCTGATCCCAGCGTCTTTTACACAAATCCAATTCCCTGCAAAGGTCATTTATCCACACCAAGAGATTTCCCTCTTCCCTGTGCACTCTCCTCCTCGCTATTTATTATGGTCATTTGTTCTTCCACATCTACTCCCTGTGCCCTTTTCACTACACCTCGCTTACTTTTTACTTTACTTTTTTGCCTTTAACGCTATATATTACAACTATATAAAGCCTCATATCAAGAAGGTCCGCCGTTTATTTCTGTGTGGAGTTTGGATTATGTCAATGTGTCTGGATGGGGTTGCTTTGGGTATGCCGCTGCCCCTGATAAAACATGCACAAGAGGCTAATCCTCCAGCTAGGGTCCTGAGCAAGCCTTGTCGAGATCTGGAGATGGGTCCCCAGGTGCACTGTGGTGTGTTTTGACAGACTGCTGGTAAAGCTTTTCATAAAGCTCAGTAAATAGTGGTGAAACTAATAGCATATCCATTATGCAGGTGAGCTAAATGAGATATCAGGTGTGGTTCTCTAAAGCTGACCAGCTCTATACTGTATACCACTACACTGTATCAAATGTATATCAATTATTCATGTCATGTTCAAGTTTGTAGATGCCAAAAGTGATTCAATCCATCAATACACTTACCAATGTATGCATTAAAGATGTATTCGGCAGGTGGTAACTGAGTTGAAATTTCTGCCACTTTCAATCAGTAAATTGAATCAGTTAGAAGGCCATCCATTTCTGCATCAGGGCCAATAAGCCCCAAACCTAAAAATAGAAATCTGCATCTCGATTTTAAATTCTAGTAAATTGGACATTATACACTAATTTCTCCTTGCTTTTAATTTACATTGGTCTGGCCATGTGGATTCAGATTCAGTTATCAGTGAGGTCCTGTAATACAAGTGAATTTTGGTTAGGTTATTGTCCCTGGAAAAAAGTACCACCATGTAATTAAAATGATGATTGCATCCTTAACAATGAAAACGGACACAGCCATCCCCAGCTCTGTGGTCCTTGAGTGGACATGACCATTGTCTTCAGGCCACTGAGCAGAGCCCTGACGCCTCTGGCTGGTGTCAGCCTAAGTGGGCATGTCAGGCCTGGGCTGTGCTGGCTCCCTGCCTGCTCTCTCAGCTGCTCTCAGTCCCCAGTGTCCTCAACCCTAAACGGATCCAGTTGCTGCTACTCAGCTCCAGCGGTGGGCCAATCTGGCTGACTAATGAACACATTCCCTAATAGAGGAACTCCTTCTCCCTTGCCTGAGTCTGCGTGTTAGTTTGAATGATATTGCTGTCGTCTTCTGACTCCATCTCTGTTTTAGCATGTTCTCCTCTCAGCAGTTCTCGTCAAGATCCTTCACACAGTCTCACTTCTCTCTACTCTCGACAGCCATTCACCAACTGTTTGCTGTTTCCTTTGCTTCTCTCTATTCATTATGTTGGCTCTATTAAAAGCATTTACAAATCAAGCTTCAACAGTCGTGCACTCATCCAACCATATTTTACAGTAACACCCAAATCAAATCAAATCACTATTCCCTTAGTTAAGGCATTAACCATATTTGTAATGACAAGTGATAAACTAAATTGACTAGGCATTTTCTTCCTTTAGGCTTCTGTTGAAACTTTGAGGATAAGGATAATGATGAAGGTTGTCACAGACAACAGGCCCAGAGAAGGTATGGTGTACGAGTCAGAATGCAAAGCAGCCATGTAAAACATCTGACTCTAACCACCATGGTGACAAGGTCAAAGGGCACACATGTTTAGGCTTCTGTATAACCTAAACCAGACTCATCAATTCTCATACCTTAAAGGCCTATTATACAGACTTTACCTTATACCATAACAAGGAAACCAGCATTTTATATCTTTTATGCTTGATAATTCCTTTGCTTAGATCCATAATTTCTCAATCAATACACAGCAAGGTGCCATACACCAAAAGAAGGGTCAACACTGAATGCAGTGTGCAAAAGTACAACAGGTCTTGATGTCAGCAGTTCACTTACCAGTCCATCACAGTTGCTGATGGCCACAGTGGCGCCGGGCGTGTCCGTGACGTCCCCTACGTACAAGCACTCGTCGTGCAGAGCCTCTGTGTGCCGAATGCTGTCGCTGTCATCGTGCCACTCCATCTTGGCTCCGGGGGCCACCAGCCTGGCGTTGTGGCGCAGGCGCAGGTGGAACTCCCGGCCGAAGATGGTGACGTTGTAGTAAAGCTTTTCCCATTGTGCGGCGGACTCCTGATCTTCCTCTGAGTTTGGTCCTTCCCACTCATCATTGCCTGCTCGTACCTCCCTCCTCAAGCGCCTACGGGGCTGCCCTCCTGCCAGGTGCTCGGCTGACACGGCATGTGACAGGAAGCGGCCTTCTGCATCCACACTCACAGGCCTCACCAGTCCATACTCCCCCAGGACGTGCTGCAGGGAGTCTGGGGACAGCAGAGGTGGGACAGGAGCAGGTGAAGGGGACAAGGAGTGAAATGGCACAAAGATGACAATAGAAGAATGGTTAGATAAGAGGAAATAATACAAACCACAGAGAAAGGAGAATAACACTATAATATAAACAAGTGAAGGGGCTGAAGTGGGATAAACAGTGGAATTAACACATGCCAAACATTGTGGGCAATTGTTTAATCCCTAAGCCATGTTTCCATGTGCCCCTCCATAAACAAAATAGGCAAATTAAACTCTAACCTTTACACACAAACACACACACACGCACACACACACACGCTGCACACCGACGCACACTCAGCCCCACCCAGAAACCCAGAGGCGACCCCGGTGCTCGCTGGTGCGGCGCAGTGCGCGTTTGGAAACGGCAGCCTCAGCAGTGCGCGCTGCGCTCCTGACACCTTCTGTGCCCTTCCTCCGTCAACAGGAAAGCCAGCACAGGATCAAGGCGCTAATTGCGTCTTTCTCAGACTGTTTTCTCACCGTTAGCTCGAGAGAAAATATGTCTTGAGAACACCATGGCTCACAATGTTAAAACTCCACGTAAAACTTAGGCAAAATGTATTTAACCACATTAGGGTTATTTGCACACAAACCCATCACACAAGTGCATGTTTTAGGCATGCACGTGTCACTGTGACAACACAAGCATCATTTGTTGGCGACCTGAGACGTGCACCTCGCACCCACACACTGCAAAGCCACTTAACGGAGTCACAAGACCCCAGCTGTGTCCAGGTGCCCTTGGACCGCGCACATTATCTTAGTCTCTTTTATTACAGCTGAAGTTTAGTCATAAACAAACGCTTCTTTTTGTCTTGCTCGCTGTGTCGCTGGAGTGATTGGATAATAGTGTGATCAATATGCTGACATCCGACTCCAGCGTCCTGTGACAGATCGATATCTGCGACAGATAATGTCAGCCTACTTCCCCGCAAAATCTGACAGGAACAAGCGGCGCACCTCGTGTCTTTTACACACAAAACACCCGGGAAAGTCTCCTCAACAACACCAGAGTAGGCGCACACATTGAAGTTGAGCAGCACAAAAGCCTGGCAGTGTTTTTCCATGCAACAGAGACTAGAGACTCACAGATAGGGACTGAGATAAGGACAAGAACGTAAACAGTGAGCACGTTTCTTACCAACGCTACTGGCGATGTAAAGGCCGCTGGTGTGCAGCATAAAGGCCGGTAAAAGAATTAGGACTGTAAATCCAGGCGAGAGACCCATGGCAGCTCCGAACTGCGCAGGTGAGAGAGTGGGACTCCGGGCTCCAGTGTGGTGAAGTTCCCCGCCTGGCGCGACCAGCCACGCCACGACAGCAACAGCACAGCAGCCCGCAACTAGACTGCCAAGTGCACGGGGAGCGACGGAGCTCTCCTCCCCTCGCTCTCTCTCTCTCACTCCGTCTCACTCTGTAGCTGCGAGTCTTCCTCTCCTCCTCCCGGTGCTCTCTCTCCTCCCTCACACACTTTCACATTCACTCACTCAACTCTAGCCCCTCCGCGCGCGCCTCTCTCGCCCCCATCCTCTGACAAGTGTACTTCGCACCAACTGCCGCTGTTCGGAGGAAAAACATCGCACGGGCCGCGAGTGAGTGAGTGACAGGCCCGCGGAAAGCGCCGGAATAAAAGCACAGGCTCGCCTCTGCCGCACCATGTGGCTTTAGATACGTTTTACTTCTGCAACTTTAAATGCATCCCGTCCGACAGAAGTGTCCCGGTGTTGAACGAGTCGTAGCGCCCCGTGTGGATCAGACAGAAAATTGCGCGCAGCTCTCAAAGGCCCAAGAGTCCAATTTAGAGATGAAAAGAGAGGTATTAACAGCCCTAACCTGCAGTGGCCTCATTTAGCACATGATTTAGTCCTCTGACCACTAAACTCTTACAGGGCTCATAAGCTGACACTAAAGATGTGGCCTATAGGCTACATTTACAAATTACTCTTGCTGCTGAAGGCCAAACTAAATTGCTTTATGTACAACTTTAAAATAAGATGAGATGTTTATGTTATATTAATAAATACGCATTATCTATTTTAAAATCCTTTTGGGTTAGGGTTAATTTTCTTTAGGCAGGATTTATTGTTATGAATAGCCTAATCAATCAAACTTTATAACAACTAATGAATTATAATCTGCACTTGTACTTTGTAGACATCACAAATGTTTGTGAGTTTCATTGAATAATGGCACCTCTTTTTGCAAAGAGGTGCCATTATTGCTGAGTAAATAAATTGCAGAGTTTGCTGAGTAAGTCTGAGCACGTCCAACATTATGTTCCATGTGGATATGTGAATATGATATAATCCCAGATCAAAACATTCCGTTTAGTCAATTTAACAGGTTAATTTGCATATAATTTGATTATAGCTGTGATTCTGACATGGCTTGTGTTTGAATTTTAGCCCATTGCAGTGTGAATTTTCAGCACACGTGTTGTTTATATTTTCATTCCAGTTATCAAAAACATCACAGAAAAGACCAGCAATAAAGGTTAGACTAGAGAAAGTATTTTATTTATTGAGGTTAAGAAAAGATTAAGGTCAAACAGATTTAAGTCTGAGACACAACATGATGCAAGTGCAGATAACACCACTCTTACATCCATATGCTTCAAACACCAGCTTTAACAATAGACGCTGGTGTTGACCTGTCTGTCAGCTGTTGTCTCTATAGGTTTGCTTTTGTTTTTAGTTGAAGCAACATTTGATAGTTTTGTGCAAACTGTAAGAGAGTATTGAACTAGAGGACATAACACATAAACCTGCCCTTTCCAGAGTTCAAGTGTTAATTTAAAGGAGACATATCGACTGGTTTGACATGGAGCTTGTGTCATGCTATGAGTTTTTTTTTTCCTCACCATTGGTTTACTATGAGCCGAGGGATTCATGCATGTTTCAGTAATCCTGCATTGTCCAAGGCTTGAGTGCTCAGACATTTTCTGTTTGCATCCTCCTCATTTCCCCGCCCACTGCTCTGTACTTACTTGTGTATTTTGATTAATTTAGACTCAAGGTCAAAAATGTAGGGTTAAAAATGTCTCTTGGATATTTCCCAAAAATAAAAACACCATAAATGAAAATCACCAGCTTGTGAAATGCCACAATGGAGAGGCGGGGCCAGAAGATCAGTTTCCAGATTCTGAGTTAATGAACCCAGAGAAATTTTAGATCTACATTGCTGTGTGTGTTGAATAAAATGTAAAATAATATTATAGTCAGAGTCAGATTATTACTAAACCACAAAAAAACATAAATAGTCTTTATTAAAGCAACACCAACTAAAGTAAAAACATACTTTGTAACATTCTCCAACAAAACAGATACAATATACGCCATACTGTGGAATATTTTAGTTGAAAGAAACAACATTTCCATGGAGACAAGCAGGTGGAGGTCATTTACAGGTACGAGGTCATTTACAGGTACAAGTACGAGTCGGGTTTGTGGAGATGCAAGCCTGCTCACAGTAAGAACACAGGGTTTACTATGTTTTTCAATGCATAAAAAACAGCCAAAATTTATATATATATTTAAAAAAAGGTTTTATTTTGGTCTACTTTTTAGCTGAAAAGTTACACAGTGTTCGCTTTAAGGAAAGGTAAGCATTTGAGCACAAAGTAATTCAAAGTTTGAGGTTTTTAAGCATTCCAACAAAGCCTGCTGGTGTGGCTTGTACAGTGGGACACAGTTGAAACAAGGTGCGAAGAAAAGGTGTCGAATAAAGGGCAAAGTTATAAAAAAAAACAAGGCTAAAGCTGATAAAATGTACAAAGGTGGACAGAACTGGGGCAAACATGCACGTAAACATGCTGTGTGGTAATACCTGGAGGCGGCGCTGTAAACACACCCTCCACTGAGCCAAAGACAAAGTGCATGCGAGTGAATTCAACAGACGGAGGTCATCCTAACACACCTCCTTCACCTGCACCCGTCTCCAAAATGTCACCGCATCCCGAGTCTCCGCATGTACCCAACATATACCTTAGTGCGACCAGACATGAGCGGCAGTCCCTCCTCCGCCCACTGATCCTGGAGCCTGTTTCCATGGAGATACCAAGCCCTGCACCTCAACAAGAAGAAGTGCAGAGTTGGAAAGAGGAGAGAGGGGGGAGACAGACAATAATATCCCCCAGACAAACAGACTTGTATTGGCTCAGGTTATTATCAAATGTGTGTCCAAGTGGTCAGATGTCTGGGAAAACTATGAGTGCAAAGAAAAATAAGCCTGTACTGGACTAATAAAATACTCTGTAATGTTTTCAATCTAAATGAACAGCAGTTACCTTTAGTGTTTATGAATAATTTCACTTTATACGAGGGCTGGGTGATATGGCAATTCAGATTTCAATTCATTCTTTATGAAAACAAAACCCGAAAACATTTTGTGGACATACACAAGACATAATTATTGCCGTTGAACACAAGAAAAAAAGCACAATTTCTTAATCCAAATTCTAAACTCTGCTCCAAACCACATGCTTTTACTGACATAAGATAGCTTTTGGATCAACCATATAACTGACTATTAGACTGAATTTCAATCGAATTAATTGGCCAACCCTGCTTTATCTATTTCCATTAACATTAAGAGATCCTTTTCTCTCTCCTGTGTTTGCCCAAACTACAGTATAGCGAGAACATTGTGTAATCAGTTGTAACAAAAGACATTTATGATTTATCATAGTACAGGCCACTATATATGTCCATAATAGCAGTGACTTTATGTATCTGTTCAGGCGAATTAAGTTCAGAGAAAATGCTTGAACTTACCATATAAATGACACAATCAAATAAAACTAAAGCATGTTTGCCAAGAACCACATTAAAATTATCTCAAAAGCAAGATCAAAACCATTTCACCTGAGCAACTAGACATCATCGTAACCTAAACTAGCAGCCGTAGTCGAGGTGGTCGTTGTTACTAAGCATGATGACAGTCTGTTGTGCTGTGTGCGTTCAGGGATGCACCAGGAGCATATGTCATTTTGTCCCCTGCCGGGCCGCCACGCTCGTTTCCCTGGTGACTCCTCCTTCTGTCCCACCAAGGTCAGGCAGCGGCCCACCATGTGTCTGCATGTATAAGGAGGCCTCAGCAGCCTCAGGAGGGCAGGACAGGTGTTCACTGAGCCCCGTCATGACAGCACATCAGGACAAGCCATGAACTCCAAACGCAAAGTCAGACAACGTGAGGGAACTGGGGACATGCAGAAATGTGGAGAATATGTTAAACCTTTTTATTTCTGGCGTCATATCACCTCGACACTGTTGCTGCTCAATGAACCTGAACACTGCTTTATCTAATCTGCACCATATACTGTGCTAATGATAGCAATGTCACTGTGTTATGTATTCAGAGCTTTTCTGTTGCAGACACACGTCGTCTCGTCACTCACTCACTATTGATCAGTCTCCATTATGAATAAGTATAAGTATAAACATGCAGAAAAAAACATATATGTTTAGTAACCTCTAAAAGACACCTAAACAATGTGCACTGGGATTGTTGAAAGTGTAAAAAATTTGATCGGTATTACACAATATAGTAAAAAACTAAATAAATCACAAAATCAGAAAGTTCTTTATCTTACAGAATTATACTATTTTAGAAAGAATAACAATAATAATAATAATAATAATAATAATAATAATAATGATAACATTTTTAGTTTAGATTTTGGATAGATTTTGTTTTCTAATTCAGCTTTGTTTTGGTTTTGGTTTAGTCAGTGGATTCTTGTTTTTATTGTATTATTATCATTGTTGTATTGAAATTGGTATTGAGACTATTCCTTGTTATTGAAATCGAGTTTGAAATTGTATTGTGACAACAGTGTGCATTAATCTTTTTTCATGAATATTTTGTTCAACTGCAGTGTCTTGAGCCCAATCACATCTTCACAGTAGAATATGGACCACATCATTTGCTCGTTCAGCCAATCAACAAACCAGATTAAACAGCATTTTTGGCGAGACAATTAAATCATCACATAGGACCAAAAAGTACTGGTTGGCTACTCATTTTAGAAATTCCAGCTTTATTTAGAATCCGAATTACTTTTATTCATCTCCAAAGGGAAATTCTTTTCGTTACCGACCAACCAGCAGAAGAAAATTGAGGTTCAAATTAGATAAAAATAAGACTAAACTTGTTCAAAATAACAAACTAAATAAAAATCTGTATCCACATAGAATAAAGATAGTGCTTCAACCCTGATTCAGCCTCACATCTGTTTAAATGTACAGAAGGTGCAGCCAGGTTCACTTGAGGACAAATGGCCAGAGTGTCCCATGGAGCCAACAAATGTCCCTGAAATTACACTCCTCCTGAACCGATGATCTCCTTCTGCACAATCAGATGACAGTCATTTACTTTGATGACAATGTTAAAATCTGCATGGAAAAGTTAGCGGCTTCAGCTGACAATACAGCCAGCAGTAACGGTTTTCATGGTTTTTCTTTGTTTGCATGTTACTCACACGGTGTCTGTTTCTGGGTTTAGAGATTGGTTTTGTCAATACTTTTCTCTTTTCATTGGAGGAAGTGCTGTGGAGGCCGGTGGCGCCGACCCTTGGGTCAATAGCACCTCCACTTATTCATTGATGATGCCAATGTGCAGCGCTGCCCTGCTGGACGTCCACAAGTGTGTGTTTGGCCACTCTCTCAGCGCATGCTATCGACGGCGTATGCACCATATGTTATCTACTTTCACAGTGGACACTCATGGTCTATATCTGCCCTCTTTCACAAGTCAGGAGGCAAACACGGGGAGAATGACAGCGTTTAAAAACAATCTTTCAGCGGCTTAAAGCTACACAATATAAAATATGCTGTGTGCTGCCATACGCTGACAAGTTAAGTAACCATATCAACAACAAACCTACGTAACAGTTTTAGTTTTAAGAAATGCATCTGCTATGCCAAAAACTGTCTACACCACATTCTTTGTTAGCCTTTCAACAGCATTGGTCCTGAAAATATGTTGTCGGAACGTGTTTTGTCTCCTTCCAGAAAAACTCATGAAGTTACTATTTCAATTTCAGGGACACATTTCATTCAATCTCATCTTTCTTTCAATGTTTTATCTATTTATTTTTTTCCTGTTAAATTATTGTTATGTTCCGGAGTAAATAATATTTTCATCCATTTACCACATCCTCAGAAACTAACAGAGGGAAGGTTACAGTTAACCTATATGCTCTTTCTCCAAGCAAAACAAAATATGGTCTGAAAACAAAGGCTGTACAGTAATAACACAATATGCAATATGAATTTAGTGATATATGTATTTATTTTGTAAATGTACATAAAAGATGCTTCTGGGACACTTCTTTTAAATTTTATACACTGTAATACAATATAATACAATATAATACACTGTCATCTAGAAGCACCCTCAACAAGGTATTGGCAACATGGAAATTGTATTGGAATCTCACAAATATTCTGAGGATAGTTTGGCAATCCAACAGAGTTAAAACATACCACATAAGTTTGTTACATTATCAGCTCTATTTTGAGATGAGTTTTTACTACAATCAAAATACCCAATTTTCAAATTTTGCTTCAAAACAATATTATTAATTATTTAATATATTTTGCGCCTCTGTCAAAGACCACCTCTCACATCTCATGGTGAATGTACAGTAAGTGGAATACTTCATTGTAGATCTGTGAAAAATGTAAATTTAGCAATATTCGCAATGTCGGGTCCAGTATGGAAGAAAAATGTGTGTCATGTGTGATTGTAGTAGAAATGGGAGGCTCTATTTGAATCTGGCAGAGACAGTGCAGTGCCAGCAGGGACAGAGCAGGCCACTGACCTCTGAGCCTCTGTATTTAACCTGACCACAGGAAGTGGAGCTCCAGCCCAGGCCTCTGCACCACTGCTGTATACTGTAATCATCCTGGGAAAGAATGTGACTGTGTCTGAAATGCAGGCCTCTCATGCAGCTACTGAACTCACCTCTGAGAAAATAATCAAAGAGCAGGGGGCCAGGGCTGGACCTGTGATTGACAGATATCAGTGCTGTAATGAGATTTAGCACCCTTTTTTTCTTTTCAGGAATTTATGTATAAGTCTATAATTCCTGAGATTTGTGGTTTAAATGAGTTATAAGGTGAAATACAGTTCCGTACTCTGAAAGCTACATTAAACCCTTAAATTAATAAAATATTCCTCTAAAAGCATAGAAATATTTCCAGGAAAGTTCAACTCAGGGTCCCATACTCACAACATCAGGCCTGAAAAGCAGGCTGAAAAACATGTGGTTTACACTTGAAAAGGCATGTCTAGCTTTTTATAAGAAGTATGTGTCCCGCCCACATGTCTGCATACTCACACACGCATGTAAACCGCAACGTGATCATTTTGTGAATCTGAGATGAGGATGGAGAGAGAAATAGAAATAGAGGGAGAAAGTGAGTGCACGAGTGGGCCAGGCCATTCAAACTGAAGACTCTTCCTCCTCCTCCTCCACAGCAGCAGTGCGATGTGGGCTCGGGGTCAGTGCTGTCGCAGTCCTGAGAGGAGCTCAGGCTGAGGCTTTCATTGACACAGCACTAATGGACAAAAGCACAGCATGCATGTACCCCCAGTGTAGTGCACTCCATCAATGCTCTGCTTATTAATCAATGGCTCAATGAGAGCCGCACAGGCAGATGTTTTATCAGGAGGCCTTAGAGTGTGATTGCCTGTTGTTACACGACAGGCTTGGCTTTGTGTAATCAGCAACATGACAATTACAACGCAAACATAAACATCAACCGGTGTGAATACAGTTACAGCTACTAATGCTAATACTGCCGCTCTTAATTTGATCACTGACCATCAGGGGGCACTGCATCAGTTTAGTGGATGGACTGCCGTTATGCCACTATATCTATGTATGGTATAGTGGCCATACCTGCCAGTGCCCAATGTCAGACCTCTGGAACACCAGGTGCCACAGGGGGCGACGGAGGAGCAAATGATGTTGTGTCCTTAAGCAAGACACTTCACCCACATTGCCAAGTATAAGAGTAGTGTGTGTGTGTGTGTGAGTGTGAGTGTGAGTGTGAGTGTGAGTGTGAGTGTGAGTGTGAGTGTGAGTGTGAGTGTGAGTGTGTGTGTGTGTGTGTGTGTGTGTGTGTGTGTGTGTGTGTGTGTGTGTGTGTGTGTGTGTGTGTGTGTGTGTGTGTGTGTGTGTGTGTGTGTGTGTGTGTGTGTGTGTGTGTGTGTGTGTGTGTGTGTGTGTGTGTGTGTGTGTGTGTGTGTGTGTGTGTGTGTGTATGAGAATGATTGGTGGTGGTCAGAGGGGCCAATGGCGCAGATTGGGAGCCTCACTTCCATCAGTCTGCCCCAGGGCAGCTGTGGCTACACTAGTAGCTTGCCACTGAGTGGAGTGAGTGAATGAATAATGCATTGTGTGTCCAGAAAAGCACTTACTTATTATTACTTATTTTTTATTCTTATTAAAGCAACAATATATACCTTTCTGGAGCTGGCACTTTTGTGTCATACTGTGGATATAGCTGAAGGAACAACATTCCCATGACAACAAGCAGTAGGAAACTCAAGGCCAAGTACGAGTCAAGTTTGTGGAGATGCAAGCCCACAGTAAGGACATGTTTTTCTATTATTTCAGTGTAATAAACACATCCAAAATAAAAATGAAAAATAGAAAACAAAACACATGCTTTTATTCTAGTTTATTTTTGGGCAAAAAATGTACATACTAGGGCTTTAAGGTTTACTTTTTTGTCTCACTAAGAAAAATCCAGCGGGCGACTGCAGAGCATCCCCTGTGACCCATCTCCAGATCTTAAGCAGGACTTGACCAAGGATAGGGTTGGAACATTTCAGGAATTTTGCAAAGCTGGAAAATTGATATTGGAAATACTGGTAATTTATAGGAATTAACAGGAATTCTTGGGAATTAACAGGGAATTAACGCCTCAAAAAGTTGTCTCTGAACAAGGCGTGATGTACTGACTTGAATTTATGCAAATACACTTTGTTTTCACAATCATAGCCAAGAAATCAACAACATCAAATAATCTGTCATGGCCAGATGTGACCAATATAACAGAAGTTTTGGGCATGAAGGCCAACATTATTGGCATTTAAAAGAACAGAGTTGTTAGCATGTTTACGGTAGTGTCGAGAATAATGTTAAATTTAAGAAATGCTTATTACGAGGTTGTTAGCATATATGCTAATTTTAGCACTAACAACTTCCTAATGTGGTAATGTTTGGAGGCTAAAGCTAACTCTCTAATTGAAAATTAATTCGTGCTAACACATGGAATGGTACCAGAATAATGGAAAGTAGCGTTTTGATTACAAACACTGGAAGGGTGTATAGTGCTTGTAATGACAGAACAGAGACGTTGGTCCTTCTTTGTGTTGTTTTGCAATGTGGAAGGTCAAAGGGCATGAAGGTAATAGTGTCAGGAGGTGGATGTTTGACAAATTGGGCCATCAGTGCAGACACACAATGATGAATAGAGACCAAGAAGACAGAAAGAGCCAGACTGTTATAACCAAATGATCAATAGGTGAAGCTAAGCAGGGAGCATCCTTTTCTATAAGGCATTCTTTTAACATCTGGTATA
This sequence comes from Rhinogobius similis, assembly GCA_019453435.1. NCBI lineage: Eukaryota > Metazoa > Chordata > Actinopteri > Gobiiformes > Gobiidae > Rhinogobius > Rhinogobius similis. The sequence goes on along the minus strand of CM033630.1, from coordinate 21,418,802 downwards.
TCAGCAACAGGATCTCCTAGACCAGGACAATATGGCACTACACTCAACATTGTGTGCTGATTAGGACAAACAATTAAAAAATAAGGACGACAAGTAATCAAGCCTGGGATGGAAACATGCTGTACTTCAATCCTTATTTGTCTCAGTCTTATAAATACTTACCCTGGGATTAACACAGCTAAATGTAAAATGTGTCATACTATTAATACTATCACAATAAAACATAATCACTGCTTCACAGCTTTAATCCTCCAGTGGGTTTGGTTTCCATTTCAAAACAGGCGGACAAATTACTGCGATGAGTCATGTTTCGAATACCAGAACATGTTTATTCAAGATTTAAAAAAAAAATTAAATAGTACATTGATACTCAAGGAAGAAAATAATTACATTTAATAAAGGCATGCCTTGTTGTGATCATGAGTTTGTTTTTTTTATCAGTCTTTATCCACGGAAGGAACAATTGTGTGATGGAAGATGGCCGAAAAAAGTTTTGTTGGTGTGGTTCTGGTTATTTTGTGATTAGGTCAATACTGTTATGACTCTGGGATGACTTCATTGCCTGAGTCATTGTTAGATAAATAATTATACTATGAGCTAACCAACCAGGTCCACAAATGATCCCACATATGCCAAAAAAAAAGCAGATCAAAACCTTTCACTAAGGCACGCACGAGCAAAGACCCACACAACATGCCTCTGCGTATTGTGTCGGTACTTCTGTGTATTCTCTGAAGCACAGAAACATTTTATGCACCCCAACACAATTTAATTTAGTTTAATCTCAGCCCCTCCACTGGGAATGCAACATATAATTAAACTTTATGGAAGTGCCCTGCAGCCCGCGTGGAGGGGCACACTCCACGTACGTAAACACACACACTGGAGACGCAAAGTCATGTGTGCCAATGTATAATCAAATCATTACATAACTTATTATTTAAATTCAACACCTATAAATGCATACTGCTACATCCAGCTCATCGGTTCATAATTGAAAGACCGACATGACTATAACGTCTCATTTCTATTACATACAAGGGGGTGCATTCACTTGATTTAATACTGTGTTTCCATATTGCGCCATGTATACAGGCAATATCAGCAGTTATTAGGAATGATCAGGAGAAATTGGTGCTAAATGAGTTTTGCCCAACACTGAGTCTTTGTGCCGGTCGCTGCGCCACGTTATGTGAGCTGTGATTCAGTTACTGAGAACATTACATAGTCCTGATTCTCACCGACAAACACTCCACATTATTGGAGTTTCCATGGAAAAGGAGTGTCCATACGGTTATGTCATGCAATGGCCAGGCTCATGTGACGGACATGAGCTGATCCTGAGCTGAGACTAGGGACGTCCAGATAAGTATAATATAATGATAATGGACAATTGTGATTATTCAGGTCACACTATATATTAGTAAGGGGGAAAAAAGGTGACAGTTGCAGAAGCCAAATACTTTCAATTGAATCTATTCATCTATACAAAGTTATCTAAATGTAAATTTTTTTTTTTTTTTTTTTTTTAATCATACTGATACCCCCACATTAAAGCTGGGGTATCTGACCTTTTTGAGGGAATGTTATATTTTCCCTCAAAGAGTATATTGTAAAAACAGCACTTTGTGACTAAATGAGACGGCTGTGCACTGTCTGCATCAAATAATAAAGTATTTAATTTCTTGTCAACCAGGAAGTAAGAGCCAAAAGAAGCACTCTGATTGGCTGCACTTGGGTGCTCCACCCTTTCGTCACTTTGCTGTCGGAAAAAGCTGTTCTAAAGCTGTTACACACGCCTGAAAACGAATACATGTGAATGCAAAGTGTTGTGAGAGCTCTGGACGAGGTGGATGGATTTAAATACTTCTGATAGCTCAGTTTTAACTTTACTTTGTTATTCAAAATGATTTAATAAAGTTGGTCAGAAACTAGAATGGTAATGTAGATGAGACTGAAAGTGTATTAGGGAATTTTACTGTCACTAATCACGAATAATCGTTAAACGTTTCGTCACAATAATCTGAATATGATAGTCTGTCTCTTTCTGAGGCCAGCCCAAACAAATGCAGATGATCAGTCCACATATATATTTATGCTGCTCGCTGTGTGTGCAGGGCCCGCAGGGACGGACCACAGGCATTTTCTAGATGCATCATTCTGCATCCTGCTCCAAAGTGGAACAAAGGGCTACTCCTCAGAGACCGCCCGCGTCTCCCTCTCCTCTGACCTACTTTACCTGATTGATTTGCACCCGGACCGTCACTTGTATAACAGCACAGAATCTTGGTGTGGTCAGAGCATCTACAAAGCACTCCTGGGTTAGCTCCATCGGACAGACAGGGGCCAACCACCAATCCTCTGAGGTCGAGCTAGTCTCACAATGTCTTACTTAAGCCACAAACTCTGTCACTCAAAATGACATTTGAAATTTGAGCGCTTTTGTTTCATTAATAGGAATGTCACAGTATTGGTCTTTTGTGACATGATTATTATTTAACTATTATTTACAGATGTTGACCCCACGTCCTAACAACAGGAAAATTCTTAATTCGCTTATTAATAGGTGAAATTATTATCTTCATTCTATTCTATATTCTTCTTTATTTTTTGGAATTGATTTCTTGAGGAAATAAGAAACAATATCACAAGACTGAAAAACATTGTGGATTTATGCAGAATCGATGAACGAAGCATAAAACTGTTAATTAAGTTTGATTTGGTTCTAACAGGTAGATGACCAATTAACTCTTTTGTTTCACATGCATCACAGAAATAAACACATCTGATTGAACTGTACGGTTTGAGTTTGGCTCGAGGCATGATGGGGCGTGGTTTCCAGACTCACTCAGAATCAAGAATTGGAGAAGTGTACGGATACCAGGCAAGGTCAAGACTACCTTAGCGAGAGGAATTTTGCTCATTGTGCATGTTTTAGGTTGAAGGATACAGTAAAGAGCTTTGCAAATCTTGTGTGGTTAAAGGTTGCTTCCCTGTGCTAAATTATTTGTTTATCTATTCATCGATAACTGCTTTGCTTCATTTCAGTTTGACAACTCTGCAACATCTTGTTTTTCTCCAAGAACTCAACAGGTTTCTATTTCTCGAGCAACACGGCAACTCTTCTGCTTCAGTCCAAGTAACCTCAGTCAAGTCCATCTGGGCCGCACACACAATAACAGAGTGTGCTGCCAGTACGGCTCCTCGCTCGCACCCTTCACGTCCCTTTGGCCTCGCGAAGTCTGTTTCTCACAAGACCACACTATTTATACATGAGCTTCTCTCTGTCCCAGCGCTTTTTTCTCTGAATGCAACTCTCACAAGAATCCAAACATTAGTAATGATGGTGATGATGACTGGAAGGATTCTTGTCCACTGTTGCTTCCTCTGACTGGAACAGGAAGGCACATGTGCAGTTTGGCTGAGGCCTTTTGTGTTACTGGTAAACGCACGACCTGCAGCCAAATAATTTAATAACAATCATAAACTTTATTTATAGGGAACATTTTGCGCAAAATTACAATTCAAAGTGAAGCGGCAAATTTCTTCTTTTTTAAAGTGCATGAAACAGGTTCTCATATATATACATATATATATATATATTTTAAATAATTTATGACTTTGGTGGGAGAGTCCATGTCGTAAATCTTGATCACAGTTTTACATCAGTCAAGTGGCACTTTGTGAAGAAAAATAAATTTAAAGTTGAAATTCACAGGAAGTGAAACACAGAGTTCTAAAACGGAATAAAACGGAATTCCTCCATTTGTCATCAATAAGTGACATTCCATTGAAAATGCACATACAGATATAATTCAACAAAATAAAGGTGTTATCAGGTATTATTATTTGTTAAATATTGTTGTTAAGTATTCTGTAATTAATATTCATTTTGGCCCTTGTTTATGACATGGTTGCTCGGTGACAGCTGGAGCAGTTTCCACTATCTATGTCACATATGGTTAAGCTTTAAGTTTAGCTATTTATTCAGTTTGTCTGGGGATGACCTAATGTGAAATTCTTGATCATGCATGATTAGCAGTAGTCAAATAAAACTGTATGAACTCAACACACTATTGAACAATTATACATAGCATTCTTATTTTCTATATTATTTCAATCAACACATACAGTATCATCACATGCGTGATGTTCCTATTTACAGAGACTCCATGTGTGAAAGTGAGAGACTGAGACAGAGACCGGGTGTGGAGCTGGTGTACTTCGCGCTGATGCGGCAGTATTGTGTGTGCCCCAGATTAGTGTTTTCTGGGCACGCGAGTGCTGCCTATAAGCTCCCGGCTGTGAGTCACTGGATCAGAAGGAAGAATTCACAGCTAAACAAACGTAGGCCACCCGCCAGGCCAGCCCACTCTGCTGGCAGCCACATGCGGACATGAGATCACATACAGGTCTACAGTACGGCCATGACTGAGCTACTGTACTGGACAAAGATTACAGTACGATTTCTCCACCAAACTTCCATCTGTCCTGTCAACTGTAGACTGTAAGACCAGTTCAATCATGGCGACTCGTGGCTGTGTAGCTGGCAGTGTCGTCGCACAGCAGCAAGGTCTGAGGTCTGAGGATTGATCCAGTGGGGTTTTTGCAGTGGAGTTTGCATGTTCTCTCTGTGTCTAGGTGGGTTTCCTCCGGGTTCTAATGTTCCCCCATCAATCTTAGACATGCAAAAATCCTACACCTTGGAATACTTGGGTGTTGCGCTGCGGGCACTCGAGCAGGATGGGTCAAATGCAATGGACACATTTCCTATGGGGTCAATGAAGTAGACCTTCTGCCTGGAGAGCCAGTCCTTCTTACTTTCTGTCCGAATGCTCTGGACTCGGATCTTAGACCATACAATCTTGGGCCGGGCCAATCACAGTACAGTATATATAAAGTGTACCTCCCAGTTACAGAGTTCAGTGCTTCGCTTGTTGATTCTGTAGAATTTCTTGATGTTTCTCAGTCCTCAGTGTTATTATTTTTTTTCCTTTCTTTTTTATACACTGCTATGTTGGTTAATCCGCCTGTAAAATAAATTTAAATTTAAAATAAATGTAAATTAAAATTGCGATTTCCATTTGATTTCCATTAATTGTGCAGCCCTACCATACGTCATTGTAAAGTGTAAGCTTGCCTCATTTTAGCGTACAGTCTACTCATTAGCTCATCACAAAAAGTTCACAAGTCAAAGGACTGATATATGTATTGCTTCTAAATGCAGTATAAGTCATAGTTGAGTCCAGTATTTTCATAAATATCTAGATGGAAAGAACTGAATTCAATGAGCACCACAGATATGTAGCATAAAATTTCAAGACTGATCCTAATGTTTTCCTTGTGCACACTCCATCTTTTTCACTCTTTTTGATGGGGCCTTTGATAAACCTGCCCTTTCACCGCCGTTATCTATAACCACCGGCTCTGCGCTGCATTTATCACATCCAGCAAACCCCAGTCTGCAGCAGAGTCCTTTCGTAAATGCATTGCTTCAAGTCATAAGTGGATTACAAGAACAACAAAATAGACTGATAGGCTAGGTCACTGACTTTTTTCTTCCACCACCTCCACAGTTTCGACCAGCGGCGGTCAAAGGTTTATCTCACTGTATATCTTGTAAGTGTGTGCGCTTAATGCCTGACAACGTAAACATGGGGCATTTATTTAACAGGATTAGGAGATAAGACTCGACCAGGCGACAACTGCCACACAGAAATCCCAGTGACTGAGGCTAATACTAGCGCTAACACCTCCATCCACAGCAGGGCGACGGGGAGAGCGCAGAGAGACCGGATCCCAGACAGTAGGCCTCCAGGCTGGGTGATTTGTCTCATCCTCTGCCTGCTGCTCTGGGAGTCCGAGGGGAGAAAGAGAGGACGACAGAAGGGTCTCACATTGTTGGAACATTAACATAGAAGTTACTGGCAAACATCTATTTTATTAACTCTGCGGTAAAACTGTCTTAAATGCACTTTGTCCTGTCCTGATCCTGATTTGAGCTTAGTTTTTGTCCTGATGCAGCCTTGGTTACTCCTGGTTTAGTCCTGTTTTGTACTGGTTTAGTTCCAGGTTAAGTCCCACTTTAAAGGTCCCATAACATGCAAAATCGACTTTTCAGAGGTTTTAACCTTCCTACAGTGCTATTTGGGCCTCGTATGTGTGCCCAAAGTGGTTTTTTGATTGATTCCCGCATGCTTTCGCTAGAGAACTGTCTTTTCCGTCCCCCTCGGCTGAGCAGGCAGACGGGGGCTCCTCACAAGGATGACGCGCTTCCCAAGGATGACGCGGTGTTTAAGCCACGCCTCCGGGAAGCGCGCAGCCGCAGAATAAAAACAGCTAATGCTAATGCTACACAGTAATTACTACACGATGGATACGACAGATCGAAGAGTTAGCTTGTTATTTACCAAACGGCAACGTCCGTCGTCGAGGTACTGGAGCACGTCAAACTCCAGGTCAGATCCAGGACGTAGGACTCGGCACGACGCACCGTCAGGACAGATAAAAGGTTTATTCCCGTGTTTGTGTATCGCTGTTTACCGGAGCACACGGCGCATGCGCACTATCTCCGCTCTAGGCTTCGGCATGAGTTGCTCGGGGGAGGCGCGCGAGTTGGGCGGGGGAGGCAGCCTGCTCTCTGTTCGGGGGGGTCAGATCTCAGAGTGAGCCGTTTGCTTTTGCAAGGAGGGGGGCCAGTCCAAGAAATGGGTGTTTTTTGGAAACTGTTATGTTATGGATATTGCACAACGCAAAATTTTATCAACAAAGCCCTTAGAATAGACTGTGTAAAGGGGAAAATAGCAGAATATGGGACCTTTAATGTGGTGTGTGCACAAGTGTGGATATGTAAAACTAAAATCCTCTGGTTCAAAGTGAAATGTTCTTAAAAATGTGTAACTTTTCCCCTGGCCGAGTAGAAATTTTGAGGGAATTGTCAAACCCAAAAAAGCCCTGAGGAGTCAAAAACTCTCTGTGCAAGTTTCTATGTAAGGAAGGGCATCTGATGTACTTCTTATGCCGGATGCTCTATATCTGTCAGAAAACACAAATTAGAAAGCAGAAGACTTGCAATGACTTTGAAAAGCCAAGATGAAAGACTAAAATACCAACAGAGAAAACAGCAATTACACTGTGTCTCTCAATGTACCTGAACATGTCAGAATTAGAACTAAAAATAAACACCATTAACATGCAGTTCTATCCATTTCCATGCGGGGGCAGGCAGGAGTGCACAAACTTATGGCAAAAGAGAACAAGATGCCCCATGGTTGACATTATAAAAGATCAGGGAGCTCTGAAAGGTCGCCGTTGCCATATTCTCAGTCTCTGCTGTATTGACACTTGGTATTTCTCTGATCTTTGGCTCTAATTAAAAAAAGAAAGAAAACAAAGTGTGTTTGTGAGCTCCGAGTATGTCGCTGGCGATATATGGTGCAAAACTCACAGGGCACAGTTGTAAAATGGGGCCGCATTTACGTAACCACAACAGGTACTGCTCCTTCAGTGCACTGCAATCAATAGGTTTTTATCAAGCTAAACTAAACTAATACTACTGGTATCAAAGCATTATCTAGGTTTAGACATTAGGATTAGGAGCTCAACAGCAAGCATCCACGTCCAGGTTCCACAAGTAAATTCCCCTTAAATTTTACCCAGAATTTTGAGTTTTAAATATGTTTTTGAACTGGAAACAACTGCGTTTTGGATATAGTTACCACATAGAGTGAGCCGCCGTTGTGCCTTTAAAAACCTAATATTACACGTCTATGGGGAAAAAAATTACAGGCTTAGAAAGGACCAGACAGTTGAGTTCCAGTGGAAAGGGAGATCACAACGGTTGTTGGAGAGCAGATGCTATGCATTTTTAATCTATAAACACAAAGACACACAACGTAAATGGAAAAAAGTCTAAATTGTTGCTTAATTGTGGACGTTAAATTGGATACATAATTCAAGGTTTGTTTTGTTTGCCTATTATTTCCATTTTGTATGATACTTTTTTTTTTATGTTGCTTTAAAGAAATTCCTGCTGACTCCATGAGACTGGACGGTTCACGGGCTCCATCCCTCTTGGCGTTTCATATTTAACTAGCCGCATCTGATTTACACATCCATTGTCACACCGCTTATGTCAGGATTAATTTGGGCCTTAATGCGATAATGTCCACCGTGTCAATATTTATTTGCAGCCCAAGTACTCACTTAAGAGGCTTAATAGGCCTGAATGGCACTGTGCGATCCATTAAATAACTCTGAAATGAACACTTGCCATCTCCGAATAACTGGAACTAAAATCAATGCTCAGCAGAATGTAGTTACAAGCCATTCACAATTTGAACAGCATGGAAAATCAGGAGTAATAAGTAAAATAATAATAATAATGATAATAATAGAGCATTAAAATATTCATAAATGTACCTTGTATTTTTCAACCATTATATAGACTAAATAAAAGACTAAAGGCGCATTCAAGCTCTACATTCGAGACAGACACAGATACGCGGAGAGAGTTCTGTCCGTCTTTTGTTTTGGCCGTCATTTGGCGATTGGTCAGCTCACAGCTCAAGGGTGCGTACCGTCGAAGCTGTACATGACCATTGGGGGCAGCAGTGAACACGGCACACACTGGAAGTTCAACTTTTTTAAAAGTGGAGAAAAAACAAGCCGCAAAACAATTTTTTTGCGCTTTTCTAACAAATGTGATTTCAAAGTTGTAATGGGCGCCTCCATGTTTGTTTTCTTTATGCACTTTTTTTCTATTTTTGTCCATTTTCTAACTGCCTTTGATCACCCTCTGGTGGTTATTTACCATAACACAGCCTTGACATTTGAAACTGTTGGAAGTAAAAATTAAGCAACAGCAACCATACATGGAACGCACAGAGCTGTTTACGTACAAAAATAAATGCATAAAAAAAGAGCTGCAAAACATTTTTTTAAAAGTCGAGGCAAGGTTTTTAACAGTGTAATCCATTTTCATTTAAATTGACAGGTAAAATGCACAAAAAATTTCAAAGGCTTCAGTCTCTCGACAGATGAGAAACATAAGCTCTATTGAAAAATGAGGTGCTACCGCGTCACACATCACCCTGCTTCTAATCTCATTCTGACATTAACACAGGTGTCGACGGGCACATAATCTATGGTCATTCTTCATTTGACTGCCTCGTGGACCAGTGGAAAGCGGTGGTTAAGTCGTGAATCATGTCAGCCTCAGGGAGCTCCTTCACTTGTGTGGTGAGTGTTTGCATGTCGTGGCAAAATCACAGAAGGTCACGTGTCAAATAAAAAGTGAACGCTGAATGTTTGGCAAGTTTGGGCAAATTAAAAATTGGCTCAAGAGCAGGGTGTGGTAAAACTTAGTGACGCATGCAGCGTGTGTGAGTTCAGAAAAAGTTCAGTAATGTTTCTGATTTGAGAATTACTGTACAGTGACGTACATTATACATATCAGATCTCCTTCCTTAAAACAGCTGTTCTTTTAGAGGGAAAAAATAGGTTTCAGTGAAGAGACTTTGACATGTGAGAATGCCGTCCGACTGTAGAGGTACTCCACATTTAGAGCGAGTGCAATGGAGCGAGTGGGACGGACGAGAGAGAACGGATTCTTCAATATTTATGCCTTAGACTTTCCACAGCCTCCATGAGAAGACTGGAGCAGAGCCAGGGTTCATGTCAGTTCACAGTCTAACCTCCAGATAGTGGTAGCACAGGCTGCACACAGCTGTGGGATATTTATGCTTTCAATATGCTGTCGATGAAGAAATGTTTTGCTATTAAATAAACCTCTAAATCTACAGAACAAATATTTCAGGCATAATACTGCGGCCACATGTCAAGTACAGCTGGTCAGAAGTGTCTAACCTGTCCTGTCCTTTTCAAGTTTTTGGCTTTTATGAAAATTATCATTTATTAAAAGAAGGCATTATATGCTTTTGTCTATTATATGGTTAAAATCGATGACACCCGTGGCTCGTTATTTTATTTTCTGGACAAGTTGCAATTGATCTAAAATAATTCATCAAAATAATTCTACATGAACAGGAACCGACAGCTACAGTTCAGTTGATGTTTTCTTTTTAAAATTTGAATTCCACAAGTACTACAGAAAAAATTATAAAATTGGAAAACATAAGTAAACGTAAGTAAAGAACAGTGGGCTTGTATCAGGGGAAAACAAGACCGAAAACATGCATGAATAACTATAAATACAACTACAAGGAAAACTGTTAAAATATGGTTAAACGCTATTAAAAGTTGAGTATGCATAATGCATAACACGTTGCATAACCTTTAAAACATGACAAACAAATAAGCAATTTGCCGACTTCACACTGATTATACAATTTCAAACTTGATTTTGACACTAAGAATATAAAGGAAAAGGCTCAATGATCAACACAATTTTGATACCACAATAACAACAACAACAACAAAAATATATATATATATATAATTATATATATATATTTATAAGACAATAGAATATCATTTTCCACAAAAAAATAGTAATTGTTTATTTGGTATTATCATGTGCTCTTGTACTATATAATATAGACTATTCTAAAGCTATTCTGGAAAGGTTCAGCGCTGTCCTGTTAAAGTAATTTGATAGGATAAAAACTTGTTAAAATCAATTATTGTTGATTTTTGGCAACCTTACTTCACATAATAATTGACAACATAAGTTATTTCAACAGATGTGCCTGACGGCCTGATGGAAGTCCAAAACACTCTGTGTTCCCCAACCTTTGACTTCCCTGTCACTGAGCGAACTGTCAAAAGACATTCAAGTCCTCTCAATTGTTCCAACACATCAACTTTAGAGAATGAAATCTGTTTTATTCACTTTGTTGGCCTGTCTGTGGTTCAAAATGTTACAACCATTGTGTTCACAACTGCATCCATTCAACCATGATTCCCAAGTCCTGTCAATATCGCTGTCTCCTGTTTGCCCTAAAAGGTTTTATTGACCTCCAAAAGGTGTGGAGACAAAAATAGCCCCTCATTCCCATCAGTGATAGATAGCGCCTGCGTAATTAGGATTTCACTTAAGACAGCGCAGACTGAACCAGGCAGTAAATTCTCCAAAAGCTGAAATATGGAATGACACGTGGATGTAAATCAGAGCTGAAGACTGTATCGCCGAGCCATCACGAGGGGCGAAGCGGCGGCTGGCACTAAATCACAGCCAAGAGAACAAAGCACGCCGCAAAAGATAAATTATTTTACCTGAAGAAGATGGGTTTCTCTTAGTATTGACTGTGATGTGTTCGGAGCTATGGGCCAAGATTTTACACATCATATCCTCACACCTAATATTCACTCACAGAAAGATATGTGTCATAATGATTGGCTTTTTTGGTTGCAATGGACATAACATGTAAATAACATTAATTACAATGTATAAATATGAGCATTTTCCTTCATGATGAATACCACCTAGACAGTTTTAGTTCATAAGTGAAACAGCACTGAGGTAAATTTGTTATTATTATTATTTGATCTCTCAGCTCTAAAACAAATTAAATATAAAATACAAAAATAATCGATAATTGAACTGAATCATGCAAAATAACCAACAAAATATATAAACGATTAAGTAACGCAAAATACACAGTGTAAAACAATTGAAACAGAATAGTTTTAATGAGAAATAAATACTTATTTGTACTTACTGACCATGTTTGCTAAGTTTTTTGTATTAGCTGAAGTTCAAGGTTGGGCTGTAAATTTGTAAAACTAATGATGTGGGCTGTAGTTCACACATTGTTTGAATCATCAGTGGCACACAGCTATAAATACCATTCAACCCATTTGGCTTCAGAATCTGCTGACCCCAGAAACACTTCCCTTAAAAATAATTACTAGCACACAATGGAGAAAGTGTGTTGTGCCACTAATGCTTCAAGAACACTGTGTCATCCCATCTCCATTAAACTTTGAAATATAACAAACGTCAAAGACAAATCATCATAAATAATAGTATGACAATTGTTGTGATATCATGAGATTGATGCTCCATTAGTTTAACATAATTACTGACGGCTTTTATCCACAGACCAATGAAACAAATTGGCTCAAATAAAAGAAGACACGTCCAATTGAGGAGGAGGCAGAGTGCCAAAGACACACCTGACTTTACTGCCAAAAGCCTCAAACACACAAATGCGTATAATGTATGAAAGAGCAGCTATACATATATTTATGTTCAGTATTAATGTCATAAAGGTACAGTATTACCATGCTTTTAATTGTCTGTCTGTGTTGAGCACATTCTCTTGGGTTTGGGTATTATTGTAAACAGTCCTCATTCCTATTACAATACGCTGCAGCTGCATCAACAGTCCATCAGTCCTGATGCTCATTTATCATCGTTTAACTGTTGCCAGAGAACACACCAGAGCCACCAAAGCCAAGGAGATCAACATCAAAGTTACATTTCTGTGTGTTGTCATGTCTGGTGAGGGATGTCTTGTTTTTTCTAATCATAATATTTATAAGTAAACTTGTACAACTAAGATATACAGTGGATGCTCTTATTTGGGAGAATCTTGTTTTCATTGGAAATTTGTGACTTTTGAATTGCAGAGCCACATCACCACATCATGTCTCACGTTATGACAAACGAAAGATTTCCTCCTTTACTGACAACCTAGTCTAGTGGATGTAGTTGGTATCACTTTTTCCCGTAAATGTTGAAACGTCTTGAGTATAAAAACATTGTCCAGGCTGCCATTTAAGCCCTTGTTACCATGGACCACTCCTGGATGAATGAGGGATTACATCACCATCACCTTAGGTATTTAAGAGTAGTACTAAACTATAAAGGCCATTTAAAACTGGAATTTTATCTAATAAATAAATACTAATTATGTCATCAGCCAATTTCTGCAAATAGACAGACTATCACACTGCATTTTTGCCTCTAAATCTGTTAAAGCGGAGGATTAAATTATCATTGGAGCGTTACGGTCAACTTGATGCTAGAAATCCCTTTAATAAAACATTGCACATAAACACAAATGCTATCCATTCTGTATCTCCTCAGCATTACTTTCTGTGACAAATAGATTCTGAATACATGAATAAAATGAAATGCCTTCAGTGTGTGCTGGTTGTCTTTAATGTATTCGGCTGCACACCTCAGTATTTACTGAGCTCTCTGAGTCTGGCATTTCCTTAAAGGTGAACGCACCTGCAAATGTCCCCAGAGGACGACCAACTGGACCAATCTAATACTAACAAGACAAATAAAGACCTGATCAACAAAAGTGAAGAGTCATAAATGTTATGAATGGGAGTGAGATCCACAGTGCAACAGTGTGGTTTTAGTGATGCAGAGTGAGTCTATTTTAGCGACTGACACATCTGTGGTCCGTCCAATGCTGGGGTTCAAACGACTCATGATTTAGGATTCTTACATTCATCTGCAATTTGGACGTGCAGACAATGAGGCATAATGCAGGAGACAAATGGCAATCATGTGAAGTCCACTAGGAGAAAGATGCTTTCTGCATTGTCGCAGATATGAGGGAAACATTTTTACTTGATTTAAACTGGGAAGAGTTACATGTGCAGACATGGACAGTGACGCTTCAATTCAATTTAGCCCAATACCCCAAGCGGAGGCCTGTTAAAACATTTGATCATAGTTACCACTCGGGTGTTAATGAAAAAAGTGGCAAAAGGATAATTTTTAGAGGTTTTAATTTGGATGCGCTGTTTTATTTAGCACCTCCTTTTCTTCTCGCTTTTGTTCTCACAGCTGTTAATAAGATTCCACAGTGAGCCACATGTTACCTCCGCTGACAGTTAGCAAGCAGCTCATGCATGAACATGGAGTGGTCAAAGCATCACGGGCCAATGGCTGCTACCTCAGTCGAAGAGAACATGGGGTTAGGTAAGGAGTTATGCAATGCTTATCGATTGAGGAGTGTTAACATACAGCAGAAGCCACTTACCCTGTCTGAAGTTTATGTTCTGTCGGCGTGATGTTCCCGTCGAGGGAGGTCTGCATCTTCACCAGACACCCAGAAGATTTAGATGATCCACACTTCAGTGGGTTTGGACTTAGGGTCATGAATCTGGGAGAAAAATGAAGAAAAAAACCAACTCATTATTTTTGTTGTAGGCCTCGCTAATTAACAAAGGATGTTCAAAAAATGTTTGAAATCTAAATATATTGGGATCAATGGGATTCTTCAGCTTTTGAAGACTGTAAAACCAAAAAGGTTTATAAATTATATATATAAAGATATCTGTGTGAAGCATCACACAACAGCGATGCAAAGTGGCACTGAGAGAGGACCACAGCATCCTCCTAGAACACAATTCAGTCACCATCACAGTGGCAGATATTCAAGACATGATCCATGTCTATTGGCTAAAGAAACTCACTGCACAAATAAACCAGCTGCTGAGGGATGGGACTCACCCTGAATGGCTAACCGAACCGTATGATCCTGATCATGAAGGATCCCTCCAAGGGTACAGTCCCGTCCCATCCAACCATTGGCCAATAACCTGTCTCTCCACAACATGGAAGCTCATGTCAGTAACTGGCAACTAAGATAAGTGGGCACATGGAGCAAAGCACAGAAGGGCACAGGCAAAGACACCAGAAGAGCCAAACACCAACTCCTGGTTGATAGCCAGGAGTTGCAGTCCAGGTGGTGCACCAACCTGTGCACTGCCTGGATTGATTACAAGAAAGCCTACATCTGAACGCCACACACACGGATCACTGAATGCTTGGAGATGTACAACATCAACAGGACGCTAAGGGCCTTCATAGCAAGCTCAATGAGGTTGTGGAAGTCCACCCTTGAGGCCAATGGTAAGCCACTTGCACAAGTGGCCATCCCCCTCAACCAGATAATCAACAAGCCTGGCTATGGATACCCACTCAGGATTGGGGCCACCAGCAGTCACCTCCTCTACATGGATGACATCAAGCTGTATGCTAAGAGCGAGCGAGACATCGACTCCCTGATCCACTTGGCCAGGATCTACAGCACCGGGACATCATTCGGGCAAGGAAAGCAAGAACAGCCAAATACCTCCAGCGAGTAAGGCAAGTCCTAAGAAGCTAGCTCATTGGCAAGAACAAGTCCCGGACGATAAACAGCTACGTTTTGCAGTGATCAGATACCCTGTGGGCATAATAAGGAGGCCAAAGGAATAGATACAGACCACAGACCGGAACATAACTGAAGTGGCCGATATCAAGAAATCCTACCAGTGGCTGTATGTATGTGTATATATATATATATATATATATATATATATATATAAATAAATAAATTAAAAGCTAAATTAAGCCATTTCAGTTCAATATATTCTCCTTTTTATCTGGCATCTGACATTGTGCCAGCCATTCTGCCACGTGGACACTTATAACGCACGACGTATAACGCATTTAGTGCTATTGAACACTTAAACTGTGCTCTACAGAAAACTTACACAAATTGTTAAAAGGAGAGCGCTGCTGACTTTGGCACAGCGGAAAACTGGAGCGTCCCACAGACCCATTAACAGACAGAAACATGACCTAGTCTGGGAAAAAATATGCTTACATTTAAAGTCAGGAATGCAACGCTTACACAATTTTAGGTCAACACAGAGGAAACTATGAAAGCGCTCCAGAGGATTATTCAACGTCTCAGTCATTTTGAGATAACGGCCTGTAATTAACTGTATTTAGGGAGTCTCTCTGCAACGAAAGAGTGAGTAAATAAACAATTATATGAGGCTATCCATGGAAGAAAGGCAAAACAAAGACAAAAAATACATATTATCAACAAAATGTTGTGAATAGCAAAAGAAATGTAAATTAAGTTCACGGAGGGTCTACACAGACATCTTAATATTATGTCAAAATGTTTTCTATGGTTTATGTGAAGACTTGTCCACTAAACATTTTGGATCTATATCTTAAAGCCATAACACTGATCATTGATTTATTTTTTGTTAACTTTCTTTTTTTCCTTTATTTCTTGTATTTCCTTTTTTCAATGAAAACATGAATCGGACACTATGGGGGTCCAACTCAAGTCATGTTGAAAGTTGAAATTTAGGCTGTGTCCATGTTTGGGATAAGATACGGTCTCTGTTTTGGTCATTTTATCCCATCTGCGTTTCATCTTCAAGTGGTTTTTCTTCTTCTTCTGTTCTTGCAACATTTACTTTAATTGTAGGAGTGTGCCTTTTGTTTTTCGGTCCTAACCGTAAAAATGCTGCTTGACCATAAAATCATGAAGTATTCAAAGACTCCAATAAAACAAAATACTTTAAATAGACCTAATGCAGAAATTTAGTCATTCACTGGTGGCTTGTTTTAGTGCATTGAGGTCATGCAGATGCAGACGCAGGGCTTTTCTGTGAAGCAGGTCCAAGCGAGTGTCCTGGGATATTGGAATGTCAGTTAAGTTGTTTTGGAGGAGGATCAGATCTCCCATTGTTGACCTTAGCGCTTGTGGGATGCCCTGAAGCCGAGCAGTAAATGAGCAGGAGGACCCGGCAAAACAGGCTGAGCTGCTGCGGGGCCCCCTGCAGGCAGATATGAGAGCAGCACCAAAATGATAAACAGCTCATGATAGTGTGATTCATGTTCTGTACCTGGCTGTAGAACAAGCAACAGCAAAAGGATCTCTATTGCATTGTTTCAGCTCTGGATGACGCCAGGAAGAAATGCACTGTTGAATGGAGAGCTGTGTAAAACAGCTTTAGGCTTTTAGTAGATATCAAGATTATTTTGGTTATAATTTTGATTATTCAGGTCAAAATAAAATCGCAACAATGAGTAATTTCAGTTCAATCTATTCGTCAAAAAAGTCAAACTAAATGTAAAGAAAGACCATATAATTACTTTTTCATTCAGAAAGTTCGACAGTTTTTCATAAAGACAAATTTCAAAGCAAAGATGTCACTGTGGATCATGAAAAAATAATTTCTTTTCACAATAATTGCAACACTGCAATTTGATATCGCGAGATACTTTTTTTTAGCACTTTGAAAGCACCTCCATTCAAAACACATTGATACTTTTTTCCAGACTGCAGTCGACAAGCACAAAGCTCTGGAGTAGAGGGTGTCAGAAGTGATCTGGAGGTGCCCCGCTTTGGGAGGCCTCTGTCAGATACGAGTCTGATCTGTCCCATCGTGACACATGTTTGTTCTACAGGAGCGCTGCCTGTCTACAACTGCTTCTTATCTTTATATATCACCCAAACTCACCTTTACCTCACCTGAACCCTTCTAGCGCACTGTCGCACAGCAATCTTGGACAAATCACATCAACACTGTAATTTAAAGCAATAAAGAAATCAAGAATTAGTTTGGCAAATGCTTGTAAAACAGTGTGAAGGCGATTTCCACTCTGATAGCCTTTGTGGAGCAGCGGGGTATTTAAGCTGCCTTGTAAGGCTTATCATAACACTGTTACTTACGGTGATGAATGGGCTCATGTTGGCATTCAGCAGCTGCGCTTCACCTTGAACTCACTTTGCATTTGTACCAGGCGTCACCTGTTCTGTGCTGTGCATAATCTGCTTATCACTTTTTATTACTGAAGTTGAATAGCGCCGAGCATAAACATGAAAAAAAAATAATTCTAAGTATTTGTGTATATCCTTTAATACAGTATTTGTGTTCTCAAAAGCCAGTCATGTGTGCTATTCACTAACTCATTAATTCCCTAACGCATATTAAACGTAACATGACCATTTATCCAACATACAATGCACTGTTCATGCACCAGAGCCAACAGGCCCTTTTCATATGAGTCACCATCAAATAGAACTGTCTTTATACATGCAAATTTATATATACAAATTTCACAAAACCGTGACCATCTCACCTCATTTACTTTCTTTTGGACCATCTTAGACTGTACTCGTAGACATGGATAAACCATGTAAATGTCTCCTGTCTGTTGTTTTGTTAATATGTATTTGCTCAGCACTATTTACATATTTAGGTTCGCAGCACGTGGCTTTGAGGACGTGGTCACTCCTCAGCTGAAGGGCGGTTAATCGAGCTGTGGCGCACTAAGAGGATGAGGGCCGATATTAAAGCTCAGAGCAGAGAACTACCTGTGTGGACCAGGTCACTGGAACAATAGCCTTCTTATTGAAAAAACAAATGCTGCTTCCACATGAATTAGGATGGATTTAAATAAAAGGGAGAGAGACAGAGGAGTCAGTGTTCGAGAGGCAGAGAAAGAGAGAGAGAGAGAAAATGTTTGTATTGCACCTCTCTTCTCACTTGCTCACTCTTATGGGATGTTACACATATATAATTTTCAAATGCAGAAACAGTCGGAGATAAGTAAAGCATGGGGGTCATATTGGCTAAATCACAGAGACATAGGTCATTAGCCCACTATACAGAAGGTTAGCAGTTAAATGCCATAGATCTAAACAGTGCATAGAGTTGTTGTGTTTGAAACTTATCAAAGTTATTCCACCTTGAAAAAGCCCAATCTCATCTGATCTCAAACGCTAGGCGTGGTGGGCCTGAAAGTGGAAACAACAGGGAATACCAGGTGCCATGGCGGGGCAACAGTGGCTCAGTGGTTACAGCACTAATCCACCAATCATAAGGTCAGTGGTTGAGAGTGACCGTGAGAGCAAATGTGGGACAACAGATAAGAAATTAGCCCATGGCTGCAATCCAGCATGTTTACATTCATGTCTCATGTATATTTGTACTGTCCCAATGAATCTAAATTAATAATAATAAGAATGAAAAGCCCTTCGCTAACCAGTGACCTAATAATGACATGGTAAAACAGCTTTGTACATCTATGAAAGTGCTATGAAAGATGAATGCATTATTTATTTTTTTAAACAGGTGAAGTACATGCCTAATTGCAGAATTGTGCACACAGTGTGTGTTATACTGTGTCTGGTTTGTGTGCTGCTTACAGCTGGACTGCAGGTGTGGAAATCCATTTACATTTTTCACAGTCTTACTTCATCTCAACACGTCCCTGTTGAATGCGCAGACAATAGGGTTAAACCTGCAGTTTGTGGTTCCGTTTAGATTTGATTGCACTGTATTTAGTTTGCGGCAGCTTTTGTCCGTTAGCAGATGTCAGTCTAAACCACGCCTTACCCCTCACAGATGAGTGACAGATTGCTACATGTTTCTTTAATCATAAATTTAGCTGCACAGATCCCTCCCCTTACACCTGAAGTATGTCCTGTGGCTGGAGCGAAATGCATTAGCTCACCCCTAAAGCTGGTTTTAGCCTCTTTGTTTCCCAGCAGGAGTTTTTTAAGCCATAATAAAAGTGGAGCTGCAGAATTTCTCTGTAAAACATGAAATGGGGGCATGAAGGGCAGTCCCAGTGGCACAGAGGGACTCAGCGGTGACCAAGTGTTAAATGAGACCTCCTTCCCGTATCTGCTCTCGCAAAAAGCTTTTAGAGATAGCACAGCACTGGCTTGGGACAAAACTGCATTTGATTAGAAATGTCACATATTCACTTAAATAGATGAATGGAAAGGGATATGAAAAGTGGGTGTTCAAGACTTAATACTTTTAAATAATGTACACAAAGAGAAATACTTGGTACCCAAATTTCTTCTCGCAAAAACCCTGTTTTAAACAGTGGATACCACCCCTATATAATTTTCTTACCTGAGAGGCTACTGTCTTATATGGAAAAATATAACTGTTTTCTGGTTATATTATTCACCTTATTCCGGAAGTTTCCGTACGCACCGCCGTCTTGTTTCCGTTGTAGTTCACATGGAACAGACGAGCGCAACAGAAAATAAGTTCTATACGGACTAAAAAGCCGTTTTCAGACTGACCAGGAAATCGGTGCGTTATTGACTTGTTGTTGCTCGTGTTCATTAAACATTTTACACAAATCAACCTACATTACATAACATTTTAGCGGCGAGACTTTTCCCTCGTTCGTCATTAGCTTTAACGGAGTTCTCGTCAAACGGAAGTGCGTGTATAACAAAAGTGCGTATCTGTGGCAAAAAATGGCAAAAGTGGGCGGGGCAGAAAAAGGCGAATAGAACAGCAGTGTGGACATTTTTTTCTAAGAACCCTTGGGGACTCCATGTGAATCTTTGGTCCCGACCCCCAGATTAGGAATGACTGGTTTATTGGATAGTGGTTCTCAAAGTGGGGGTTGGGACCCTTTGGGGGGTGAGAAAAAACTGAGCGTGGGATTACAAGATGATTTCAAGTTGTAATAAGGAGAAAGATTGACTGTATTTACTTTCCCATTTTTGGATGTAGGAAAAAAATCATAAAATCTTGCAGTTTACAATAAACTATAAGGTGACCACATGTACACACACTTAATGTCCACATCAGTGTTCTGCTGTCCTGAATTAGAGAGGACCTGATGTGCCTCTCTATAATGATTAACTGTGCCTGTTATTATCAAAGCCACACTCATCTTTAGGAGGGAGGGGAGAGGAAGTCGTCCCATTATAAAAACAGAGACAGTGGTGAAAGAAAAGTTTCAGAAAACACCAGCCCCATGAGGTGTAATAGCAGGGCTGCCACAACTTTAGGTGCAACGTTAAGCTTTTTCTGTCACAGAAACATATGAGGAGGGCTGGGCACATCTGCTGCGGGCGACTGTGGACACTGGAGCGAGTTTACACATGTGTGGACTCCCTGTGCTGTGGGGAACAGGCCTAATAACAGCCTCATTCTGCGGCGCTGCAGCCGCCGAGGCCTTGCTGAAGTTACATCCACTCCATCACATCAGTGTGCGGTTGCCGAGCAACCAGGGTCCAGTGTTCCCGAGTGGCAGCGCGTGTTCCTCCGAACGATCCGGCAGAGAGAGGGCCGAGGGTGGGACAGAAAAGAGAAAGAGGCAGAGACGAGGAGAGCAAGGGGCAAAGGTGAAGCCAGAGAAGGGCAGAGGTGAGGAGAGACAGGCAGGGGTGAGGAGAGAGAGGCAGAGGTGAAGCCAGAGGGGCAGAGGTGAGGAGAGACAGGCAGCGGTGAGGCCAGAGGGTCAGAGGTGAGGAGAGAGAGGCAGAGGTGAGGAGAGAAGGGCAGAGGTGAGGAGAGAGAGGCAGAGGTGAGGAGAGAGAGGCAGAGGTGAGGAGAGACAGGCAGGGGTGAGGAGAGAGAGGCAGAGGTGAAGCCAGAGGGGCAGAGGTGAGGAGAGAGAGGCAGCGGTGAGAAGAGAAGGGCAGAGGTGAGGAGAGAGAGGCAGAGGTGAGGAGAGAAAGGCAGAGGTGAGGAGAGAGAGGCAGAGGTGAGGAGAGACAGGCAGGGGTGAGGAGAGAGAGGCAGTGGTGAGGAGAGAAGGGCAGAGGTGAGGAGAGACAGGCAGCGGTGAGGTCAGAGGGTCAGAGGTGAGGAGAGAGAGGCAGAGGTGAGGAGAGAAGGGCAGAGGTGAGGAGAGAGAGAGGCAGAGGTGAAGCCAGAGGGACAGAGGTGAGGAGAGAGAGGCAGAGGTGAGGCCAGAGGGGCAGAGGTGAGGAGAGAGAGAGGCAGAGGTGAGGCCAGAGGGGCAGAGGTGAGGAGAGAGGGACAGAGGTGAGGAGAGAGAGAGGCAGAGGTGAGGCCAGAGGGGCAGAGGTGAGGAGAGAGAGAGGCAGAGGTGAAGCCAGAGGGGCAGAGGTGAGGAGAGACAGGCAGCGGTGAGGCCAGAGGGTCAGAGGTGAGGAGAGAGAGGCAGGGGTGAGGAGAGACAGGCAGAGGTGAGGAGAGAGAGGCAGAGGTGAAGCCAGAGGGGCAGAGCTGAGGAGAGAGAGGCAGCGGTGAGGAGAGAAGGGCAGAGGTGAGGAGAGAGAGGCAGAGGTGAGGCCAGAGGGGCAGAGCTGAGGAGAGGGGGGCTGCGGTGAGGAGAGAAGGGCAGAGGTGAGGAGAGAGAGGCAGAGGTGATGAGAGAAAGAGGTGGAGGTAAGGAGATAAGGGCAGAGGTGAGGGTACAGAGGTGAGGACAGAGAGGCAGGGATGAGGAGAGAGGGGCAGAGGTGAGGACAGAGAGGCAGAGGTGAGGTCAGAGGGGCAGAGGTGAGGATAGAGAGGCAGAGGTGAGGACAGAGAGGCAGAGGTGAGGACAGAGAGGCAGAGGTGAGGACAGAGAGGCAGAGGTGAGGACAGAGAGGCAGAGGTGAGGAGAGAGGCAGGGGTGACAGAGGTGAGGAGAGAGGGGCAGAGGTGAGGACAGGGAGGCAGATGTGAGGAGAGAGGGGCAGGGATGAGGACAGAGGTAGGTGTGAGGAGAGGGATAAGGGTGAGGAGAGAGACAGAGGTGATGTTCGGGGGGCAGAGGTTAAATGGGAGGTAAATCAGTTGTTCTTTATGTCTGAGTGTTACACAGTTGGTTTCTAATCATTTTCAGAATGTTTAATAAATTGTGAACTTTAGGTAAAGTCATAATTAGCCTGAAGACAGATTTTTCTCTTTTCAATGTTAAGCAATGTCTATTGTAAAAAGGTGATTGATGGCTGTATACAAGGGAACATAGAATAACTTTTTTCAAACATTTAAAACATGTTCAAGAACAGCAAAACAACGGCTCTGATGTGGTGGCTTGACCACAGAGGCCTAAGACTCCCCCTACTGACAGAAAGTGGTAAAGGCTACCTCCAACAAATATTATTTTGTCTTATCAAAACAATTTCAATTTAAATTTCCAACAAGATTTTTATAAGTTCCATTTAAAACAAAAACGTAAGTCTGAACTCTGCTCCAAGCCACATGCTTTTATTGACATAGGATAAGCTTTAGATCTCTATCAATAACACCCAACCATTTAATTGACAGTCTGAGATGACTGAATCTCAATCTCGATTAAAATTGTACAAGTCTAAATACAATATACAATGAATATAATGATGTAAGTGCTGAAGGTTCAAGTTCAAAGTCAGAGAAATGCAATTAGTTTGAAGTGTAACTGGGGGCAACCAGGACTCACAGAGAACAGGTGTGAGTGGAGCTCAGTCAGGGGACTTCTCTGGCCTTAAGGACGATTGAATAAAAGAGGAACAAAGGTGCGAATAAGCCATCAGTGGTGAGACGCCGCTGTCACAGTCCTCCACAAGGATCTACAAGTCTCCTGCTTCTCTGGAGAAAGTTGAACACGGATAACACCATGTACAAATAAAACCAGTCTACTCTAATACTAAAAAGGCTGTATTAAATGGCAGCAGAAGTTAGCACCAGCAGACTTAGACATACAAACTTGATTTAAGCGTCTTTCAGGCCCACGATTAATTGGTCACTGTACATAAAGGAACCCAAAGTAAATGAGCAAAAGAAAATTGAGTGAGTACAAAATATATATCCAAGAAATAAAGAAAATATGCGCAATTAAAACAATGATCTTTTCTTCCTAAAGTAACATCACAAACATCTGTTGTCATCAAAGCCTGCACACTCTCTGCACACCACAGGAATAACTATAAAACACGTTTGTTCACATACGGAGCCCATTCAAAGTAATAAAATGACTCTGTATTAACTCAGCCCAACTAAAAGAATAACTGTGGCTTGACTAAATTATTCCACTGGTCGCTCTGAGGGCAACCATCAAAACTATATTCTGGAAAGGATTATGTGGAAAAAGTGTCGAAGGCATCACGCTCCTGGTTTAAGGATTGCTACACTGAAACCGGCAGCAGTCAGAAGAAGGGATGTCAAAAATGTATATCCAGAAAAAATCTATTGTAAAACTATTAACCAAACTGGATACACATTAAAACAAGTATTGATACTGAAAAAATACAGAATTGGGTCTAGTTTTAGAATGTTTTTGATCTAGATTTATCTGAACTATTAATCTGTGTTGAACATACATATTGTTTTGTCTAAAAAGTATTGTTTTTATCATTGTTGTGTCAGTGTAGTAGGAGTCAGGTTCACTCTAATGCTGCAAGTTTCCCCCTGAATACTATGATAATTGATCAGGTTACGCAAATGTTCAGACAAAATCAATTGGTTAAAGTTGTTGTGGAAGTTGAAAGCAGGCCGTCAACTGAAGCGTGAGAGTGCCTCGCTTGTTTGCCAAGATCAGCTTACATCAGCTCTGGGACCAGACCGTCTCTGGCCCAAAGAGCACAGACTACATTTACGTGTATTTGATCAATTATTGTTCTTATTGGAAGATCATTTTGAAATAATAATCCACATTTTTGTGCTCAGAAATATTAGTATTATAGGAACTATTTCTGTGTGACTGAGCATATGACTTCTTCCAATTTGTTTATCTTTAAATTACTTAATGTATTATTTGTAGTCTTTAGATATCATTGTTACATTCTTGCTGGTGGATAATTTTTCGAATGCAAATACTATGAACTATTTTAATCACAACAATTGTTTCCTACTTTATCTTTTGACTCTGTTGTTATTTGGACACATTTCCTCTTCCCACCTCTGCACCGTTTCTGGTTCTTCCTTGAGTTCTGTGTCCTGTCCTCCTTTACTGCTCGCTGCTCGTCTCAGTGCCACTAATGACACGGCGTGTGCTGCACAGTCCACTGCACCGCGCCGGGGTCACATATGTTCTATATCGTCCTCTGAACTCTCCCATATGGACGCATGGCACCGACGCCAAGACCTGCCACAAACAGTGTCACTGCGGCCGACCAGCACAGACAGAGCAGCTCAAATGAGGAGCTCGGACAAGGAGCGGGATAAACAAAGTGCAATGGAGGAGAGAGGTGGAGAAAACTGCTGCTGAGGCTCAGACGCACAGCCAATTAAAAGCAAAGCAGACACGGGGCTGATGGAGACAGGAGGCACACAGCGGACAGACAGCCGTAAACAGGAAGGGCCAAAACATCTTTGTTTCCCTTCAACACATGTGGAGAGCATTTCCTCTTACTCAGAAGACATTAAAAACATTTAAACTCATGACCAGCATTTCTTCACTAAACCGTTTTCCTATTCATTTAAAGGGGCAATCTGTTTTTAGGTGGAGGCTCCAAAATCTTATTTCCTCCATGGAGATGTTATTGTTTTGCCCGGAATGTTCCACAAAATGGCTTAGCAATCTCCATGGAGACAAGCAGGTGACTCCACCAAGTATTTTGGGAAACAAAACCCATGTAACTGAAGAGGTAAAAATAGATAGTTTTAGACCATACTGTGGAACATTCCAGGCAAAGAAATAGCATTGCATGAGACTTAGAAAAGAAATGTAAAAATATAAAAAATATATTTATACTTTTGACAACACAACTGTAGCTATGCCAAATGCTTAAGTTTGTTCAAGACATTAATGCTTTGCACGGAGATACAGCCGATGCATGTCTGGTGCCTATCAAATGTATTCAAGTCTGCAAAGAGAAAAAACTAAACTTTTAGACGCGAGGCTTGGATATGTTTGCACTGCTGGCCTTGTTCCTATCTGATTTTGATTAAAAATGGATATTCAGCCTTCATTGTGTTCTGATGAAGATTTAGGTTGATTCTTGCTGCTTTAGTGAACACCTCTGCAGCATATTATCACCTGTGCTCCATAAATAGGCCAACTGTTGAATATTTACACTTTACACAGACAAGAAGCACTGCCGCTTCAATGCTACGGTTTTGTCACACTGTTACACAAAACTTAGACAGAAAATCTCCTAAATCTGCCATTATCTTTAACGAGAAGTCAGGGTAAGACGGGGGAGAAGACAAACAAGTTGGGTTGCCTTGCAGAAGTCAGTGGAGGTTGTGAGAACGTAGCACATCACCCAGACAACATCAAGCCTGTTAATATTACAACAGCAGCAGGGGTGGGAGAGGGGCTGGCGGCGGCACCCACAGGAAAACAAAGCCGTAAGCTATAGCAGTCGGTATTAATTACACATTTATAACAGATTTCACATGTTTTAGGTGATAAAAGGGTTTTCGTTGCAGCTCTCCTAGTGTTGGGAGAAGACACACGTGAGGAGCGAAGCACGCAGTCAGAGGTTCATCATTAGCTGCTGCTTAGAGAAAGTGGGTTTGCTGTGTTGTTTTAAGTTATGGAGGTGTTTGTTTGGTACTACACATAAACCAAAGACAAAATAATGTCCCTCTCAATCCAAAACATGCACCATAGATAAAGTTAAAAAGAAAAGGTTGACCTGACCAAGCCTAGTTTAAGCTCTGGAGCTCACACTGCCTCTGACAGTTTGACCCAGCAGCATTGAAGGATGGGTCAAATGCAGAGAACAATAAAGTGTACCTTAACCTTAAAGTGCCCATGACAGGTTGAACTTGAAATATAGCTAAATCAGTTTAGCATTGTTTTAGGTTTATCGATACAGCCGGCATCTGAGGGAATCCGGAGGGAATTTTACTGTGTCAGAGCTGTTCTTTCACAACTACAAGAGAAAATGCCGAGTTTAGGAATTATATTGTGCTAAATACAGACATGGAGAAGAATAAAAAGGTCCAACGGCCCAAATCAGTCTAGTTTTCCAAGAAAGCTAACGGCAGCTGCGGGCTAAATGCTACCGCC
Organism: Rhinogobius similis; assembly: GCA_019453435.1. Lineage (NCBI taxonomy): Eukaryota > Metazoa > Chordata > Actinopteri > Gobiiformes > Gobiidae > Rhinogobius > Rhinogobius similis. Next base: position 21,392,365 of record CM033630.1, on the reverse strand, counting down.
GTGCTAGATCTGCCTGCTGTATTTTTACATCTACAGAACAAACGGTTTACTTTTCGGACGTAACGCCAGGTCAACAACGTTTGTTAAGACTCGGATGTGTCTTCATTTGAATTAGTTGTGCTTCAAATGATTAACCCAAAAATGTACGAGAGGCTGGAAATAAGTTGTGTTTCCTATTAAATCAACAGTGAGTTTTCCCCTGCGCCAGCCCATGCCCCCCGAAAATGACGTGTTGACGACTGTATCTAAATTTGACTTCCTAATTGTAATTATGACATCATAGTAGGGAATTCCATTGTTACCTGCAATGTATAAAAATGGACCAAAACTCACAGAAATTATTATTTGTCAAATAAAAATATATACAAACATTTCAGTGAATTCATGTTTAAAGGAAAACTGTGCAAAAACGTTTGGATGTAATTTTGAGTCTGATGTGATAATCACAGTATGTTTTAAGACTTTGCTCAACTTCCTGTCATTTTCAACATTTCAACTTCTCTTCACAAACTGTAACTTGATTGGTTAAAAACTACAATCTTTGTTAAAAGGTATTATCTAATCAAATAAAGTAAATAATAAAAAGTCATACGCATTTAAACCTTAACATGGGTGAGGGTCAGATCCAATAGAGGTGCTTTAAAGAGTGAAGAAGTTAATCTCGATCTTGTCTTTCGATTGAAAAAATGTGAAAACGGAGGACAATGTGAACCAAGAGAGGCAGTGTTTAAGAATAGAGCTAGAAAAACACTACACTCCAACATCACGACACCAAAACAGCACATAGTAACATGGATCGGATCACAATTACGTTTTCATTGTTCTTTTGCCCAGACAAATACACTGTTTCATGCCTAATAAATTAGAAAAAGATTAGGTGGTCATATAATATTTTGTCTGGTATCTGCTACAGGTGACACAAACAGTGTTTAAGATAACGCTAAACTCAAAGCAGCCTGCTACAATAATACACTTTGAAGGACAATATATTATTATAGAAAATATGATAAACGACAATATTGAAACTACTTTATGCCAATGTCACAAAAACAAAAGCAGGATAATTCCAATAAATGAATAACTAACAGATTGAAACAGTAGTTAGTTTCATTAAAGAGTTGTAGATGTTAATCATTTCACCCTCTGCAGTAAAAAAATTACGGTAGCACAACTAAACGTTACAATAAATACTTGAGTACCTGAATACCTGACAGTAGTGTTCCCGCTTTCATTTACTGAACTTGTCACAAACCTAACTGCCTGGCCAACCAAGACTCCATGTTTTATTACACTTTTATAATACCGTATCCTGTCTCTGTGAACTCCGTTGGTCGAATTTAACAAGTGGATTAACAAATCGCAGAAGAAAATACGGTTCAAAACAAACAAGTCAACACTTAATTCAGTCTGGTACATTGTAAATATTTGAAATACTGGCCTTGTCCCAATACTCACACTTGTGCACTTCAAATGTTCTCAGCGAGGAGCTTTGGTCAGATAATTAGAGCCTTGATTTTCAACCAGTGTGCCTTGAGGTTTTGCCAGATGTGCTTTAAAAAATGTCAAATTTGAGTTTACAGATTCATAAATGCGGATGTAATTGCCTATACCTTTATGGAGTGCTCTGAGCAACTTCAGACCGTGGCGCAACCATTATATGGCTCTTTAAATACCGTATTTTATAAATTAAATGGTCTGATTTTGTGATGTTTTTGTAGTAGGTGGTGTGTTTTCAAACCCAGAAAGTGCGCTGTGACTCAAAAAAGGTTGAAAACACTGCATTAGAGAACAGTTTTGAGAGCCCGCTTGCGTTCGATTAATCTGAATCAGGGTCTTTAGTCAGTCAAGATGTTCTTCAGTCGACTGCAGCCTGAGTCAGTGCATTTGCTGGTATGTGCTGCTGATCTGCCTTCACATGTTGCTCATATGAGGTTGTTTACAGTTGGAGAGACGTGCTCGGGACGGTCTGCTGTCCAAAGTGAGTGCCATATTGGAGTGTGTCTGTGTTTGTGTCTGCTCTGGTGCGCGCTGCGGCGGAGCCAAACACAGCATGGTCTGCAGATGTACCCCACGCGCTCCAGGCCCACCAGCACCAAAATAGCACCTGTCATGTTACGGTAGGCACCTCAACTTTGCACTAATTAATACTATTTTATGCACTTCAAATTCTCTCTTGTACTTATACTGAGGAAGCGGCGCGGCGTTGTTAGAAAGTCAAATCAGTCTGGTAGAAAGCGGCCATATGATCGGAGGGAAGTCTAATTTGCGAAACATACCTGTCCTTGGATCCTGTGTTCCTTCCACCACAGGTTTCCATGGTAACGGGGGAAAGCAGGGAGCGCGCTCAGTGTCTACGTGAAAGACAGAAGCAGTGACATAGTGAGGGAGGGAGAGAGATAGACTTTTAAGGTCTTTGCACCTCACAGACAAACTTCATTTCTCACACCAGGTTGTTCCCATTAAAATTTGAGCACACAGGGATTAGGGAAGATCACCCAAAGAAGTTTAGAAACACGGTGTGGATGGATCAAACTATAATGTTGTGAACAGGTGTCTCAGAATAATTATATACAGGCAATGTTCTCTTATACAAAGATGGAACTCTACAGTTAGCAGGGCTATAATTAGTCGATTAATCTGATTTTCTGAGTCGACTAACAATTTTTCTGGGATTATAAAGGATTTACAAGGACCACAGCAGAAAGGAGAAAGTATGGAATAATGGAGATTTATTCTGCCTTTTAACAGAGGTGGTTGTTGTGTTGGGTGTTGTTTTAAGATACGTACAATTTGAATATCAAGTATAGTGTTAATAGGAAGAAAAGTTAAAAAAAAATTGAAAATATTTATGTTGTGTAAACTTTCAAATATTTCATATTTGTGAATACACATTTGTTTTGGATTGGCATATCATCTGACTGTTATTATCAGGATACTCAAAAAATATTAAGTTATTTATTTTTGTTAATATCACCCACCTCTACGTCTCACTTATGTTTGCTCCGATCCAGCACTTTCAGATCAGATCCAACACTTAACATTTGGGCTTTGAGTGTCTGCTGATACTTGATATCAACCGAAGCCACTGCAAAAACAAAAATATCATTTATTTTCTTGTAAGAAAAATAACGGCTGACAAAACTGATCCACATAAGTTGTGTAACTGTTATGTACTGTATCTTTTAACTAACAACAGAACAACTGTTGAACTGTTGAAATAGAAACTCAAAGATTACAAGATGTTCTGGAAGAGCCAGTAAATGGTCTATTACATAAACTTTTTTTTTAGCTTTTTTTCCAGATTGGTTTCGATATTTGATACTAGTATTGTATCAGTGCATCCCCAGTCCTTTTACAGACAAATGTACAATGCACTAATGCTTTTCTTTCCTTGTCAGTGCACTTTGGGTCAAATATATCAGCTTTCACACACAAATTGACACTGCAGTTAAGGCAGTTGAAGTGTCTTGCTCAAGGACACAACAACAGTGCGCCAAATTCTACTGCAAATACAGAATAAGCTCCTTTTTCCTCATCAGCCAGAGCACTCCCAATTGTGTATTCATCAGTGACAAACCCTGAAATTTTAATGGATTCTATGTTTGAAATTTCAACTCGCTCAAATTGATTCATGATTTTTTTATGTTGGCTCGTGGAAGCTTCCAAATTCACTGATTGTTTTTTCACATGACAATTAAACATCTGCAGGGGAAAAAGTAAGCCAACAATAAAATAAAATAAATGCACACTAAGTAGTTAATTTCCTGTCTGATGTAACTCGCATGAAACTGGAAAGACAAAATAAAACTTTTTTGGAGTGTTTAGCCTGATTTGCTTAAACTAGAGGGAGGATGATTTCATATTTGGAGATTGTGTGTCTTGCTCCGGAGCCAGAACAACAGTCTGTGTGACTGAGAAGAGCGCTGGTGAGCAGAAGGAACGTTTCACAACAACTCCGTCTGCTTTGAGCCCTGTAATAGATGGAAAAAATTAGATGTAATTGATCTGGAATAGAAATCAAAAACAAGGCGGCCGTCAAAGGGTCACGGCAGCTAAAACTTGAGCATATTGCAAGGAGGAGTTTAATTTACATATAATCCATGAAGATCCCCCTCTAGCCAACTCATCACCTTATTTAAATATTTGAAAGTCTCGGCAAACAGGCTGGAGTGTAAGATTATCTTCCTCAGCATCCAGACTAATGCCCCACAGCGAGATCATTCAAGTGCTATCTGTTGTCAGAAGTATCGAAATAATAATAATAATCAATATCAAATCAGTACCAAATCAGTATCAAATAGTTTTAATAATCTTGAACGTTTAACAAAGAAAGTATTGACTTAAAAAAGAGCATTTTAATACTGTATATCGTTCGGGAATATTCCTTACTGTAGTATTGGGTTTGAAATTTTAGTCATATATGGAAAAGTGCAACAAAAAGGTGATTAAAACTGAAAAAAGTGATTGTGTCGTAAACTTTCAAGGATGTATGGTGATATTTTTGCACTTTAGCGATTAATTTTAACAAACATTACACATTTGTCTGATTATTCAACCTAAACTAATACGTTTACAGACAGGATTGAACACATTTCTGTTGGACTGACACAATATCGTCTGACTATCGTTATCGGGATATTCATTTATGGCAATATCGCCCACCCCTAACTATATCTTATTATATCTTTATCAGGGCTTCACATGAGGTTATGCAGCTGGATACATTGGTTCTTTAATTTAATAGTCTATATCTGCGGTCTCTAAGGTCAGCAAAAGAAGGAGTGTGATTCAAATCCTCGCTTTCATGTAGTGGAGATAAATCAGAGATCAGAAGGAGTGGTTTTAGGTGTCCAACTTGCGCGCCCCTCCCTGTAACTGCACCCCCGGCCTGCTCTTCATTTGTATTACAGGTGTAAAGCCACGGTAAAGGTCTACTCTGCCATCTTCAGGGCCACCGCCTGACACAGCACGCCATCATTTGCGAACAAAGTTTACGAGTCGCGCGTGCCAAGTTTGTGATAGCTTTATCTATTCTGGACACGGATTCTTGACTGTCTGAAATATATGTACATTTAAGATCGGGGCAATGGATTAAGAGCGTATAGCCAATCTCAACTCAAATACGTTTTGCTTAACGGCAGCTATTTTGGTGGCACAGCGATGGTGTCAAGGTAATATGACATTTGGAATTTATTGCTGCCTTCGAGGTGTCAAGCTAAAGGAGGATACAGAGCCTATGGAGCGATTATTAGAGAGTAGAACCCAGGACACAGTGAGGAGGCAGGCAGCTCTCCTCAATGTCACTGTCTTTCTCTGCGCCTTGTTCTGCTTTTTGTCTGACTCCTTCCTCCCCTTCTAAGTCGCTCCAAGTGTCTTTGTCGTGCCATTTTTGTACGGAGACGTCTTTGCCTCATCCTAAAGGAAAGCTGCCTGAGTGGAGCTGGCAGTGGGGCCGCACACGGCTCGCTGGCGCATATTTGTTCTTGTTGAAGAGGGCGACACTATTAAGACAAGCTCAGAGCCATCCGTCATCCTCCGCTCCCGCACTGCTCTCTGTAGCGTCTCTCTTTTAACTTTTCAGAGGTCAGAGGAGCAGGAACAGCACGTCGGATTGGCAGCGTTCCCGCCTGGCATTTGTGCTTTAAAGCCTGCCTTTGTCAAGACGGAGAGGAACAGCCGTGCGTCTCCGTGGCGCTGGGTCAAACTAATAGACTGTCAACAAACATTCAGGTGTCACTGGGCTCAGGTTAAAGAGATGGCGGCGAGAAGAGGCGATCCCGAAGGTTGTGTAACTGCACCCACATCAAAGACTATCCTATTGGTTATCTGGGTTACATAAGAAAAACACAAGGGTGGAAAAAGTACTCCTTCCACATCCAAATAAGATAAACAAGTGTAAAAAACAGTGTCAACATTCATCGCACGTATTAAGTATTTATTAGTGCTGGGATGATACACTTAAGTCACGGTACGATCATGATACACAGGGCCCGATACAATACGTACTGCGATTTCAGTATATTGTGATTCAATATTAGTATTGCAATACTTTACCCACAATAAATTCAAATAGATTTACAGATTAATTTTGGAAAAGTGCAATTAACTGTCTGACTTAAATTAGTCTGACATTTTTTCAAATGAAAGGCTGGCAAGCTTTCTCCCCTTTATTAAATCAGTCAGCACTACTTATACTACATGAGCTTAGTCTGTAACTTAGTCAACAAACACATAAGTAACAGAAAATCACATCTCACAGATATGTGATTGTGCACTCTATTAATCTACAAGATGTCACTGAAGTATTGCAATACATGGTTCACGTTTAGAATTTATTTCAAATCTTTTCAAGTTTTTAGTTGGCAATAATCTGCGCTTTAGTGGGCAGTATATAGTGAAATGTAGATCATATTGTGAACACTGTTTTAAAGATATGCAAAAATTTAATATAGAAAAATTGCTATAAAAAGTGCTGATAAAAAAGAAAGAAAGGCATGTTGTAAACTTTCAAGTACAGGTTTAAGGTGATATTTATGCACTTTTGTGATTGACTTTACAGACATTTCACCTTTGCCTGGGAATGAAACCTCAGCTAATATGTTTAAATGTTTTAACTAATTTCTCTTGGATCATTATCTGGATACTGATTGAGCCATTCATTTTTGTCAGTACCCCCAGCCTCAAGTGTATTACTGACTATAAGAGTTGACTGAATCTCTTGATCTCAAGTAAAATTGGATTAATTGCACAGCTTTATTATGAAAATATCCTTCACAGATATAATAAAAAGTGTTAGTTTGTGATATCGGTAAAGCAGTAAGTTCACTCATCTTCGAGCAATCAAACTAAACATGCTGTTCATGACTAGAATCTTACGTAACATCTGATGCCGAGAAGAGCAGCACATACAGACTTAAGAGCATCTTGTTCCAAAGCAGTTAATGCAGTGATGAAGAGTCCATCTGGGCGTCGTCTGCGGACTTTTCAAAGGCTCACGGACATGTGCGCTCACACTTACAACAACAGCTGGGAGACACTCACAACAATGAGACAGCCAACTATGAAAACAATAGACTAACAATAGCAGTGTCAATATGTCTGCACACATAGATGCTTCCCTGCTCTGCTGACAGTGTCATGTGATCAACTGCTCCAAAAGCACTTTTCCCACAATCCTCGGGGGCTCACACACCGACTGCATCATTATCTCTTCTCACCTTCACTTCTTCCTCTCACAATAGCGTCGGTTCTCAGGAGATTAGAAGTCAATCCCTCGTTGGTAAAAGTTGGATTTATGTTTTATTACTGATCTTATTTCACCCCGAGAGAGTGAAATGTCCAGAACAAAGGCAAGAGGCAGAGCAAAACTGGAATTATGTATGGAACTCCGTAAAATGTGTTTATGCTGTAGAATATGAGGACGTCTTAATCTCAGATGGAGGGCAGGGGCTGGCATGTAACTCTATGGGAGATGAACAGTTTTAGAACAAATTTCCAAACATAAAATCCTCAAACTTTGAACCAGATTATTATTTTGGGGGGTTGGCTCCACAAATATACAATAATGATTTTGTTTAATGTCCTTTCAACTGACAACTATCACATTTTTGAGGATGAATGATGGCACCACTTTCTGAAGCTATTGTGAAAAAAAGTATTTCCCTTTTGTCCACGAAGCTTGGACTTTGTGCCTGTTTTTATTCCATGTCTTTAGGCTGAATAATTACAGCCATAAACCAGGTCAACAAATCTGCACTTTGACAGTAAAACAAAGAAGATTTCACCATATAATTGTGACCTAAAGCTCAATTTAAAACTAGAGATTTCAATAAACAAAGATATGACATAAATTTTGATATATTTGATGGAGTATTCAGATTAGATTTGCACTTTATGATTTCAAAGCTACAGATTAAGTTCAAAGAGCACATTTTAAACAAATCGAGGAGAACTTACATTTAACAAAGTGCTACATTGTTGGCAGGGGTGTTTTTTCAAATAAAGACAGGATATTTATTTTGTTTGCAGAGGACATTCCTTGCAGCTCTAGCATCAGTGTACAAAAAGTATCCTTTTGAAAATGACAAAAGGGCTATTTAAAAAGGTAATTACTGAATTTATTACAGAAACTGAGTTAACGGCATTTCCCCTGAACAGAACTTTTGCACGGTTTCACAGGCCTATATTTTGCCCAAATTGGTGATTGGCAGAACCCTGGGGCCACTATGTCAAATCAGTCACAACACTGCAGAACAGGGCTTGTCAAGTAACACCATTCCACTTGCCTCACTCATACTTTTCTTCACCATTTAACTCAAACAAGCCAAGACGATAGATAGAAGAATAATAACTGCGTAAGTGATGGCATTTGTTGATCAGTTCCCGAGTAATGTCACGTTAAACTGATGCTGTCTGCCGCCGGCCACAGTTTGCCCGTGTAGGTTATGCTCTGTGCGCACAAACTCATACAGAGAGTGACTCAGTGACAGAACCTCGTGGACTTAAAAATACTAGGAGTAACAAAAATAGAGAAATAAAGGCTGTGGTCGCTGTAAGCCTGCTGGTCACTGAGCCACAAATCGATAACGAAAAGCAATGTTAAAGCCAAATATGTTACAGGAGGAGAGGAATGATCTGCTATGGGGCTGGGCGGAAGAATTAATATCTCTGTTGAGTATCGCGATAACCATTTTCAGACTATATTATGTAAATTAAACAGAAATATTTTGCAGTATATTTTACTATACAGTAGGGCTGTAATCCTTTAGTCATTTAGTCGATTAATTGGTCAATGGTGTCTTAGTCGACCAAGATTTTTATTGGTCTAATCATTTTATTAAAATTATAGATTAAAATTATAAATGTAGCTTCAGATTTTGGAGTCTAACATTTAAATACTCTGTTTGCTTGTACTTTTCTGTATAAATAGTTGTTTTAGCATGAATTCCTGTGCCGTTGTGATCTTTTGAGTGACGTTTGGGTCAGATACTTGGAGATACTTTATAGTTTTGATGTCATTTTGCCACACTCCGTTTTAGTCGTCTAATCGGTCGGACACGTCTTTAGTCAACAAAGAATTTCTTTAGTCGACTACAGCCCTACTATACAGTATATTTAATTTTGCATACCTTCAAAACAACATTCAAGATAGTTTCTAAATTGAGATATATTGCCCACATCTACTTCAAGTAAGTGGGCAATGTAAATCATTTTCATAATAAAGCCATCAATTGTAATTTGATTTCAGGTGTCTTTTCCTTTATAGGCATATGACAGTTTAGACAACACATTTCACTTAAACGTAGAGAACATGATTATATTTAAGATTTTACTAAAGGTTTTGCCTATTTTTCCCCCGACAATTTTGGTGAAGTTTATAATTGTACTTCATGGTTGAACATGAGCATCAAATATGACAAAGACAGAGGAAATTCCGTAACTGTTACCTAGCAACCATTCTGTAAACAAGGACCAAACTCCATAATTACACAACAGTTGTGATGACAATAAATAATACTTTCGACATTTATTTTGTTAAATGGTTGTGTAAACTGTCGTAAAAAGGTGTCAGTTGTCTGTAGATCAGTATGTTCCTGTCATGTTTTATTATAGTTCTATGGTTCCTGTATTTTCAATGGTACGTCGCTTATTGATTACATCATAGGGATTAAAGTCAGGTGACAGCTTCTCAAAACTTTCTAATTAAGACTCAGTTTGGTGGGAGGGCACCTGAGGCAATTATTTATTATAGTTTAACATTTGTGAAGTTGCAGTTTGTGAAGAAATGTTGAAAATTATTTAAAAAGAAGAAGTAGTGGCGAGTTCTAAAACGGAATCCCTTCACTTCTGTCATCAAAAAGCGACGTGCCATTGTAAATACAGAGACAATTTACACACAACTGGCACATGTTTTGTTCCTGTATCAAAGGTACTTCACTTATGGATTCAGTTTCAGAATTTACAACTATTTCCTGTAAATTCCAACTTCTAAACTACTTTCTAAATGTCTTCATAAACTGCAACTTCAGGGATGTAAATATTTACCACAGGTGCTATCCCTGCAAATACTGCAACTGGAAAACCATGAGAACCTGTTATATAGACTTTAAATCTTAAATTAGTCAAATCTAGCGACAGGCTTTTATAATGTGGACAAATTACAAAATGTTCCCCATAGTCAAATAATATAAACACTTTCAGCAACAAGTGCCTGTCACGTGGTGAAGATCAACAAGATGCGTTCTGTTTGTTTTTTTTTACTTTTTGTAGCCTCTTTACCTGGCCTTGGGGACTCCTGCTGTCGTGATCTTTTCTTTAAATCCACTTTAATGTTGTTGAATGGAAGAATAGAGGCAGCAGAGCACGTAATGTGACGTTATTACTGTTAGCAGCATGTGTTTGTCTGTCGATCACAGCGGTGAACAGGCCTGGGCGGAGTGATACTTCAGTTATAAGGTCAGCTCTGCATCTTGTGGCCTAAAATTTGTGAAAATAGGCCATGATAGACACTCAACTGTGTTCAGGTGTTTCTTTATATAAAATATCTTTACAAAAAAAGTGAAGTGGAACAAAAAGTGATTCAATGGAGATAGTAGGATTTATCACAGAATATCCCAACATATAAAACTCAAGGTGGCTTTGCAAATGAAAACCACCCAGATACAGGTAATAGGAGATTATGATCCACACTTTCATGAAGGCAAAATCCAGATTTGTTACTTCCAGAGATGTTGACCCACAATAGTTTATTGTTACATCTACACATAAATTACAGCCTACTGCACCACAAATTATACTTTTTGGCGTCAGTTGGGTTGTTTGCTTTTAAATTGTTACGCATTCACATTAGCATTGAGACACAAACATGTCCCTTTATAAACACATATGTGTCTTTTGGTGAAGTATTCACTTGTTTTGTAAAGTCTTTAATGTGTTTCAGACACATTCACTCACTGCAGGATCTGTCAGGATTTATTCATTTTAGACTGACTGGAAGAAAACAGACCAACTGCCACATTGCATTGAGTCAATTAGATTATTATAAGTACCTGATATTTGGAAATGACAAAAAATGTTGCATAGTTATAAAGAAAAAATCATTAGCATTTTGATCTGATGTCAGTTAATCAGTGGAATTGTGTTTTCTGGTTCACTTTTGCTTCTAGTCTATGGGGGTAAATTGGCTTTAGTCTCTGGATTTTTAAAAATGAATAGTTTATGAATAAAAACAAAGAAAATACAATTCTTGTAGAAGTAAATAGCTTAAAGATATGGACCTACAACTTGACACATTCTCCGGCTCAAAACAAAAACACACTGCTCCCTCTACAATGAAAAGCAGACCTTGGTCAGTGTTTCTTTGTAAAATTTATTGGTTGGATTATAAAGTCTGGTGCACTCACAGTTGCAAATACAGGCTACAGACAGTGCAGTTGTTTTGTGTCTACGTTTTTTTCCACTCTTATTTCTCCTGTAAATCTCCTGCTTGGTGTACAACCCATGGGACTCTGAGGGTCATAAATTAGTGCTGACAGTAGAAGTGTATCATCAGCTCACACAGAACTGCTTTTCTCCCTTAAACCTTCAGACGTCTGCAGCAGCCGCTGAACCACAGTGTGATTGGAAAACGTGTCAAATCCGGATCCAAAATATGCCGAGATCGTCCTGTGGCCGGATCTGGGGTGAATTATCTTTTAGGATTTACTGAATAAGCTCTCTATTTCCCATAATGCCTTGTTGTTTACAGTTCCAAACACAGACTAAGTAGATTTGCATTATGGCGGGTGTTATCTGCACTCCCCATGTGGCACCAAATGTCGCCAGAGCCAAAGTATTGTTACAGGTTTAATTTAGTTTTATTATATTGTTTATGTTCAATATACACAATGGGTTAACTTTTATTAACCATTATCAATAATAACATTATTTCAAAATAATATTACTGAAGTATAAGTACAAGTCCAAGAAATATTACTTAAGTAAGAGTAAGAAACTATTTGGGGAAACTGCACTGCACGTAACATCTGATCGTAATTTGAAGAAAAAAACAATAAATTACGCTCAAAATGTGGAAGGATAGACCACAAAAATGAGAAAAACAAAATCTTATCTGAAGGAGCGGTGCAAGAGACAAAATGTTCAAATAATTTCACATTGCGAACATAATGCTTTAGTCACTTGTTGATTGACTCACAGTGGAGAAGAAGAAGAGGAACCAAAACTTTTACTCAAACTTCAAACTAAATATTACACAAGTGAGAGAAAAGTATCAGTCTGAAAATGACTCAATTCCTTTAAAAATCAACAGTAAACTTAACCGAGTACTACCCACTTCTGGTTATGTCTGAATAAAATGTCAAGAGAGGAACAAAAAGTAGGAATTGCAAATCTAATAGATAAATTGGTCACAAAATGAATGACCACAAAATCTAATTCTTCATTTTACATTTGAAATAACTTCAAGTAAGATTACTGTTAATCCTGAGTGAAAAACTGCACACTTGGAAACTTGGCTACGGCTGCAAACACGTTAAACTGCATAAACATGAATAATATTTTGGTTGGTTTACATGCTCAAACGCAGAGGGGGTATTTTCAGTTTCAACATCATACGTCATGATCAGCCGCCTTATCTTGTTCTGTTGTTCAGGGCGGATGGTGTTTGGAAGCAAGGAGCAAAAGTCACATTGAACTTGTGAACCTGGATTCTGGATTAACAGCTGACCTCTCCTGCGTGCACGGTGAGAAACTATCATTAGAGCTGATTTAAGTACATTCTTTGGGTGCGTCTGTGCATGCCAAGTGAGCTGCAGAAGACAGAGAGAGAGTAATATTGTCAAGAGATGTGAAATATACTCCTCTTTATGACGAGAGACCACAAGAGAAGCTCAGACGTCTTTACGTGCGGATGATTATGGAAGCATGCACAGACTCAGACTTGATTGACATTCAGTTGCTTCAAACTGTTGAGTACCTTAGAAACGTAGAAACTTAGATAAACAGTTTTAAAGTCGTTGGAACATGATTATTCTGCAAAGTACAGCACCAAGACAGTAGCTGAGGAATAGGACAGATCCCAAATCAGGAATGTAGGATTGTGGTTGACTGAAGACATTCTTGGTCGACTAAAGACATGACAAATAAGGCGTGGGGATAGAAAAAACTATGAAGTATCTCTATCATTTGAAAATGGCCTGATAAGATCATGAGATTACAGGAAACCACGCAAAAACGAAACCGTGTATTTATCAGTATTACTGTAAAAAGACAGATTAAATTTACAATTCACACCTAATTCTCAAGATAACTCACTCCTTTCAGCTGCTGTGAATAGAAATCCTTTAAAAAACACCAAATAATTAGTCAATGAATACAGTACAATACAGTACTGTCTGTCTGCAGCCTGACACATACAGGTGGGCTGCAGCAGCACCACTTGTATGAGGCGATATCTGGGCCTTCAGAGGTGGCACAGACCGTCCAAATCTTCCAAGATGCCATTGCCAGAAGCTTTACTGTCTCTCCAAGCACGGGTTTCAGAGCGGAGGTATTGTAGAAGAGCTTGGCAGGGCTGTAGAGGGTCCACAACATTTAAGACCACTGATTTGGTTCTTTGTGCCATGAGAGGAGCAGGACGAGAGCTGCCAGAGCCAAACAAAATGACCTCCAGCTGAGAGTGTGTCTGACCAAACCATCAGAATCAGACTTCATCAGGGTGGCACAGGGTACGCTCTGTACGATACGAGCAGAACCCACTGTTGTCAGCGAGGTCGAAAGGGTTTAGATATCGCAATGTACTAGTAAAGGCAACATAAGAGTATAGCTATTTATTTGTTTATTCAAACCACTGCTCATGTCAGACATAAACAATCCAATAGCAAGCTGCACCTTCTTGTTATGTCCCATTGAAAAACATACAGGAGGAAAACAGTTGGAGGCTATGGAAGCGGTCGTTACTGCAATCATGGTGTTTCCCGTATAATGAGCAGGAGCAGGGAGCACAGCACTGTACCTATAAATACCAGAGACTAAACAACTGTAAACAAGCAGCGACCGCAGCCAGCGCCTCTCACCAGACTTCAACAGCAGCATCTGTACATTCGACAGCTGTGAAACGGGGTTTAAAAAGACATCTATTTAATCAATGAGTCACCAACCAACACTGACAAACGATTCCTTACTTACAAGATGAATGGTTGGCGATCCGAGCGAAACACAACACTCAGAAATAGCCTTTGTTGATGACCAGTTTATTTTAGAAACGATTTTGTAGTTCATAAAAAATCAAGACAGCATCACAGGGAAATTTGTCTCACACCAAGAAGGTTTTGGGTTTGACTCTGTTTGCATGTTCTCCCCGTGTCTGGGTGCAGGTTTCCTCCATCAACCATAACACGCACAATAGATCAAATCCTCCAGTTAAGGCCTGACCTTAAAGAGCAAATGACAGGTTCTCATGTTTTTCTGATTATTGGTGGTATAGTCCCTGTGGTTATATTTTTCACAGTCTTACATCAGTAAAGTTGCAGTTTGGGAAGAAAAAAGTAAAAAATAAAAGTTGAAAATTACAGGAAGTAGCACTGAGTTCTACAATGGACTCTCTATGTCATCAATAAGCGACAGTCTGTCAAACATTCAGAGACAATTTACACGTAACTATCATATTTTTCTGACCATTTAAACAGTCATTTGATAAATCAGGTAACTTGTGTAATTTGTATGGATTTTGGCCCCAACAGTTTACAGTTGCTAGGTAACAGTTCAACAACTCATTTTCAACCAGGAAGTAACATTAGAAGCGTCATCATAATTGTGAAACTGAGGAAAAATAGACACATTTTTTTGTATAACATTATTAAACATTATCATCTAAATTGTCATATGCGCTTAAACAGACAGACAGACCTTTCCTCAGGTCAACTTTGATTTTGATTTACTCCTGTTTTTTCCCCTTTCCACTCAAGTCAACGTGCAGACGAAGTCCAGGCCCTGTCACACTTCCAAAACCATATCCTGCAGATGAACGAGAGCGTGCTTCAGTGACAGACTCCCAAACAAACAGCTGAGCGCACACAGACAACAGCTCACCAACAGCTCGACATCTGCAGA
Organism: Rhinogobius similis; assembly: GCA_019453435.1. NCBI lineage: Eukaryota > Metazoa > Chordata > Actinopteri > Gobiiformes > Gobiidae > Rhinogobius > Rhinogobius similis. The sequence continues at coordinate 21,377,257 of CM033630.1, read as the reverse complement.
CTTTAAGGGAAATGGGGATGATGCTTTCCTCATTTCCAGTTTGTGAATGACTCCAGCCTAGCAACCACAGTACACATGACCTACTGAAAAAGCACACTGACATATTTTAAATAATACTTAAAGTGCATATAACAGGTTAAACACATTAACACATTTCACTGAAACATAGAGAATGATTATGTTTAAGATTTTACCCCCAAAAAAAGCCTTTTTTTTTTCTCCACTTTGACTCTTTAGGTGAAGTTTACAATGTTACTTCCTGGTTGAACATGAGCAGCAGTTGCGACATTTACAATTCCACAGTTGTTACCAAGCAACCCTACTGTAAACAAGGGCCAAAGTCCATATGAATCATACAATAGTTATGATATGACAAATAATAATACTTGAAATCCACTTTATGTTTTAAATGGATCTTTAAAATGTCAGAAAATTGTGGCAGTTGCTGTAAATTGTTTTTGCATTATCAGTGGAATGTCACTTATTGATGACATCGCAAAGGGATTGTATTTTTGAACTCAGCTCAACTATTTTAAAATGTTTATATACAAACTGCACCTTGACTGATGTAAAACTATGATGAATATTTATATACCCCACCAATAATTATAAAAACATGAGAACCCGTCATTTTCTCTTTAAGTTGATGAAATCAGCGTCATTGCTTGAACTTGAAGAGAACCAACACTGGCCTTCGTAGGGACCTGGTTGAAGTACAAGGCACCACCTAAGTGCATTCAATCTTCAAAATAAGTGTACTGATTGCAGGGTTTCAAGAATAATCACTATGCATCAGTTAACTTTGACCTCAGATCTCTTGCACAGTCTAAAAGCTCCATTGCATTGTTCTAAGAATGTTTTTTTTCTCACTCAAAATACGTGCCGTGAATTCTTGGCATGACTTCACAAGAGAAACCGACTTGTTTTTCTGTGCTCTTTGTGGATAATATATTTTGACTGTGGCGCGGTCTCTGCCTGTAGACGGATCATTTATGTGCGTGTTTACCACAAGGTGTTGGGCAGTGCCTCCTCCATTTCAATTAGGGTTATGTGTCTCTTATCTGCCTTGTTATGTCCACAAGAGAAAAGCAGACGCACCTAAAGTCATCTATTCTTTAAAAGGGAAGTCAATACTGCTTCAATATTTCAGCGTCTGCTATCATAAGAGGAATCTTATGCAATTCACGGTTGGGTTGCAAGAATTTCTGCAAATTACCTTTTTCCATCAAATCAACACTATATTTCTTGCATGTTTTTTGGCTCAGTGATGTTTTGGTCCATCTTCCGTCAGCTGATAACTGCTATTATCATGAGTCAGAGCTCAAAACTGATGCTTAGACCACAAGAATGTGTTTTGCATTATTTTCATGGCTTGTGTAGAAAGTAGAAGAAGAGCTTAAATGTGTAACTACTAAGGCACTACATTACCGAAGCAAAAATGCCCAACTTATTTAAACGCACTATAGGTTTTTGAAAATAAAAAAGTAGTCTATAGACAGCATGTGGATTGGAGAACTGGGTATAGTCCTACATTTACTGTCGTCTAATGCCTTGATTTTCAACCAGTGTGCGGGGAACACTAATGTGCCTTGAGGTGTTGCCAGATGTGCCTTGAAAAAATTCTTGGATTTAATTGAATAAGTTATCATTTTTTAGTGTCCTGAGCAACTTTCTCACAATATATGAAAGCAAAAACTATCAACATGGCCAAAGTTAGACACAGTGGCACTAGCACGGACAATATTTGCTACTATAAATATCCCTTTGTTTTTCTCTAAATGGTATGATCTGATAATATTTACGTAGTGTGCCACGTAGTAGTGCACCATGACTCAAAGAAGGTTGAAAATGAGTGTTCTAATGAAGCTGCACGTGGAGGCTACAGTCACCACCACAGATGAGGGTTTCCTCAGAGTGGTTTTGAAGTCCTGTCCTGACAAAGGCCTTCTACTCCAGTACAAGAGAAAGTAAAATAAACTTGACATGCGTGTGTTTGCAGGCTCGACTTGTTCGTAGAAGTTGAGTCAGTTGGAAGAGGATGCAGTGGGTGCCTTAAAAATAAATAAAGTGACATAGTTGGTCAAGTCTTTTAAAAGAGCTAACTTGTGCTGAACCTGTATTAACCACACATCGTAAATCTGTTAAAGTGTAAATTAAATGATTGTTAAGTATTGTTTGTTAAAAAGAAAAGAAATTGTTCTGCTAATTCCTTGACAGTAAACGATCACTAATTGAGAGTTCTGCTAATTGCAATGTGAAATGAAAATGTGTGACGGAAAAGGTGAGACATGCTCTCAATTATAATTATTTAACACAACAATAAGGAGTTTGATAATTGTTCTCCCTATAGTCATGGATGGATTTAAACAAATGCAAAGAGACATTTTGACTGACGATCACCACATGAATCGCTGAATATCGCTTTAGGGAACTTTTCAACTTTCTTTCATTATCTTGTCAATGATTTCAGATGTTTTGTGTTATAATTACTGCAAGAAAAAACAACACGATTTAACGATTATTAACAATTACTTAAGTGAAATCTTTCCTTTCCTTTCCATTGTCTAACATATTCAACTTTCTGAATGACAAAGTGAACTTAATGTGACAAAAACAGCCAGATAAAGTCCTTTACATGTAGGTGTGGTTTGGATTATAGATTGAATTTACGGATACGAGTTACAATTACTATTTTTAAAAAGTTTTTAAGATTGTATTGTGACCGCGTAATCATGATTATTGATTAATCTGACCATCCTTAGACTCTAAAAGAAAAGATGCATTGAATATTTCCCCTCTGAACCGAACGATCCCTGGTTTGAGTTCATGTCTGGACGTTTATCGCTGTCAGGATCTGCACTGGACACTTAAGTCTGAATGCTTTTCTTTTGCCTCCTCTTAAATTCCTTGTTCTCTTCAGATGTGTTGCTGGCCCAGGTTAATCTCTTTCACATCTGGCCCGAAGCTACCTGACCACCCTGTACAAGCGAAGGCGTGTGCTGCCCCTCGCACAGGCTCGGGCCCCCTCTTGGTTTGTAATGGGTCCTATATCCACACCCATGGCGTTTAACAAGAGCAGTAAAGCCTCAGACACACATGCAGACGCACATGTGCTGCTTTACAACAAGCTATCATTCCCTCCACAGTAAATCCAGGAATCAGCCATCGTTCGGTCCAATTTGTTCCATTTGTTCGAAGGCTGAGTTTGCAGACATGATTTGTGCTGTTTGAGAAAGAGTAAAGAGGAAACTGGTGCACACTTTCGGTTGTGCCCCAGCAAGTGAAAATAAATAAATATAAAACGACAATACAAGTATTTGATAAAGAAATATTCATACTTTATTTAATGTCAGATTAGTATTTTGTAATGATCACAGATAGATGAAATGTCTTTTATACCTCAAGCCCTTCAGTTGTTTTATTATAAGAAAGTTCTGGCTTGTATATAGTGTAGAGTTTGTATATTTAAAATACATTAATGGTAATGTCATGTGTTTTTTCTGATACTGTGATTGACGCAAATGTAATATTCTCTTCTACAAGTCAATCTTTAATAATTATGATATTAAAATGATAAATTACAGTATTTGCAAATGGTAACAATCTGTAAAAATGAAATACATGGTCAGTTATATTTTAGTAAGACACCGATACACAAATGAAATGGAGGACAAATGCAGTAGAGGGGAAAAGTTTCTGTTGTTACTTCTATATTCTGTAAACGACTTACAAATCTGACTTTACTACTAATTACTTATGTCTCAGTACTTTGAATTAGAAGGCATTTGAGTTCCTAGGTCTACCAAATTATACATTTCAGATATTTCAACAGCTCATTCCGGCAGCTTTACAACTACTTGAAGCCTCAGCCTGAGGAGAAGTGTTTTGTGTGTGTTTGGAGGAGTTGGCTGCACATCACACAGACAACTGGCCCAGTAGTCAGGCACATACACTCAAGTGGGACTTTTCAGAAGGAATGGATTAAAAAGAGGATGGAGAGGAAGGAAAACAGGCCGTAACAAGCGTAGAGAGTCAGAGAGCGTCTCCATGTAGATGCCACGTCCACACCAGACACAGCAGAGGTGCAAAACAACGAGCGGCACACCTCCTTTTGTGTTCTGGAACATCTGACAACACTCTTCTGACGGAGATGTTTTTCCTAGAATGTTCCACCATATGGTATTAAACATGTCAATGGAGACGACGTGGCGACATTACCAGGGCATGATACAGGTCAGATCTGTGGAGAGGCGAGACCATAGTAGAAGAAGAATGCAGGTATTTTAAGGTATGTAAAAAAAAAAAAAAAAAGTACTTGTAAATGTAAAGAATAATGCCCTACTGTGAAACATTCCTAGCAAAGTAGTAACATCTCCAGACAGATACAGAAAACTTACACAGTGCACCTTAACTCAACACAATTGTATCTTATTTTTTTCAAAGAACAAGAATCCGTGAGCATGACTTTTCATTGCTAACTGAACAAAATCTCTGACCAAATATGAGACTTGTTTACAAAGTCATGATAAAAATTATATCGTTAGAAATGGTTATCAAACATACTTGTTTGTGTGGCATCAGCCTACTTGTTTAAGCACTAAATAACTAACTACATTAGAAAAAAGTCCTTGTTTATCGTTAATTCTCTGAACATACTTGTGTCGTCATTCAGCATAACTCCTTCAAATCCTCAGGCTTCAGTGACGTTCACACTTTAAGTCAGGTTTCTCTGCCTGGTATGAGCCCAGATGATCCTTTGGCTCCACCGTGTGTCCAAAGGTAGTACTGCACACGGCCAAGCCAACAGCTCAAGGCTGTTTTTGTTATTTAAATACTAAACTTATTAGTCCCATGTGAGACTTTTGGAAGAACGTGGAGGACGAGTGTGGCTCTCCACAGCGCACTGAGGACACTTCAGGTGCGAGGGGCTGCTGCTGACACGAGACACGGCCCGTGAGCGCCTCTGGTGGACACTGGGTACAGTGTCAGACATAAAAAATGAAAAACTAGGATGATCATACAACCCAATAATTAGATGTGACTTTTGGTGTGTTGTTTAAGATAAATCTGATCATCAAAAACTCTTTTGACATGTGTCAATTATTAAGTGGATTTTTAGATTCACTGTATTATTTGCAAGACAAAGTACAATGAATTTTAAAATAACGCTTTAAATTAACATTTTCTCTTTTTTAAATCTTTGTCACATTAGTTATCTCATCTTTTGCATAATATTCCTTGTTAAGATCTGCACATGCTGTGAATAATAATTAGAAATCAGATTACTCACATCAGCTGTAACTGGCTGTGGTCACATGTGCACTCAAAATCTATTTTTTTGTGGTTAAAAGTTAACAGCTAACTCATCTAAGTTCTTTCTGATCACGATCCTTCTGATTACTCACATGAGATTGTGCCGTTTGCATATCATTTGAATAATCTTAAAGGACCAGATCAGGTAATGATCAGATCTTGGGTGTACGTGCATGCATTAGTCTCTGCTAAAACATTGTGTAGAAGCATTTATGAAAAAAGTTCGTTTTAATTGAATTATTTGGATGTGTAGCATTTTACGAACAGCATATTAAACAAACCCACTGTTAGGACTCATTTTTATGACTGAGTTGAGTTTTAATTATTGAGAAATTGTAAGTACCTTGAAATGCTAAGGCGTTTTTTAATCATTTCAGGCCCAGGATTGAGCTCAAAAATTTTGTCAAAGCTTAAACTCTTTCAGTCCATCTTCAGCCAACCAACATCTCAAGAACGACACTTTACTAACCAGATTAAGAAAAAACAAAATCTATGAAAAAAGTCAAAGCATACAAGAACAGATATAGAATTTATTTCCAATAACCATATGCAAAGAATAAGAGGTGACACCGCTTGAAACAGATAATATAGAATTTATTTTCAACCAGAAGTAGGAAAATACATAGGTAGGTGTAAAGGAAACAAGCAGATCCTGTAGTCAACAGAAAAATAAAAGAACCAAACTATAGTCCAAAAGGAGTGGAGAGGACGGCTAAGGGTACAACAGAAAAGCATTGTTTACCATTCAATTATTTTGCAAACAGTATTGATTTGAAAACAGCTGCCTTGATTTCTCGTCTGGGTTAATGGACATTCTACATCATTGTGCAAGTGTTTTGTCATTATTATTCGCTTTTTTGCTGGTATTTAATGAATGGTAAACAATAATTGGTCCAGTGCATAAAACACAGTGACACAGATCAATATATGTACTCAGCTTGACTACAGATAGACAATCCTGATCATTGAACAACTACCACTAAAAACTGGCAGGGGAGAAGAGATGAGTAAATTTACAAGATGGATGTAACCAAAGTGTTAAAAGGTATTGGGGTGACAGCCAAACTAATCCAGGAAGTTAGAGTGAAGATGCAGAGTTTAAAAGCGAGCACAATTCGAAAGACAAAAGAGCTACATATTTCAGGTAAAATATTTAAAATCAGCTGTGAGTGAGTTGGAATGGTTCAGGGTATTATTGCCAAGTTCTTGGGAAAATGATGGAATGAGAGCCAAAGTTGAAGAACAGTCAGTTGGAGGTGTTCATGTGAGTCAAGGAAAAGGACAATGCTTTCCTTTCAGCCCTACAGTTCATGAAGACTATGGTTAGTGCTGGATGGACATGTTGGTTGGCGAAATGCACTACAAGCAGCTTTGGTGTGCACCGTGACAGAGCAATGCAGCCTGGGAAATCATTGTACGTCTAATGAGCAAAGTATGAAACAATGCAGCAGTGGAAAGCTCAACAAGTGACCGCTCGCTGAAGCCTACAGTGACATAACTCGGCCGAGAATGGGCAGATTTTTGTCAAAGCCAGTCACAAACAATGAGGGTGAGGGGAAGATGGGAGTCAACCTGAAATTATGTAAAAGCAAAATCTGTGACCATCAATAGTAGCTAGCTAGTGTAACAGAGAAACCACTGTGATGCACAAGAACTAGTGAGATGGACTAAGTACTGAAAACCATCACAGGACCAGTCAACACAACAGCACCAGTGATCTCTATTCACCTGCAGCCACTACAGAGACAGCGCTGCCAACTACACTATCAGCACCGGCTCAACCGGCCAGTGCCGAGCCACATCCAAAAATAAAGCTGAAAGATACGACCAAAAAGACTGAATATCCCTGTGCTTAAAGTGTCACCAACACCAAAGACCAGAGAAGATCCTCCTACGGCATCGCAAGAACAACCATCTACATGTCATGATTTCTACAGAGGATTTGGTTTGTGATGGGACAACAGTTTATGGAAAATATTGAGTTCAAATAAAAACAAAGTAGCAAACATAACACCATCATAGATTTCATGATTTACACATCAACAAACACAATTCAATATCATTTTAGAAAGGAAACATGAGATACATCTTTTATTCACACTTTACAAAAAGCTAGCCTTTAAATCTACTACAATACTAATGCCATTCAGAAAAAAAAACTGGACACATTGGTTTCCATTGGGAAAAAAAAATGTTTAAAAACAACAAAGTGGAGCAAACAAATGGGTCAAACTTTATCTGAGGGTTAAATTTATACCTCCTATTTACTTGCTTCCCTCTTGCTTTAAAATGTTTTCAGATTACATTAAGAGAACGTTTAGTGGCGGGACGAGGGCGGCTCAGCTGAGCCTAAGTGCTCAGTTTGTGGGCCACATTAAAACATGGCTGCCTGAATAAGACGAGTGAGGTTTGTCTCACAGCTTTGAGATGTGACAGATGTATTCAGAGCATCAGCTGAGGTCACTGCCACTTTTCTCGTGTGTCTCTAAAAGCAGAGTGGGCCTTCCACCTTCAGCAGGACAAAGGAAGGGTCCACAAATGGCACTATAACTGCAGTGACAGGTAAAGGAGCTGTACACAGGGGGATTAAAAGACACAGCTTCAAACTGATGGTGGAGGTTAGTCTGAGGTCAGGAGGTTACAGGTGGGCAGGGCAGGTGGGGCAGGGGCAGATGGAGCGGAGAGGGTCTGGACATAAAGCTGTGCAGATGCTAAACAGGTGCAAACTCAAGACAGTGGATTCATATAAGACGACCTCTGTCGTGTTCCAACAGGGCGATGAGAGCAGGGCAAAGGGGAAAGCATACCTGATTACTATAGAGCTTAATGAAGAGGAGGTGATTATACACATCATCATGACATTGTCATAGCTCATAAAAAAGGAACTTAACAAAAACAAAAAGGACATAAAATCTTCAAATGTGTCAACAGTATTTAAAAATAAAAGGAGAAAAGGTTGTTCAGGCGTTCATCGAGTGTAAATAGTGCAAGACAACAACTGCTACAGTGAGGCACGATGTTTGTTTGTACAAGTGGGATTTGAGAACAGATGTGGAATCACTGTGGGACGCTTTTAGTCGGGTGTATCCAAATCTGATGGCAGCAGCGTGGATCAATGGCTTTGTTAATGGGCGAAAAGCAACAGGCAAACTTGACTCGGTGTCTATTTACAATCGCAGCGATGTGCCAAAAACAAATCAGCAGAGAAGGGCGAAATAAAATACATTAATTACAGTTCATCTCTGGGGAGTGCAAAGTAGTGACAGCGAACGCCCGAACAACCTTTTCTTACGTCTTTTGTACAAGCTGGTAATATCAATTCATCTTAACATTAACTGGATAAAAATTTAGCCATAGTTTACAATACAATCTTTTTTCAAATCTGATCATAATTTACTCTTAGTACAAAAAACGCCAAAAAACAGGTCTTTTGTGGTTCATATACAATCATGTAAAGACTGAGTCGAGATTTCTATTCTGTACAAATACTTGTGTGAAAAACCACTGCTTTCGTGTATGGATTTTATGGCTGGGGAAAGTCACTACTGGCCTTGGAGACAGTGCTACAAATCTGTCTACGAATTAGCTGTGTGTTAGCGTGTATGTTAGTCTGTACGTTAGCATGTGTGGGAGGACAGTGAGAGGAATGCTGGTTTTACTCCTGTGTCTCAGCCATTAGTCGCTCTCCTAAAATCATTCAAATAAAAAGGAAAGATTAGTGGGAAAAACCACCCTTCCAATTTCTCTCCTTCAACCTAGATCCACTGCCTGACAATGATAGTTCTGCGGGACATGTAAGATCCTAACACTAGACTAGCCTTGTGTTCACTGCGAAAGGGGGCTGAACAGTCGACAGGACGGTAGCTGCACTCGTTGTCTCACTTCCTCCTAAAGCTCAACACTACAAGGAAAATTGGACAGTTGTAAATTCTTGTAGCACCAAAGGAGACCGAAGCACCACAGAATAACAGCAGGAAACATGGCCTCCAGCGACCGGGCGAAGCTGCTCTAAAGCGCCCACATCAGAGACCCGGCGGCCATTTTACAGGGCCCTGCGGGCGCTGATCAGAGGTCTGAAACTGGTGTGTGCAGTCTTTGCTGGTTTGAGAGTAGCTCGCTTTTCGGTGCCAATAAAGCCTTGGTTTCTCTTGCACTAAACAGCCTTTGTGTGCGACAAACTAAATGAGCTACCGTCCACTCAAGTTAAAAAGATAGCAACAGAAGAATGTGGCAGATTTGATAAAAAAGGGGGTTTGCAAAACAAAATTTGATAAACACTGACTGAATTGAGCAGTTAAAAATAAAAACAGGAGAAAGGATAAAGAAAAATATAGAATATCTATAACATTATAGGAAATCCCTGTCGGCCAGACTTCACTGTACGTTTATTTTACAGGTTGTGTTTTTGTCTTCCCTCCGTGCCGTGGGGGAGAGCTGGTAGTGGGAGGGAGAAGATTAAAAACAGAGCGGCTGTGGTGGCGGCTCCCTCTGGTGATGTGGCAGGGACTCACTACCTGCGCGCAGGCAGGTGCAGCCCATTGACCTGTGGCGGCGTGTTGGGCAGGAGCAGCTCCAGCTGGGCGAAAAGGGAGAAGTGGTCAGAGGGGATGTGGGGGTGCGGGCACCCGCTCACATTGTTCTCAACCAGCCAGTGGGGGTCCAGAGGGCCCAGGATCCCCAGCACGTTCAGGTGAGGCTTGGAGTAGAAAATGTAGTCGATCACACCCTGTGGACCACAACAGCAAATGATCAATTGGCATTTTTATTTCCTACTTCCACCTAGTGCTAAAGCACTTCATATCATCAGGGAAGCACGCACAGTGCATTTAGTGAGCTGGTCTGTACCTAGGACTAGGCAGAACCAAGACTAAAGGACTAAAACAGGAGGAGGACTTTATCAGGCCTGAATACGGACTAAACAAAGCAGAACCAGGATTCTGGGAGTCTTGGAGGATACACAGTCACAGAATTAGAGACTTTTAATTTAAGAGAACATGTTCAGCCTCAAAGTAATATCAGAATAAATAAAAAGAATATTCCAATCCTAAAAATATCTGAATGTATATATGAATTTAGACACTGCGAAAAATAATTAATACTGATATTATTTGTACTTCAGACTACATTAAAACAATTTGGTCCCAGATAAAATGAAAATAATGTTGCAAATCAAAAAGGCACAACCAAGTGCTATTTTGACTTGACCATGATTTAAGCCATTTAAGCAAAGTCATTTAAGGACCAAAAAAAAGCCTCAATGTAATGCGTAATGACCTTTTCAAGCAACATGTGATCAATTGCAATGAATTAGAGCTGGGCGATATGACAAAAAATTATTATCACGATTTCCTTGGGGTCAGATCATGATTCATGTTAACTTTGTTTTTTCTGTTGCCTTTAATAGAGCTGCACAATTTAGGAAAAATATCTAATTGTGATTTTTCTGACAGTGCGATTAAATATGCAATTTAAATTTGAATAATAGGATTCGGTTTTGTTGCTTTTCGTTTTTGTCACGTTCAGTTGCGTTTGTCATATTTAAATGTGTCTGTCATTTTTTATCATCTTTTTTTCACGTTTCTGTCACGCTTGAGTTGCGTTTTTTGTTTGTAGGTGTGTTTTGGTTGCATTTTTATCGCTTTTGGTCACACATTTTTTTGCTTCTTTTGTCGATTTCGTTAAATTGTGCAGCCCTTTTCTATAAGTGGTAAATAAAGTAATTTACCCAGAGACTACAGAGGCTAAACAACAGGAGAAAAAGTGTGTTTAAACAGATAGCTGCATTAAAGACAGAAAAACAATCACGATACGTCGATTTTACAAAAAATAGCAGATTGTCACACGGACGAGCTCACGATTCGATTTTTATCACCATATTGCCCAGCCCTACAATGACTCATAATTCAAGCATGTGATTAAAATGTTTTTATTTCTGCCCAGCCTTAACTTAGACCAGGAACTTAAAAAGGTTCCTACATTGTGAAAATTTGGGACAGAATTCGGGACAGAAACAAATGTACTTCTAGTTATCATAACTTGTTTTTTTGTTTAACATCCCAACACTAGTCCATAAAATGTATCCCCTTTCAACTATGAATTGACATTAGTGAAAACTAATACTTTATAGTTCTTCTGAAAGTTAATTACATGGTGTGATCAGAAGCAGGTTTGGGTTGGGCCATGACAGCGGTCATGTCGAAGGGCTGCTGTGCTTATTGCTGTACGTCTGACAGAACAAACTGCTGGCTTCATGAGTCCTTCACAAACATGTGAGCCACGGGTTACATGTCCCTGCTCTGGGAGCAGCAGGACAGAAGGACCCTCATGCTGCAGTTCATTCACTGATGCCTTCCGACTACCCTCGGACAAAAGCTCATGGAGCACCGCTGTGGGCAAAAAGTTACCACATGTTTTTCCAGAACATACCTTAAACTCGAAGGTGTAGTTGGTGTAAGGCATCAGGCCGTTCTCGTAGGCGCTCTTTAGCTTGAAGCCGTGGGTGATCCTGCCATTGGACGTGCTGTTCTTGCCATTGCAGTTAAATTTGGTCAAACTGTCGCTGTAACGCAGCTCCTTGAAGTCTTTGTGAGTGCAGTCCACTCCACCAGAGCTCAGGTACTCCACCACACCTGAAGAGCAAGTCAAATAAATCCATATGGTCTTCCACTTAAGCTCAGTTTAGGGGGCGCTCGCATTTAAAAGTTACGCCGTTGAGTGTTAGCCATTTCTCTGTGGGAGCTGCTGAGATAGAACACTTATGTTCTATTGTCTGTCAATGTTTTCCAAATGGGTTGGTGAAATGGGTTATTCAATTACTTTTTGCAGCACATGACTGTCACCATGAAGGTGCAATGCTCAAAGACAGTGAGCAACATTTTATGCATAACTCTAAGAAATTAACCTATTAATTTATTTTATATTACGTCTGTACATTACAGTGTGTTGTTATATAAATCCCAACAACACAAAACTAGAATAGTTTGATATTTATTTATGCTTCTTGCTTTGGAGTTTGTATTTGTTGTTGTTGTAAACATTAGTGACCAGATACAAGATGGGTGGTGTTTATGTCACATATTTATCACATATGTTTAGCAGAGCCAAACCTCAGCGCTGAGAAGGACGTACCAGAGTCTGGGAGGGAGTTGAGGTCAGCGCACAGCACCAGGGGAATGGCATTGGTTTCTCCAGAGACGGACGATAACTTGAGGCTGCGGGTGGCCTTGTCCACAATGTTCTTCACCTCCGACAAGAACATCATGGTCTGGACCAGTTTGACGTCCGAGTACTCTGGGTCCCAGTGCATGTGAGCATTGGCCACCAGGAGCAGCTGCTTCTCCATACCATGGAGGGATTTTCCGGCTTAAACAAAACAAAACATACTTTTAGTTGATTTTTCACAATGTTTTGTGGCGGTTTTGTGGTGCAAACTTACAGGAGACCTCCATCATCTCTTTGCGTACTTCGAGCAGCACGGCCACCCCGATGTTGTCCTTGGTCATGACTCTGTTGAGCATGGCCTCTGAGCCCTCAGAGTTGGCCATGGCCAGCTGGTTGAACTCCACCGTGTGTTTCTGCACTGCACTGAACCTGAGTAAAACAGTCACCAGACTTCATTACAACTTTCCAGAGGAAAGAGGAGTTTGACATGGTTTAATGTCAGTGGGGCTAGGCTTAGTGATCAATCTTGATTTAAAAAATGTCATTCAGTATTGATTTCCTGAACACAAACAAGACAGTCTTTTCATCAGAGCCATTTACATAAACTAACCCAATTTATTCCTCAACAGTCTGACCTGTTCTCCAAACCATAAAAACACCTGACAGAGGATTGGCTGTGGACCTCTTCATTAAAAAGACCAAAGCATTTCATCATCAGATGACAGAACCTCAATCGCTAACACATTTTGATGACTTGCCCCACCCTAATTGTCAGTACGTGGAATTATGTCTACCAAATCAGAGGTGAAGCAGGGTACAGCAGTTCTGAAGGAGGGTAACTTCACCCAAACCGTAAAATGCTCCTCTGGTTGTTCACCTGACACTGCCTCTGGAGTTTACACATGTTGTACAGTGGGGTATTGAAAAATGTATTCATAAAAGGATCACAATTCTGTATCTTACAGATTCAGATACTGATTTTGGATCAATTACAAGTTAGATTTTAAAGTTACTTCACTGTTTCCACTACATTCACAAAGAAATGCCCCCTTTAAACATGCTTTTCACATGGTCAGTAAATTTGCGTTTAATCACTGCAATATGACAGGTAATTGGGCCTTAGAAAACAGATTTCTTAAGCGACATGGCATATATATCTAAATCCATAACCAAAAAATGCTTTGGAATTACATTAAGAATCATTTATGAATTGAGAATAGTTTTTTAATTAAATCGAGACCCCAAAAATCGAAATCAAATCGGTAGGAACTTAAAGATTAACTCCCTGTTACACAGGAAACACATATGTGGTAATTAGAGCAAATTTCAATTTCGATATGCAGTATGTATCTCAATTTTTTTTTTCTTCTTTATTCTTTTTCTTTGACATGTGTCTGGTAGCTACAATATTAAAACTGTAATATTCAAGTTATTGTGAGCACCACTCAAAGATATCTGAAGTGAATAAATAACACTGTGTATCTGGACATACTTTTCTGTCTTGTAAAAAATGGCGCAACCGTCCACGTGTTTCCGGTCTGACTCAGACATTGTCCTGGCTCGAGACTTTGGACTGAAGAAGCCATCGTAACCCTGCTCTTTCAGCTCTGGCAAAAAGAAGTTGTAGTACTGCTCGGTCTCCACTTCCTGTAATGCAGAGTCAGTCATGAAGCTCTCAAAACATTAAAGTGATGTTTTTGATTGTCGATTAGTCAGACAATTTCAAAACGTCCTTGATTTTTATTTCCCTTCTAACCATGTTAAAGTTGGTCAATGGACAAAATCTTTAGGTTTCCTTCTGACTAGTCGGAGAAGACACGACTAGTGTCCTTGACTAATCTACAACAGTTACACAATCCCTAGTTTACACTACTTCACTCCTCAGTGCACCAACAGTAGGCATTGTTGGGCGTTTTTTGTATTTGGAGTGTTTTGTATCTGGAATGTTTTTGTTCAATTTCAGTGACAAAGTCAGGCTAAGACATGCAAACATAGCTTTAAAGAACAGACCTATTGAGTAAAGTATTGTGTGTTCACCTGCAAACTGATGATATCTGCATTGCAGTTGAGAATCTCTTGTATGATGGACTTCTTTCTGTATTCCCAGTTTAGAGCCCAAGACGGACAGTAGCCATACAGTTGACGAGTGGCATACTTATCACACAGCACATTGTAGCACATCACTGAAAACAGTGCTAAAGAAAAAAACACATTGCAATGTTTAACTTGATCATGATCAAGTAATACATAACGTTTACAAATCAAGCAAAAACGTGTGTTGTTCTACAGTAACTTACCCGATGGCCGCGTTCGGTCCGGCTCCTGCAGTGAAATCCACGACCGAGCCGGAGGCTGCTCTGTTGGTACTGAAGAGAAAGAGGCGTGGTTTACGATCTTTACAGGGATTCTACAATGTCCTACATAGTAAGATATTTGATACGAGTGTCATCATTCAATACATGTGTTGGCTCAATGCACTCGTGTGCTTTCATTCACTCTGCCAAGAAATTTTAAACGCTTTAGTCTTTACTTGCGGAACAGCAACTTTTAAAATATATTTTTACGTTATATGCTTTATTTTTATTTTTATAAACTGGTCAAAAGGTTGTTGATGCAATTATAAACTGCCTTCAATTACAATTGTATACATATATTACTGAACCACTCAAGTCTGTAGTAAAAATGACAAAATCAAGAATAATGAAACATATTCCATTATTAAAAAACACAAATGGATTCTATGCCCAGCCCTAGTCCAAACATTTAGAGGAAAAAACAATCAAATAATCTCATAAAAACATTGTGTTTACCCCAGAATTAAGTGAATTCTAATTTATTGCACTTTTACATAATGCCATGTAATGTGGTTCTAGAGCGTTTAAAAGTTTGCAACATTGTCATTTCTGGGTCTTTTCACACAAGGACTATAAGGATCTTTGAGAACTCACTGCGCTTGATCGCTCCTGCCAGATTGTCTAACAAGTAGTTGAGCAGTCTCCGTGTGCCATCAGGCTCCTGGTAGAGGCTCATAATTTCTTGTGCAAGTGGATTTCCTAACAAAAGATGTCAGTTTTCAGCACGAAAGAACGACATAATCAAAAACAAATGTTGTGGGAAAGTTACCTTTCAACCCCAGTGTTTGTAACTGAAATAGTTTTCCCAATTCAAATGGTAGAACCCGCAACTGGTTGTTATTTAAAAGCAGTTCCCTGTCAAAAATAGATACAATCAGAGTAATGCAATCATACATTTTAGATAAACATACAGGCACAAATCTAAATGCTACCTGAGAGACACCATGTTGCCGAGCTCAGCCGGCAGACTCCTGATCTTATTGGATGAGAGATCCAGGTACACCAGGTTGTGTAGTTTGGCAATGTCTGGCGGGATGCGTGACAAGGAGTTGTCACTGAGGTGCAGGGCAGTGAGATGGGTAAGAGACCACAGAGCTGTGCTGAGACTCCTTACTCGACCTGCAACAGGTAAGACAGACACAAAGACGCAGTGTTATGATGGAAGGTTGGCTGCTTTGGCAAAACAGCTTTCGATGCCCCATTGTATTGCATTGATGACAGGAAAGAGCTTATAATGCAAAACCAACTTTTTGGAGTTTTCGACCATGTTATTCCCTCATCAAAAACATGCCTAAAGTGGTTTAAAAGTAATTCAAGTATGTTTGAGTGATGTTGGCTTTCTCCTGCACACTATTCGGATCTTATGTTTGAACCATTCTCCAGCGCTCCGCCCACAAATACGGCTCCTCCCGTTAGGTGTTGTGAGAGAGGCGGGGTGATAGCGGTTAACAGCTACAAAATGTTGTTGACTTGTTTACGCCATTTCTCTTTTTGGCTTTTTTATTGAAAAGGTGTCCAGAAAGAAAGTGCATGTTCCTCAACTGCTGCTGCCATGTGACACCACAATGGGCCAACCTCATCCGCACGTCATGCGGGAGGTCGGTGAAAAGTGCCTGGGATTAGAGGCGGGTCATATCATATCGTTCATGATATATAATTTGCTTGTGGGGCAATAAGAAATCTGGAACACCACGATATAATTCCGCGCACACTGCAGCAGATTTTCCTCACAGTTGTGAAGTGAATCTGATATTTCAGCAAATTGCGAACGCTAACGGCAAGAGATGTATTAAAAATCAATGTTGAGGTGAGAAATGGAACAATTGAACACATATTAAATATCCTTAAATCCTACATTATAATTGCACACAGATAGCACACAGCGGTATCATTTTGACTCAAATAGATGCTTTTACAATTTATCTGTGCCGAGGCAGAACTGATTTTACTCTCTTGCATGAAAAAAAAAAGGTTAAAACACCTTTAAACAAGTCAAATATTGATGCCATTGTTAAGTATTTAGTCTGGAGTCATTCATATCGTCAATTATACCTTATCGCAAATTTTCTCTTTTATATGATATATGTTTCGCCATATTGCCCTACCTGGGATCCAGAGTCGTGCAATCAGGTGTGTTTAATTCAGTGTTGCAGGGGCTCACTGACCATTACAACAAAAGCAAACTTTGGTTATCTCAGGTTAATGTGCTTCGCTCATTGATTCTGCATAAAACAATGAAGATTTTCACTCCCCTGTGATATTTTTTTCTCTAAGCAGCCATGTTTGTTTTTGATACAATGGATCACACACGTTCCTGATGGGCTAAACCACGTCAATTTTGCCTAACTTGTAAAACTGGTCCAGGCTTCACATCCCTACCCAGTCATCGCACCCAGAACTTTCTTACTGTCGAGAGCTTATCATTCACCTATCCATACTCTTTATCAAACTTGAAACAGACGAGCCCTTATCCTGGCTTGGAAGTGCAACATATATTTAAATAGTCAACTTTCATGTTAAAAATATCAAACGACATTTACATTTAGGAGCTGTTAACCAGAGGCCTGTACTACGAAGCTGGCTGAACTGATCCTGGATAAGTTCCTCTTACCTGGATTCACTTAACTGAGGCATGAGCGTCTCTGGATAAGCTGTAGCTCATTCTGTCAACCCAAGATTTTCTGAATGACACTGAGCGCGTTCACATAAGGGGAGGAGTCAGCGCCCACCAGCCAATTAGGACAATTGAGATGGGAAGAGCGCCGCACTTCTCACAGGAGGAACAAGCGATCATCCTCAATAAATATGATGACGTAAAAAGTACAATTCTGACAAAGGGAAAAATGATGGCAGCAGCTAAAGTCAGAAAAGACAACAGGGAAAGTATTGCTGATTCACTCAATGCGTAAGTTTGAT
The DNA here is from genome assembly GCA_019453435.1 of Rhinogobius similis. Taxonomy (NCBI): domain Eukaryota; kingdom Metazoa; phylum Chordata; class Actinopteri; order Gobiiformes; family Gobiidae; genus Rhinogobius; species Rhinogobius similis. The sequence goes on along the minus strand of CM033630.1, from coordinate 21,359,513 downwards.
GAGTAGCCTACGCGTTATGTGCAAAGCTTCATCCATCCAAATACTCCAACATCTCTTCAAAGGACAATTTCAGGACGTTAGAACCAAGCTCTGGTTTGAGTAATAATGATCCTGTCTTCTTTAATGCAGTTGTAACTCTATGGGAGTAATAAGTCTAAGAAAATTGTGCAAAATGGTAGGTAATTAGGCTATGACGAGCTTCACTTTAATCATTTGCATGTAGACCCAAAAATATCCTCAACAAATTTTGAGTCTGTGGGACGGGAAATGATCAAGGAACACTACAAATGCGTCCGGCAAATCATTTTAACTTTGTTTAGTGCCATTAGCAGCAATGAAGGGCTCTAAAAGTCAAAACTCAATACCTTCATGAGAGAACCAGTTCTTCTCAAAAAGATAATCATTTGGGAAATCCAGTGGGTTTTGGAGATCCCTAAACATTATCTCGGTGCAAGCGCTCCTTGTATAACCTGTGCGCCGAAATCAAAACGCACAGTTTTAAGTCCATAAATAATCACTGGACTCATTCTGACCATTTCTGCACTAATTTCAACAACCAAAAACACATGGATATATTAGCATTACGGCTCCATTGCTAAATGGCTTCTAAAAGCCTTTTTTCACAATGATTATTTTCTACGGTCGTCAGCAATGAAAGCTCCAACACAAATCTAAACAGCTGGAAATTGTGTCATTCTTCAGTGTGAAATACATATTTCAAGGGGACAAAATAATGTATCATGTGTCCACAACTGCTTCAGATATATTGCCCTACTGGCAATGAAGAATGGGTAAAATGCAAAGAACAAATTTCCCTATGGGGACAATAAAGTCTACCTTTACCTTAACAGAGAGAAAGTACACTTCACAAAATGGAAAAAAAAAACTGCCTGTAACGGTCTTATGCCCGCCATCATAGAGCTGCTGCTCATTTTAAACAAATATTCGCAAATTACTTTGTGAACTCCAAAAACGCATAATTGCTCAGTTGCAGTTACTAGGTCAACATGTTATCACCAGTTTAGTGCTTCTAGGAACATTTTCAGATCATGTCAAAACCAGTTTTAATTGCGTTGTTTCTCAATGTGCAACACTTTTAATGGACCCAGAGCTGAGAAATAGATGCCCTGGTAAGAGGGCGGGATGGAGTGGGCTAGGAAACTTAAGAAGGGGACCACCCGGTTGGAAAAACCGTAGGGCTGCAACTAACGATTATTTTGGTTATCGATTAATCTTTCAATTATTTTTTAGATTGATCTGTTACTTCAAAAATAACTTTTTTGCCTTGTATAAAGATTAATGTGTGTTGTTTATTTCAATAGACTAGTTGATGCAAATAATACACCATGTTTAAACAGAATATTAAACTGAGGTTTAGGATTATAACAATAAAGTTTGAATTTATGATGTAAATAGGCTTAAAGCTCAGCGTTACTGGCTGTAATAGCAGAGCTTTGGTTCTACAGTCACAAACAGCTCGTGTCTGATGGTGTATGAAGCTGACATCAACACAAGTGTACAGTTTTCACTGCGGCGCGTACAGTTGCGTGTGTATAGTCTGTGGTGATGAGCGTGCATATTCCAAGCTCCAAGTATATTATGCGTGCCGTACGTATGTACAGTTGACTGTGAACGCCACCTGCACTCTCACTCCACTGAGAAATATAGTCGCCTGACGCCTGGTGATCATGCGGTGCGACAGACGACGAGTAATGTCAAGCTGACATGAGGAGCGCATTCTCGTTTCACTTTCCAATGAGTTGCGGTTAACATGGTCTCTCTTTTGGGCAGGAATCTATCTTTCGATGGTCATTATGTGTGTCTCTAACGTGCTCTGCAGCACTCTGTGTGGAAATACATCACTGATGTCCAGAGCACACCTGCATCTGTTAGATCTGCCACATTATTTGAAGACACTGCTGAAGAGGCGACGCATTGACATGGCCATCGTGCTTTGACGATGTCGGGACATCATTGCAGCTCTACTTGACCCATAAATGAAAACTCCATAGTAGAAGTTACTGCCCTTCTTTAAGTTTGTTAAAAATGTGCATACAATTTTGGCAGAATTGAGATGAAACAATCCTAATATAAACACAGACAAACACACAACTCTCACCACTAATTTCCAGCTCAGCCCAATACGACTTCTTCCCATTGGCTGCCTCCTCGCTGGACATAATTGTGTACATCCGCCTTGGATCCGGCGGGTCATATTTTTCCTTGGGCATTCCTATAACACTAAAGAAACATCAGTAAATCAATTACATCAGTGTTTAATTGACTTTAACACATTTAAAATATTACATAAGTGTCAATAAACCCTTGTTTAAAGCTGAAGTATGTACATTTTCTTACAAAGGGTCCCTCATCTGCTTGTTTCACAAAATTATATTACTTTGCTTAGAATGTTCCACAGTAATTGAATAAACGTATTTCTATTCATCTTTATTATTTTCAAATTGCAGGTTTTTTATTGACAAAGATATTTTGTTTGGTGTAGTCGCCTGTCTGTTTCCATGACGATTGCTAAATTTTATGCCATTGAGGAACATTCCGGGCAAAACATCCATGAAGAAAAGGAGGTTTAGTCTAAAAACTCAATCTAAAAACTCACATAGTGCCCCTCTATATCATAACTTTTTAATTTGATGTCAGTATGCATTTTCTAAGATTATATTTTACAACTTCTTGAATGTCTTCCATCACACGATAAGACATTATTAGTTTTATATTTAGCTAATTCACTGGCGAGTTGATGGGCTATTACACACATCTTGTAACAATATTCAGATTAATGGTACTGAGAATTTGCAAACTAAAGTAGATGAGAAGCACTGCTAATTGGTACAGCGCCTCGTTAAATAGGTGAGATTATACTTTACATAACACAAATCAAACGGCTAAAGAAGCAACATTGCGTGGCTAAAATGTTACTGCCAACTGCAAATTACTGTAAATTTTGAAGACAACGCACACAGTAAAAATTAAACGGTATTGCTTCCTGTGCCAAGATAATGTTAGCAACAACACATGAAACTGGGCTAACTGATTAGCCTAGCTTAACCTAAATAGCCAGGTTAGCCATCAAAGTAACGCTGCACATAAACATTGCACGACCCAATTAATTTCAACCTAAAGGAAGGTTTACATTATATCACATCAAGTGCATTGGGATTTTATTACCAGTAAAATGAAGTGCAGGCAATTTCTTAAGTGAAACTGCTGGATTTTGTGCATTTGTTGTTTACATAATAGCGGAACAACTAGCATGCGCATTAACAGCTAGCTAGGCCACGAAGTATCAACTCGTTTAGCCGCTAATCGTTCTTTAAAAACTGGATAAAGCAATAACATTTACATTAACACGGAAGGCATATGCACATGACGTTTCAGTGATCGTCTGGAACCAACAGTGAGCAATTAGCCTAGCTTCTGTTAGCATGTTAGCTTGAAAGATCCGAATAATTCTGAGCTACGTTATGTTCTCTGTTCAGCTGTGCTTTATGTGCAAGATATTGTACCGTTTATAGAAAATGCGTTAGACGTGCTTTAGAATAAGAGGGAAAATGTTTATATCTTTGGAGGAGGAATTCAGTTTTACCTTCAAGAGCATACCAAATAGCGAGGACGACTGCGTGTTCTCTTTTGTTTTCTAGCTACTTCTCCCCCGTTTCCGCTGCTGTATCATGGCGACTGTCAGGGCTTTTTTTCCTCTCTGACGATAACTGCGCTTCTTCCTATTGGCCACAGTGTACACGGGCCAACCAGCTGTTGAGCCAGACCAAATACTCAATTTAAATGAAAAAACAGGCCAGAATAAAAAAACAACAACAAAAAAACAAAAACAGTCTATGTCACAATACAAAGAATAATTGTCAGGGTTTTTTCTGATACTATAGTTTTGCTTGTACTTAAATAATACTTTGTTTGAAGTAACAATACTCTTCCTGAGTAAATGTGAGCTTGTCTATCCACGAGTTTTAGACTGATGAGAATTTAGAGTCGTTGCCAATTTAAAACAAACATCTTTAAAATGGGAAAAAAGTCTCAAAGTGCTGCATTATAACGGTTACTTTATGTTAACAATGAATAAAGAACTCAAATATTTGCTGCAATAACAACTTCACTTTTTTGCTGGTATTGTTTTTTTGTGTCTACTCTTGTAAATATTAGAATCTGATTACAATTCAATGATTGGCTGTCCAACAATGCTAAGCTTACATTAACTCATAAATCAGATTTAAATCACATGGTGTGTCCAAAATGTTACTCAGTAGCCTACACAAGTAGTTGTACTCAAGTACTTGAGCACAAATTTATTTCAAATTCAATGCATGAACTATCAGCTGTAGTCAGGGATCAAATACATTTTTTTGTCGTTGTTCTCTTATGAATAAATAAATATATTTTTTAATAATCATGTAGTAATGTTGGTTTATTTCTCTGTTTTATTCAATGTAGTTTACCAGCACGGACCTAAAGTGTTTACCAGCACGGACCAAAATAAAGACATAAAAGACCTAATTGTTTTGTGTGACAACAATCAATTTTTTAATTACAAAAGACAATTTAAAAAATAAATAGGTTTAACAATGAAATCATGAAACAGCTTGAAAGTAACAATTTCAAGCATTTAACACTGACAGACATCCATTAAATGATCCTGTAAGTAGCTGAGTGACTCCTCAACATGCAGAGGTAGTGTTTCACCAATGTCTTCCTGTGATCTGGAAAGGAAGGCCTCAACTGCTTCACGCACAGCACATTTGGACACCATGTCTTCAGGCTTGTAATTCCATGCGCCAATTTTGTTTTTTCGGTCTATCTTGAGATATCCTAAATAGGAAATAGAAGACAATTTGAGTTAACAAAGATGAAAAAGTAGTTTACCATAGCCACCGACTGTTGTGAGTCGGAGGGCAGGCTTACCTTTCATTGCATTGCTGTAGCTGAGTAAAAACATCCAGAGATGATGGATCAATTCTTCCCATCTTCGCCATTTTTCTGTGCCATCCTACGAAAACACATGAGGACAAGAGTTCAGTTACGACATAAAAGGTTACATTTTCAGTCCCCTTTTTCATCAAGCAGCAAACCAACAAACCAGTCACATGGTATTTTGGCAGATGTCATCTTCTATGTATGATAGTATACAGTTGTAATATTTACAATGGTGTCCAGTGACAGGGTGCAGTTCTTCAGAAAGTGGAGCAGAAGACTGAGCGACATGGGCACAGAGGTTTTGACTGGGCAGGAATAGTCCAGCAGATGTTGCAACAGCTTACACCTAAGCCGCTTGCTCTGCAGACTCTCCAGCAGCAGCATTCTGCAGGTCAAGAACACAGAATTCTATTATAAAACAAAAAAACTACAACAATTAATACAGAACTAGTGGCATCACACATTAAATAAAGAAAAGCCCTTCCATTGCAAAAGATTAATTGCTATTATTGCAATAGTGCAGAGTACGAGTGGTATTATTACACCTTTGTGGTCGCAGCGGTACATTGCTGATGAGCATGTGGAAAAGCTCCTGAGAAAGCTTGACAGAGCTTATGGTTGGAGAGCAGTCCACCTCTAAAGCCAAAGACAGCATCCTCTGGAAGATGACCACCATTCTGCCAAAGTAAAAGAGCAAACGTTTTTTTTAAATAATCATGTAGTAATGTTGGTTTATTTCTTTGTTTTATTCGATTTTGTTATTAAATATTACTAAATTATAAATATAAAACATTCAACAAAAATGCATGCTGCAATCTTCTTACCTGGTGTGTTCTCCTTTAATATCACTACCATCCGTTGATTTCTCAATGGCAGAAAACAGCCACTTACAGATGTCCCTGAAAGAGAGTATTAACATCATAGCTCTTTGTCTCATGCACGCACACACTCATGCACGCACACACACATGCACATGCACGCACACACACATGCGCACACACTTACACACACACACACACACACGCGTGCATACACATGCACATGTGTGCACACACACGCACACATGCACATGTGTGCACACACACGCGTGCGTACACATGCACGTGTGCACACACACGCACACACACATGCACACACATGCACATGCGCGCACACACACGCAAACACACATGCAAATGCGCGCACGCACGCACACAAAACTAAAAGACCAATTGCAAATGCAAGTCTATCAGATAACTGAAAATTATTATTGTCAAATGAAAAATGCTTACCTAATATGAGGAAACTGTTGATCAAACGACAACATGGCTTTGGCAATAGACTGATACAGTGCAGACGTTGATTGTTTGGTCTTGAAATCATCCTCCAAGGTTTGCACTACATAATCTAAGAACATGCGCAGGCTCTCAGGTTGGAGTTCCTTTGGGCAAGAGAAAGGAAAAGTGCGAAAAACAAACACCGTACAAAAATATATAATGATAATTTATAAGGTTTAAATTCAGAAGGTGTGAAATAGGTGTTACAGTATCAAAGTTGTGCGATTATTGTGCAAAGATGAATAAGGTTAAAGTATTATTATGCTCCCCACATGAAAACAGATTCCATTAGTGTGTGAAAAGGTTGTTTTCAACCTACCCTGTTTTCAATGACACTACTCAGCATTTCCCAGTTCCATGAGACAGACTCTTTATCCACAATGTGATGTCTATAAAACCAAATGAGAATGCATGAAAACATAACAATGAAACAACTAAACATTTGGCTCTCATGTTCTAACCTTTGTGTTCTCATCAGAAACCTGTAAGCTTGCACACAATTGTGATGTGGAGACTGTGGGTTGAGCAGGATGTCCTTCAGCAGGTGGAGGGTGATCTCTTTGGGCAGATAGTAACCAGGTTGTAGCAGGTCTGACAGAAGCTCTAGCGTTCCCTCTGGATAACTTTCTTGCATGGTAGTGTAAACCATACTGAGGCTCTGCTGAGCAAGCATCTGAGGATGATTTTGTCCATCCGTCTTTTAAATAGAAATAAATATTGTTAAAAAGAAAACTGGTACAGAGTTATAATTAACAATCTACTTTCTTACCGGAACATCACCTCCATCATGCAATAATCTCTTGACAGCAGCAGGACATACATAACACTTATCATCTTCTGTGGGTGACGTACAGTCCAAGTCCAGTCCAAGTTCAAAGTTTGCCATCTCATCTTCTCTGCTTTCCTCCCAGCTAAATGATACTGGACTATTATCTCCAAAATCATCTTCATCATACATGAAAGAGTCTTTGTCCAAATATATTATTCCAGATACTGATGGATCAGATTCAGGAGGAGGACTATGGCTGACAGGCACTTTGTCAAATGTCACCTTATCATATTGTGGTTCAAGTAATTCTGTCATGTTTAAGCTTTCACATTTAGGAATTGTTTTCAGGGGAGCGTTGACATCATCAGGATGAAAAGCAGAGGGACAGGCTGGAAAGCTGTTTCTGGATCCACTAAATGCTGGTTGAAGTGTTAGAGTTCCAACAGGGAGAGAAGGGCTGTAGGCTCGGAGCTCATTTAATAATCCGTTTTGTCCTCTGCTGAATGCAGAAGCACATGCTGGAGACGGAACAGATGAAAGTTCATCAGTGATTTGTGTTAAAGTTGGCTGAGAGAGTTGGTGCTCTTGGTGTAAATGGTCAGCTTGGCTACACTGAGCCACAGGAGGTTTTCTGCGAAATCCAGTGACTTGACCTTGGCAGAAATTGCCCTGCAGCGTCTCCATAGAGGGCTGAAGGCCATAAGGTGTTGTATTTGACAAGTCTCTTGTGCGGTCTCTAAGACCTTTGCTGTCACATTGTTTAAGATGTAATGACAACGTCTCACCAGTTTTAATCACACAGACTGTACCTGATGTTAGAAGTTCACTAAGATTATTTTCTACAATGGAGAGTCTCTTTAACACTACTGATGTTTTCAGATGATAGGACGACTTTTTGGTGAGCTGTGTTTTTTGTGGTGTTAAGAGGCTTCTTTCCACACAAACTTGGGTTGTTTTAAAACTAATGCTTGAGTCTCCTGGACAGTCAGCTTTTAAAAACTGCTTGGAGGTATCTGTAGCCGTTTCAACTACCAGGCTGTCATCTAATGGTGGAGTTATTAAATCCTCCTGGTCTCTACACCTGTTGTTGTAGTCAAAGTCCACCACTGCTGGAGTTGGAGTAAATGTTGAAAACATGTTTAGTTCTATAGAAGCCGATCTTGGGTTTGTGAGGTCAATAATACTCTGCAAAAAAGACAAAAGAGAAAAGACATTCCTCTGTCAGTGTTTCCTGTTAATGTTTTGGATTTATATTGCACCTTGAAGACACTCAAAGCACTTTACATTTCATTATTCATTCAGTCTGTGGTGGCTAGCAACTAAGGAAAAGATGCACTAGGAGTCAAGGTGGCACCTGGTACTCGCAGTGGTCTCTGGCTAATGCTAATGTAATTAAGTGTCTAATTTGTGTCATAAAAATGATACTGCTTTCTCAGAGTGGGCATTTATCTGGCATCGGTTTACTTATCCATGGGTTTCAGAATGATGACAAATGAGCACTGTAGCCTAATGATTAACAATTTAAAACATAATGTATTATATCTTGGACTGGGGAAAAAAATCTTGAACATTTTTGCATAGAACGGGAATCTGTCCCCAAGTTCTAAAGTATTTGGAGTCATCTGGTGTCTCCATGGAGATTGCTAAATATTATGCCATTTTAAGGAGCATAAGGCAAAACAAAACAAAACAACATCAAAACAACATGTCCATGAAGGACAGAAGATTTTACTAAAATGTAACTGTAAAATGTAAGATAATTAACTAAGAGGTTTCATGACTTTTTCTGTGTGTATATATATATATATATATATATATATATATATATATATATATATATATATATATATATTTTTAATTGTATTGTATTTCACTTTGTGGTCATGTGTATGGACTGAATGTTTTGTGCCTGTTTTATGTCCTGATGTTTTCATCAACCTGCCAATGGGACTACAGATGAAAATTAGCCTCTAAGGCTAACTCTGGCAGATTTACACATTGTACTAACACATGTTCATTAATGTGCACTGTCCCATTTTAAATAAAATAAAATAAACACAAAAAACAAGCAACGGTGCTACTGTGACTTTTTTGAGCTTATAATCATGTTCTAACAATGTTCCGTCATCAAAAACATACCTGAAGTAGCATTCAGCTGTATTCACGCTGTTCTGAAGAATGTTTATTCAAAAATCCTCCCCCTTCAAGCATCAAACACTCGTCGTGCGCACTCTCTCGATCCGGGATGTATTTTCATACTTCATACGTCACTTATTAGAGAATGTTCCGCTGTTTTTAGTCCTTAAATCATCAGAACGAGTTTAGTGTTCATCTAAACTCGTTCTGGACACTTCTGTCGTCTTAACACGATAACTGCTGCAGCAAATCTGTCATTTTCAGGACTAACTTCACTATATTGTATATATTGCGCTGCCGCCATCTGCTGGCTAGACGCATCAGTAAGTGTAATTTCATAGTGACTGATAACACCGGTCATAGAATGAGTAAGAAATTTTTTAAAAACATGAGATGGCATAAGTAAGGCACTCAAAAGCATGTTTAAAGGCTAACGGCAATATGAAAAAAGCTGAATATTTTCCCTTTAATACTTGCACACCCCTCTGACAAAATAACTGAAATCACTCGCCATCAATAAGCTTCTTACACCTCTCAACTGGAATTTTGGACCACTCTTTCTTTGCAAACTGCTCCAGGTCTCTTATATTGGAAGAACCTTTTCCCAACAACAATTTTAAGATCTCTCATAAGGTGTTCAATGGGATTGAGATCTGGACTCATTGTTGGCCACTTCAGAACTCAGCTTTCTGACACTGGGCCCTACATTGCGACCCAAAATCCTTTGATAATCCTCAGATTTCATGACGCCTTGCACATAGTCAAGACACCCACTGCCAGAGCCAGCAAAGCAACTCAAAAACATCTTCGAACCTCCACCATATTTGACTTGTAGATCCTGTGTTCTTTTCTTTTCATGCCTCAATCAGTTTTCTGTAAACAGTAGAATGACGTGCTTTACCAAAAAGCTCTATCTGTCCACTCATCTGTTCACAAGACGTTTTCCCAGAATGATTTTGGCTTACTTCCATATAGTTTGGCAAACAGCAGTCTTGCTTTTTTATGTCTCAGTGGGGTCCGCCTGGGTCTCCTGCCATAGTGTTTCATATCTTTCAAATTTAGACGAATAGTTCAGCTGACACTGATGCTGCAAGAGAGCTTTAATTTAATTGGAACTTGTTTGGAACGTGGAGCTGCTTATCCACCATCCGGACTGTCCTGCGTTGCAACCTTTCATCAATTTTTCTCTTCCATCCACATCCAGAGATTAGCTACAGTGCAATGGGTTGCACACTGTGGATAAAGGAAGATCAAGATCTCTGGAGATGGACCTGTAACCTTGAGATTGACGATATTTTTCCACAATTTTGGTTGTCCAGTCTTCAGACAGTTCTCTTCTCCTCTTTCTGTTCTCCATGCCCAGTGTGGCTCTTACTGACACACAATGTGAAGACTGAGTCAACTTCTCTCCATTTTATCTGCTTTCAGATGTGGTTTTTACATTGCCCACACCTGTTGCCCCAGGTGGGTTTAAACAAACATCACATTATCTATCATGAAAAGGAACCATTTTGTCCGGCCAATTTTTGGAGTTTTGAGTGAAATTATGCATTTTTGTTGTTGTTTTTGTCCTCTGTTTTTGTGTTGTTTGTGTGTACTACACACAAAGGAAATTAACATGCGTAACTATACCACATGTGTAAATACTATACAGGGAGAAATACTAACCCTATTCTATAACAACAACCATTTTAATACTGAATGAACATACACAATTATCAGATATTCTTACCTTGAAAAGTGTAGCATGTCAAATATAAACAGTGTAAAACACAGAACAACGCATCAATAATGTATTTGTTTGATTTTAAGTGTAGCATGTCAAATATAAACAGTGTAAAACACAGAACAACGCATCAATAATGTATTTGTTTGATTTTTTGAAAACATACCGACGGTATCTTGACGTCAAGGGCATCGACGTCCACCCGCACCGAGGACAGGGGCAACATCCCATTTTTATTGGAGTAGAAACCCACGACCTCCACATCAGAGTCACTGTCGGAGTCCGAGCTCAGAGTGATCACCACAGCCATGTCTTCTGACTGTTGTGATTAGCTTTGAGTCTTACAAATACAAAAAATGTCACCACAGTCAAAGAAAACAGAACAAAGGCCGTCTTGATCTTGGCAGATAAAATACTAGGTTTAGAATTGGCCCGCGAGACAATCTTCTACTGCCCATTGTCTATTACAGTGTTGTACGCTAACGTCAGGGTTAGCTTAAAAGCGATGATTGTACCCATTCAGGATATCTTCAAACGTATCCTTCAACAGAAAGAGGCCAGTAAAATGTACTTATTTGATTACCAAGTCTACTTGCCTGCATATACGAGTAAAACACTGTGTGTGAGACACTTCCGTGTTGTCTTCACGCAGAAGGAGATTTTGATTGGACAACACAGATGACGCGCACGTGGCTGGGCTGCCACTGGCTGCCATCAATGGATACGTTTGAAAATCGAAAAATGTAGGTTAAATATCTGCGCATACAGTTTAAGCAAATAGATAAATATAGAAATTCTACTAAGTATGATTTTCTAAACTCCATACATTTATTTACACATTTCTTTTTTTTTTTTTAAATAATGCAAATAAAGTTAAACATTATGCATTTTAATAATACGCTGCGAGTTGTTATAGCAATTCACAATTCAGAACATTATATTATATCTTTTGAATTGTGAAAAGGTATATAATCAGGAAGATGAAACCCATGAAAGCATATCCAGACTTTTAAATGGGAACTGTATAGACAAATATCTCCTGCCCAGCAAGGAAATGCGACCACATTTTTATCAATATAAACTCTGCGTCTGTTTTTGTCATAATAACAAATTCACTGCATTAGGCTTTTCTTTACCACCAATTCGTTTGATCTCCACGGTGTTTGTGTAATATTCTCATTGATCACTAGACGGCGCACATGTCACACAAGAAATATGACTTGGCTCCTTTGCTCACAGTGCTGAGCAGCTTGGAAATGTTACAGTTCAGTTAAGAGTCGGGCTTTATTTATGTAGCCTGAAATATTATAAAATGGCTTGCATTTCCTTAATGCAGATCCTGACAGCATATTTAAGTTGTGTGCTGTGGAGTGTAGTAGACTGTCGCAGAAAATGTCACAGATGACTTTTTTGGTTGTAAGTCTTGCTTGTGACATGCACATCAAGAATCTATCCGAGCTTAAAGTGACTTTATAAAATCCAGAAATCAGAGTTGGGAGGAGTTCACCTTATAGATAGATTTGGTCCAATATTATTCTGAATGCAGAACTTTCAATGGGTCTGATATGGGCTTTAATGTAGCATCTTATTCCTACCAGCTGTTTGAGGTGAATGCCATGTCTGTTGAGCCTGTTTATGAAAAAAGACTGAATAAACACTATGAATAAACAAAGTGTTAGAATGTGAATGATCTCTATGCTAATAGTCCAGAAAAAATCAGAAAATGTCATCAAGAAATAGAAAGAAAGAAAGAGATAAGTCAAATGTTAAGTTTGGATTCATAAGCGAGTGTGATGGATAATATGATTAACTTTGAAGTTAAATGCAGATCACTGTAGGCCTAAAGGTTTAGACTTAATCTCGGTAAATTACTTCTAAACTGAATGATTCACTGACTGATTGCACTCAGGTATCATGAACTCTAATAGTAAATAATAATGCCTCTCACTTGTAATGCATTTACAGAGCCTCTCAAAGCTCTTCTCTGTTGTCATTATTCTTTCACTCTTCACTTTCACACAGCTGCTGGGGCAGACTGACGGAAGCAAGGCTGCCAATATGTGCCATTGGCCTCTCTGTTCAACACCAATCATTCACGCGAATACCACTTTTCGCCCAGCCACCCTCGTGTGGCATCTGGTGTTCCAGCAGTCTCCCATCCAAGAACTGCCGGCCCCGACTCGCTTCCTGCATCTGACAAGATCAGGCAGTGACAAGCAGGTGAGTCCTTCACCGGTGTGGCCTTGATTTGAAAGGAGGACAATGCAGCGGCACATTCTAAACCGTTATAAGGAATACATTTAGAAACAACATAGGGTTATGGGACTAACCCTTATTCGGTCTCGGTGGCCTCTACGCGTGGATACATGTTCTGAAAATAAACACTGCCTCTGAAGCACATCTAATTGAGCTCTCAGAAGGAAATCCAAGTTCAATTAGACACAAAGCAGACCTTTGAGTCCTAAATGTGCCCCCACAACTCTCCTGTCCATACAAGGCAAACAAAACTAAATCCCTGCAATCAGAACATGTAGTAAATCTCAGCATGTCTGCTCGACCAAACATGAGTGCATTGAGAGGCAAAACGACTAATATGTGGCCAACTGGCTCAAAGACAACATGCAAGACAAAGTCTGTGAATCACTCCGACCTAAAATAGAAACAGCCTCTTTTAAGTGTCAAACTGTGAAATGAGAATGGATAATCAAAGATAATCAATCGTGTGGAGGATGTTTTTTTTCCCTATGGGCTATGGAATACAACTTAACATAAATGATAGGCTACCCTCATAGTTTTTTGGGGGGGATCTCTAACGTTGTCTTTGTGCTCATAGTCCATTGTCTATTTGAACACCCCCAACAAAAGTGATGGTAGGACTCTCTGAGAAGAAAAAGTCTAAAGGTTGATTTGAAATAATGGTGATCTGGTTTGTGAAAAAAATAAGTTATTTTTGCAAAACTCTATTGTTTTGAAGGGTTGTAGAGTTTTCTATTTTCTAAAAGATCTGGAGAAATTTCTTCACACAATAAACCAGACTCAAAACGATGGATAGAATATGTAAATATGACAAAAGCAGCACAAAGGAAATGCCAGATGTAAGAGAGGAGACAATGGTTTTCAACATGTGCATTCTTCTAAAAATGGAAGATGACACAACAAAGAGACAATGTTTGGGTGCGTCTGCCTCTCTCTGTCTCACGGTTTGTCCTGCCGTACTTCATCATCAATATTCATCTTACATACAAACGGATTACATTGAGTGAATTTATTGATTGTCTCGCCTTGACTTTCTTTGTAGCTTTGAGTCAAAGAGCATATGTTTAAATTAATAATTTTATGCAAAGGCCTTAGAAGAAAGCCACGGATGCAGCAGGGTTACAACTCACAAAGGATTATATCAAATAATTATGATTAAAAAGACAGAACATAAATAGAAGCCACTGTGCCGATTATTCATAACCACCTGCTGCTCAGTGTCAAACAATTTAATAAATAATTGTAGAACTGTTTGGTTCCTGTCAGCTGTGTTACTCTCAAAGAATCACCATGCACCTGCCAAATGTTGTGCAGTGGCATTGTATCATTAGGGGGTTTGCACCAGTTTCCATTTGATGCTTGTTCACACAGAGTCCACTTTGGGGACCATTTGGGGAATATTTTTTTAAATTCCTGCTCTGGAGCAGGTAGTTTCCAGTCAGACCAGGAACACATTTACAAGACTCCCTTTATTGGAAAACATTTTTCATTCATTCTCAGTTCATGTTTATTACAAACTCCACTGATCCATCTGAGATTTACAGTTCCAAATTTACCAATTATATCTATTAAGTAGTAATTCAAATGATGAATACCTGTACAATGTTTACTAAAAATTATGTATTAATGTTACACAGTCTTCGTGATTTACAGTGTTTATAGAGATCATTTTTGTGATTTTCCTTAGGTGGGCTAAGCATTATTTAACTACATTTGGTCTATTGCTTGTCAAAAGTGTATGTTTCATAGATCTATTATTTCATTATTGTGGTTATGTGGCTTCATTTGGTGGTGCCTTAAGGGCGGAGCCAGGGTTCCTATTCATGGACTCCTGCACACATCAAGCACAAGCTAAGGCCCAGGCTGTCACAGTGACAAGTCTTTA
This sequence comes from Rhinogobius similis, assembly GCA_019453435.1. NCBI lineage: Eukaryota > Metazoa > Chordata > Actinopteri > Gobiiformes > Gobiidae > Rhinogobius > Rhinogobius similis. Next base: position 21,344,481 of record CM033630.1, on the reverse strand, counting down.
GATTTTTCCTTCAATGTGCAATAAAATCAGAACAAAGGGGAAAAAAATGTTTTTCTCCCCTACTCATTAAATATATAAATGTTCTACACAGATGCTAATGTTGAAGCCAGTTAGACCCTGTGTCAACTGCTATCGCTGTGTGAACGCGCACAAGGGGACTGTGTGGTTCCTCTGACTAAACAGGGACTGAGGGATTATAGGGACTTAGTTCTTTAGTACTGTTGTGTGAAAAAGCGTAATTTCAAGCAAAATCTTTGCATAAATGAGTTTGGCTGTATTAGTGAAATGCTTGTGACCAGTGCACGTCATCAGGTAATCTGTTTAGTAAATGTACAAAGAGTTTATTGTGCCATTTCTCTGATTGAAGCCAGTGCACAGACAGAGCACGAAGCTCTGAATGTGCATCAACACAGAACAATATGGCTTGATTTACTCAAAGCACTCACACTTAATTACCATCAGACCAGAATCATTCATTTTGAAGAGTTTGATTTCAAAGGGTACTCCAACCAAGTCACTAGACTCATCCACACATTTTGGGCAAATGTAACTGTGCTCTTGTCTTTAAATGGGCCTAATTATAGAGACACCTTTTCGTATAACGCTTCATTTTCATAGATCTTTGAAAATCATTTAAAAAGTGGTCCATTTGGTGCCCTCAGTTCGTCCAGATTTTATGCGGATTCCATGTTTTTATGCCCACTCTTTACGCTTACTAATTATTATCAAAATCAATGCATAATAATATGAAGGGGGTTATGCAAATGAACTATTTTAAATTCAATGTATAATTTATCACAAAGAGTTTAAGGAGACACAGTGACCAAACTGTAAATCCTTATTTTTTCAATTACATTATATTCCTCATTTTCCTCACTGATTGTAATACAACAAGTTTTATGAAGAAAAAAATAAACAAAAAACTGCCCTAATATAATTGTGACATCAAGTTGTTGTTCAACACGTGAATAACCTAACTTAAGGTTAAAACTTTGCCCTCACAAACCCAAACTTTGTGTTCTGGCATCTGACCTTCAGGGCTTCATTAACTCTGTGGCACTTTCCGTTTTCTTTGCTGTTTCGGGACCAAAGCTGTGGAAAAATCAAGTGGAAATCTCATTATTTGTTTGGGACACAACAAAGGTCATGCAACGTGTATTTGTCCGGACTTATAAAGGATTTTCTGACAGAAAGTAGGAGTGAGAGACTGTGAATCACGTGCCCCCAGTGCTCAGATCTGCTCCCACTCATTAGTACATATCACACATCCACGCCTAAAGGCAACACAGATAATTATGCAAATTTGGCACAGAAATAACTACGAGGCACCTTTTGCTTTCAGGTGCAAGTCCTGCAAATGTTTACTATAACAAATCACCTGCAACCTATCAGTTTTCTTTCACTCACGCATGAACCTCAGGCCATCTATTTCTAAAGTGTTACATAATGCGACAGGCAGTGGGTTCAGCTCAAATATCCAGCCTCCTCAGAAAAAATAAATCAACATTGGGAAGGTAAGAGGATTCAGAATGCAACCATGGCACCGCTCTGTGCGGCTGCTTTCTACCTGGCATGCTGCATAGAAAATAAAGGTGTATTGACAAGGATGTGTGCCAAAGTGCGCCTTGATTCATAGAGAAGAGCGAGGAGGCCTTGACTGTCTGTGAGGCGAGCTGGTCATCAAGTGGATTCTGTTGTGAAGAATTGATGTGCAGACAGGAATAAATAATCCAAGTTAAAAGTCAGCTCAAATGTTTCGACAGGTTGTTGCAGCATCTAAGTAAAGAAAATGAAATGTTTTTTGCTAAAGAAATACTAGCTAAAATCACACATACAAACCATGACCATGAGTCAAGAGACAAAGAATAAGGACCGGCTATAGCACAATCGGGCCCCAGACAGTTTACCTTCATTCCAGGGACCGCAAGGTGTTGCTGACACTGCTGAATTTAAATCATCACTTTGCATAAGAATGTTCAAGCCTGTGCACTGCTTTATATCCTGTGATTAGAGATATAAAAGCAAACCTGAATCAAATGTGGAGCTAGTACAGAACATGTTAACGTGAGTGTTCTTGGAAGTTTGTGAGCAGCAGAGCAGCAGCTTTTTGGCCCAGCTGCAGGCGACAGAGTGAACTGCTTTACACCAACACAAAGAGCTTTGTAATAATCCACTTGAGAACTGATAATAGTGTTACCTCAGTCTGGAAGTTTAACTTTGGCCAGAAGAAACTAGAAAAGAAAGTGCTGATGGCTGGATGGAAAAGACAGCCTCATACCACTCAGTCCATCTGTTCATCAAAGTCATTACAGTCATCAAACTTCACTCTGTTTCTACGACTGGTTGAAACTGTATCAGTGACAATTATAAACTAGTAATAAAGGCATAGTAAAAGTATTTATTAACTATTCTTTTCTGTTTCGAGCAAATTAAGCATGTTTATTGACGAATTGAACATACCTCTAATTATTGATCTAATCCCTCATTCGTTCAGGCGTGTTCCATCGTAGAAAAGGTTTCAGGGGTTGTCATCTGGACGCTGTTTGAAGATCGATCTTCATGCCTCTAATCACTTGGATACCGTTGATACTGTATAATGAGCAGCTTATTAATGGTCTTATAATGTACTGTGCATGGCTTATACCACGCACACATGGTCCATTGTTAATGGCTTATTAACAACTAACATGAAGGTATTATAATTCAGCTACATGTGCTTGCAAATGCCTTAAAAACAAGTGCCTTATAAATAATATAACAACTAACTAGTGCATATTAATGCCTTATACATAGTTTACTGAGGACTCTTATTTTAAAGCGTTCCCCCTGTTTTTAATGCATCCATCATGATAAGATGAAAGTGCAAGAACATGTTAAGCTCATATGCCTTGGTGATTGAAAAACATTGACAGAATCACTGCAGACGTTGCCATTTCTCATGCAGTATATCTCTCACTAGTAAATAACTTTCTTCTTTTCTTGCAAGAACTCACCATCAATCTGAAAGGCGGAGTGACACTTTTCCAGCTGAGATCCTTGGCCTGAGACCTGGTGGTGCTGAATATTTTCCCTGACAGAAAACCATCAGGGCACCCTTGAGGTCCTGATGAAAAGAAGAGATGGGATCCTTCAAGAGAGATTCACAATGCTTTTCATGCAGCAGGGCCCAGACAGTGCTCAGTGTGAAAGGACAAGAACAAAAAGTAACAGATAATAATTCACAGAGACATATGGTAATGTTACAATGAAAACTAATTGTGCCTTTACTTCACACAGTGCTCCTTCTTATTATGAGCCATTAAGGATATCACCTGTTATCACAAAACGAGGTGTAAAGATTTTCAAATTTTGCCCGATTTCTGAGAGTAAATTAGATAATGATGAAAGTGTGTAATCCTTGCCATTCATCACAAATGGGCCCATTAAGTGCAATCACATCATCAACAGGAAGCGCACCAGACGGAAAATGTTGGACTGTTGTAGTACAAGGATTAGAAACAAGTCTTAAGTTCACTGCAGGTAAAAGCATGTACTCCAGTTCAGTTTTATTACAGCTTCTCCATTAGTTTTTATCAACATGCTAAATCAAATGTACCACAATTTGTTGCTGCAGAGCATAACAGAGTTTTCTTCACCTTTGGTAATTTTTGGTAAGGGTTTGTGAGGATACACTAAGGCTGAAAATACAACAAACATACTACATACTAAATCCGAATCAATTGTAACTTGTTTACGTAGTTTATATCTTTTTTCTTGTATTTTTTTTTAAGAGAAAGTTGTATCATTGTAAACTTTTGTTCTGACAGCTGAATACTAATAACACTCTGTTCTGGGTGGAATTCTGTCCAATTGCTTTGTGAAAAACAGATGCAAATGCTAATTGACTCAATGCTAATCCATGCACACCCAGACTTTCCCATTTGCTACAATTATGTCCGTTTCCTCTCAGTCGGTTTGACTTTGTTTGTGACTTCTGCTGCTTGGGGTCAGCCCCTGGTCATTTTCACCCTGTATACCCTCATCTTATAGCTGGCCTTTACAATCGTTCCAGAGGAGAACGTAACAAGAACTTAAACATAACACACAAGGATTCCTGTCCAAATAGATGTTTTGCCTGGCTGTCGTCTCTGAAGCATTCAGCCATCAGCGCTGGCATCAGTCACAGACCGGAGCATTGACAATCCTCCAGCAGATGCTATTGACTTTATAAATAGATGTTTTTGAAAAATAAAATGAGTGTGGTGCATCTGCCAAACTGAGCTGCATGTGTTTGGGCATTTCCACTTTTATTCAGTGTGTGTGTGTGTGTGTGTGTGTGTGTGTGTGTGTGTGTGTGTGTGTGTGTGTGTGTGTGTGTGCTGTTGTTTTGTTATTGTATCAGACACACACACACATGTTTGCTACAACGTCTGGTGTAAATGTTAATATAGTCCATTAAAGATATTGATGGATCTACAGTGCACAATTAATATTAATGTTTGGTTTATGTGGTTGAAAATTGGCACATGCTTGAAAAAAATGTCTAAATGTGACATTAATAAAAGTATTAAAGCAATAATGACCACCCACCCAATGGTTCAAACCCAGATCTTACCACTTTTTTTTGTATCCAAGAAAGTAACTAAGTACAACATTTTAAAAAGTTTACGGTATCTGTACTTTACTTACAGTGGATACTTTGTACTTTGCACTAATCACTGAGAGCAGGTATCTGTACTTTCTACTCCACTACATTTTTTAACTGGAAGGAAAAGTAAAGTATTAATAGTTTTATTTATTTCTTTTTTTCACGTTTGCATAATTCTTTTGCAGCTTTGAGGCATTGGGCAAGCATACATTTTTAGTTCAAGTTTCAACAACCAAAAATAGACAGTTTTATCAGTAAATTATCAGGAATACTGCCTCTGAAGTCCAAAAATGTGGACGATTCTTTACCAAGATCGCAATCTGATGCTTTAATAGTTTTCAAAATAACTTTTTCCCAAATAATTTTTTTGCTCCTGTATCTGTGACAAAAATTCTTCCACCACTGTTATTGTCCCGTCAAACTATTTTCCACCGCTGCTCCTTATACTACAACACAAGATAACATTTCCACTGCAACAATTTCTTCTTTAGTTATCTGTGTTCAGTTGTGCAGATACTTTGTCATTACATAAGTTAAACTAATTTATTGCCCTATAGATTTACAAGAAAAAACATAACGACATCACCCGTAAACAAAATGTAAACACCGCACCATTTATGGCCTTGACTGCCTGTTAAAGCCGGAGGAATGTAGGTTGGATAAGAAACATGTATTTATGTGGCTGCCTCTGGACTGATAAATATGTGTTGCTTTAAAAACTGGTCACATCTCACTTGAAGCACGTTACATAAGTGGACCATCACTCTCAATTACAGCACCTCGCACTTCACTGTATGGGACCACACTCATGCTTCCTGATGATAAAGTGGAACCAAACAGAGACAAGATAATGCCCTTTAAATGCAGACAGATTCAGAGCACAGGGATCCATAGAACAGCCAATAGCATGGATGTGTTTTTGCTCTGGGCTTTTAATTGGCCTCCTAAAGTTCAGAGTACATCTCCTGCTGCGTGTCAACCCTCCTCTTCTATTAGTGGCTCTTGATGCATGTGTCAACTTCAGATGGATAGGAATTAGCAACGGAATAAGACACTTGGACTGAAAAGTGCATGTTTTTCTTTAAAGAGAAGATGGTATGATTAAGTAGATTGACAGGTTATTTTTGGACAGTGCCTCATGGTGATTTATTTGTAAAGCACAATTTGTACAAAATGTAATTCAATCAAAGTACTTTACAGGCCAGATCACAGTAGAAATGCATAAAATCAAATCACAAAATGAACACATAAAAAGAATTGTGAAGTTAAGTGCAACTGTCGGCTGAAGATATTTAGGAGGTGCAGGTCATTGTCAAAAGAAAGTATTTACAAGGTCTTCCTCCAGATATAGAAAGAAGTACAAGTCTGAACTCATGTTAGGCTAAAAATAACTCTTTCCAGTTGAGAGTATAACTTTTCCACCTGTACGTGTTATGCTCCTGTTTCATGATCCCTGACCACAGATTAACAATTGCACATTATAATGGGTGTTCATTTTAACCAGAATGACCTGGGCAAAAATGCATCACATTTTCTAGTAATCTCTTGCAAGGAGTTGATGTGGCCCACACTGTGGGTGATGACACCAGAGGAGAACCGTGTCAGCTCTGCGGGTGGGAGTAGAGGAGGAGCAGCCTGGGGCCCACTCAAAAAAAAAAAAAAAAAAAAAAAAGGAAGAAAGAAAAAGAAAAATACAGAGAAAGAGAAAAAGTGATTCGGCTGCTCCCACTCACCACACTGGCTCTGCAACTAAGATTTAAAGGTGCACCGTGTGACTTTCCTGGTTGTCTCCATGATGCTCTGAATGTTCCACAGACAACCATAAACTGTTTGTTGTATCTTTGTGTTGTGTTGCGTGTCTTTGTATTGCCTTCTTTTGGAGCACTTAAAGATTTGGATTTTAAATTTAAAGTGCTTTAAAAATACAATGTATTATTATTATTAGTAGTAGTAGTAGTAGTAAATAAATCTGTCTTGCATTAAACCCTATGAAGTGTTTTTATTGCTATGCATGCATTGTATAATGCATGCATTATTCTCACCTATCCACTGATCTGACATGTAACTTTGCCTGGTGGCGTCTCCATGGGGATAAATACGTGTAATGTCATACTGTGGAACATTCCAGGCATCCCCACCAGAAAAGTGATATAGTGGACGTTTAAGACAACTCAAATTATGATTGTATAAATCAAAGACAGGCTTTCATGTTGTGAATGAAACGATAATAACTAAAATATAATTTCTAAATCACAGAGAAAACCTTTTTCAGCTTTTTGTTATAATTTCAAGCAGTTTAAGCATTCAAATGTATCCTTTATAACGCTGATGCTGCTGTAGTTTTGTTCCACTTTCTGCATGATGCTGAAACTGTGTTGAGAAAACATAACAGCGCTACGTGTGAAAGATGAATCCATTCAAACCCAAAAACTCACTCCTAGGAAAAAAGTACTTTTTCAAAGAACCCTGCGCAAAGCGCCTTCTCCCTCTGCTCTCTCTCTGTAAGTTTGGAGAGGGGCTGGTCCTGGGAGTGATGTCACCTCGATCCTGCAGGCGCTCTGAGCAGCTCTGCGCATCACTCCGCACCAACACTCTCTGTGGCTTTACGCGCAGAGGGAGAGCGCGTCCTAACCACATCAAGCGCGCTGTGAACTCTGATCACAGCCCACTACATTGGAATACATTATGAGAACTTTTTGGGGACTTATGTTGAATCACCAGTGCCTGCGGCGCTTTTTAACAGGCGGGAGCGTCGTGCGTAATTCAACCCAATAGTCCAGCGCGCAATCCACTGGCGAGAGCGGCTGTAAAGGGAGCACGAACTGCCAAAATGACGCACATGAACACTTTGAAGACAGAATGGATTTGACCCAAGTAACTGTGCTGCGTGAGAACGTGTCGAATGATGAGAACATCACGGACGCACCGCTGTCTTTCCCGCACACGGAGGTGGTGGCTGCGCTTATCATCCTGGTGGTCATCGCGATCATACTGCTCACCATTGTGGGGAACGTTTTGGTGATTGTAGCGGTGCTCACGAGCCGGGCTCTCCGCGCGCCACAGAACCTCTTTCTTGTGTCTTTGGCTTCGGCGGACATCCTGGTGGCCACACTGGTCATCCCGTTTTCACTGGCCAATGAGGTCATGGGCTACTGGTACTTCGGAAGCACCTGGTGTGCATTTTACCTGGCGCTAGATGTGTTGTTTTGCACCTCATCAATTGTGCACCTCTGCGCCATAAGTTTGGATCGCTACTGGTCAGTCACAAAGGCGGTCAGCTACAACTTGAAGCGCACGCCAAAGCGCATCAAATCCATGATCGCGGTGGTTTGGCTCATTTCCGCAGTTATCTCCTTTCCTCCTCTCCTCATGACCAAACACGACGAGCGCGAGTGCCTCCTCAATGATGAAACCTGGTACATTCTCTCCTCGTGCCTTGTGTCCTTCTTCGCCCCGGGGCTCATCATGATTCTGGTTTACTGTAAAATCTACAAAGTTGCAAAGCAGCGCTCCTCCACTGTGTTCGTGGCTAAAAACGGCTTGGAGAGACAACCTTCTCAGTCAGAGACTTGTTTTGTTACAAATAAAGACCGTTTTGAGACTGAAAGTCCAAGCAGTCAAAGTTCAGGGAGCCATCAGCAGAGACGCGGAGAACTGGATGACATTGACCTGGAGGAAAGCTGCTCTCAGTCGGACACTAAACCGCGCAGCCACCGCTTCACTAAACGAAGGAAGGTGGAAGGCGCAAACTGCTGCCCTCCACAGAACTGCCGCCTCTCGTGGGCGTCATCCCGGGCCTTACAGACGCACCCCGAACAGCAGAAGAACCCCTGCGGGAGGCAGCAACTCGCCGCTGCGAACAAGACCAAAGTGGCCCAGATGCGGGAGAAACGCTTCACCTTCGTCCTGGCGGTGGTCATGGGGGTGTTCGTTTTGTGCTGGTTCCCGTTTTTCTTCACGTACAGCCTCCATGCGATCTGCAGAGACAGCTGCTACATACCTGGCGCACTTTTCAACCTCTTCTTTTGGATTGGCTACTGCAACAGTTCCGTGAACCCAATCATATACACCATTTTCAACAGGGATTTTAGGAAAGCGTTCAAGAAAATTATCTGCAGAACTAAACGCACATAAACGCGAGAGAAAATAGGTCAAGTGTGGAACGGAGATATGTCACACAACAGCACATCTTCAGTGACGTTCCCAAATCATGTAAATGTATAGTCTAATATTACTGATTAAGTGTTGTACAGATCTAAATGTCTAAATAAACGTGCAGGTGAGTACCACTGGGAAATGTTTATAGTTTACGAATCAAAATGCCCTAGTTCTCAAATGACACTGAAGGCCATTTCAGTCCTTCTGCAAATGGCTGCCAAACTATCTGAAAACTTGCGCTTGGAAATGTTTACTGTGAATCACTCTGTGCTTGTCTGCAGTGAAAGATGCAGTCACCAAGAGCAGATTTGGTTCACACAAGCTGTATCTAATCTGTTCGACAGACCTTAACAAGCACGGAAGGGAGCCAAATCTGCTGCATTAGACACCAGACAACATTTTAAAATAGCCTATGTAGACCTATATAAACATAAATAACATACAGAATAAATATAACTTTCTAAAGTTTTGTAAAGGCTAAATGTGCCGTTTCATTTTCCTCATTAAAATGTACTACATTGAGTGCTGCCAATGATCCCATACCCCATAATTCAAGCCCACCTTTATTAAAGCCAGTTTAGTTTTTATTTGACGGCTTCATTCTGTTTATTCCTAGAGACCTGGTTTAGTCCTGATTTGGTCGAATTAGTCTTTAAGGCCTGGGCAAGACCTGGTGAAGTTTTGAGAGACAGTGGTGCTTCTGAAACCATTTTTTTAGGACTATTTTGGTTAAAGTATGCTGCTTTGAAGAAATATTTTCAACATTAAAACACCTTTAAGAGAAAATGCGCGTTGAAACCTTACCAGCGCAGTCTCCTTATCAGAGAACACCCAAACTTACATAAGCCCCCCGCCCCCTCCCTCTCACTACCAGCTCAGTGCAGAACAATGTCCAGGCCCCGCTGTGTGTGCAACATCTATGAGATATCAGACAGATGTTTGATTTCAATTTATACCTCACAATATGGTGCGTGTCTTTTGTGCATTCCTGATATTGCCCTCATTCCTTCGCCCAATTTCATCATACGTTTTTCGACATAGGGTGAAATTGCTATTGTCCAACTGCCTCTATTTTCAAAACACAATTTCTCTTTACTGTTATTGCTCCTTTTGCATGTTATCTTCCACAGAGATAATATCAAATGGCCAGGCTTCACAAATCCTGTGTTTTGTGTTTTGAGAGGAGCAGGCTGTGTTATTGTGGGAGGCATCTTCTGAATTATGAGGTTGAATGACATAGTGGTCCAATTTATTTGAAGATCTTACGGATTTGAACATATTGACCCATTTTCTTCTAAAACATGTCTTATTTGGACCTTTTTACAAACTTTTTTCAGTGTTAAAACTCTCATCCCAAAGTGTCATAAAGTGATGCACATGGCTTTTTTGACAAATTTTCAATAGATCGAACGTCTTTTTCTGTTTCAATATGATGAAGACAGTGTGTTCAGTGTTCAGTGGTCAGATTTTTGGCGCAAAGTTCTTTTTTTACAACACACTTGCAACTTAACTCATCTTTAATTGATATGCTCCACATTTAGCAGCAGCACCTCTCTATGACATTTGTTTCCTTTAGACATTAGACGCTCTCCTTTCATGTATTCTCATTGTGTTCTTTATAGCCAGTATAAGTTAGAGCTGTTTACTGCCTCTTTGTCATCAGAAAAGACCCATAAATCCACCTTCCTTATTGCAGGAGAGTGTGTTTGTGTAAATCAGCCATATTTCTTTCAATAAAGTGTGGGAATTGAAGGAATGATTAATTGTAAGAAAACAAATTACTGTATTTAAAAAAAGGTGTCATAGAGGAGAAGAAAAAGTCTAAACTGTTATGATGAAGTGTTTCCTACAGGATGTACTGGACAGAAAGCATAAATGGAATGCCAAACATGTTGTACTATGGAGCCTCTGTTGTTGCATCCAAGAATATGTTACTGACCCACTCTATTTCACCTGTTGTCTGTTTATGCGGCTGCTTGGGATAAATACAGTATTCATATCCCTTCAGGAATGTCTTCAAAACACTCCCCACTGCTCCTCACGGGCGCCCGGCCAAGGATAATCACCTTTTTACATGAAAGATGTCATGTGAAAAGGAATTTTCAATCCAAAAAGTTGAGCAATATTCATGAAAGATGTGTTAAAATATCATCAAGGGATAGATTCTGTGAGAGAGAAGGTGGATGAATATTTTTTTTATTATTTCACATACATTTTATGCAAGAGCAGAAGCAAAAGTGGAGCTTTGAAGATAAATGATTTTCTTTAAAATATCCAAAATTGAACTCACAAATGAAATCCACAGCTGTCTTATTTCAAACAGCGAATATAATTTAATTTAGTGAAGGGCTTACATACTGTCCAAAAGCACAAGACATTTGTGGAAAAAAAGTCAGAAACTGTGCCTTTATTAAAGAATCAAATTAAAGATCAGGCAATTACAGAAGTTTGCTGAATGCTTTTCCCACGCCATATTAAAACTTTCCGAACAGTTGCTCATTAGCAGTACATTAGCAGAATGTGCATTATTTACAAGTCATTTTCTCCTGCATGATATAGTTATGTTGCAGGCTGATTACAATCTAACAAAACCGGCAACTCCCTCGGCAAATCGTACTTCCCGATTCAATTATCTTTCTAATCAGTCGCTCAGTTGCAGCAGAATGCCGCACAATGCTTTTAATTAGCTCAAGAGTCTCTGTTACTTTTCAATCAAATGTAATGTCTCAAGACAGCAGGTCCGTGTGATGCACTTGTAGTTTTTGTGTCAAAGGAGTAAGACGCTGGAAAAGTGTCTTCACGTGACGCTGTGAAATTCTGTCACGTTGTGGACTTTGGTGTAGACCACAACTTTCAAACCTGGATGAAAGTTTAAACCTGAAGAACACAGTGTAAAACCTTTGCAAAGACAAACAAATTGCTGTGGAAGACTGTCTGGCAATAAAAAAGTAAGCAGATTGAACAGATATTAGTCCAGAAACAACCAGGATTGCATCATGGTGTTTGGAAATATTCATTTTACTTGATCGTTACACTGGGTTAATACTAATGGACTGGAAAAAAACCAATAAGCAAAAGCAGAGGCGTAGCAACAAACCTCCGTGGGCCCCTAGTACAACATTTTATTCAAGCAAATTTGGCTATTATGGTTATTTTCCATTTTTTGTATGGTTTATACATACACCTAACTATAACTTGATAATTCAATGACATCTTGTGTAGCTACTGGCCTATATTAGGACACATACTGTTTGTATTTGTAAGAACCAATTTCACAAAGATGTTGAAACGTGTATCTAATATTATAATCTCTTGGTTTATTTGTCAGCAATTTGGCTAATACATGTGATTAATATTTTTCCTCCTTTTCAATGGGGGGTGGGGCCCTCAGATCTCTGCACAATTGTATTTATTCTCTCGAAGGTTTTACTCAACCGCATTGCATTTTATTTCAACAAAAATATATATTCCAGTGTGGAATAATGCTACTGTGAAATCTGAAAACCATCCCATGCTTTTGAGGGCCTTTCCTTGCCCTGGGCTCCGGGACAACCAGTCCCCTTTACCCCCCCAGTCCGACGCCCCTGTGCAAAAGCTATAGAACTGAATAGCGAGGAGATCATTTGCTGCAGCGACCGCCAAACAGAAAAGCAAAAATATAGAAGGAAGATCTTTTCCATAATTGACACACTGAATTTACTGAAGATATAAATCTAAATAGTGACAGTATTTTGAAGTGCAGAGCAGTGCTTGAAGAACCATTTGACAAAAGATGCTGTAAAGGTCTTTTCTGTGTGGTGTCGGTATTGTATCAGAGTGTGCTGTCAGTGCTGCTTAGGGCCTGGGTTTTTCTCCTAAACAAAGGATAAGGTGGTTATAAATGTTGCACAATGGCCTTCTTAGTAGCACAAGATGAAGTGAGCAGTTCCTTATTGTCCTCTGGCCTGTTACCTTGTTGTCAGGCACAATGCAGCCGCAGCAGGTAATTGCTTTTTTCAATTGTCTTTAACAAGATAAAGAATATAGGGGGAACATCAAGAAAAATGTGGATGTGCTGAGACTCACACATGGTAGAAGTCAATGTCTCGCCGCGATTTTGTCTGATTAAAACAAAACGACACACAATTAATTTTTTGACCATAAACAATACAAACCTTGAGCTGTTGCCATTTAAATCCAAATCCACTTTATTTATGCAGCACATTTAATAAACAGAGCAGTTTTAAAGTATTGCAGACACAACTCACAAAAAACCCAAAACAAAAGTGATAATAAGTGCTCAATTTTATCTTATACTAGTGATTAAACAATAAACTCAAATCCAAGACAAATCATAAAACCATAAAACAGCAATATAAGTAAAATAAAATCAAAATAAATAACAAACACAGAGGACCACACAACTCACGTGATGTTTAAAGCCAATAAATAGAGGTATAAAGTAAAAAAAAACAGTCAAGTTTTTTCTTCCAAAGTCTGCCCCAAATGCTTTAAATGGAATGTGGACCTCTCGATTAGAATTAGAAATGAAAAATTAATTGCACTGCTCTATCTTGGTCTATCTTTAAAATATTGCTTTGTTCTCTTAAAACTGACACACATTACTTGCTTTTGGTGTGTGAAAATGATCAAAAGGATTCTCTCCTAACAGCCCTAATCACGGTTGCATTTCTGTCATTTACTTATTGTAGAATTAATGCAAGTTTTGAAATGATCTACTCAATTATCGGCGTGCAAGGTCAGACATTTGGTATTTGTGATGAATGATTATTATTTTTCTTCCACTCTTTAATATTGGCCAGACTTGGTGAGTACGTCTGGGTCGTTCAGCTCGACAAAGGTCATATACAGCTTTGCTCTGGCCTTAGAGTAAATTTAGCTGCACAGTTAATCCTCTATACAGGAGCAGATTGGAGAGGAAGAGAGTTTTTAAATGAGTTGCAGACAGTTTTGTGAACACATCCAGCCACTCAGGGTGCTTTCTCACACTGGCACACACAGCACATCAAACTACTGAGAACTAGAACTAAACCTGAACTAGCAGAACCAAACCAAGATCAGAACAGGAAGAATCAAATGTGCAAATATAAAAAATGTTATTGCAAAGTTTGTATTATTAAAATGGAATCTACACTCTTCAATGTTTAAGAAAAGGGAACAGTCATTGGTTGAAGCCCCAGTAACTGTTTAGCAAAAAAATAGACTAATATCTAATACATATATATATATATATATATATATATATATATATACAATATATAATATATATATATATATATATATATATATATATATATATATATATATTTTTTTTTTTTTTTTTTAATGGGGTTTTAATACACTTAACGATAGAAAATCAAGCATATTGATTGTGAGTGAGCTTGCATCTCCACAAACCTGACTCGTACTTGGCCTGGGGGAGCCTCCACATGTTTTTTTTTGTTCCATTGCTGTAATTTTCAGCAGTATGACATAAACTCATTGAGTTATAGTATAGGCGAGTGAGAACATGGATTCTCTTGCCATCCTGTGAGAAGGAGTAAAGTTCTAACAGAAAATAATGTTAAATGGGCGATAAAAATAGATTAAAATAGATTCAAGTGTTTAAATTCACATATAATGGTCTATTTGTGGTCCTAATGATGCAGAGGACATTTTTATCTGAATTGTGAAAAGGAATTATTCACCCTAAAAGCACTGCACTATATTTACCATATTATACTATACTACACTATGTTTGTGTGTTAATACATCATATGGACACAACCAGAGACCATTATACTGTTTATTTCACTACCATTACTATAAAAGAACTTAAACAAGTTAAAAATATGTTTTCACATTAGTTTGGCAGAACGTGGGCATTAGATAAAGTACAAACACAAAAAAGTTCAATTATCAAAGTATTTGATACTAAATTATGATTGAAGTCCAGCTCATTGGTTACTATAGTTACTATGGCGACGTTCTTTCTAGCCTATTTTATAACTCAATGATGAAACCTATCTCAAGAATGTTCAGGAGTGTTGTTTCTGTTCTTCTTCTTTGTCCGTTCTATTTCTATAGAATCATGCAGATGACCATTCACCTACAGAAAGTTACAGACTGTGCCTTTAACTCCAACCACAGATATGATAATATTTAGACTCATTGTTCAATAAATTAATATGACTTGGAGCTCAGTTGTGTTGGTTACTTTCTTTCTCGTTGGGTTTAGTGTGTTTACATTTGAGCTGCAGAGGGTCAGTAATGAACAGTGTGAATCATTATGAATACTAACTACTATTAATGTCCCATAGTGTTATTTATTAATTGCAGCTCATATTTTATTTACAATGTGGTTCATTTAAAAGAGGATTATCCTAGTTATTGTCACAGGTCTTCAATGTATCTCATCCTTCAGTTTATTACTTTTCAAAATGTGTAATCATTCTCAAGATCCCAGTACAAATGAGGCAAAAGTAATTATTAGTAATAGCTCATTTTTTAAATAGATACACACAGCTCCTCGCCCTGAGAGAAAAAAACGGTGTGAGAAGATTTTATTTTCAGACAAAGTCATAATTACTGCTTTAAAAGTCCACCACATGGCGTACATTTCACACTGTGGCTTCAACACCTGCTCCAAAAACAATATTTCCACAAATGATATAACTATAAAATAGCTCATGGACCCAGAGCATAATCTAGTAAAAGCCAAAGTGATTATTATTTTCTTTTTTTTCTGACTGTGTCGGTGATTTTGGAGTTAGACATATGTCACAATCATGTAAAAACCTCTTGGCTTGCAGTGTTTAGAATACAGATATCAGAATGTCTAATTGTATTTAACTTGGCCTATCTTTGACCTTTATGGAAAATCAGATCAAAATCAGATTGTTCCTGTGCCATTCAGCGCACAGACAGACACACAATAAGAAACCCAATTTGACGCTTTCCACTCAGGAAAAACAACCTTCTTCAGAAGGCTGTCGTAGGATTCCCACATGGACTTTGATGTTTTTGACTTTGTGATCTAAACATTGTACATTCAAATCCATGCTTCTTATTCACCTGCCTTCAGTCCGCGCTGCATACCGACAAATCCTGTCTGATTTATGAGCGACAATAGAAACAATACAAACCACGTGAGAGTTTGCTCCGATGGACGCGATGAAGGTGGAACATTACGGTGTCCATAATGTGATTCCACAAAGCTGTGCTACTGGACTCACTGTTTGTCTTCTCAAATCAGTGAGAGTTTCATTCAATGCACATTTCACAACCTGAGCATGCGCCAGCACTTGAGATTACATCTGTCTTTGTCCACTGCACCAGCCATTCACACACAAAGACACACAATCACAGGATTCATTTTCACTTGTGTTTTTCACACAATAATAAGGACTGACGACATATTTTTCTCTGAATTCTTGTACCCATTAAATACTTTCGGAGAATATTTATTTTAGAGAAAACTCCCACACACTGTCTCACTCTTATTTCAGTTTATTGAATACAGCGTTTTGGTGAGTACATTTATTTCAATTGTCTTTTGGGGAAATGTAGATGTAAATCTACAACAGAGATAGACCAATATTTACACTTTTACTGTATCGGCTGTTGGCCTTTAATCTCCAGGGACTGATATTCTGTTTAGGCCGACCAACTGCTTAAATTAAAGACATTAAGCTTTATTTTACAGTTTTTTTTTGGTCTTTGTTTTTCCCGCTTTAACGTGAATGTCCATATTTTGGCGCAAATTCCAAAACTTGTCACTTGGGAAGTAAACACTCTTAATTTTGAAACAACTTTGTGTCTGTTTTCATGCCCCAACTCTCAAAACTACAAAACAAACTTTTTTTTGCTGAACCTAAACACAATGATCAACTCTTTAAAGTCAGAATGCAATTGTATACTCTCTTTGCATGTTCAACAGTCTGTTCACCCAAATACTGCACACTCTGATTCAGGTTCATCGAGCAAAGACACAGAGGACATAAAAGAACATACAACATGAAGATATTTTACAGATTACAGAAAGAGTAGAAAACACAACGTTAAGATTTTGGTAGTAACAATTAAGTTTAGATCCAGACTCCATTGTCCAAGTCTGAAACAGTTCTGATTTCTGACTAATGCTAGGAAAGTAAAATACTGAAAATAAGGTTTTTGGGTTACATAAAGAGTCATATTTCATACATATTTGCAGTAAATACCTCATGCTCAAACCAAGTTTATAAATCTGATGATTGTGTCTATATAAGTGTTTCAACTTTTGTTACTAAAGTTAGATTCTGAACTGTTTTATGAAAAGGTCTGCAAAAAATATGCAAGCTTTATGAAAAGTTTCAGAAAATGTGTCAAAGCAAGCAAACATTTTAGTGCGAAGAGGGCATTGCACAAAATGTCATTACACGGTTCCCTCGTGGCTTAAAACTGGGCTTTCGGTGCCTAAAATATGTTGAGATTATTTTTCCTTCTTTTATTTTTATTATGCGGAGCAGACGGTTACAAAATTTGTAGTCAAAAACAACAGAAAAGGTGAGTGCGTCACTTGGTCAGGAAATGTGCGACCAGAGGAGGCCAAGGTACTCTGACTTTGAATAAAAGTCCTTTATTATATTAAAGCAAGCATGTCCAAACCAAATACGACCCTCAAACTTCCTGCTAAATTAGCTCAAATAACCAAAACTAGTACTTTTTACTGCAAAATTGGAAAATTTCTGCTAACATAACCCAAGTAACAGACATTTTGATATGATACAGCCCTAAAATGAATGATCCAAGCCTTATTAAAGGTGTGGTAGCTCATCCAAACAACATCAAATGCAACATTTTCAAAGATTCACTTGTTGCCGCTCCATATATGATGCAAAATGCAGCCCTCAGGGGAAAAAAATGTGGGCACCATGTGTTTAAGGGACATGCTGATGACCACGTCTAGGTCTTCAGGGTCCTTTAATATCATAAAGGACTTTTATTTAAAGTCAGAGTGCCTGGGATCTCCTCTTGTTTGTTCCCAAATTTGCTTCAAATCATTATTTCAAATCATATATTGGGGAGAAAATGATCAATATATGTCCTACATTTCACCTAAAAAATATTGGTAGAACGTTTCATTGGCAGCTTTGGGTTCTGCAAATATCAGTATCAGCATCAGCCATGAAAACAGTATTGTACAATCTCTAATCCACAATCTTTTCCAAACATTTGATCCCAAACCAGGCCTGTACTGTTGTGGTGTCATTGGGCAATTCACTTCACCCACCTGTCTTTGGTGTGAGTATGTAAGAGAAGTAAGTAATTCACGTTTACTAATTTTCACTTTCTGACTTTGTAATGATGAATTCAGGCGCAAGGGATCAGCAAAATGTACATTCGATCACAATCTGTCACAGCCCTAATCCCATGCCAATTAATAATAATAATACATTTTATTTATAAGCGCCTTTCAAAACACCCAAGGACACTGTACATGACAACAAGAAATAAAAACAACAGAATAAAACCCACAGTACAGAACTGGATGATGGCGTTGGAGTGACTTATGTGGTGTAGGATTGTCTGAACAGGTGAGTTCTGAGTCTGGACGCACACAAAACCCTAAAAGCAAGGACCATTTCCACATGAGCTGTCCTATCCTGTAGTCGCTGCCACCTCTGCTGATTGCAGTGATATAACGTCCATCCATCTGCCATCTGTAAATGCATCTGACCCTTACCTTCACAGTCTGCAGGATTCTCTTCGCTCCATTTACTCTGACCTGATGTTAATGCACAGGAAGTCTACAACACAAACAAGTTTTAAATCAAAGCTCTTTGTACTAACCAAAAAAAAAACACCTAAGAAATACAAAAATGTCATAAAAACCTTGAATCTTCTCCATCTCTTCTCAATCTGCGATGTACAAAATGAGCGACAGCCTTGTAATTACAACGATTTAAGCAGAAAAGGAAGCGGAAAGCGTTTTCTTCTTGGGCTGTGGAAGTTACAAGTGACTCTCAAAAAAGCCTGCACTCTTCAAAAGTGAAATTTGAAGGCGCATAAGTTCAGGATGCAAGCTCGATCCGCTCCTAACCTACATTCGCATTTGATGTTGAACACGTGTTAAAAATAGCGCAGGTATAAACTAACAAAAGTTTGCCTTCCCAGTAGTTCAGCCTTGAGCATGTTTTTGTTCTGGAGCTATTTGAACATTTATCAAAGTCAGCACATGTTTTCTTTCGCATGTCAGAATTATTAATTTAGGTCTATTGTCAGTAAATCGTTTGGTGTGACTAGGAGGCATTAGGATGTGGGGGGCGGGACATGGTTGAGATTGACAGGTGTAATTAACAATCACGACCAAAAGCGCAAGCACAAAAGAAGTGGGTCAGTATTTAACACACTCTGGAGACATCTTCTTATCTGCATTGCCAAGCAGGTGCAGCTGTTAGTCTGCAAAAGAAAACATAAAGAGCAAGATTGGATTTTGACTTAATTTAAGGAAAAAGAAGAAAGAGGTTTTTGAAGTAGGTCTGCAACATCTGTTATTTAAAGTGGCCAAACCTCCTCAGCAATGCCACAAGAGACATTCTGGTGATTTTAACCTTCTCCGGGGCTCTGTTAAAAGCTGTTTAAAACGTCACAAAATTAATTAGCAAATTATCTTCAAACATATAATTTTTACAATTATTATGGTAACTGTAAAAATATGTACATCCACTGATATAATTTTGTGTGAATCAGTTTAATTCCCCCAATACATGTTTAATTCATCAGCAGGTTTTAATTCATCGGGAGGTCCAGTCAAAGTCCCTGTTTCTGTTGTGTTTGTCGATGGAACTGAGAAGGTTTGGACCCAAACTGTGTTGAAGTCACACTTTACAGTCCCAGAGCATGTCCGTGGGGAAAAGCAGATGGTGGACTGGACCTTCGGCCAGAAAAAAAACAAAACATAGAGCTGGGATGTTGGGACAGGAAGTGGAAACAGTTGTGGGAATGAGACAGGGCTTTAGCCTGGCCTTGACCCCAGAGACTTTGAACTGGATGCTGTCAAAATGAGGCCCAAAACTAAAGTGTGACCAGAACTTTTTATTACATTGCTAGTGCCCCTCTTTGTGCAGTCAGTCCAACACCTGATCCAACATTAGCCACAGCAGTAAGCCCACGGTCCTCTGGTCATTTTCAGTCTTCACAAGGGCCCAGCAGCAGCCACGCTTCCAGGAAGAAGGCTTTTGTTTTTGCATTGCAGTCTCATTTCCTGACTCCAGACTATTTTGGACCTCACAGCTATAGGCCCTGCGGTTACCAATCCCCAATGCAGCCAACGAGCAGCAGAAGCATCAAAGTGCAGCTCCACGGACAGCCTGGAGAAATCCGACAACTTTCAGTGACAACAGGAAGCAATAAATCAAAGAGACAGCTGATTGAAAGTGAAGGCTGAGGACGAGCAGCTGTGTGAGAGATAGTGCCCCCTTCACTGCAATGAAGAGGTCTATTCCAAAAGGCAAGAGGAGGCGAGCGTTTCAGCTGATGACACCCAAAGGCACATGTCCCATAGAAACTGGAACAAGTCCAAACAAACTGATTTGTGTTTGAATAACCTATGTCTCCCAGAATGCTTCTTTTTAGGATGATTCTGACTCAGCTCACTAAAATGACCATTCAAACTTGTAAAAGTTTTTATAATTGAAGTGAGTTGTATTTTCATGATTAATAAATGTCAAATCAATGTATAAACTAAGGGGAAAAAGCTATATATTTGATATGTTGATATCACAATGAAAGAATAAATGTAGGATGCAGTTTTTGAATGTTGATCTCTTGGCCACTTTTGCATCTCTATCTAAGCATAAATGTATACATATGTATTCATTTTTAACATCAATAATATTTGTTTCTTGTTTTTTCACACTGTCTTGAAAATGTTCATGTAACATAGTGTTTAGTTTAAATTATACACTGAACAACTTTGTTTTTGCTCCCATTTTTCATGAGCTGAACCCAAAGATATAAAGAATGTCCTTTTATTGTGGCCAGCCTACTGTGCATTCTTCATACTGTCTAATCAGCATCTTGATATGTCATACCTCGATGGATTATCTCGGCAAAGGAGAAGTGCTCACTAAAATAGATTAGACTGATATTTGAGAGAAATGGGTCTTTTTTTGTATAGAGAAAATGTTTTATATCTTTGAGTTCAGCTCACGAAAACTGTGAGGAAAAACAAAAGTGTTATATTTTTGTTCAGTGCAGTTTATAAAACGATTAGATGAGTGTTGTTGTTGTTTTTTCCAATCTACGAGAGACTATTGCCTTGAGTTATGTTTACAGTTTACAATCCGAGCTATAAATGTTTAAAACTGCACAGAATAGTCTACATCACACAATGCCTCATGTTTTGTAAAGGTCCTTTTATGTTAGACAGGCATAATTAACTGCGAATGCTTTGATCAAACAGGGCCTTGTTTCTAAATCGTGGACTCTTTCTTTGTGCATGAAGAAGCAACTATTATCGGAATCTCCCCTTTGACCTCGACCAGATGAGTCTCTGATATATAGCCCTGGTCTGCGTTTCAACATAATTACAGAAAAACATATGTATGCATGGAATGAGATCAAATCAATCAACCTGCGTTCTGTACATTTTATTTCAGTGGTTTTAGGTGTTTCTCATGAGGAGCTGGTTATCAGTCTAAAGGGCTCGGCAGACGGCGCATCTTTCTTCAGCGAGAAGGAGAATGATACACGACTCTGCACTGAACTTATAAATCTCAAGAGGAGGGATAAACCACCAAATGACTTTCTGTAGTATAGTGTATGAGAACCTAGTTTGTAAATCTGTTCACTGACAATGGCAATAAAACATTTCAAGTGAAAGTGTATAGCCGAACAAGATAAAAGTAGTCTTCTTCTTGCAAAGGCTAAGTTTGAAAGTACCATCCTTTTCAATCTTTTTATTAATTTCCCTTTCATGGCACAGTTTGATCTGTACCTCAAAATAGTCCAGCCTCCGCTCTTTATGAAATACAAAACTAAAAGAAAAATGTGTTAAATGCAGCTCCCAAAACCTTTGCATAGTACTGCTGCTGTCTGATTCAATTAACAACAAAAGACTGATATTATGACAATATAGAACATTTTAAGAAAAGCATATGGGTCAGAAGTTATTTGGTAATTCTCACATCAAATTTATGTCCACGGTCTCCCAGTGCCAGGCTATTTCTCATCTTCAAAATGGGCCAAGCCTAGTGGGTCTGCCTTTAGTCTAAAAAATAGGCTTCAGAAGATCAGCGGTGAACCAGAACTGGGGCACAGCTTGTGGTTTGGACTTCTGTTGTTTTCAGGGACTGTTGTGACGTACCTGTCCACTAGAGGTCAGTATTGAGTCTCCTCTTGTGTATTATTCTTGGTGTAACTCAAAAGATAAGGAAATAAAGGTATTGTCCAATGTTATTGTTCTAGGTTTATGGTAACACTTTGAATAGCAGTAATGAATCACGAACAAACACTTGATTTATAATGAACAATTAGTGTATTAAGAATGATTCAGGCTTAGTAAATACTTAAAGCGAGAAGGTTAGCAGAAAGTAGAACCAAAACGCGCTGCACTTGTCTCTACGAAAACCTGACTTGCAACTTTGCAGATCGTCCCACGACTCTCCACCTGTCGCCTGAGGGAAGGAATCACCAACTGGACTTTATTAACACCAAAACATACCTTTCAATGTAGCGTGTAGGTGGGTAAAGTGTCCGAGGTACTCTTCTGACTTAAAGGCCCTGAAGAAGGCTCACGTGGATGAACTTTGTGTCTGGATTGGAACGATATAATCTGTTTTACTTCAGGCTGCATCTGATGCTTTCTTCTTTTGCTTAAAATAGAAACGTCAGCAGGTTGCTACTCAATAAAGCTTACCTGTTGTGTAAAATAGCTGTCCCCCTGACACTTGTGCAGCAGCAAATTCAACTTCATCCCAAACATATATTGGGCAAAATGACCGGCAAAACAGTCCCCTTTTTGGAGGTTTCAGCAATGAGAAGTACCAGGCACCAGTAAATGAACGTGACCTGGAACTTGTACAGTATACCTTAAATTGATACCCAAAGCTTAACTCCTAACCATTTAATAAAGTAGTTACTAAGACTGAATCATGAATTGAGTCTGTGTTCATCCTTGTAGGGCTAATGGAGTAGTTATTATAAAGTGTTTGTTTGTTGATTTAAAGCCCCATTAATCAAAAATAGACTTGAATAACAGCAATTACTTCATTACAGGGGTCTTATTAGTCTCAAAACTTGGAAAACATGTTGTGAAACATAATGTGAACGAGCTTTTAACCAAATTGGCTTGTAACTTTTCTGCCACCTGCTTGTCTCCATGGAGATCGAACATTCCACAAAATGGCAAAAATTGATCCGTCTTCACCAAAAATGTTTCCTACTTATGAAACATTTTGAGGACTTTTTCTAATTCAAAAGATATAATATGTGATTTTAAATTGTTAATTGTTATCGCAACAGTCCTCATTTCTCATCATTGTGAAACCCAAACTCCACAGCCCTTTATTTTGTGATAGAATTATCCGATTTAAAGTGGTAGGTTAGTGATTTCTAATTTTGATTTTATTTCGTGTATTACTACCTGTTACTAAAATAAATAAATAAATAAAATGTTAGGTTTACATCAATCAAGTAGTGTTTATGTAGAAAAATGTAACAAATGTGTGACAAAGGTTATGCACAATTTACATAAAAGAAATTACTTTTTTGACCCTTTAAACATTAATTCGACTAAATAAAGGTGTTCATGTGTATTTTGATTCATCAAAAAAATTATAATAATCTGACATTATTAGTTTTTGCCCAATGAACAGCTAGTCGAGCTAATTTTTGTCAGGATTTAAATATTATAGTAACATGAATTCCTTGCACAACAGTTGAGTCAGTCATTTCTTTTTGCTGCTCTCTCGCAAACACCTGCTGAGTTCCCCGGTCCACTTTTGGTCATGATCCGTTTCACAATTAAACCCGAGTTATCATTTCTGACAGTTGGAGCTGCACTGTTCAATCAAGATAATGGTCTCCATGGAAACGACCCAGTCAGCAGGCAGTATCCACAGATGTACAAATCAGGTCCAGATAATTTTGGGACGAGAGAATAATCTATTGATGAATATTCAAGAAACAAATTTGAGCAAAGTATTGCCCCATTTTCAGAACTTTTTAAGTATTCACAATCTTCAGTTAAAATGGTAATATCCACAGGGCCTTTAATCCTAAATGGCCTTTATTAATATGAGGCGTATGAATCATCTTTTAAAGTTGTGCAGACCTTCACCAAAGAAGTTGCAAAGAGTGCATTGGACTTGCACTAAGGATTCCTCTGGAGTAAAGAAAATGTGCAATATATCCCAAAACTGTCATCACAAAGGCTTGATTTGTTTGTTTGTGAGTTCACCAACCTCTGACTCCAGCTGTATTTTTCATGTAATGATTAGTAACTGATAGATTAAAAACAAATAGCTCTTCTTTAAAGATTTGGTCACAAAAATAGTTTTGAACTTTATCCAGAACTCACAATGAAAACATCTCTTTCCTTTTGCCGACATAATGATTTCTACATCCTCATCTATCTCAGTGAAATAACACACAGCCTTGAGTTTTACATAATCTGAATAGAGTAAATATGGGATAATAAGAGTGAAGATTGTAGCTATATTCTCTGCGCAGAGACTGTCTTTCTGATCTCTTTTTGTGTTCAATATTTAAATGCACAGCTCCCAGGAGGGCTGGGAGATGTTGAGTAAGACATGGCAAGATCGACGTTTCAAAAAAGTTCTGAGGCCAAGCAAAGAATATGTCTTCAATAATTCTTTTAATATTCAAGGTAAATTTGGATTTGACCCAAAGCGACTCTTCAAAAAGGTTAAAAAGGAAAACGCACGGCCTCATAATTGTATTGATTGTTGAAACCTGGACAAAGTTGCTGAAAAGTTGAGCCATGTGGACAGTTTTAGAAAGGACACATTAGTAACCAAAACTTATAAAGTATTCACTGTGGGAGCAAATATGAAATTCACTGTGCATGAAAAAGTGTTCCTTTAATCTGCCTCAGAGCTGATAAGACGAACACACACAGAGAATTAACCTGCAGATCTCTGATGAGATCCCAGACATAAAGAACAAGTGTCTTTGAAGACACTAGGAAACATCAGAAGAAAAGTCTGAACTGGTTACATCTTGACTTAACCGAAAATAAAAAGTTCAAAAGTGCAAGAATCCTCACTGAGCAAAAAATACAGTTGGACCAGACAGCACAGCAGTTATTAAGTCTGGGCTAAACAGAGACAGATGAAAGCTTCAAACTGATTTATTGAAAAAGTAGAATACTTGGGTGCACAGTGTCAGAGAGTTAGAGCTCTCGAAACCCAATTAGGAGATCATGTCTTCGATTCCAGACCAACGTCACACGATCTCTCTGGGTGGAGTCTGCTCGACCGCTCCGTGTTACTGTGGGTTCTCTCCAGGTCCGACTTCCTCCCACCGTCCAAAGAATTGTCAACTTTAAATTGGCCCCATCTTATTTCTTTTTTCTCACCTCCTATCATCCTCGAATCCTCAAGTTCTCGCAGGAAATGGCTGAGGAGGTCCCAGCCACAGAGGAGCCACAGAGGAGCTGAGGAGAGAGGCAGGAGGAGACACGAGCTGATGGACAGTGAACAGACCCTAGAGCTGCTCTGACCAAAATGACCCTGTGGACTAGACTTATATAGCCTATTTGCTTATTTTATATTATTTAGGAACATTTACATTAAAGTCAGACATTTTTACTTTCAGATTAAGGTGTTTGAACACTATTTTAATTGTTAATGTCACATTTAACAAAGATGATGTGTTGTAACATCCCTGATCCATTGCTGCTGTCCTTATGTTGTTGCAGCAATACAAAATCCTCCACTGTGAGACAAATAAATGTTTATTATTTTATCGTATGCCTGGCTTCTGTTCATGTTTTTTCTGTGGTTTCCTTCCCTTGCCTCCTCTGAGCTTTGGGACAACCCTTTGCACAATTGATTAACAACTGAACAATCGCGGAATTGAGGAGAAGAGGAGAGGAAAAGGAGCGAGGGCGGAGAATTGAGATGCAGCCTATGTCTCTGTGTTAACCCTGCAACGAGCTGGCCCCTGTCCAGAATGCATCCCACCTAAGGTCCATAGTCACTGGGAACGGTGATATGACCAGGATGTGAGATGAAGTTTGGAGCCCCCGGAGCCTGGAGGTGGTGGAGGTGATGAACCCAGCCAGAGAGATGACGCCTCTGAGGGGAAGATGAGGAGGAGGAGGGTTGCATTAGTTGGAAGAGCTAAGGCCAATTGTTTGTGTGCAGTCAGTCAGGGATTGCCTTTTTACCAAATGTTTTCTCTGGTCTTGACTGGAAGGGCATCTGGCATATAATATATTTGGCAACTCCAGAAAAAACGAGGGTGAAGCCAAACATGAAAAAGATGCAGCATTGGTTTGGGTCTTCAGTGACAGAGGGTAGTAGCATGAGGAGCTTCTTCAGCGTGAAGGAGAACAGCGGTGGGGACTACGTGCTCTGATTGTGGAGCAGATGGAGTTTGTGTGGACAGAGGACAATCTGCCAAACCACAGAGGTGTGTGATCAGCACATGCAGGTCAACACAAGTAGGTGTTCACAAAGTGTGCACTATACTTCATGTCATATATACTGTAAACTATTGAAAAGTGTGTGCCGCTCGATGGCAGAGTGGATAGCACATATGTTGGGCTCAGAACTCGGACTGCCCTGAATTAGAAATAGAAAACGCAGCCGTAGTGTGTGTGAGATTGTTACTTCTCTATTTTTCTGTGACTAAATGCATTTTTAAAGTATTCTTCCCAGCGCTGCCTATGGAAACTAGTGGAAATATGGTAATTATTACACAGGACACATCTGTCATCATTTACATTAATATGAATAATACTACACTTAGTCAAACCCTGAACACTGTAAATCACCAGGCAGCGGGGCTCATAATTAACATACTAATGTAAGACTGAACAGTAAATGCATTTATAATTCCAATCAATCCTGAAATTAGTTAACAAGGTCCTACTTCCAGTTACTAAGTGGGATGTCACAATATCAGACTTTAGTGTTAAGATTATAGTGAGAAGAAACTCTACTAACTACTAAAAACAATTTTATCTTCTAAATTCTCACAATTAAAAACTAACTGTATTGTGACATTATTATCTGATTATCAAGTGATTGATTATTCCTGACATCTCTACTCATACTGCTGCGTTTTATCTCCATAACCTCCAGTTGCATAATCCGGGATGTAGAAGCCACAGCGTAAAAACAGCAGTCTTACATCTTTGTGTTTGGGTAACTCTCATCAGAGAAGGAGCGTCGTGCAGAGTTAAAACTGTGACCTTTCCTTAATGCGGCCTCATTAGGCAGGTTCATTACAATTGTAAAAGAGTTACACGTGTTAATTGACGCAGGTTCAAACATCAGGAAAGAGATCTGACCTTTTAATAACGACATCCCACAAGAAAGTGTACTGCCTTTGTCACTTTTAGTTTGACTCCTAGAATCAACTTTTTGATTGCATGAATTAATCACATTTTTTTGAAATATTTAACACAACCCTCTTTTGTCTTGTACATATTTTTAGTTTTTCTTTCTTTATAAACCAACAACATCAATATACAAATACCAGTAGAAATTGATCATACTGTAGTTAAAACAAAAAGATACAAAGGTTAAATTTCTTTCTATGGCACTTGATTTGTCTCCATTACATTTCTTCATGCTCTGGTTGAAACACAGTTTCTTTCTCATTGCAAGGTCATGTTGGGGGGTGGTTTGACCTGCATGTTACTGCTTTGTCAGAATGTTCCACAGTATGGTGTTAAACTCCTATTTAGAATGTATTTCATTAGAGGTGTTTTATTGCTCAGAAATGCACTGTAGAAAAGGTTTCAAAGGTTAAATTAAAGGTCCTTTTTTTACTGTGAACGGGTCACGTCTCTGAAAATTTGAACATTGTAATTTCTCCAAATATCTGAACTGTAACTTTGCTCAGTGGCACTACCTGTATGTCTCCATGGATATGTAAAAAAATTATGTCATTCTGCAGAACATTTTAAGCAACAACATCTCCTTTCAGACAAGCAGGTGGTGCAGTCTTCAACTGAAAAGTTACACAGAGCCCCTTTGAGCAAGTGGGCTGAGAGAACAAAACTCTGGAACAGTTTTCCTCTGAATATAATCAGATATCATAATATATCTCTTCAGGCTCTTCTGTTGATTGGGCATTTATCGATTGTTTCTGTTAACTGTATTCACACTGTGTTGTGTGAATGCACCTTTGAATATGTACAGCACTTTAGGCAGTGGAAACTTTATCTTAAATGTGCAATATAAATAAAGTTTGACCTTCAGAAATCTGCTAAATGTACTGGTGACACTGCACAGACGCCTTTTCTCACATCCAGTTAGATTATCTTCTAACTTCGGCGCAGAGTTTGACACCATCGACCACAACATTCTACTGCAGAGGTTAGAATGTGATGCAGGTGTCAGAGGGACCACCCTCAGCTGGGTTAAATCCTATTTATAGGACAGGTACCAGTTTGTTAATGTAAACCAGAGCTCCTCACCTTGCTCTGAAGTAACCTCTGGTGTGCCGCAGGGTTCAGTACTCGGTCCAATTCTGTTCACTCTTTATACGCTGCCGTTTGGTAAGATCATCAGAAAGTATGCATTAACTTCTTCTGCTATGCAAATGACACACAGCTGTATTTATCAATGAAACCTGATCAGACCCATCAAGTAGACAGACTTGTACACAGGGCGTTAGTGCCTGCGTGAAGGATTTAAAAATCTGGCTGACACTTAACTATCTACTTCTTAACCCTGAAAAAACTGAGGTAATTGTCCTAGGCCCCAAATGTCTGCAAGACTCTTTATCTGACCAGATAGTCTCAGGAGACAATATCACTGCAGCCTGCAGTTTTAGCTACACTGCTCTATAGCTCTGCTGGGGGAAGTACAGCAACTTGAACAATGTCCTCTGGTTCTTCCTACTTTCCCTATCAACAGTATTTAAGATTTTAGTTCACATGTAGTCTATTCACTGCTGTTCACAGGATTTTTCTCTTCCTCCATTTCCCTCGGGGAGTGGAGACTGTTTGTTTCAGACACTTTGGCATCTGCTCCAGTGATGAGCCCCCCATCTCAGGACCCTGACCTGTGACCTGGATGTTCCCATTAAGAAACTCTCTCTGCACTGGACGAACTTACTTTTCCCCCACAATTTTTTTTTTTTAATGTATTTAGTTATGTTTTATTTATTTTATTATCATTTTTGTGGGTTTCCCTTGCCGAGAAGAAGGGTCAGTTGCTAAATATTTAAACTGCTTTCTACCTGTGGCCCGTCGAGGCAATTGTTGTTGTGATTTTGGGCGCTACAAAAATACACTGAATTTAATTGAATTAACTTGCTCCAAGAAATAGGTAAAACATTTTTCTGAGCACACATTTGCTTGCACCAGACAGGCTAAAAACAAATCAAGCAGGCCGAATAAAACCTTGCCCTGAAGCACAGCCGCTCTGTCTAATCTCCCTTTGTAAAGTAACTTGGGGAAAGTTTATGCTTGTCCAATGCCAGGGTCCAGCATTAAAAGTGTTCTTTTCAACTTCACTGTAGTACTGTGGCAAAGACAGAAACAGCAGCAGCAGCCTTTGTGATTAAACAGCTATAGCATTCTTCAAGTGTTAACAACCTGCTTAAGTTTGAACACGACAAAAAAGAATGCAGGTGATAGCTTTATCCAGAGAAAGTGCATCTCTAAAGCCAACTGTCTGAACTTCATCGTTGTTGTTTTGTAAACCAATCCTACAGATTACTGGACGACTGTGAGTCCGGCAGCTTTCTCCATGTTCTGTAAAAGCGACAGTGCCCAGAGGTAATTTTGCATAACAGTTAAGTCACTGTCATTAACCATGAGGATGTTGAAGTCATTTGATTGATGGTGAAGGATCGAGATAAAGTGTCAAGGCAAACACATACAGTATAAAGAATGTCTATTTTCCATATGACGGTGTTATTTGCCGCTGGAACTGTGTATTCTTGTCACTGAGGCTTATTACAGTGATGGGTCCCAGCGCTGTGTCTATGAATTATGCAACACTCAGGTGGATGCGCAGACAATGCCTGACAATGACAGCGCCGGGGAAATTTCAGAGCATTTTATCTCCAGCACCTTCCAGCTTCAATTTGAAAAAAATTTGCTCCCACCATTTTCAGAAACGTGATTTTTTAAAAATGTGGTCCGGGGAAGATAAAACACTGGGTTAAATTGATGCTTTTTTCATAGTTTGCTAAAGTCTTGTAAATTTGGAGTGGATAATCTTCACATCAATCAGAGAAGGTGCCACTCAGTGAAGCACACAAGTCCAAATTAACCCCAAGAATAGAAAGTAAATGGCTCTTCTGGATCTTTGCCAATAAATCTGTCATTGTGGCTGGTATTTTTTATTCTGGGCACCTGATTATGACGGAGGTGATAACCATGTGGCTGAAGCTAATTAATGGGCTCAGCTGCAGGAGCATTTGGTTGGAAAAGACCCACGAACACAGTGTGAAAATATTAAGCACTCAGCCACAATTAAGATTCTGCAGCCCAACTGGACCTGAACACGAGGCCTGTGTGAGTGAGTGATGGATTAGCTCATGGCGCTGCACGACCGTGGTATGAAGTCAGGGCTCAAACCGTCAGCTGTGTGAAAAAAAAGTGACATATCCTGAGATCGTATAGTGCATCACACAAGGGCAGAGTTACAAGTCTGACAGTTGTACTCATAGTTGAAATTAAACAGATAAATAAAAGACTGTGGGGCAAAATAACAAAATCATTGCTATTTCAATATGTAAATGAGCACCTGCTTGGCTCCAGGGAAATGATAGTGCTTTGCCAGAGTGTTTTGCAGTGCATTTTTCAGCAATAAAAAGACCTTAAAATTACATAAAGGCTAGACATATGTGTTTAAATTCCAGGAGACAATTGCCGTGGCCTTCACCAGAAAAGTTACATAGTGCGCCTTTAGGGACTTTGATGGTTTGCTAAGAGAAAGAGAAAGATGGCAAAAGATAGATCATACTCACAGAGATTGTCAGATTGTGTTAAAACAAAGCTCAGATTAAAATCTAACTTGAAAAATAGAGCTTCAGTGCAGAGCAATTGTTGTAGAATACATCAGTCATGACGGGGTGACCAGTGATTATAAAACACGTATAAAACACAAATTGTAATATCAACATCAAAACATTACATTAACTTAGTCTATATGACAGTTTATATGACACATTTCACTAAAACGTAGTGAACTATGATATTTAAGATTTTGCCTATTTGTCCACAGTTTGTAATTTCACTTTCTGGTTTAACATGAGCAGCAAATATGACATAGAGGTAATTCTGTTACCAAGCAACCTGTGTGAAAGCAAAGGCCAAAATCCATCCATCACAGTAATGATTAAGTAATGATTGGATAATTAATAATATCAGACAACACCTTTATTTAGTTGAATTCACATATGAAAAACAATGATAAATATTTACCACCGGTGCCGTCCCACCAAACTAAGTCATAATTAGAATATCATGAGAACCAGTCATATCGACTTTAACTACAGTTTGAATACACTACAGTAGGCCATTTTCACCATTTTTGGTTATAACACTGACAACCCACAAACCACAACACTTTTTTTTTGTAGAGCCTTTACACCGCCATAATACTAGTGCTGTCTTGTGTCAAATCCTGTTAAACATTCACCCGATGACAATAAACCCAAATTATAACAGGTCGTGCCACACCTGAGGGACGGTACGCTGTGGTTGGTCATTTGAACAGATGGAGTTATGGAACAGGGTCACGGCTGAGGTTTGGACATGGGTTGTGGTTAAGGTTAGGGTTTGTTTGGTTAAGTTTAGGAACAAGGTTCAAATTAAGAACATGGTTAAAGGAACCGTTTGTAAGATTTTGATTTCAAATTTCATAAACTTGACCAATGTGTGTCCCCAGATATGAGGTAAACATTTTCAAATCCAATCTATCGTTCACTGACATAATAACGATTTATTCTTAATTACATAAATGGAATTACATTACAACAATGTCTATGTTGTATTTTGGTGTTTTAGTTCTCAAGACAATTATATAATCAGAATGGGCCTCACAAAAGTCTCTCATTTGGGTTGCCAGTTCCTAAATCTAAGTCCAGTTGATTTAAACTCAAGCAGCACCTGCGCTAGTGCAGCCTGTGAAACACTTGTCTCTATCTCTATCTGCAGGTGAAGGCTCTGGCTAATTATTTATTTATTAACCTGTCTTTGACCATGTGAGAACCCATTGAGTTCGAGACCTCTTTTTCAATGGTTACCTGGGGTTCAGTTGTGACTGTAGTTTCTTTTTTAAACCATTAAGAGCACAGGATACACATGCTTCCTTTAAGATTACGGTTTTCTTTGTTTAAGAACAGGGTTATTAATAAACTTAGGACACAGGTTATGGTTAGGAAAATAGATTAGACATTACTTTAAAAGAGAAAGCAATGAGTCCTTTCTCTACATCATAAAATGAAACATAAAACTGTCACAACATCAGTTTAGACCTGTTTATTGCAACAAAAATATACACATCGCCATGGCAACCAGCGCTTCATGACTTGCGTCCCTCCGGCGCTGACTACCTTGCTGCAACCATCATCACGTAATGTTTTGGCTGATGGCGGATATAAATTGTTCCAGGAAACATCCTCAACAGCTTTCTCAGGAACATGACAGATGCACTCGGGCCCAGACACAACAGAGCTGTCAGCGGCGACAACGACTCGTGTCAAGCTGAGTAAAGTTCAACAAACGCTTTCATTTCAAACGCAATCTGCCCGGTCCCTGCCATCTTCGCTCGATTCACCGCGAGCAAAGTGGACGAGACATTACAGGAGACGCTGTTCTGAGTGGACATCTGCTCGAGGACATGGTTGAGCCGCGAGTTTGAAGAGAGACTGGCCCTCGAACAAGTCTCCATCAAACGTAAAGCACCACCAGATGTCCCTGCAAGAGGAATACACGGGAACACAGCTCCATCTCTTCCATTACACTCCTGATAAAGTTGGTCGGTTGGAGAGTTGCGCTCTGAATTATCTAGCAACACTTCTGAAAACTCATAACGTTACTTCATTAGCCTACCATCATTCTGCACCGCTGCTCTCTGAATATTGCTTGTGACATTTTATTATTGAGTAATGAATGCAAATAAATAGGTGCTGTTCAGTGTTTCTCTGTGAGCAGCTCTTTGTTCAAATAAAGCCCAAAACAACAACAGCAGCAGCATCGTGATGGAGAACACACCTCTACAGAATACAATACTGTTCAATAATGCAGCCTTTCTTACCGCCTTCATTGGATGGTTTGAGCCGACCAAAAACAACACGGAGACATATAATAATTACTGAAGCAAAGGGGACGGGAGAGACACGATGCAGAAAACAGGGCTGAAGTAAAGGAAATTTACATCGCCTTATGTCTCAAATGGACCTGTAGAAGTTTGCGTAATTAGATGTCTCGAAAATCTGATATCTCGATTATCGAAAACGGTGGCAGCCCTACGACACTTTTGCAGAAAGAATAAAAGACGAATGTACAAAGAGTGCTATCGATCTTAGTTTCAGACTCCTGCAGGGCTGAAAACAATTAAAAAGCACACATAAAACAAACAAACATGTGGGGAAGTTGGCCCGAAGTGGTCGAAGTAGGAGGCAGACATGCAAAAGTCTTGTACCAGACAAGCCTTATTAAAAACGAACAAACCATGTGCACGCAACTGCACTGAAGTCTCTCTCTAAAATGGGGCCCGCAGAACCCTTTTATACTCTAGGCCCCTCCCCTAGGACGGTACGTCTTGATTGCAGGGAACTGCACCCTTTAATCCTCAAAGAGGCAATGGAATTACTTTGCCCCTCCATGGACCAATGTCCCCAAAACAATTCAAATGTCTAACTGAAACTACAAATACAAAAATAAATTTTAAACACCTTATTAAACTAAATCCAAATTGAACTATGGCAGTTCTCCCCTCCACATGGTCTGGCCCATGACGCCTACAAAGGTTATAAAAATGGCCGCCACGAGGCCCTCCTCCTCTTTGACCAGACCATGTGGAGGACAAGGTAAGTTGCTGAAGTGAACTGAAATACAAATTTAAACAAATAAACATATTGAAAAGGAACTTATGTGTTGTGTGATAACTAAAAAACTAAACAAAACAAACCCGGGATAGTCATGTTTAGCAGTTTTAGTTGTATATGGGAAATTGAAAATTAAGACAAATTAGAGGTGATTAAAGGGACAAAGACCCACTTTGTCACACACCCCCCCTCTTAAGACCGTTACTCCTGTGAGTCACGGGACAGGAAATCCATATATACACATTTTTCAAGATTCTAGGCAAAACGCAGTAACCAATTTACAATAAACACTTTCACATTGAGACAGTAGGCTACTTCTAAGTGTCCAAAGTTCCTCTTGTATCAAGAACTTCTTCTCCAATGCAAGTACCTTACTTCTCCTGGAAAGAGTAGTTGCAAACAGCTCCCAATCTTCAGCAGACCAAGAACGCAGGCTTGGTGAACCTTGACTCCTCAGTGGGTTCTTGGACCTCTGAATAAATAGAACCAAACCATTCTCCAAACTCCTCAGATAGCACTGGCTGCTCCAACTGCACACAGCTACAGTGAAGACACCAAGCACTCCACAGCTCCCGACAGCAGCTCATAGCAACTACTGACGTTTATGCCACAGTCGTCGACCAAACACGCCACGACTCTTATGGTGTCCAAGAAGCCAAAAGTTGCTCCATTTTTCCGTGGTGGACCTCTGCACGAGATGCGTTCCTCTCTTCAGGGGCCTTCTCTGCAAGCTCCCCACGGCTTTGCTGTACCTCCCATTGGAGGTGAGAAAACTGGTTCCTTCGTTGCCTCATAAGATCTTGTAGACTTGCCTGTTGTCCCGAGATGTTCGACTGTAGTTCTTTGCTGAATGTCCCCTGTAGGTTGTCAGGTGGACCTGTGACTCCATCAGCACGAACCTTCTTCCGTCTGGTTTCCATTATTCTTCACTGCCCCTACTGGCCTGGATCCCACCACTGCCACCAAATGTGGGGAATTCGGCCCAGAGTGGTCAAGTAGGAGGCAGACATGCAAAAGTCTTGTACCAGACAAGCTTTATTAAAACGAACAAACCATGTGCACGCAACTGCACTGAAGTCTCTCTCTAAAATGGGGCCCGCAGAACCCTTTTATACTCTAGGCCCCTCCCCTAGGACGGTACGTCTTGATTGCAGGGAACTGCACCCTTTAATCCTCAAAGAGGCAATGGAATTACTTTGCCCCTCCATGGACCAATGTCCCCAAAACAATTCAAATGTCTAACTGAAACTACAAATACAAAACAAATACATTTTAAACACCTTATTAAACTAAATCCAAATTGAACTATGGCAGTTCTCCCCTCCACATGGTCTGGCCCATGACGCCTACAAAGGTTATAAAAATGGCCGCCATGAGGCCCTCCTCCTCTTTGACCAGACCATGTGGAGGACAAGGTAAGTTGCTGAAGTGAACTGAAATACAAATTTAAACAAATAAACATATTGAAAAGGAACGTATGTGTTGTGTGATAACTAAAAAACTAAACAAAACAAGATAGTCATGTTTAGCAGTTTTAGTTGTATATGGGAAATTGAAAATTAAGACAAATTAGAGGTGATTAAAGGGACAAAGACCCACTTTGTCACAAAACACAAAACTAATTTATTTGCTGCTAAAAAAAAATAAGCTGGTGGGTTTGTGTTCTTCACTCCACGCCTTTCAATGCTCCATCTGAAAAGAGCTGCGTCGGGAAAACTGATTGATAGTTGGACAACAGTGGTTTAAAACAGTGGACCGGGACATTTAAAATGAACTTCAGTAAATGTAAATGTAAAAAGTGTTGGAAGCGAAGACGTTGAGATCATTCAGTTAACCGATACAACCTAAAAAATAATAACTGTGGCCATTTTAATTCAATCTAAACTCTAAAAAAAAGTAACCCTGGTGGTAAAGAAAAAACATATCTGGCTGTTTATGTTAACTGACATATTTATAAGTGTAATATTAACTTTACTTCATTATTC
Organism: Rhinogobius similis; assembly: GCA_019453435.1. Lineage (NCBI taxonomy): Eukaryota > Metazoa > Chordata > Actinopteri > Gobiiformes > Gobiidae > Rhinogobius > Rhinogobius similis. The sequence goes on along the minus strand of CM033630.1, from coordinate 21,308,481 downwards.
AGTTCATTAAGGACCACGCCAAAACAAAGACGAACAACAGTCATTTACGACTCAGGACTCCCCCCTTTAGGAGACGGGATGTGGAGGGGGAGGGAGGGCGGGTCGAGAGAACAGAGTCAACCGGTGACTGAGGCGTCACGCTGGTATGACGAGGCTTCTGGGAAATAGAGGTGTGGTCCGGAGACGGTGGTGGAGGCGTGGTCCTGCTTCCAAAACTCTGTTAACTACATACAATTAGATTTCATAAGGATCTGAGATTGATTAGACAAGGGAGTATTTTACTGTTGTTTGGTCAGTAGTGACACAAAACTTTGGTGTCGTGACATAGTTGTAAGTCCATCTCCAGCTCAAACTTTGTAGATTATTAATTTTGCATTGATTTTTGTGTCTCTCTCTCTGTGTGTCTCTCTCTCGCACACTCTCTCCTCTCGCTCTGTCTCTCTACCTCTATCTGTCTCTGTCTCTCACTCTCTCCATGCCCCTCTGTCTGTCTCTCTACCCCCTCTCTCTGTGTCTGTCTCTCTCTTTCTCTCTGCCTGTCTCTCTCTCTACCCCCCCTCTCTCACACTCCCTCTCTCTCTCTCTGTCTCTCTCTCTCCCCCTCCCGCTCTCTCTCTCTCCCCCCCTTTCTCTGTGTCTGTCTCTCTCTTTCTCTCTGTCTGTCTCTCTCTGCCCCCCCTCTCTCTCTCCATTTCCCTCTCCCCCCTCTGTGTCTGTCTCTCTCTCTCTGTCTGTCTCTCTCTGCCCCCCCCTCTCTCACACTCCCTCTCTCTCTCTCCATTTCCCTCTCCCCCCTCTGTGTCTGTCTCTCTCTCGCTGTCTGTCTCTCTCTCTGCCCCCCCCTCTCTGTGTCTGTCTCTCACTTTCTCTCTGTCTGTCTTTCTCTACCCCCCTCTCTCTCACACTCCCTCTCTCTCACACTCCCTCTCTCTCTCTGTCTCTCTCTCCCCCCCCTCTTTCTCTGTCTGTCTCTCTCTACCCCCCCTCTCTCTCCCCCTCCCTCTCTCTCTCTCTCTCCCCCTCCCTCTCTCTCTTCCCCCTCTCTCTGTGTCTGTCTCTCTCTTTCTCTCTGTCTGTCTTTCTCTGCCCCCCCCCCTCTCTCACACTCCCTCTCTCTCTCTCTCTCCATTTCCCTCTCCCCCCTCTGTGTCTGTCTCTCCCTCTCCCTCTCTCTCTCTCTCTCTCTCTCTCTCTCTCCCCCCCTCTGTGGGTGAGCCCATATCTTCTACTGTGTTCCTGTGGAAGTGCTGGGAGACGAGCAGCAGCTGGTGCAGTGGAGCAGCGGCACAGATCAGGGCCACAGCCTCCTCCTGGTTCTGACAGATCGTCCCATTTGGACCGACGTAGCGCTCCAGTCCTGGGAGTGGGAGAAATGGGGTGACAGAGGGGTGTGTGCTGTGGGAGAAGGCTTCCTCACATTTGACAGCTCTGCCCGGAGGCTCAGGATGCTGGGGACTCGCTGTGTCAATTAGCTTGCCCTTTGGTAATAAGATTTAATACATTCGGCAAAGTGGGAAGGAGAACTCCACATCTGTATGATAATAGAATTCAACTCAAAACTGAAAATATAAGTGAAGCTGAGAGACACTTTTTGGAAGATTATTGTGGAGGGGATGATTGGTTGTGTGTGTCTCTGCATCAACTTTACAACTGACAAACGAAATATCAGAGAAGACTGGCTTGAAAATGTTCCACCAACTCAAAAAATGAAATAAAGTGGATTAATAAATTATATGTTTTTAAAATGGGTGAAATGTTACAAGATGAAATGAAGTGAATGGCACATTATCCACTGACAGATTGTAATTAAGGAAATTTTAGTGTCACGACACGACAACAAAATCACATTTTGTTGGGAAAATGTGTTAAAACAAGTAAGTGCCCACTACTCCCAAGGACGTTCTACCTGAGCCAGGAGGCCCACCATTACCATGTGTTTTGAGACTGTTCTGTTGCTCATAAATACTGAATGAAATCAGCTAAGCCTTACAAAGTGTTTTTGATATTGCCATCCCCAATTGATTTTACAACTTTATATTTGGGCCTCAAAACACCTGCAATGGAAATAATAGATGGAAGTCTTTGGAGTGTGCTTTAGGCTGAAGGGAAAAGAGCCATCACAAATAAATGGATGACACCAACTGAGCCAATGATTAAGGACTGGACAGACATAATAACAGACATTAGAAAAATGAGCAAATGACATCCAGCCTTAATTTGAAAATGGACAAATTTGACAGACTTTGGACAAAATTGGATGTTTTCTTTGAACTGTATTTGCCTTAATTTTATATGGATGTTTTTAGTTGCTATTCTGTAAAATGTAATATTTTTGTGTTCTGTTATGTTAATAATGTTTAGATATTTACTTATATTGTGACATGAACAATCACAATTGTCAATTAACCAAATAATCTTGACATCCCTAATTATGATATTACTTTTCTAATTAAATATTTGGCACTTACGAGTGAAATTCACTCTTATCACAACAAACAGCTGATGCTTTGTTTTTGTTTTGTTTTTCTTGGCCGTATTGAGCTCAGTATTAAGTGGCGCTGCATGTCAGCTGTCAGACGTAGTAACAATAGGCTGCTTAGCAAAGAGCAATTTCCCAGTACAGTAAACACAAACCCAGCCTAATTGTTCAAACCAGGACACAGTCTACATCCGCACACACACACACACACGCACGCACGCACGCACGCACGCACGCACGCACACACACACACACACACACACACACACACACACACACACACACACACACACACACAGCTCACTGAACACAGCCATAAAGACTTAAGGGATCAGTTTCACAGGTCTCACGGACGGAGGGACGGAGCTGGAGTTAGTGTGGCCTTCTTTTGTAAAAGTACAGATAATTATCAACATTAAATACTGTTCTCATGGCCTGTTACTGATTTTAACAGAAAATTAAATCAGACCTTGATCTGTGCATATTATTAATCGGAGACACTGCAGGTAAAACTCATTTGTTCAACTTTTCTTTTTTTTGCCAGTTTGCCATAAGATAAAACTGTCCAACCTAAACCTAAAAAATATGTATTATTTTATTTAATCCACTTGCTTCCATAGATTTATATGGAGCATTGTGACTTCAAAAGCTGTTTTCTCAAAATGCATTTTCCTCACACAGGGAGATAAAGATGAGCCCTTAAAGTAGGCTACACATACTAAACTTTACAGTCTTGTACAACAGGATTAGTAAATAACAGAATAGTACAGAATCTAATTCTGCCTGATTTATAAAGGTTAGGGTTAGACAAAACAAAAATTGAGACAAAATTGGAATTTTTATGCCAATTTTCAGTCAAATCTAGTTTCCTCAAATTCAAAATCCCCTCTATAAAATTTTTTGAAACTAATATGTGAAATGTAAACCTCGATTTTTACTCATAAAATGCGTTACATGATGAAAAACCTTTCTATATCTCAAGTTAAAGTAATGCATTTTTTATTTCATTCATGCATTTACAAGTCTGTAAATGCATGACTTTCTCCTATTCACCTGCATTGTCTCGCCTTAAACCAAACAAATAAAGTGGCTCAAACAGAGACACTGGAAAGAGACTCATCTGAAGTTTCGGTCTGGATGGCTCTTTGGGCCTGGGAAAGACCTGTGCTGGACTGGCGTGTCTCTTGGATGGTCTGGGAAGGCTTCGGGTTTTCCCCGGATGAGCTGCATCCTGGGGATCTGGATCTCTGCTCAGCTTTCTGACGCCACAATCTGCCGGCTCAGATAAAGCCAGAAAATGGGATCCAGCAAAGGATGTTAATTTGGTGTGATGATTTGAAACATACACTGTCTTCTTATAGCACCGACTGCACACCGATCTTAATTACTCCACAAATATGCTGCCGTCCTGTTTAGTGTCAACTTCTTACTACGTTCGACACATCATTTCCTGCAGGTGAATCCAATCTAACACTTCGCTGCATCACCTTTACTCGACAGCTTCACACCAAAGATGATTACCATAAACAACATTTCCCTGGTCTGTCAATTAGGTATGAATTAAAACACATTTTTGTCCTCTACTTGCATCTGTCTCGTCTGTCAGTCAGTGAAAACAGTGAATCAGTTTCTAAACCTCAAGGTTACTGCAGACACCAGCAGTTTTTGTCAGAAAAATGCCACAAGACAAAACATGAGTAAATCTCAAAGTGTGGTTCTGAGCGGCAGGTTTGTGGCATGTCTCACTGCTGTGTCGCGCTGGATTCAACACATAAAAGAGCGAAGAAACAGAGAGGTGCTACATTCTGAGAGTCAGCACTTGTCCAGGCCTTGAATAAAACATGAGACAAACTTAAAATGTTAACAATAGCAGACTCTACCCAGCAGGTGAAGTGATGGCACAAAATGATCTGTGTTTTAAAATAAACAATTTTTTTTACTTGGTTCTCACTGATTTTTTTCTTTGCTGAAATGTCCCGTAGTTATTTAATTCATGCATCATCTATCACTAAGTTTCAAACATTCTGAAGATACAAACATTGCAAACTTGATTTAGATGCCAAGTTTCAATGTTCGACACTGATTTCAATTTAAAAAAAAACTCTTTTTCTAGATAGAATGTACTTTGTATGTACTAACACAAAATAATAGATTAGATTGTTTAATATTACCATGTAGTCTTATTGCTTTTCATTGAGATTCTAAACTATCGGGAGAGGCTCAACTTCCTGTTAATGTGATTTTTTCCCCCTGTATTGATACTTGTTAAAATGAGCATGTGTTTTGAAAAGCTAAAATTTTAGCATCAACTAGAATTTGGGTTCTAATAGTTTTGACAATCCTGTAAATGTGAACATTTTGCCTGGAATGTTACATACATGGCATTTACTAATAATAATAATTCACAAACATTTTTTGGACACTCAAAGGCACTTTACAGGTGGAGATAAAACAAAAACCTAAAAAAGACGAGCAGGTGACGCCACAAACCAGGCTGAATTACAAGTCAGATCCGTGGAGAGGCAAACCCACAAAAAGAAAGAAGGCAAAGTTTATTCATTTTACATAATCACCAGTAATAGAATAATTACAGGAAACCCAATAACATCTCCGTGGAGACGAGCAGGTGAAGGAGGAATAAAGTCAGTTGTTATGCTAATGCTGCACATTTAAAATTGATTGCCATAAGAGATTAATCTGACTTGAGTCGTGCTTTATCATTTCTTCAGTGAAGGAAAGAAGTTTTGTTTTGGGTGAACAATGCAGTAATTATAAGCAGCACTCAATTAAACCCCTGTTGTTGTGGCAGCGGGGCGCATCCACACAGACATCATCTCATATCTCTATTAAAAACTCATTTGAATAAGTGTATCTCTGTTTATGACGTTTAAAGCCGCAGCAGCAGCGATGTAGGCGCACTCAGCGAGGTCAAAATACAGTCTCTCCAGCTCATTATCTCTGTGCTGTTAGCCAAAGAACTAAGACTGATTTAAAGACAGTGGAGATGGCCTGAGATTACATTTATGAATCATTTAAAAACACCTATGGGCATCTCTTATTCAATTGAACCAAGGTCATGTGATTTACAACACCGTCTTAACACAAGCCCATGAGGCCAAAGAGCATAATAGATTCATTTAGAGCTGAAGCTGAGGCAAGGACACATTATGCCCTTTACCATGGTGTCAACTTGTACTTTTTCAACACTCGATTACGTGATGAAAAAGCAAATCATATGTTTCCATCTAACCTCGTCCCCCTATAGCTCCAACGAAACATCTCAGTACAGTTTATAACAATGATAACATGACCAGCCCTGTCTGCCGTTTTCTCATTTACCACAATCCTGTCAAGTCTTGTCTGTCCGTCTGAAAATATACAGTTTACGATTATCTTCATTCAGTTCTTTGTATGATTATAGCTTTATAAATGTAGACGTTTTTCCGTGCTGATAAAGATACTCAGTTGCAGCCCTCACAGTCTGTTAATAATATATGCGGGCTGATATTCATGAGACAGACGATGATAAATGTGGAGATCCGAACTCCAGACTCCAGGCATTTGTTACAATCTGGATCGGTCACATTATTAGACGAGACGGGAACAAAGACAAATATTTGCTAACTTTAAATCACAAAATAAAATGTATAAAAAGGAATGATACTGCCTGTATTTAATTCAGCAGGTTTTCAACACTCTGACTCTTCAACAATAACTTCAGCAGGGTATTTGTTTAGTGCTGCTGGTGTTCTCAATTTGTTTTGTCACAGAGAATCTTCTCTTTCCAAGTGTGCAATGATTTGGATACTTTTTGTATCATTTACACCAGATGCCGTTCTCGAAACAGTCCAGATTTATTGGACCTGCATAAAAGAATGAACAGTTTGTAACCGCTAAGTTTTTTGGTTTTTTTTTCTTTTTGATATATTTCACTGAAAGGTTCCAGCAAGACTAAAGCAATACTTGATTCGTCCATGCAAGTCCAGGACAAACATCAGGCGGTATTTGTTGGCCTTTATTTTGGCATCTCATGTTTTATTCTGGCTTCTCATGTTTAGGAAAAAAAAAAAAAAAAAAGACTTCATGTTTGACGTTTCCCATGAATTGATGTTTGGCTCCATCTACTGGCTACAGAGGGAATTACACATGCGATATAAACAAACAGAGCCTGCCTCCAACATGCTAATGTTACCATGCAGTTGTACAGATCATTATTTGTCAGCAGAAATGCTCAGGATGTGTCTGATGATGATTTATGGACTTAAAAACAGTGCAGAAGATCTCGGTGCTCGACCTATGACATCACAGAACGGAGAAATTCAGTGGAGTGGAGAGGACTTTCTGACCAGGATTAATGAAACTTGCATGAATGAAGCTAAATACAACTCCAGGTGTGTTTCTGATGAGGGAACAATGTTAATGTTATGTTTAACATGGCTAAAGGCTCAAAAATTGTGCATATTTGTCCTTTTAAAGCCCACTCTAACTTTTCTGGTGTGTGGATCCTCCACCTGTCTCCATGGAGATGTTATGACTTTACTACTAACTTTGTTCCAAAGTACATATCTTGTATTTATGAAATTATACGTGTTTTATTGTTCAAAAAACCTTCAAAAACACTCCTTCTTACTATGAGCCTCTCCACAGATCTGACCTGTTTCCATGGAGATATGTTTACTACCGTCATGGTGAACATTCAAAGCAAACAAATACAATCTCCAAGTATAGATAACAAAAACAAAAAAAAACCTTTAAAATGATCTTGATCTGTTCAGGACAAGCTTGTCTTTCCTGTCGACTGAACTGTAATAGAGTCTTGTGTAAACACTTTCTATGTGCTAATGCTACTTGACTGGGGCTCACATCCAATATTAGACGAGACAATAAACCAGAGCTGACACAATGGAGTGTAGCCTCTGCCTGTGCTCATTTAAATCCATATTGTGTGAACTGGGAACTCACTGGAAGAACTAGCGCGTACACAATTAGCCGCTAACAGTGTCATCGCTCATTGTAAACCAGCGCAGGTTCTATCCTCATGCATTACTCCACACACATACGCAGAGTTAGCACCGCCAGCCACCAACTGTCAATTAAACTGAACTGACCTCATTCTGCATCCTCTTCCAACAAACAAGAGGGGAATGAATGGAATGGTTCTCAAACTGTGGTGCAGGTGCCGCTGGAGATAAGGACTCCTCTGAGTGTAGTTCAGACCTTGGAGGATTTTAGAGTAAGATCTGACTTTAAGACCCTGTACTGAGTTCCAGAAGGAAGGTGTGATGTGGGATAACTTTAAAGGTGCACTATGTATGATCTGAGATGTTATTGCATTATCTCACTTCTCAGACCTGAGGAGAGACAACGCTCACGCTTTTTTAGTGACAAAAAACCTGCAAATATACAAGGTGGATATGTTTAATCGTATTCGCCACCTCTCCAAAGTCTTCCTCTTCCATCTCAAAAACATGCCAAACTCCACCCCTGTCTTTCACAATCAGACGCTGAAAAACTGATCCATTCCTTTATCTCCTCTAGGACTTCTGCAATGCTCTCCTGGTTGTGATCTCTGGCAGGACTCTCCAGAAGCTCCAGTCCTGACGAGGAGGCCCAAATATGACCACATAACCCTGTTCTCCGCTGTCTTCAGTGGCTGCCATCCCCTACAGAATTCAGTATAAACTCTGCCTCTTCACCCACCAGTGCCCATGAGCTCCTCACCCCAGTGAGCTCCTCACCCCTCACCCCACCTCATGATCTCTGGCATCTTCATACCTTCACCAGCTCAGGACCAAGCTCTCCACTGTGGGAGGAAGGGCCTTTCAGGTTATTATTATTATTTTGTTGTTGTTAGGCCCTACATTCTATGCTTTAAAAAGTTGCATTTTTTGATTCTGCAGGTTCCAGGCCAAAGTCATGTGGATCACAGTGAAATAATCTGACAGTAGATGAAATGAACTTAACACAAAATAAATACCAATACTTTTTTTGTATTGTATATATATTTCAATTTATCTGCACCTGTGTAAATTATTTAAGACCAGACACTAAAGGCAAAACGATTTTTGTTTTTTGGTCAGTTTGCTCTCTCAACATATCAACTTTCATGTAGAAACAACACATTTATCCAATCTGCTCTTAAATATGTTTTGTTATTTAATTTAATCCGCTTCATCCATAGATTTCTCTAGGACATTATAACTTCAAAGACCATTTTCTTAAAATGCATTTTTCTCTCCCCTCGGGACATAAGGGTCACCACTTTGCAAACTTTACAATATTGGACGATTATGACAAAACGTCTAGGAAGCTTTTTTGACATCTAATTTTAAAACTGGTTTATGAAAGTTTTAAAGTCAAATCTAGTTTGCTCAAAAAGTAAATAAATCCCCTTTGTAAAATCTTTTGTAACTAATATGTTTACAAAATGAAATTTTAATCTGGTTCTGTCCATTTTTCAGATAGAAATGTCCCAAATATGTGCAATTTTGCCTGTTTTTTCACATAAAATGCCTAATTTCTACATGAAAACATGACATGATGAAAAACTTGTAATATATTTTTTCTTCAGGAGAACAGGAGAAGTGTCATATTGATGTCTTCAAAGTTAAGCTTTTTTCCTATTCACCTGCAGTGTCTCGCCTTAAATCAGTTCAAACAGGATGAAGATGAAGATACCAATAACAGCCTCCATGCGCCAACGTGATGTTCTTTACAGTTTAGTGGAGCTTCAGTGCATTTTAATACAAACCTCATTGGTATCAGTATCAGATTAATATTGCGATACTTGCCACATGTATTACTTGACGTCGGATCCAAACAAACGCCCATTACTTCAGGGCATTTGCTCATTGACGCTGCTCTTCTTTCATAGCTACAAGAACAAATGTGTTAAACAAATGGAGAAGTGCACAGAGAGCTTAAATATTTGACCATGATGCAGCTACAACCGAAATTACAGCTCCCAAAATGTTTTTCATCATTACATATTTGAGGAAATGCGGACTACTTCATTGAGATTATAAACAAATATGCTTCAGGATAAAGCACCCTGAAGATTTCTTTTCCTTCAACTGCTCCAGAGGTGCCAATTAAACTCGACCCGCTGCATGTCCTATCACTTGAAATGGACCCGTGTGAAGTGTTTGGAGAGATGTTGACAGATTTGCACCGAGGCCGAGGACCACCGCAGCTCTGGAGATGAGGCCTAGTCTATCACATCGGCCACAAACAGTCGGCGAACGATCGAAGATGGGATCGTCACGGCAACTTCTGACCCCCGCCAAGAACACCAAATTATTTCAACTTTGAGAAGCCTTTATGCTCCTGTCTCATCGAGGCACTGAAGAAGAGACATAGGTGGCTTTAAAATTTCAATAAGAACTAATATAAAAAGCCTATTTGGGGAAAACACATTTGGGATAAAACATCATTGCAGCTTAGGCAGTCTCAGAGAACAGTTTTCACTTCAGTGGTTGAGAGCGAATAAAATAAAATGTGATGTGGTTGGACTGTTTTAATGATTGTGGCTTTTTACAGACACTGATTCTGAAATGAGACAATCTGTTCTGTCTTATTTCTACAATCACTTAACCTTCAAGGCTGGTTATTTTTTAGCTCAATGGGAGGCAAAGCACCGATTTTAACACAATAATGGTTAAATAATGGGATTTACATTTGTCTCCTTTGGGCAAAAACTACTAAGGAATCACGTACAGTAATTAGTAAATAGTTGTAATGAAAGTAATAGGCCCATTGCATAAACAATTTAGCGCTTAACAACTGCTACCACATGTTTCACCTGCTGGTCTCCATGGAGATAAACAAGTTTAATGCCATACTGTGGAACATTTCAGGGAAAGCAATAAACGTCTCCAAAGAGAAAAGCACACGGCTCAAAATATATTTCTAGATGAGTTAAAGATGTTTGATTTCAGAATACTAATCTTAATTTCAGACGTTTTGACCAGTCAGGATGTATTTGGTTAATGGACCTTTATTGTTTCAAAATGTTTCAATACATTTCTTCATACTTCAAGCCCATTTTTTTTGCCAATGGATTAAAAATGTCCTTACCTCAGTGACATTTTCTTTTCTTTTTTTTACATTAAGCTAAATTTTCTTAGAACCAGTCAAGGCCCTGAAACCAATATATAAAAATATTCTACGTCAAATAGGCAATTGAATCTCATCAAACTCAAATCCAGATTCCAAATTCTAAATTCAAGACATTTTAAGCAAAGCTAGATATATATTTTTGCAGTGCGGGTGGTGGACCCTCATCAGAAAAGTTAGACAGTGCACCTTTTTTACACTTCAGAATTGAGCAGAAACAAGTTGTTTTTTTTATATAATCAAAGTTAAGCAGTTATTAATATAATTGTCAACTAACTCAGTAATCAGTGTGTTCAGAAAAGAGGCTTTATGACTCAGAAAGAACTGTAATTACAACTTTAGATTCATCTGCGTCAAAAAATGTCATGTTCACAGGCCTTTTGCAATCTAAACAACAAACTGATTAATCAAGCAATTACTTCTAGCTTAACTGATTAGAAAAAATACATTAGTCACAGCCCTAAGAGCAAGAATGTCTGGGCAGTACTTTATACAAAAATAAATAATGTTAAACTATGAAATGCAGACAGCTAAATGATTCTGAAAAAACTGAAAGGTGTAATTGTAGTGGTGATTTTATTCTTAAACACCATCTTTCATCAAAATTATGACCCACAGTGCAGCTTCAAAATTGCAGAGTAATACCAAAAATATTCACGCAGTCTGTCTGTACTTGCACATCTATTATTTTCCATCTGTATTTTAGCATTTTATCAATTCTGTTCCTGAAGGCAAATCAAAGAGTTTAAAAAGTTTTCGTTTGTTCAGTTTAAAACACTTTTATATCTTTCAGATGACGTCTGATTGGGCTCTACGGGATATTGTCAAAGGAAAAGAATAGAAGTGTGGCAGAGACAGATTCAATGAATAAATCATTTACAAAATAACAAACAGCTCACAGATACAAGAACACCATTGTCAACTGCTTATAATGCCAAAAAAACACTGATTATAATGGTCCAAGAAATGATGTTATGATTGGGCAGCCAATTGTGGTCAAAATCATGAATGAATCTAAAAAAAAATAGCCAATTCAAAAATGATTGCTGAAATAATGCAGTAAAGAAATGCTCATTACGTTTGAAGCATTTACATCTTGAAAATCTCAAGTTAATGTCACAGCGTAGACATTTTAGTCGTTATCGCTAGCTGGTTATTTCTGATATATTGGTGTTGATATGTGGAAAAAACCCAGAAACACAGACAAAACATGATCCAGAAAGACTTCACTTGCTCGGAAAAAGAAACTGAGACTCAGCTTCACGTGAACCAAGTACGCAAGTCACTCAATTTAACAATTTAACTTGTAAAAATTGTAATAACATACTTAGCACTGAGTTTCTAGGCCTAGCCCCGAGTGGCAACATTAAACTTTACAGAATTCAAAATGTATCGCTAGTAGTTCATTGTTTGTTGCAGATTTGGTGAAAACGCTGAAACTGTGACAAAAAAAAAAGAGTCAAATCTCCAAAGACCAGAGTTCAAAAAGTGCAGCTGCTTCTCAAATTCTCCCTGATCCTCAAGACAAAGCAAATAATCCAAGAATTCATGGTTGATTTGCGCGAGTGTCTTATCTCAGCACGGGGCAGAGGTGCAGTGTTTGGGACGTGATGTTCTGGAGGCTGATGGAAACAAAGCATTTAAAGTCTTCTCTGCACACCTCAAACCAACAAACATCCGCAGTAGATAGCGCTCAGGTTGTTATGCAGCTCTAAAAATAGCACCTTAAGCCTATTTTACGGTGCTGGATGCGGGACCTTTAAAAGTAGGCGTGAAAAAAACTTAATTCAACGGGACACTGAGCAATGGCCCTCTGCTGCCACTCAAGATTTGGGAGACATTTTGTTGACTGACAACATGTATGTTTTGTAGAGCAGGTTGGCAGTAGGTGTTGTCAGATGTGGGGAAAAACAATCGTATAAACTGGGGACCTAGCTTTATGTGTTTTGATTATTTTTTTTAACCAAGCTGATTTACCTGGAGGGGAACATCTAAAAAGCCCAGTTCTTGTGGGATGTTGTGCTCTACATTTCTATTGGTGATGATGAGAAGTATCTGTCAAGCCAAAACTGTGGATTTTGTGTTGTTGTTGAAAACATCTTGCTGATGTATGTCGAACTCCAGCAATGGCAACGATAGATGGATACCAGTGGAAAGAACCTTTGGCAGAAGCAAAAAAACAAAACAAAAAAACAATAACAACAGACAAGACAAGGACAGAGCTGACTAACAAGGACTGGACTGAAATAACATCAGACATTTACCAAATAGAAAGACCTGAACCTGAAACGGGACAGATCTGCCTGACTTAAATCGGACAGGGCCTTTCTTTGGACTTCTCTTTCTTTCTTTGCTTTCTCGCTCCTGTGTCTTGTCGTCAGTACAGCATTTTGTATATGATTTATTTATCACAGCAAATTTGGTCATTATTGTTATTTTTTCATTCACTTTTGCTATAATGTACACCCTATGGTTTCTACACCTAACAATGACTCACTAATTTATCATGTGTTGCTACCGGCTTGTATTACTGTTTATTTTTGTAATAACTACCAGACCAGTTTCATCTTGAAAGGTATTATTACAATAGGAAAATATGTTAACTATTAATTAGTCTCTTAAGGACTTTTCGCAACTACAATGCAATTTATTATCACAAAAACAGATTAAAGTGTAGAAAAATGAACTGAAAGGGAAAAAAATGCTTTTGAGAGCCTTTCCCTTCCCTGGGCCTCGGGGAAACCAGAACCCTTACCCCATCATCCCGACACCCCTGATAAAAAGAAAACAATGAAGAAAGACCGTCTGACTAGCATTGTAATTCTGATTAATTGTGCCTTGTTCCTTCTAAAGATTCAGTGCACATTTTGAAGAGCTACTTACGCGAGCTTCAGAACATGTTGAGTCTAAACTACAGGCTCAGCAGAAGAGTTGAAGAGTTCATTTAAAAAGTAATTAAAGCACTTCACTCTTTGTTTAGCAGTGTTTTCAAAAGCTGAATGTAAATATGATCCCAATCTTCCTTGATACAATACACTCAGCATTATTTTAATTGATATAACCTGTAGAAGATGGAAACAAAAAGAGAAAGAAAATTGTCTATATTAAAAAAAAATGGAGATATCTCATTTTTGCTATTAAACTCTTCACTTCTTAGTTGCAGCTACTGAACTCGTAATTTTCACAAGCGCAAAAATGTACAATTGTTAGAACACAAGCTGCAGCAGATTCTCTCCATACAGTACATAATCCCCAGTTGAACTTTATTCTAACCAGTTCTGTCCCAGTGGGGAATGCAGCTTGTCCTGTGTTGACACCTGGGATGTTTTTTTTTTTTGGCCCAAATTAACCACATTCCCAGTGTAACAAGATCTGCCAACAAGCTGTCAACAAGGCTCCAAATACAGCACTCTGCAGTTCACAGGCCTTTCCCCATCTGTCCCACTCTATATCTACATGGAAATCAATGGCATCCGCACGGGAGACCTATCCACATCACGTCTTCATTTCTAATTAAAGAGAGCCACAACAAAACCTGAACTAGATTGAGTCGATTTTTTCTCATTGAAGGAGCGTTGTCACCTGGGACAAACATCATTTTCATTCCTAAAAAGGATCAAGTGTTCTTTCGGCGCGAGCATTACGCATTCATGTCCCTCTGTCCCTCTAGGCAAGGCGTGAAAAGGAAGTTGACATTTTTGTAGACTTAATTTTAGACGTTTCTTTAAGCTCAGATGACATGTCAGATTCAGGAGATAGACAGACTAAGACGCTTGAATTTTGAACAGAGTGAAGCGCGCACCCTCTGCCGAGATCAGTTTGTATGGAGAGCCCTTCTCTGGAGCCGTCTTCTGGGTTTGGGAGCACTCCACACACTGAAAGAAACAAAGAAAAAGTTCTGGGCTAAACAACACTTGAAAGTTTCTAATGGCACTACCACAAGAACCAAGTTGATTAAACACAAAGACGAGAAAAACTGCAGGGCTCAAAGCAATTTATGTCATTTGATTTATGAATAGTCTTCAGTGTGTCACTCATCCTACACCTGTCAGTGCTCAATGGATGCTGCAACTATGGGCCTTGGCTGGGTTCAGGGGCTGAGGAATGATAACAAACGGCCATTCATTCATTTACGAGGGACTGTTTGGATCTGTCACGCATGATTGGTCAGTTAGAGTTCATTTGAAGCCAAAGGAATTTAACCAACAACCTTCTATTAAGATTGGCATTACATGTAACAATCACTTGTGCGTAAAAAGACAACACAAACCGATCAGGATGCATCAGGTAAGCAAACACAGGCTTAGTTTTGGTAGTAAATTATTTAATTACACATTACACATTACTAAAGCGTGTGTATAACTTTGCATTTACAAATAAAGCTTTTCATATTTACCTTTAAAGTGCATATAACAGACTACATTTCACTAAAGACTAATGAACGTGATCATATTTAAGATTTCAATTTAAAATGTAGCGTATTTTCCCCCAGTTTGACCATTTTAGTGATGTTCATAATTGTACTTCCTGGTTGGACATGAGCATCAAATGTGATACAACTGTTACCTAGCAACCGTACTGTAAACAAGGGCCAAAATTCCTACACAATAGTTATGATTTGACAATTATTAATATCTGATAACTCCTTTATTTTGTTAAATGATTGTTTACACTGTCAGAAAATTGTGACGGTTGTGTGTAAATTGTCTCTGCATTTTTGATCGACTGTCGCTTATTGATGACATCACAGAGGGATTATGTTATGAGGACTCAGCTCTAGCCTACATTTCTTTCCACTAACTGCACCTTGGTTGATGTAAAACTATAATAAATATTTACCACAGGTTCTATCTCGCCAAATTAAGTAACATTTAAAAACTTGTCATGTGCACTTTAAAGGGTGTAGTGTTATAAGGACCTTTGGGATAAATAACATCATAATGTTTGAACCAAGAACAATTTCCTCTCTGTGTTTTGTATCTGGTCAACTTATCAACAATAAAATCTGTCTCACTGCAGGACCTCAATAAAGCATCCAGTGAAGTATTGTTATTGCTTTAAAAACACACAGGACAGAATTATTAGACCTGTGGGGCAGAAGCTTCAGCCGAGTGTTAATATCCACTAATGTAATCTAATATAATGGCTCTGGGTCAGGCAGCCATAAAACACATCAAATACTTTAGGAGTCTACATATGTACAGCACTTGGTCTTTGGTCAACTTCATGCATTTAGTTTTATTCTTATTTATGTGGAAATTACCCTACAACATAACAACAACATAGGTGCTTGTGTAGACCCTTGTTTTTTGACTTTCATAGATCTTTTGAGTCTTGTATCTTTTTTGGCTTTCTTAGATCTATTAAAGGCCCATTTCAGATATGCAGAGAGGGCTTTAGGATGTGTTATTTCTCTTTCATTCTTCCTTCTGTGCTCGTAGGATCCACCAGAGCTCTGTGCTGTAGTGTCTTAATCACTCTGAGTTTGTGCTGCAGAGGATGGTTAGAGTCAGAGAGCAGGTATTGATCGGTGTGTGCTTCCTCCAAACCTCCACCTGGAGTCACCGCTTCTCTCCTGCACTGCACAATCCAAGACGGCAAGTCGGTTCTCCTTGGCATCTTCATGTGTGCGCTTGATGTTGGGGTCAGTCGAATTTGATGTGCTCTGTGAAGGCTTCCAGTTCCTTTTATAATTTTTTAGTCCAGTTATCGTCAACAAAGCGAAACCAATGGCTGGGCCGAGTGCCCTGAAAAGAGGCCAGTGCCGTCTGTTCAAACCCTTCCATGTAAAGATTGGCAATAATAGGGGGGACCAGCGCGCCCATGGCACAGCTGTGGATTTGCCTGTAGAAATTGGATCTGAACTGAAAATATGTGATGTTTAAACAAATTTCCAGCAGTTGGCAGAAAATTTGGGTCTCTCTTTTAGCTTAGCATCCTGCAGATGGGTCCCCAGATGCTGCACTGTGGTCACCCACTGCTCCTGACAGGTTTCCACAGCGACACTGAGGGATGGGTCAAATGTAGAGGTCAAATTCCTCTTAGGAGAAAATAAAGTTTACCTAAAAATGTACACTGTATGAACAAGATGTTATTTGGTAGCAATTACATCTCCATCTAAGGCTGTATTCACAATTGTACACAAACCACATCAAAAGTTTAACTAAATTGGGACTAAACCCGGAACAAAACCTGGACTAAACCATGGCTAGAACAGGACCAAACAAAGCCTACACAAGGACAGTGTTCAAGCAAAGTGTGAACAGACTGCATGTAACATATTTTTCTATGTAAATCCACATAGCTGAGAGTATTGCCCCTCCTTAACATCAGTTATGAATATTTTATCAGTTCAAAAGTTTAAAAAACGCTTGTTTATTTTTCTTAAACCAAAGTTAATATCCTTGTAGTATTATTGCATATATGGGGGAGGTTTCTGTCTGCTCTCATTATAGCTTGATCTAAATAGGCTTCGACTTGACTGAGTTATATATACAGTAGATTGAATTTGCTGATAAATAAATGTCCTGGGGGTGACTTCTATATGGGACAAGAACAGATTTAGCCGATGACATCATGCTTAAGATAAATGATGTAAGGAAAAGCTGTCCACCATATTGAAGAATAACAGACCACTGCTTTAATGGATTATTTCTCTGTGCAACTTCTCAGTACAATAGTTTTCTCACGTCACACTCACCATTAAAGGCACATTATTTCTCTTGAGGCCGGTATGCAATTAAAAACATTTTATTGGGCACGCTAAACTAGTCTGAAAGACAATTATTCCTAAGAGGCAAAGCTTTGGTGCATTGTTGGTCAAAGGGAATAGATGTTGCGTGAGTATAGATGCTCTATTGTAATTACTAATTGCAAAGGGTCATTTGGAGGACGCCTGTTTACGGATGCACTCGGTTTCCATGTTTTGGTGTATACACTGTCCATGTGTGTGTAATTACAGGCCCGTCCTCCAAAACAAATGAAGTACACTCATCCATGACTCCTGCTCACGAAGACGCCAGCACAAAGGCACAAGTTCAGCTGATGAAATGGTGCTTCCCGTTTACAAAATCTGCAGGAAAATGGTTTCCAACAGTGTCTACTATGGTCTCGAAGAAATTGTTTTATGGGCTGCCACAGAAAAGGGTTCTGTTCAACTTTTCTAACTCAGCGTCCCGGTCTTTCAGTATTCCAAAGTCATTATTTTGCCAAACAAATCTCCTGCTTTCAGTTTTAAACTCTTTACACGCGAATGATCACAGCTCTCAAATGATCTCAATTTAACAACTCCAGCCGTCTTGCCACTTTATTTTCAAAACATCTAAAAAAGTCCAACGGATGGTTCTAATCCTATCCACTGCAAAAACTTTCACAGCAAACACTATCAATGTAATGTTCACAAAATGTTCCAACTGTAAGTTCTGAATCATTTTCAGCGAGTTTACATTCACAAGTTTACATTTTTATTAAAAAAAGTCCCATTTTACTCTTTCTGAGGTGTATTTTGTATTATTATGCGTAGATCGTTACATTTTGTTCATTATAAAGCACATTAAAGTGTCATAATAAAGTCATTA
The DNA here is from genome assembly GCA_019453435.1 of Rhinogobius similis. Lineage (NCBI taxonomy): Eukaryota > Metazoa > Chordata > Actinopteri > Gobiiformes > Gobiidae > Rhinogobius > Rhinogobius similis. The sequence goes on along the minus strand of CM033630.1, from coordinate 21,290,310 downwards.
CTACAACACTGCAAAAAAAAAAAAAATAAAAAAAAATCTAGATGAGTTAAAACGTCTAGATTTCAGGATTAATCTAAACTTTGGATGTTTTGATTATTTGACCTGTCCCAATCTGTTTCTGGCTTGTTTCAGTATATTACTTCTTACTTCAAGTCAAATTATCTGCCACTGGGTTAAGATCATTTTACTTACCTCACTGGCAAATTAATTTCTTATTTTAAGCTAAATCATCGAATAATCAGTCAAACATATCTTGAAACCAGCAAAATATTCTGCATCACAAAAGCAATTACATCTCATTGAGTCAAAACGACTCAAATCCAGATAAAAATGATAAATACAAGTCATTTATAGCGAGTCTTGATTTACATTTTTTTGCTGTGAATGACGATGATGATGATAGCCCTGCGATGAGTTGGCCACTGTCCAGGGTGTACCCTGCCTAAGGCCCAAAGTCACTGGGATAGGCTCCAGTCACCCGCGACCCCTAACGGGAATAAGCGGTAGAAAATGAATGAATGAATGCTGTGAATGACTTCCTGTACTTCCTGTTCACTGTAGCAAGCAGTGATTTTACGTGTTTCATTGTTGAAAAGAGGCTGCGTGACATTTTTGAATGCTTGAATGTATGACCTGAAGTCAACATTTTTTGAAGAACTGAAAGTTGACACAGAGCAGTGGGCCATGACAGGGAGTGTGACAATAGAATTACTCAAACATGTATCTATCCAAATACAAATGATGAGGAAATACAGTTATAAGATGGTTTAATCTCGTAAACGTCAATTTTACACAGTGTTAAAAGCGTTACATACTAGGCAGAACCATAACAAAGATTCACAGTGAAAGCAAAAGCATAAAAAAACGTAAAAGCTTAAAATGTGAAATGGGATGTTGTCTGAACATTGCACAAGGGAAAACATAAATGATGATACATATTTCAAACGGACTACAAAATGAATCAAAGTAATGTTTTATTCAACAAATCAAAAATGCCTTCTGTCTTCTGTAATTGTGTTGCCCTGTGCCCGCACTGTTTACCAGACCTCTGCTTAGCTAACATTAGAATTAATGGAGTAATACATGTGTGATTTATTTTTGGTGACTCCGCACAAATCATTTCCATATACATTACCAAATATGGCCCGGAGGTTAGACTAAAACCCACATGTGTGTGCTGGTAAGCAGAAATCACAGCTAAAGTGTGCATAGATGAATAGCAAAGACCATTAGACACACATCCCCTGATTGGAGCTGCATGCTGTGACACTATAATGTTAGCAAATGACTCTAAGTGGCCGTAACAACACTATTTCCAACCAGTGCTGTTAAATTTTCACAATTTTGAAATACTAAACTGGAATGTGTAAAAAAAAAAAAAAAAAGATTTATATTTGGAAAATTCATGATGTCTTCTTTTAATTATTAACTTGTGAATTTCTTCTAATAAGACAGTTGTAAAAAAAAAAGCTATGAGTCTTATTAGAAGAAATTCACAAGTTAACAGTTAGCTACGCTCAAAACGACCTTCATAACACACAGTGGTGGACTTACCATTAGGCACCAGGCCCCGAACCTGAAGGGGCCCCCAATAGGATGTCCCCCGATTATCGTAGACGCAAGGTAAAAAAAAAGGTTGCTATTCTCTCAATATCGCAGTAAAGTAGTGCAGTGTACTTTTAAAATAGCTTGTGATTTCTTTTGGGGAAGGACCTCCAAAGCCCCCCGTTCACTGTTACACATTTGAATTAGAATTTTCCAATAGTTCACTTACAAATGTATGAACCTGTCTGGCCAAGAATTTCAGAGACACGACAGAAAAGTTATAGAAAATCACACTTGATGAGGAGGGGCCTGTACTTAATTTTGCCTTGGGCCCCCAAATTCCTAGGTCCACCACTGCTAACGAGCCAAATCTGCCACCGAAGCACTACCTTATCTACATTCCTGATTCAGATGTGCCTCGTACCTAGCCTCACAGGAAGAGAGGCATGCTGGGTAAGGTTTTATGCCCCAACATCTGTTTTTTCTGCCTCTCTCTTTTACTTTCCAAGTGTTTTCTCTACGGCGTCCTCAAAGCGCCAGTGCAGCAGGAGGCAATTACAGATGAGATTCAAACTTATGACTATTATAACGCTACTCTTTCACAAGGACTTTTGATAGACTTTCTGAGTAGTTTTTTTTTCCTTTTTTTTTGTGATAAGCAGCACATTCATGAACTATTTGAATTTTAACACTTGTATTAATTTGTATTCAGCAGGATTCTGAAGTACACTGGCGCGAAAAGCTTTGAAATGAACGTTATCTGTCGCGATTATGTAAACCTCTCACACAAAAGTACTGTTATTGATGAAATGTGCCTCTAATATGCAGTTTCAGGGATAGCGGTGATAAGGAGGAGGCTGCTGTCATTTTTCAACTCAAACTGAGAGTGATCTTAAACTCAGAGCTGACATGTAGTGCGTTTTATGAATTAATTTGGTCAATTTAGACAGGAAACAAGTAATTGTATATATTCTCAAATTTGGTAATTATTTTGACCATTACTGTATGTGGCAAATTGTGTAGCTTGTGGCAACAGAATTATTTAAGTAATTTGTATTTAATAATCTTCTCACCTCACAACAAGAATGCCTGGGTTTGACTCCAGAGCCTTTTCTGTGAGAAGTTTGCACGTTCTCCCTGTGTCTGAGTGGGTTTAATCCGAACACTACAGTTTCTCCCATAAATGAAAAACATGCACAATAAAATTCCTCCATCTAAGGTCCGGACCAAGCCTGGCTCAAGGGACGGCAGAATCTTTGGTAAAGTGCTCATCTTCTAATGCAAATGCTGGTGCTTTCAACGTAAACATTGTTCATCCACTGGCAAACTTCAAATTTGCTGAAATAATCTAGTTTTTCAAAAAAACCTTAATAAATACTGAAAAATAACATTCCCTGAGTCCAATTTCCAGTAACTGTCTGTATTTGGTTGAAGGGCATTTAAACTGGCCCACTACTTACTGCAGGCCTTTGTATGATAAATTATTCCAGCTACCACTCATTATTGCATAAGATATGTTTTGTTATCATTGCCCAACAACTGTTATTATCTACAGTTCATCCGCAACAACATGAGTAAAGATTATTGTAACAACATGACAATTTAATTAATAATAGAGTTCACAAATAAGCGTTTAAAGCTCAAACGTGTGCTTCAAAAAATCTAAACAATGAAACTTCACAGGATTGTATGAAAGTAAAAGCCTGTAAGAGCGCAGTAACTCATCTCCCGGCAGACTCACACGGCGCTGACTACAGAACAGCCATGAGCCAAATGAACAGTGAGATTCACCTGGGAACTCCACCGACTCTCTGCTCTGTTTTTGCGCCTCTAAATAATACACAGAGCTACAGTATTCAACTTTAAACTCGCCTGTGTAGATTTAGGTCTATTTCAGTGGATATATAAACTACCTTTGAGTTGAAAATTACTAAATTATGGTATTGATTGTCCGCACACCATTGGGAACTGATCCAGCAAGTCATACAGCACAACAGCGTTGAATCAGCAAATGGAGAAATGCTTTGTTTGCACAAAAAAGGTAAAAGGGCTTGTATTATTTGTCGTGTCCCTTCACTCTTCTGCCGTACATAAATCATCCATAAGCACTTCTATAACCGGAGGGATTGGTCAGAGGATATATGCGTATGGCCTCTGCATCGTGAGTTCTATTCCCAGCTCAGACAATTTGCTGAAGGTTAAGGTACACTTTATTGGTCCCTGTAGGCATCATCTGCATTTGAGTCATCCCTCGACGCGGCTGAGGCAACCTGTCGGGAGCAGTGGGTGTCCGCAGTGCAACAGCAAACGAACCATCTGCAGAGCTTTAGTGGACTACCTAGCCGGAAGATAGATTACTGTGAATGTTTTGTTTTATGTTGATTGGGGAAATAGGAGTTCACGATGAATAAACTCACATAGCGATACGGAGGACATGCGAAAAAAAGTCAATAAAAATGACAAGAACTTATAGACAGAAGATTTTTTGACTTTTACTTCACTACTTTTGATGCTTTATAAGTTCTCAAAACCTGTCTTAATTTATTTTCCTTTTCTTTTTGAGTACTTCTTCCACCACTGAGTTTTCAAGGGGGGAATTCAATCTATGATCCTAAACATTCACACCTATTTAAGAACAATGCATTAGAGAATGTAAGTGAGCCGGTCTTGGGATATAATGAATGTGCAGAAGTCACTAAAATACTTACAAATCCAGAGGCATTAACTGTGAGGGATTAGCTCTGAATACAAATTGGTGTTTTATCTGGTAGTAACAGTATTCAGCAGGCGACCGGGGACAGCTTCAGATCCATGTTGTAAATCAACAGGAGCTCTGCCTTTTGCCAAAACAAAACCTGGTCCGGACCGACACCATACGGCTGCTTCTGTGACTCCCACTGTTCACCAAACACACCAGCCGTAGTCCATGGCAGAATTTCACCTCCTTCATTCCCTGATTTTAAAATGCCTCCAGGGTTCACAATAAACCCCGCAATATGATGCAATTTATGCCCAAACTAGCATAAGAGCAAAGCAGCATCTCATTTACTTGACAGGATCAGAGCGCCGTGATGATGAGACAGACTGTTGAAACAAATAGCATCTTTAGTGTAAGCGGCGACGTCTTTGAACAAGCTAAGCAACAATGACAGGTTATAACCAAACCCCACTACGTGAAAAGATACTCGACAGCTCTTGCAACATTAAGCAAGAGAAATATTTGCATTATTCTATTTTATTTTTTGCTAAGAACTTCAAATATCACCAGGAAATTGCCTTTGAAAGCTTTTGTAGTGTTTGAGTGGATGCCATCGCCCACTTGAGCTTATGTAACTGTGAGTATTTGAGCAAACTGATCCTATGTGCATACACTTTCAGGAGGTTTTATCTTCAGACTTCAGGCTAATGGCAGCACTGCATGGCCTTGTTTCTGTCTGTCTGTTTCTGACTAAACAAAACGTCACCCACACCGGATTAAAACAGTCTGATCTCAGACCTATTGACTGGGTCTATAAATGGCAATTTAATGACTTCTGAGGAAAGATGAAAAGTTAGTTTTAAAATTATTATAATTATAATATTAAATGTATTTCTCGGATCTGGACTTGAACTGGGCTCTTTAATCCACTGAGCTGGTAAGCACCAATCAGGCATATAATTATGACCTTTCATAGGGTAAATGAAGACAAATGATCTAGTCATTTCAGCACCTGTTGTGGGTGGGATTTATCAGGCTGCCAGCAAACAGTTTGTCCTTGATGAAAAAATGGGTAAGGATTTAAATACATTTGTCATTGGACAAATTGTGATGGTTGGATGACTACATAAATTTACAAAGCAGAGTATTCATGATCTATCCCAAAAGAGGAGCAAGCAGAGAACTGGTGGCACGATGGTTGGCCTAAAACATTCAAAATCGAGATCTGAGTGGCACTGTGCTCCTGATGCCTCAGGGCCTTGTAGGATGGGGCAAATGCAGACCACTTCTTTAAAGCAGTGATTTTCAACCTTTTTTGACTCGCGGCACACCACGGCACACCACTTTTTACACCTTTTGGTAAACAAAATCTGATACTGTATAATGTGTCAAAAGCACTGTCTAGTTCTTTAAATTTGGCAATTGTGATTGTTTTTTTGTTTTCTTTTTTGTTATAGAAATAGAAATATTCCAGTCACTTCAAATAGTATTATTATATCATTTAAAGCCATGTGTGAATCCAAGTTGGACATTTTGTCAAGGCACACCTGACAATACCTCAAGGCACACTGGTTGAAAATCAAGGCTCTAAAGTATATCTAAACCTTGATGATAAATATAAGGCAAGTGACTATTTGGTACAAAAAAATTTTTTGTTTGGGTTGTTAGCTTTGGCATTGTCTTGCAAAAGTTTCGCAAAAGAAAATAAAAAGATATCTTGGTAATCTTTTTATCGTGCCACTTTAATCAAGTCTGTCAGGAAAAAAAATGTTTTCAGAGGAATAACTTGTGATTGTAATCTCAAAGGCCAATGTTACAATTTGACAATTGACATTTAGTTGGATTTGATTTATTTTTCTCAAGTTTACAACAACAACAAAAATGTCCATGTTGCTGTATAAGCTCTCCCATCAAACACTGATTGGCTGACAAACACCATTGTGTGTTTAAGGTATCCCCGGTGTCCAATATAAATGCTAATCTCAGCTCTTTAAATCTGCTGATCTTAAAGAAATAGCCTTGTCAGTGTTTTACCACAAATGCTCCTGGCTTTAGCGCCGCACTTTTATTCACACCTAAATATGACATTGATGATGTGCACCTGTTTGGAGAGACGGCATGCGAAGCACTCAGAAAAAGGTTTTCAAATGATTGCAATTAAAGGGATTTCTCTAAAGTTTTTTGCGGTGAAAGAGCTATAATGGAGTACTGTTGCATCTCTCCAAGCCTTTCAGTCTGAAGACTGGCACAGCTGCAGGGCTCTCATCTAAATAATCCAGGACGGGGTTGTCGTATGCCAGGTGTAGATCACTGTTGGCTCGCTCAGGCCTTTGGTCGTCAGTCGTGGTATTAGGGATGCACTCCTCTCTCTGCTCCATTACCCCACTCTCCCCATCTTGGGCCCGGCCGCAGCAGCACACAGTTGCCCTGGTGATAAGTCGGTCGAGGGGTTTAAAAGAGCGCATCCAAGGGGGCAAGAAGTTCCAATTCTGTAGCATGCTGGGAAGATGCCGCGGACTATGACTCTGCATTAGGTTTATCAAAGTTATACAGACTGTTACGGCTAAAAAGGGAGCACCGACACCAACCATCACCTGCCATCCGGCCAAGGACAGCCCAAGAACGAGAGAGGGTAGCACCAAGAAGAAGAGCAGAAGATAAAGAATAGCAAACCAGCGGTATTTAGCAGTTCGTTCCCCAAGAATACGGGCCATTCTTATGGGGAGGCGCATACAGGGAATGGGAAACCACAGGATTATGCCGAACACGTTGAAGAAAAGGTGACACAGTGCAATCTGCGAAGAAAACAGAGGATTATGAAACAATTTCTCTAGAGGAGAGAACTCATATCGTAATGTTTATGTCAGTAAATTGTAAACAGTTGCGTACGTGCACAACCTGTCAACAAGTCTCACCAGAATCATACACTAATATGAAATGTACCTAAGCTATGTGTTAATCTTCTTCAGTTAGAAGAAAATAGGTGTAAAATATATTCATGAAAACACTTGCCCCAAAGGAGACAAGTGCTAAGGAGGCCCCCGGTGCTGTTATTCCTGCGTTCAAATGATGATGAAAGCTGAATTTACCTGTAAGGCAGCAGCAAGTTTGTTCCCAGGACTAGCCAGAGCAGCGAGCAGAGCTGTGGTTGTGGTGCCGATGTTGGCGCCAAGAGTGAGTGGATAGGCTCGCTCCAAACTAATCACGCCGACTCCTAAGAAGACATTTTATGCCAGTTGAATGAAATGAAATTACCTGAGGTCAGTGGTGGAAGAAGTACTCCACTTTATTATTTAGAAGTACAGATACAGGGGCAAATGACAAAAAATGAATTAAAGACTCAAGTATCACATGAAAAAATCTACTAAAGTAAAAGTATTGAAGTAGCTGTTTAAAAATTTAGTTCTAGAGTAAAAAGTGAAAGTATTTCAGACTGATTTTGAGAACTGTTAAACTTTTAAGTGTCAAGTGTCAAAAGTAGAGAAAGAGAGAAAGGGTAGAAAAAATGCTGAATTTTGTCCCACAGAAACAAACAAATTTCCAAACGGTTCTAGTTATTTTATTATTCGTACACTTTTGTTTCCTCAAAGTTGGAAAATAATCAGAATAAACCACTCAAAGAGTAAGTATATTTTGCTTTGTAAACCTGTTAAAATATGTAGGAAAGGAGAAAGTACAGATACCTGCTCTGAAATGTAGTAAAGTAAAAGTCAAAAGTATTTAGTATAAAATGTACAGATATCCACAAAGTACAGAACTTTTACTTTTGTATAATAAGCCTCATCAAATTCAAAGTCACAATTTGCTGCTGTAAAGAAGAGACTCACTGGTCAGTAAAACTAATGTTATACCTGATCAGTGTTAAGTGAAAAGCATGTGACAAAAATACGTTTTAAACGTACAAAAAATACTAATTTCAATGTTTAAATGGGGGAAGTGTGGCTTTATACTGATTAATGCTTTATTAAAGGGAGCACAGGCGGTGATTATAAAGTACAGAGGCTCCTTGGTGAGCTCGGCCCTCAGGCTGGTGAATTATTCCAGCTGAAAATGAAAAACACCAAATGCATATTTTTCACTGTTTCTGCCTTCAGCAAAGTAATGGTTATGCAACATATAACAATAACGTCACAAACTTCAATTAATAATAAAACAAATATGCCCCTCTTTGGCTGGATAATTACTTATTAGTCAGAAAGCAATTTTGAGGTAATGGCAGATTGGAAACAGAATTGATTGGGACTTCATTCTCTTAATAACGGTGCAAAACAGTTTGTCCATGCAGAACTAATGATTTATTATATTAAATGTCTGTTTAGGGGCTATAGTGCAATAATTCATTCTTCGAGTGCAGAGAGCAAAGGCCTTGAAATGTTCAATTTATGAGCTTGTCTCGGTCCATTTTATGAACTGTTTAATACGGGGCATTATTTCACAGTAGATGTCAGTCAGGAGCCACTGCTGAGCTTTTAAAGCTTTTAAAACTGTATTTATATTTATGTGACTTAATGCATGTTTATATTATTTTTGGAGGAGAGATTGCAAGTGCTAATCTCAGAGGACATTTTAGTTAGACAATAAAATGGCATAGCGGCCCCAAAAATATGCACTAAACACCTTAAATGCCATACATTATAAACACAGACTATGTGGGAACTTAACGTCTACAATTTGAGAGAAAAAACAAAACAATCATTGCTGCATAAACTAAATATCTTTACTTTTGCCAAATGCTATCTGTGCTATTTGTTTCTTTTTTGTTTTTTATAGTTATGCTTCCCAAACATTAGCATTCAAATTTGGTGCTCACATTAGTTTGCAGCACTAGATCTTTTCAGCTGAAATGCTCCACTGCTTTGTTCTGACACACGAGGATTACATTTGAAGTGGGTTCACATCACAGAGCTGTTGTCATTCAGTTCTTAGGGTCATTGGTGCAACGCTGAGGTCTTAAATATTAATACATGCTTCTTTAAGATTGACATTCATAATCATTGTTGCGATCAGTCTTAAGTCCACGTCGTTTTAGTTGAAATACTTGAAATATAATGAAATACAATTGAGGAGCGCTGTGTTTTATTCATTTCACGTGGTTTACTTTTGGGACACACTTTATTAATGTGTGTACAACAGCCTTAATTAAAACCATGGTCCATTAAACGTAACGTTTTATGTGACAAATTTGCTCATGCTAATCATGAAATAATAAGGATGTAAATAGCTATTAAATACTCACAAGGCAATATTACGCATCAGAAAGCCGAAACAAATACTGACCCACTGGGTTTTATCACATTTCAATTATTTTTTACCTTATTAAACAAATCCCTGTTTGGAAAAGCCCTGCTGAATAAAACATGTTTTTTCCTGATAATGCGCCCAAACAGCTTTCTGTGTAAACCGATTAGCAATTTCTTATGCAAATGAATCTGAATTTCCAGTCACTGACACAACATCTGCTAAGTTTATTACAACAGATGTGGCTATGGGTTTTCTTTATTGTGTAATAGCTTAGACAGCATGATTGTAAAGGATATCAACAAACCATATAAAATAAACACATTCTACATACCTATGAGGGGAGTGATGGCGGAGGTAAAGACAGAGCTACTTTGGACTATGAACGTGACCCCGGCGCCTACAAACATGGCCACATATCCAGTGAGCCATCCAAATGGATCAGGTAAATCTAGAAATATAAAGAATTGTATTACTGCATTTTAATAAACCACACCATGAAAAAATAACTACTTTTAAATAAATACTTTTTTTCTTCAAAGCTCACTTCAGCACATGATGATCTGGTATGCTCTTTTTATTACAACCATTAAGACAAACCCACAGCACAATCCGGCAAACCACTGGTTTGAGGGCAAGGGTTCATCGATAACTGTCACCCCTGCAGTGATGTATGCTAACTAAATCTGGACTGAGATCACTGAGGAGAAGTTATCTATAGGGCTGGGAGTAACAATACGATACACATCCATTGATAACATCCCATTATTGCAATACAAGCGATTATGGATATAATGCTTCGGTACGGAAACGTATTGCATTCATTTGAATAATAAAAGTTTCTGTTTTAACGAGAAAAGTTTCTTTTTATGAGAAAAATAAATCCTGTTTTAACAAGTGTTTTATGAGCAAAATACGGTGTTTCACCAGGGCTGTAAGTTTAGGCGGAGCTGGCTAGATGCTACTACCGAGGCGCAAATGTACGATTTAGCCAGTTTGATACGCTTTTATTTTGATTTAGGCTTACGACATTGGGAGATTTTGGTGTCACTGAGCAGTCTTGACGGTATTGTCATCAGCATGTCAACTTTGCGACGACATCTGAAGGATCTGCGCCTGTTCAGACGCAGCTCCACCTGTCTGTTTGAGCGTGTCTCGAATAGTATCGCGTTGATTTCAATAAAACATATGTTGTCTCATAAAAACAGACTTATTTAACCCGGAAAAACAGAAACCTTTCTCGTAAAAACAGGATTAATTTTAATCATTAAAACAGAAATTACTTTTCTCGTTAAAACAGGATTTATTTTCTCATAAAAACAGAAACTTTTCTCGGTAAAACAGGATTCATTTTAGTCGTTAAAACAGAAATTACTTTTCTCGTTAAAACAGGATTTATTTTTCTCATAAAAACAGAAACTTTTCTCGTTAAAACAGAAACTTTTATTATTCAAATGAATGCAATACGTTGCCGTACTTTGGATATTCTACAATATATCACTATTTTTTAAAGATCCCAATACATTTTAACAATATTTTTCTAGTTTTTTTCAAACTACTACCTGCACAAACTTAAAGTGAAATTCACCGATTTCAATCACCAAAACATATATGAAATGTCAAATGTGTTGCATAAACAAGTTTTATTCCTTTCTCTAAACAAGCAACATAATTGTGGTGATGTCACAAAAAAATTCTGTAAATTATACTAAAAAATATTCATGGTGATATATGGATACAGCAGCTTACAATATCGATATTACATCTGAACTAAAATATCAAGTTTGAGCCCATGTCTAAGGAATATACTGTGTTTTAGGTCTAGAATGTCATGTCTTCTTGTTTTAAAGTCTTTCTTAAGATCCTTGAATGACTTGTTAATGAACAGAAATGTAAACTGCATATGTGATTGCTGTATAGATGAGCATAATTATTGTTGTAAATAAGTGTTCCATCTCTTGTTGTTGATGCAGCTTCTGTAATGACCAGTGGCCAGCCAACCAATTACAGCTTTACAGCAAGGGAGCTATTAGTTTGGGATTACATTATGTTCTGTAAATGAGCAAACATACACCATCCCTGAGCAGTGAGTTTATGATCCTGATGGCTGCACTGACGGAAGCGTCGTCAGCATGAAAAAGGAACATAAACTTCTAAACCTATGTCCAATTGGAGTCTAATTTGTGCCCGTAGTAAGCTTTATTGTGTCTGTTATCTTCATAACTCAAAAAGATAAATATGATGAAATGTTATGGGTAGGTTGGCAATCTTTACTTTTGATTTTTTATTAAGTCTCTATTATTGACTAATTCCAGCTACTTTTATTTTATTTTATTTTATTCTTAATCATATGCATGGCTCTTTTATATATTTTATTATATTTTATTCATTGTTTTATGTTGCACCTCATGCCGAAGCAAGTTCCTATGTTTGTGAATTTTGATCACTGACAATGGCAATAAACCGTTTCTGATTCTGATTCTACTTACAAGACCGTAAAGGCAGGAAATAAAAATGGACAGTTCAAAGCTGAAGCAGAGTTGCGTCCTGACCTCCCTTGTTAGAGACCAGGACAAGTATAAATCATTGCGAGATATGGTGACTAAGGCTTATTCTAATGACACATTGTGCAAAATAAATTTTAATGACTTTTTAATCTTGTTACAACAGTGTGTCCTCATCATTAGTTTATTCAAAGTCGTAGTTTGATTCATGCATGTTTGAGTAATCCTGTATTGAAAATGTCTGTTTCCGTGTTGCTCGTGGTTGAGTGGATAGCACATATGCCTGCTGTGTGGGGCGGGTCACAGGGTCAAGAGTTTGAATTCACGTCTGACAATTTATTGCATGTCATTCCCATTTCACTCTGTACTGTCCTGTCAAAAACAGCTCATGGGTCAATAGTTTTTCAAAAATGGGTCAATAGTTTTTCAAAAATAAAGATACAAAACTGAAAATCCTGTTATGCTGAGATGGAGCTCAACAGTCCCACCCATAAGTTAGCCGTGGTTCTGGAAGTACATTTTTGATACATTTTTGCCATAGGGATATAGTTAAATACAAGGAGTTAAAGGGTTTTACAAATGCTAACCAGCTATGTGGAACTAATGTCCACAACACGGTTGTTTTCAGCCCAAAAAACACATGTAAAAATCAGCTAAATGTTTTAATAACTTAGTTTGTAAAGTTTCAGAAACAGGTAAAATAAAAAAAATAATAGGTCTTGTGCTCACTGCTCACCATGTAGCTGACTTTCAAACATTTAATATACATTTTTTTCAGAATCCCAATGGGAAAATGAATGGAGCATTTACTTCCGGAAACAAGGGGTGGGCGGTCAGTGGTGAGCTTCACTGAGACTATGAAGAGGCGGAGCTTATTAGTTTTGCAGTTTTGAACAGGAAGTCAATGGGCCTGTTTCTATTATTAAGCTGTTTTAGACAAATAATGAGGTTTACTGTGAACAAAGTGTAAAATGATGATGTTATAGTTAAATTCTAAGAACATCAAAAGCATAATGTGTCTCCTTTAAAGAGTCTTGTCATTGCTCATTTTCACTTTGCCAATGCCCCACTTCCAAAGCAACTCAAAATGCTCCTTCAAGACCCATTCATGTACCTGTGTTGATCACTTTGTGGATGATCTTTGCTACTTGTCCTTGGAGGAGTGAGTTGAGCAGCTTGACCAGGAGCAGCAGACAGGAGCAGAGGACGGCCAGCGAGACAGCCAGAAGAACCAGGCCTATGGTGAGGTCTGACAGCTGTGTGGACACAAACAAGTGCCTACCTGCAGGGAAAAGAAGACATAATACAACCAGCGAGGAAAAACACCCCGCAAAAGTACATTGTTTGTGCAGATAGCCGTGGGAGGCTAAGGAAACATAACTGTAGAAACTCACACTTATGAATTTGGAGCTCATTGCCAACCTCTGAAATGTTATAAGAAGGATTACAAGATTCAAGGCTGGCATTGATAGTGGGCTGCAAAGGAAGAAATGGCAAAAAATAGTTTGTGTGAAATAAAAGCAAATGTTTACAGTGTTTTTATTTAAGCTAAGGATGGTGCAGTGGAGGCGTCACCATAACATGGTGGGTTTGGCACAATCGCTTCACCAAACTCCTGTTCCTCATGCCCTCGTTGCCCATGGCGATTCCTGTGATCACACATTTGTCCAGCTGAACAGAAAAGACAGATAAATACAGTAAATGCAGTCTTTATAGTGTCTTAATTTGTGTCACAATTATGGACAAAATAGTTGTAATTAACGATAATCCCAATAGTTATCAGAATATCGGAAAAATTATGAATTCCCTGAAGTTCCCTGTTTAAACATCTATTACAGAATTGCAATTTGTTTGTTTGTTAAGTGAAAACAACAATTATCAAGAAGAAATGTAGAAGTTCCTTTTGTGGTATAGTTTTATCTTAATAGATTTTATTTAGTTTGTTAGTCAGTCTGGCCTGTGTCCCCGCCTAAGGCCCAAAAATCACCTGTGACCCCTAACGGGAACAAGCGGTAGGAGATGAATGAATGAATGAAGGATTTTATTGATGTATTTATTTATTGCTATTTTATGCTTTTACTATTTACTCTATTTTCTATTTTCTCTACAATTATCTTTGTAGGAGATTATCATGATTATATTGTTTGTTTTTTGTTTGTTTGTTGAATGATTATCGTCTACCCTTTTTATCGTGCTTAACTATATTATGGTTTATGGTCCCATCCCTAGTTCTAGTAATAGCTTAGCTTTTTTAAAAATGAGGATGCAACACATTGATGCAAAAAAGAGGTCATTTTAGTTCATTATTGTCACTCCAAAATTCAGATTCAGAAAACTTTATTTGCCCCCAAGCAGCTCCACAGCAAGTCAGTTTCCCCAAAGGGAATTTAAAAGGCTAATCTAATCTAATCTAATCTAATCTAATCTAATCTAATCTAATCTAATCTAATCTAATCTAATCTAATCTAATCTAATCTAATCTAATCTAATCTAATCTAATCTAAAGAATAAGAATGAGCAAGAGATATAAAGATCAACAACAAACAAAGCATTAATTAGCAGTTTAATAGCTGAAGTTGAATCAAATGCATGACAGGACAATAATTCTACAGTGTTCGGGTTACTTCATGTCATGTCATGTACCTGTATGATGAGTTTAGTGACTGGTTCGGTGATGACTTTAAGAAGCTCGGGTGCGTTTTGTCCCGTGCGGAGACTGAAAGTGGTGACGACCAGGTGGGACATCCGTGTCATGGGGCCGCTGAGCACCTCCAGAGGCAGCAGCACCAGCACCGACAGCCAGTTAAAGCAGTCGTGGATGGTTGCACCCGCGAACGCCCTGCAGCGGGTCACAGACATCAGTAAGTTCACCTACTGCCTCTGCCTTAATCTGCTTATCACGGCTCAACTTTTTGGCCGCACTGAGCGTATTGACGGAGTGTGTGTCATGAAAGATTAATGAAGTATAGGCTACTTAGTTTTCCTTTTAAGAAACATTGCCATTTGCATGTATTTTTAAGCCAAAGGGTGACTGGTGTGGGCACTGTGGAGATAAGTGCCATTATTATCACAGTTATATCAACTTGCACTCAGGAAGAGGCAGACAGAGAAGGAGCACCAGATGTTTTCTCTTAGCCACTCAGCGCTTGACATTTCTAGCACTTCCACACTTCTTTTGCACTTATTTTGAATTTCAGTGATGGTATAGCAGCTCCTCTCTCCCTTTAGCCTTGTACCACCTGCACTTACCGCTCAAACTCGCTCCTCTCCGCCGCTTGCATCATGGCCACAATGGTATTCGTGACTGAAGTCCCAATATTGGTTCCCATGATAATCGGAACAGCCAGCCTCACCTCCAGCACTGCACACACAAGAAAACTTCACCTTTTCAAGTGTTGCATTGAGATTTTAGTCACATATCTGCACTCATTCAAAGTCAACACTGGGAATAGGTTAATAGCTTCTGTGAACAGTAATACATTATGTAAATTATATTAATGAGCTAATGCAGTCATGGTGATCAAAGGTTAGACAATATTCATTCTACCTTTCAAACTGCAGCTTGGCTTACGTATAAGAACACATTCAATACTAATGACCTACGATGGACATGGACACAGTAACAAGCACAAGTGCACAAATGTCCACATCCCACTTTCTCTTTTTTTGTCTTTATAATTAGCTATAATCTTCTCCACGGCTCTCTTGATCACAGCCTTTGAACGCAGAGAACGCCTTAGCATGCTGAAATCAATCACTCTAACATCGCATTCTGAAAAGGAAAGACAGGGGGCAGGAACTCATCTGGAACAGGTCTGCTAAGGTTACGGCCTTGGACAATCACGGACCGCCACGCATCGTAAATTGTAGGGAGACAGTTGTATTTTTTAATGTGTGCCGTGGTTTTATTTGATGATCCTGACTGAGCCCTGTGCGAAACGTGACATCACTGCAGTAATTCTCATTATTTAAACCCATCACGCTTCACGCAGTTGACACTTTCAGGTGAGTCAGCTTGAGTGGTTATCCGGGAGCAATTTTGGTTCAAATTAGGACAAGGAAAGAGGTTTTTGCCGGAGTAAGGAGTGTTTGGACTCACACAATCCCACTAAAGTCTATGGGCTTTAGATCCATCAAAACAAGTGCTATTTGTATTTTGAACACACAGATAGAGTGTATCAGGGGTACATTAGTGGAATTGGAAAAAGCCAGAGGCACAACAGTTCGATAAAGAAAATGCAGAGCAAATTTTCCCCCAGTGAATGCAGCAACACACCAATATCCCCAAAACATCTGCTGCTGGTGTAAACTACAAAGTTAGATGTTATTCTGAACTTGTTTTAGCAATCTTCTTTTTCTTTTCTTTTTTTAATTTTAGTTTTTTAAATATAACACAAATAAAACACATCATTTTTTCTCCATTTTTTTGAATGTCAGTCACAATGTCAGTCCAGTCCTTGATTGTTAGTTCTGTTGGTGTCATCCTTTTCTTTGTAATTGCCTTCTTTGCTGCCGCCAAGAGTGCACTCCAAAGATATCCATTGACAATGTTCATGGCAGGGGTTTTGAGGCCCAAATACATAATTCTGAACTCGAGTGGGATAGGGACGCCAAAAATATTGTGCTTTGTTAATCTCAGTCTAGTATTTCTGAGCCATAGGACAGTCCCAAAACACATAATGGGAATAATGGGTCACATGACAGCCACAGTTTATCCAGCAGTCAGTATCTCTCTGTGAATTGTGCATAGAATCGACGATACGACTTCCAAGTCGTATTTTTTCTATAGGAGTTGTCTGTGACTGGGGCTCGTTCCAGATACTATGTGCCAACTAGTTTCTCTTCACACCTCAACGCTTACGTATAAATAGATGTGAATACTGCGTTTTCCTGACCACCGGTGTCGTGTGAACACACACGCAACATGTTTGTTAGACAGTTACCCAATGCATCACGATCTATTTACTTCATCATGAATAGAAACGCAGCACACATTTAGGTGCATATAGCCTAGTACTATGATTAGAGGGGGGAAAATTCTGGTCTTTTCAAGTGTGCACATGTTCTGGTTTTCTCTATTGGACCATTGCAGTGTACTCTTGTCTTTGTACATGTGTAATTGCATACATAATCTCCCTTAGCGGCAATATTAATAATGTATCTGTTTACATAGGCTAAATATATTTTGGGATGTAAAGTAATGTAGTTAGCAATAATGTGTCAGCCTGTTAGGATGATCATTTAGTCAAAGACAGAAGGTTGGGCTTGTGCCAAAATCCCAGGACCACAAAGTACATTTACTGCTCATCAATCAGTGTTTTTATTTTCTCCACAGATACACCAGGGCATCTTTTTCCATTTCTGTCATGATCCTGTGTTTTATTATGCATTTTCCATAAATACTCAAGCACAAATCGAAATTTTCCCAGTCAATAAATATGTTCCATTCTCTTATTTAATGTATCGTGTCTGTACTTACAGCCAGAGGCCACTAGGCTGACCACGATAGAGGTGGAAGTTGACGAGCTTTGCACCAGCACGGTCACTAGTATTCCCACCACGAGCCCCGCCACTGGATTGGACAGCACCGCATTGTCCTGGAAAATGCCACCAGCTACTTTCCCTGTTCAAAAACGCCACCGACGCACATTCAGGATTAAACAAGACTAAAAGATATGGTTTGTAAGATTTCCATTTAATATTTCATAAACATTACTTAAACATGCAGAAGTAAACATGTTGAAATCAAATATTCATTAGTTTGAAGTTGATGCATTAATGAAAAACATTGTACATTTATTGTTTGCATTTTGTGTTTTGGTTCTGATTATTTATTAATGAATTTGACACAGACATGTAACATACTACAACATTTATAGCCAAGACTAATTTGTAATGTTTGTCCTTAGATTAATATTATTATGATTATTCTGATCCAATAAAAAAACAGAATGAGGTCCACTCTGTGCGTTGCCAGTTCCTTTGATTATATCCAGTTGCATACAAACCCAAAAGGACTCGGATCTGAATACTCACTACTTAAACCCCAGCTCCTGTTCTAGTGTAGCACTGATAAATGAGTGGCTGTCATTTATCAGTGCTAGTGCAGCTTCCAGTAATTGACGCTTAATGACTGTCAGAGGTTCTGAACTTTCAAATGAGGCATGGTCTGTCCTTATAAGAATACGCAAACCTTTGTGCTGGTGAAGGCACTGCAACCAGATAAAGTTGTGATTGTAGTTACTTTTTTAAACATACTGTACAAGAGCACATTCTACATACCTTTAACATGTATGTGAGTTTTCGTCAAAATTCGCACAGGTTTAATGACAGAGGACACACCAGAATTGCCCTGGGGCGCTCTCACTCATCTGAATAGTTGAACATACGACTGGGCAATTTTTATTTTTTTTATTATGTCGATAACAATCAGATGATATTTTCACAGCTCATCAGGAAAGGGGTAAAACATCCCTGTACATGATTTGGTTCAGTGTAACATAAAACATGAATGGACTTGTTTGGAATATTATACAAGTTTCGGTTTTGCCATAATTTTTAGTTAATATAATTAAATTGTTATTACATAGTTTAAAGGTGACATATTGTGCTTTTCAGGTACTTAGTATTGAACTATAACTATAACATACATCAACATAGTTGATCATAAGTTTCCATCTTGTTCATTGTAAACTGCGATATTTATCTATATCGGCTTGATTATAGAAATGGGACCATTGACGTCCTGTTGAAAACGGCAGAACTGATAAGCCCAAGACATTTCACCAAAACAAGCAGCAGATTAGCAATTACTTAGTTTGAAAAGCGGAAACGACATTTTAGAACCCAACGTGCATCACTCAGAGTCTTCATTTTTAAAATAAATGCATGTGGTTGGACATGGGGGGGCATCAGTTGCAGGATAAAACAGGATAGCTAAAACATGCGGGAATCAAATCAATCAAAATACAACTTTGAGCAAACTAATGATGAGGAATGACCATGGTAACATAGTTAAAAGCTCATTAATCATCAATGATTTTACAGAAATATGTCCTTTTTAAATTATAAATGACATAATCTAATTTGATCTAATTTTGCATATATAAAACAACAATTGCAACATTATCCATGTTTCGATATATGTCTCCCACCAGTTAAACATAATCCGTCTGAAGCCGACCCAAAAGCACCACTTACCCCCTGTCAACTGGAAGGCAGAGCTCAGCGTGTCCAGTGAGCAAACAAAGAGGAAGAGGAGGCCGAGGAGGAGAGGGATCTTGGTCAGTCCACTTAAAAGCAGCTTGATGTTAATTGGAGTTGCTGCGGAGTTTGGTGCAAGACCTCCTGAAAAACGGCAACGAGGTAAACACGCCGAGAGATCGGAAACACTTCAAAAAGAAGGCTTTAGTCTTTGTCAGAAAAACAAGTCAACATCCCTGTGATCATCTTGATGAAGATAGACCTCGCTATCACAGTTAAGTAAGGACTTTTGATAAAGGAGAGGGTGGAGAGGCATAAAGGGTTGCCAGATCTCATAAAACAGTTTATCTTAACTTTGAAAATGGCAATGTACAATATAGAGACACAAAAGACATTTTTACACTTTTTGTTCAGATGGAAACTGTGCTACAATTTTGATTCCCCTAAGACGCTTTGTAATAATTACTGTCAATTTAGAACGCAGCAATATGATTAATAATATTGCATATATTTATGGTATTTAGGAAACATGTACTGATTATGAAACGGTGGCATTTTATTGTGTATTTTCCTCAGTTAATGTTAATAAGGGCTAAGTTGTAATTGTACTGTGCATTTCTTACTGTTCACAGAAGCAGATGGAAAGATGGAAAGTAGCAGTAGCTAAATCTGGTACAGATCATCTTTTCTTTTGTAAGATTAATGGATTTGTATATGGTGCTTGACAAATAACGATTCAACATTTATTTACGTGTATTCTAGTCTATTTCTACTTTCATAACAATAATAATAATAATTATTATTATTATTATTATTATTGTCATCTGGTCAATATACTGCAATGTGTGTGCTACTGTGTCCAAGTAAAATAAATATATTTATTATTATACACTATATTTAACTTATCTGGTGGAGGGTCCACTGTTGCCTGTCTCCATGGAGATGTTGTTGCTTTTCCCTGTAGTGTTCAAAAGTTTATTTTTCCATCTCCATGGAGACAAGCAGGAAACACCACCAGGCCAAGTTACAGGTCAGATCTGTGGAGAGGTGACTCTGCCCACCGTAAGAATGCATGTTTTATTAGGTATTTTTGTGCAGTGTCATGAAATAAATAAGCAGTAGCATCTCCATGGAGACAAGCAGGTGAAGTTACATGGTGCATCTCTTTATCTATTCCAGACATGTCCTGTGAGCACCATATCTCAAATCTCAAAATCAGAGTGAATATTACTTGGCAACTGTTGAATATAACTAGTCTCACTTCTGTTCTGAGCTTTGCCCTGGCCACATTAAGAGTACACCCACGTATTCAGACAGTGTCTGGTGGTAGACCTTCGGCTGCGACACCCAGATGGCCCGCTCCTCCAGGCTCTGTGTGCCTTTAGTTCATGTTGTTATCAAATGAACATGCGGCTGCTCTATCCCCAAGATATCTCCCCCACTGCAGTCACAGGGGCCTCTGTGCAATGCAAAGTACCTGTCTCTTGGGGGCGCCTGTCTGCCGCTGTGACTGACAAGGTGCTGAATAAGTGATTGGTATGTGGCTTGTAGCTCTCGAAGCTGCTGCGGAGGTCCAGGGTGGATCCGATGCCTGACTCTCTGTCCTCCTCCGACGAGAGCTTGGGCTGCAGTTTTAACCCTGAAAGAAAGAGCTGTGTGTGACCTCCAAGAAATTAAACTTTCAAATAACTCTGCACATTTCAGAACAAGATCCACAAGCTTTTCTTATTAATCTTATGGCTTAAAGTGCATTTAACTGATCAGAATCACATTTCTGGGGTTGAATAATGGCTCCACTTTTTGAAGCTATTATGAAAAAAATAACTGTACTTTTGTTTATGATGACAGAGAAGACATACAGTAGAACTTTGTGCCTGTTTTTATTTCACGTGGATAGATGGTGGTTAATATCTTAACCATAAACCAGGGCAACAAATCTGCAGTTAAACAGAAAATACCAATTCTGACCTGTCTGCAATGTAATTTACAGGGATGGTACGATGTTGTGAATGTGAATATCACATAAATGCAAACAATTAGAGACTAAAATATGAACCGCTAAGCTAATAAAGGAGTCCAATACACTTTGGCAGGGGTCTGAACTACAGGGATGCTACAGTAACTCAGTGATTTGAGAGGCTTCGATAAACAAAGTGTAAGGCATTATTTGTGTTGTTTGCAATGGACATTCTATTGCTCAAAAAGTTGTTTTTATTTTCTGTACTTTTTTCCTCCCGAAAACAGTTTGCCTGGTAAATGTAATGTGAAAAATCAGAGCAATATGTTTGTGTATGTATATACATGTATATGTTTATATATATATATATATATTTATTTATTTATTTATCTTTATATGCACTGTGCAATCCACATCACATACACATTACAAGTGATTACCCCTGTAGTCAAAATCTCTGCTCTTTCCGTGGGTCACTACTGTTATGGCCCGAGACGACATGTTGCGTCTGATGCTGCGTGAAGAAAAAGAGGTAATTAAAATCACAGAATGGTAAATCTGAAGGAATGATTACAAGTGCAAATGTGTTTATCAACCGCCCGCAGCCGTAAACAGGAGACCAAAGACTCCTCATTTAATCCTATCAGCACAGCTATTTGTCTAGAACAAAGATACCCCGCATTGTATGTAATCAGCACCTGTCCTCACTCTGGGGTCAAATTGTGCATTTTAATCACATGTTAAATCGTTTATAGCTTCTCCACAGAAAAACATTTGAATACAGAAGAAAAACATGAACTTGTCCTCTCAATTTCCAGCTGCAAGTCGGACTCTCCAACAGTGTCTACAGAAGTCCCCTCAAAGATTTCTCAATAAAAGAAAAGATAGTTAAAAATCTCTTCCTTTTCATATATTTTGGGGACACCATTTGCGGATGAGGGAGCGCTAATGCGTCTCTTAAAAGTAAAAAGAGGTGGAAGTGCGTTCAGTAATTGCAGCAGATTAAATTGCTATAATTACTGTGTGAAAATGCGTGGCATAACAGGTTCACGTAAGTCTCAGAGTCTCATTTGAATTTATGTGCGTGACCTCATGCGCTTGACAAGTGGAAGTGCGTTTCAATGGAAGAAGACAGCTGAACTCAAATCTCTATCTTATCTACCTGCCACTTTTCTGCTTGGTTCATGATCCCCGCTGTTGTTTATCCTTCGCCAAAATGTCTCCAATTAGCTTTTGCTTGAAGAGGAAATACAGGCTTAGCTGAAACGTTGAGAGACGGCTGCCAGAAAGTGACAGATGATTTGTCAGTGTTTAAATGGTGCTTATGCATATTCATAATATCAGATAAGCTCAGTGCTGATTGCTTTCATCTCTTCTCTCTCACACATTTGTGCCATTATGAGCTTTTCATTTGGTTGGTTTATGTCTTTGTCTCAGTGGTTCACAAACTTTGCTGTAGCACCTCAGAGAATGCTGCACAAATTTAAATAAGAAAACCTATGAAATAAATGTACTTTCTTTGTTTGCTGACCTTTATTTAACCAGGAACGTCCCACTGAGATTTAAAATCTCTTTTTCAGGGGAGTCCTGGTCCCAGTCCTGGCCCCAGAGAGGATAGAAGGAAACCTACACAGGTGTGGGGAGAACATGCAAACTCCAAACAGAAAGACCCTATGCCGCCCAGGAGTCGAACCCAAGACCTTCTTGCTGCAATATACCAGAATTAAATTAATTTTAAAGGTGCTCTATATAAACGTGCGGTAAAGATTCGTGGTAGGAAACCTCTGACCACTGTCCTATTCTTGTTTTTAATCTTTGGTTATCTAAGAATATATGCCAACTTCTTCATGGTCCTACTCCATCTCTGTCCATCCATCAGCTTTTTCCTTTGTGGCCGTGAGAAAAGAGATTTTAACTTGCACATGCAGGATTTCAAAGTCTGACGGAGAGATGGCTGTTGTCTAAACACGTTTGCATTAATGATGAGTGTGACTTTCAAAGATAAGGGTACATGTCTGTGTCTGCAGTATTTGTGGAGCCCTGATGGAGAGGATGAGACAAACGTATGTATTGCTGGGTTTCAGATAAGATCACAGCATTCTATAGGCCAAGAATATCTAATACAAATGGGGGTCAGGTAAAATAAATATTGTTAAAATGCCTATATTTTTGTTGTAATACAGTTCATGGGTCTAGTGATAAATAGAAATTATCAGGTTGAAATTTTGTGAATTTACATTTTGAAAAATTCATGCCAAAGTTCAGTGTAATTAGTAGGAAAAACTGTCTCTTGCCCCCATGTGGGAGCATGACATCATCACGTTAGTGAATTCTGAAAGCCACCAATAAAGTGTGTGCAGTGTGTGAGAATGGATGATTTTAGAATTTTGTTGAATAATGAAATGTGTCATTTTGATTGGTCTTTTTATTCACATTAAAATTCTGTTCTCAAACACTTGTATAAATTAATATTCATGCTATAACCTGGCACAAGTCTCTCCTCTGACTTTGTCTTGGTTTATTGTTGTGCACTGTACAAAGAAAATAATACAATACAAAGTCTTGCCTAAAATGTTTCACTGTACAGCATTAAACATATCCATTCACAGTGAGAATGCATGTTATTCCAGGCATTTTTGAGAAATAACGACAGTTGTATATAATGCAAGATAGAGGTTTAATGCCATAGTATGGAACATTCCAGGCAAAAAAATGACATCTCCATGGAGACAGACAGGTGGCTGCCCGTCCATCAGAAAAGTTACATACGCGTTTAAATTATGAAGGCCTTAATTATTATTGTACAGCCAGTGTACAATGCTGCCATTTGCCAAAGAAAAATAAATTAAAGTGTTAAATGGGATACAATAAAATAAGTACATAAACTAAACATCTGGAGTTATGTGCACTTTTACCTGCCTCACTGCTTGAGAAACTTGTCTTACCTTATTTGAAAAGGCCTGGTGGTGCTCGCCCTCTTCAAGAGTCAAAGAGGCCGCACTTCAGTGTGATCTGTTTTTAAGCGCGCTCTGTATCGGCCAAAATCAGGGATGTCTTCATTTTCGATGATTAACAAACCCCTTCATTGTTAATCAATAACTCCGAGGCTCAAGCTAATGATGCAAAGAAACCAAAAGTCAGAAGAACACGGTTTCCACGGGGTGATATATGAGGTTTTCTCTCTCTGCTGTTTGCTTTAGCTGATTTTGGAGATAAAAATCCCCGAAGAGCTATTATTTAGATGTGATTAACGATCTTTATTAATTTTCCCGTTTCCATTGGTTACAGCGTGGGGAGAAAGTGACCTCTAGTGGTGGGTGTGAGACAAGACACGTCAGTCTCACAGTTTGATACAACCTGATATTCACTTACTATAGAAAATATTAAAGGATAAATAATATAGAAAAATATATTTAGTTTAGCAACAAATGGACTTATTGGCTATTCACTACTGCCGTGTCATTTGAGAAACAGAATCGGCACAGGCGTAATATTACACAGACAAAGACTATTGCTATTTTGACCATATCTTTTTATATTTTACAACTGGGTAACATTATTTTGAAACAGCTTATATCTGTCAACTAACATGATGGAAATATTTCAGACATCTCTGTGCGTAATCTTCTTGGCTCGAGCTTTTCGTGCTTTGCCAGTAATCAGGATCTACCGCGCTGTCTTTGAATCCTGCAAGATCTTCTTACCACAAGTACACATTTTGCACACTATTGCTCCCCCACAGCCCAGTAATGTCTAGAGAAGTTATCTGGCTAATTATTGAAAACTATTCACGTTGCAAGTTTGTCATCTCAGCAGTGCATCCAACCCAATCTTCCAAATTTGCTGAGCCCACATTTTGCTGGAGGAGGAGAACCCAATAACCTTTATCTGGACTAAGATGTAACTGAGGTGTTATGAGAGCGGGGAACACGGGAGACTCAAATGAATGTGTTGTTGTGCAGGCAATTGGAGCAGTGCCAAAGGAGTTGCAAGAGAGAGGAGGAGGGAAAATACTTCAGGTGTACTAACGGCGTATTTTTGCCCAGAAATAGAGGATGATATTCTGAATCGAATGCAGCCCAAATATGTCACAGGCAGGTGGCAAATCTTTATGTAAAAGGGCTAATTTAACAGAGGTTCAGAACTCAGCAGAGTAACTTTTTAAATGAAACTGTACATGTAGTTTTCAATCACCATGCTTTTTTCTCCTACTTGAATAATATTTCATAGTACAATAGAGTACTATGACCCTATGACGAGTTGGCCACGGTCCAGGGTGTACCCTGCCTGAAGAATGAACAATAGAGTACTTTAAAGTGAGTGAAAGTATTTGTTACTCTTCACTGAGACATAATCTTTGTTGACAGTATTTAAGGATTTGAACATGTGTGTTTCTTGCAACGCTCCTCAAGATATAATTTCATTTTTTTCATTATTGTGGTCTACTGAAAACACCTGATTTTGTGCATTATTTAGTAAATGTTTTGTCCGTCCAATTGCATTAACCTCAAACTCTAAAACAGATTTTACGTCCTGTTACTCTTACTTCTTGAGTAGTTTCCCCAGTACATTTTTACTCTTATTTTGGAAGTAACTTTACCCTTACTTATGGAATGAATAGAAAATAAGCCTATCACACCTCATCTTGCATTATTGCTTCAGTCTTAGACTGTAGTTGTGTTAGTAAAATACATCTGCTGCAGCCACACAGACAGAAACATGGCTGCCAGTTTGCGGCAATGGTCCCTGCTGCTTCCGTCACCAAGTGAGAGATGTGTCCTGCTCAGCGACACACACTGCACTGATCAGAGCTGGAATACAAACAACCTTTTTGTTTGAGTGAACACGCCAAGCCACTGTCAGCTCCTTTACTCACATGTTACAGAAACAACTTTTAATAGAGCCTTTAAAAGTTTGTAAACAAAAACATTCTAAATTCGGAATAGAGGCAAAAGTGAAGTGCAACATGATGTGATTTCACTGGAGAAACTGGAATTTAAATTCAGAATATCACAAAATATGATAAATGTAGATGATTTTGGAAAATGAAAAGCACTCAGACACATCAGAGCTGCTTGAAACACATTTATTATTGTATTTTACATTATGTCTTAGGAATTTATGATGAACTCTTTGCATTTTTGATGAAGGAACAATCCAGATTTATGGGTTTTACTGGAAAAATGCTCATTAGCCCATAATAATTTTTCATTTTATCTAGAGATTGATCTAGATCTAGATCTAGATACTATACCATAAATTACATTCTTTTGGAGTTAAAATACAATTTTAAGGCTAGAAATTTGTATTTTGTCCATCGTTTGTTATGAGAAAACTGAATTTCTACCTTGAAAATTCAAATGTGTTTTTTCCCAACACAAACTCTTAAAACCAGTAGAATTTAGATCTAATATGAGCTAATGATTGAAACATTTACAGAAAACTTCACTTTGCCTCCATTCCAGAATTTTGATGATCAGGTTTTAAAGGGTCTATACAGTTGAGTCTACAAAAGGAACTGCTCAAATTAAACCTATACATCCACCACAGCTCCTGGTGTTTGTTTTTTGTTTTTTTAACAATAAAACACGGGTGAAACGATGACTTTTGCCTTTAGGCCTATGTCTCAAAACGTGGATATTCAGCTCCTTGTGAAATCTCATCTTAAACATTTAAAGAGTGTAATATTTGAGTTTATTTCCACTTTAGAATGCTGGGCTGCATCGCTGATCTCTTGCAGTTATCTATAATCCTACATATAAGCCCCCAGTCTGCTTTTTAAGATAGCAGGATTACCACGTAATTCACTTTTTACTCATGGATGTTTTTGATCAATAGAAAGTTAGCCTATAGGTGGCATGAACTCAGAATGTGAGGACTTGCCAATAGCTTTAAGCCGCTGGACAGTTTGTTTCAGAAGTCTGAGCATATGAGTTGATAATTAGGCCCTGCTTTGCTCTGTTTTAACACTTGTCATGAAGTAGTACAACGAGCACACTATAATTAAGCCTTTTTTGAACAAATGTGGCAGCAGGATGTGTGTACAGCTGTATTTGTGGAGCGCATAATAAGACAAATGATCTTTGTTTTTCTTTATACCAGTTATAGACTTTAAGGGGAAAAGCTCGTCACCGTTTGTCCATTTCGGCCTATTTAAGCAAGACAAAGACAGGATTTTGAGCAAACGTTTTACACGAAACTATACAACCGGCAGCAATGTGACTCTCTCATTGTTTTCTGCAAAGAAAGGTGTCTGGCACTACCTGGTTTTCAATGCAATTTCCAGGGGGCGAACACGTGTGGAGAAAATCAATCAGACAAATAATAGAGAAGGGGAAATAAAGGTGTGGAACAATACCACACTTTTCCACATCCAGATTCTCATCAGCGCCGGCTGCGTGTTTAAGCCCGTGAGATCCAGTCACTGCAAAACTTCAATCTGCTCATGTTTTTCAATGTATTAATTGATTTAACGGTGACGATTTTGAGATATCCAGGCAGATTAGTTAAAATATCCAATATAATTCCCAGTTGTAGCAGTGGAATCAAAGTCACTTGCCAATCCTTGAAGAAGCAATCATTTGGTGGCAAAATCTTCTAAACTAAATCAGTCTTTTTATTTTTGGTTTGGTTACAGTAACTCTGTGTTCATGGTGGTTGGATGGAAGATTTTTTTTTAATTCATGGTTTAGTAAAAGAGTCACTGACATAGTAATGTATGTGTGTTTTAGAATACTCAGTATACGCTTAGAAAGAGGGCAAGGAGTTAAAGTATAAGATAAGGAGAAACTAAAATCTCCATCAAACCCATTTTGAATTAAGATTTTCATCATCCTTATACTATATCCATATCATTTCGTGCCGTTCATGTAGATTTATTCACTTTTTTACTGGGGTGTTAGTAGATAAAGAGATTTGTTGCATCTAATGAGCAGTTTAGTATTTTTGCTTTGAACTATTTTTTTCTTCTGGTCGGTCGAATGTCTTACTAAAATTGCCCCTTGAGGATGAATAAAAGTAATTCTGATTCTCCTTAGGTGTCGAAATGGTTGACACAAAGCTAATAAAATGATTGAGAAAACAGACAAATCTTCATAGCAATGTTTTTATTCGAGTTTAGTAGTTTTGCTCATTCAGGCTTGACATCAGAGAAAGGTACAGTAGGTTTCTATTCATGGGTTTCAAACTGTCCTCGGTGCATTCAAATCCAAATATTGAATGTTTTGAAAGGGCAAGGTCCTCACAAAAGCCTTCAGGAAGGAATAATTTGTCTGAACCCCATGAATAGCTTCATTATGGAGGGTTCAGTGGTAACAAATCTTTTAAACAGTATCTGGCAAAGTAGTGACTGACTGGACACAACTGTCAACACACATTCAGATAATTACAGAAAACAGGACCACTGTCTTTATGGCTATTGAGCTGTTCACATGCGATTGTCTCACAACATTTAATTTCATTTGTTTTCTAAAATCTTATTTACCTAAACAGCATGTACTTGTGTGCACATCAACATTATTACTCCACTGTGGACACTACTGGCCCATTGTGACGTCACTTTAGCTGCTCGGTGGAGGAGGAAGGCGTGTCGGAGTCTAAGGGACACTCCTGCAACACACACAGTCACACATCATGGTTTACAGGAAACAGACACCAATGGAGTAATAACAAAACTACCAGCATTTATCAAAAGTGATTAATATATCCAGCAACAGGTGACACATGCAGCAAGTTCAGGCAGATTCTCCTGATCAGAAGAGTTTCATCAGGCTCTCCCAGGGCTTCACAGTCTATTGAGCGCGCATGTTATTTGCTGTGAATAATTGTTGAAGGCTACTATTTTGAACCATGGGCCTCTCCAACCACCATTACTCACAAGCAGACAAAGTGGACGTGTCTTTCCCAAGGAAACAACAGTATGAAGTGTCTAGAGTGGGATTCAAGCTGTGTTCGGTTTTAGTCAGTTATAGTCTTCACTACGACTAAAATGAGTTGGTTTTAGTCAAGACTAAGTTAAATAATTACTTTAGTTTTTGTCGATACAAATGTCTTGCTAATTTAGTCTACTAAATCCAAAATAGTTTTAGTGTGCGTTCACATTTGCACAAAAAACACATTCAAATTGGAACTAAACTAGGGCTAAAACCAGGAACTAAACATGGATAGGGATAAGGCTAAACCAGGATTAGAACAGGTTCAAATTCAAGTCTACAACTGAAGAAAACTGGTCTTAACACCAGGACCAAACTGGTTCTAGTGTGAATGCACCCATAATCAACCAAATTAATTATTTTCTATGCTTTAGTTGATTGTTTTTAAACGTCTAAATGAGCCAGCTCCTTTCCATCTCTCTGAGCTTCTGTCCATCTTCCAAATAGAGCATTGAGATCTGAAACACTCGGAGGTCCCGTTAATAAGAGGCGACCGGGCTTTCACTGTAGCAGGTCCCAGACTCTGAAACAGTCTTCCTCTGCACATTAGAACACCCAAATAGCTTAATATTTTTAAGTTTTTGTAGAAAACTGCACAAGCTTTTAACACAAGTTGAGCAGAATATTTGTATTGTTCCATTTTAGCTTTTTGATGCCCTGTTATATCTTATTGCACACAAAAAACTTAATATAATTTTAGTAGTTTTAGTCAAAGTTATGATAATGATGAAAACTGATAATTGTTTTAGTTGACATAATAAACACTGATTGCACCGTTGTAATTTAAGACTCCACTCGACTCTCGCTGTCGTAAAACTTACCTTCACTTTTTCCAGTTCTGGTCGGCATGGAAGGGATTTCTGTGAAGAAATGCCCTGGATGCACAAGAAAAATAATTAAAATGTGCACAGATTTGAATAGAGCACACAGGGTGGCAAACTGAATTACCTTCCTCATTTGTTGTGTCTCCTCTATGGACTTCGAGCGGTTCTTCATCTGCTTTTGAGGAGATGTGTTGTTTGGACCCTGGAGATAATCTTATAATTAGTTTAGAGCCATAAATGCAAAAATATTTCACATTGCACACACTGACCTCATTCACCTTTTGCTCCATAATGCAGTCAACTTTTTACAAAATATCACCTGTAAATGTTCACTCCAATATGAGTTGTTTGGAAATCTATTAACAAAAAAAACAAAGGGTTAGTTTTTTGTTTGTTTTTTTCTGCTTCTGTACTTATCGCTATAAGAGCTTCCAAACACTAGATGGCGCCCCCAGGACTTGTTTGTACAGTAATGACATGATTTACTCTGCTTGGTTGATTCCACAGGGATTTGGTGCTAATTGTAACACTGAAATATACATGAACCAATTACAGCATCTCAATGGAAGAAAAACATGGTCATTTGAAGCCTCGTCTTTGACTCACACGATTAGATTTAAAAAGATGCTACAGTTTGAGTCATGCTGGAGAGTCAAGGTCAAAATAAAAATGTTACTGGGAGCTAGGCATTGATAAATACATGAAAGCTGAGTGTAGATCAAAGATGTGCACTTTCCACTTGAATCAGTTCAGCTGGAGACCCAATCAGATACAGTAAACTATAACCAGCGAATACATTTTATATAAGCTACGTTTAAGTCAAATGCCTATAAGAAATATTCCATTTAAGGCCACAAAATATCACTGGAAAATATAAGAGGTGGTAGAAGTTCCACAGAAAATGTTAAAGCAGTGATTGTCAGTAAATCATAGACAGTAGATTTCGATATTCTGTCAGTCTCCTACACGATAGATATTAAAGACAAATGAACAGAGAATTAAAATATGCCTGAGCTTATCTGTCTTTGTCACAATAATACCTAATAATGGAGGTTTATCCATGGGTAGTAGAGAAAGATCAAGTGAAGTTGAATATATCAAAACACAGACAGGTTTTGATTGTGTGCCACACTGATCCACGACCAATCCCTGTTGCACCGGAAGCTTTAGCTTCATAAAGAATGAATGGGGCAAGATCTACAGGGGCTCACTCCCACAGAGACAGCTGGAGTCTGTCCCCAGCAGAGACAGGGGGGAACACCCTCACAACAACAACAACAACAACAACATTTAGTCTGGAAATACTCTTCTATAGAACCCCACAATGAACTTTGTAAAACATGTAACATTGTCCTCCTCAGAGGGACGCACAAGTAAAAGCCTTTAGTGAATGATTTTGTACAGTGATGGAGTACTCTCTGGACCAGTTCACCAGGGGAACTGACCCACATATAAGCACTATCTGTCTGTGCAGTATCAGGGAATGAGGGTCAAACATGTCACGTATGAATGACTATCTTCAGTATTAAGATCCCTGTGAGGCCCCACTGGATAAACAGTGAAGGCACATCCCAAACTACTGTCTTGTGTGCACATCAGCACAGATAACAGTTACATAATCATGAAAACTTTGCCACAGAGCAACACTGAGACGTTTTAAAAGGCACTTCTTTCCGCAAGAACGAGCAAACTGAATATTTAGTCCCTAAGACCTCTAAACCCTGCTCCTGCCACTATCTTTTGGACATGACGTGAATCAAAATTAAGAAAATATTTAGTATTTCATATAAAAATTACCAACAAGGTCCTGTAACAAACAATTTATTTGATTTTCTGAATTTAAAACTATTTTCAATGCTAAATATAACATATGGATTTAAATGAATCATTGAGGTCATGTGATTCTTAAGCGAAAACATTTTACGAGCTGGAGCAGTTAGAAGTCAAAAACATGAAAACTCCTTTAAAATCAAAAGCATACTTCTGTTTAAAAGCAGAAACTTTGTTAACTATAGACCATTCATCTGTGTTTTGAACTCCTGTAAAGATGTTTTTTGCACAGTCACTAAACGTTTGAACTGACCTTACAGACGTTTGTGACTTACAGCCCAGTTTTAAGATGGGTTTTAATAAAAGATTCAGCCGAGCTTAAGCAATGACAGACCTGCCGGGAGCTATGAGCCTAACAGCCTATTCATGAAGACTAATAGTATTTGGGTTAAGAGGTCACACAAGCCTGTCTCCAGAGTTGGACCAAAGCTTATGTCTTGCATAGTGTTGATCTTAATGAGACCAGCTAAGAATATTACCTTTAATTACAGGTTTCATGCAGACAGAACGGTGGGCGAACAGGCTGTGAATGAGCACATGTAAAGTGTCATGTCTACTGCTGCCAGTGGACATAATGTCCTTATAATTGATGTGGTGCGTGCGTCATGCAGAGTGTGACATGCATACACAGGCAGTGTGTGTCTCCCTCTGTGTGAATATGAATGCAGTGGTCTTCCTCTGAATCTACTCAGATCAGAGCTCAGTCATGTGTGTCCCGTGTAATAACTGACAGAGCCACTGGACTTGGTCTGAGCCAGTGGTCCAGTAGCACAGACTGTCCTTCACACATTGCACTGAGGAACTACTGGAGCTGAAAATGTCTCTAACGAGTTTGTTTTACAGCTCTTGGGTTTTCTCTGCAGAAAGCTGAGACAGGGACGAGCTCTGCGTGAGGAGAGTTCATAAATAAACACTGTTACTATAGCATGCTGTAATGCTACTGCTGGACCATATGACAAAAGCAGACAAAAAATAACAATTATAAATTATAGTAAACAAAATGATAAATCATGTTGTTTACTGAGCAGATATGAGAAAGCAAAATTGAACCACATACAAGGACAACAGACAACAGTCTCACACAAATGAGAAGACAACAGTATTTCTACACAGAGTATTCAACGCACTCACCTCTGCTGCTCCTGAGCTCAGTGCAGACGTGCAGAGCAGTGGATGGCTCTCATCTCACTGCCGATGCGATGCTGTCTGAGAGCACACCCCTCGGTGCCCATTCATAGCTCCGCCGACGCAGCACAGACACACACACCAGGTGTGCAGGCACTCTGAGCCAGCTTCTCTTTGGCACTGCGAATGTGAACACTTCTCTAAACAACAACCAGAGCTGAGCCAGGTGCATTCATCAGCCCGACAGCAGGTTCTTTTAGAGATGGCATGACTCGTGTGAATGGGATGCCTCTTTACCCATTGTCACGTAATATGAGACTATGAAATATACATGCTGCTTACATCATCCAGACAAAAGTCACCCATGACTCATGCCACTTATTTCGTAATCTAATTGCCAAATACAGGGTGTAATTGTGCGTCTACATGAAAAAAATACTTAGCCGCAACAGGTCTGTGAAAAATGAGGCAAGTCATTGGCTACAAATCTTCCACAAAGAACCAATCAGAGTCACACTTTCACCCCCGTCACTGTGCAAAATCTGACAAATGGTGATACCAAGGCACAGAATTATCATAATAGTAAGAATTAGCACTCTTGTATGAGACAGACAAGTCTAAACGCATGAGTCATCCACAGTCGGAGCACATACAAAACCACATCACGTATTTGATGAACTGACCTCTGTGAATCATCCAGTGAAATCTGACAGAGGGGAAAGAGACGAGACCCGACACCACCAAAAACTCCAAAGACATCTTTAAACATTTAATCTTTTCTATAAAAAAGCTACAGCTCATGATGACAGTTTCTTTTCAGTCCATTTGACTCTCCTAAGGATTTGTTTATGGATGGAGTCGCAATAAGAAGTCACAAACAGTGGCCAGGCCAGGTTTTGTCTATACTATAACTATATAAACACAATAGAAAGTCAGTAAGCACACAGCATACTATGTTAAATATACACAAAATTTCAAAAGACATAATAAAAACTATACAATATTAATTTCACGCTTTAGACAAGTCTCTGGCCATGCAACATGTTTGAGTTTAAATAAGAGCATATTTTCTTTAAGTCCCAAAACGTTGCAAAAATTGTGGAATAATTTCATGTTTTTCTCCCTCACAGATTTCAGTGCATTTACGTCAACAAACACTGGCTTTTGTAGTGTTCAAAGGCTACCAAGT
This sequence comes from Rhinogobius similis, assembly GCA_019453435.1. Lineage (NCBI taxonomy): Eukaryota > Metazoa > Chordata > Actinopteri > Gobiiformes > Gobiidae > Rhinogobius > Rhinogobius similis. The sequence goes on along the minus strand of CM033630.1, from coordinate 21,256,266 downwards.
GATTATTTTCTGCATCCAAGCTTACGTACGAACAAAAGTGCTTCTCAATCAAATTCATTTAGTCCATTTCCATATTTCCCACACCCCACACAGGCTCAGACATCAGTTTCTCTCACGTCTTTGGTCTTCGCTGCTGTTGGACTTTGTTCACCCTTACACTCAGGGTTCTCTCCGTTTGTGGGATGAGGAGTGGAAGAGGGTTCATCCGACTTCTCTGCTCCGCTCTCAGGGCTCTGCTGCAGAAAGAGAGGGACTTCAAGTTGCTCTTTGGTCAGGAGTCCTCGCTGGTCATCAACGCGGCAGCACTGTGCTCTGGTCAGCATGTCCAGCAACCCTGCAAAGCCCACATAGTCTGAAACTGAAAAGGTTTGCACAGGATTCGATAATTTTGTATTATAATTTCAGATTGAGGGCAGAGGCCTGCGTAACTCTGGTCAATTCACTGTTTTTGAAAGAAATATTCAAAAATTCACATCTGTTACGACTGTATTTCATCTTAGTTAATTTTTGGTGGAGAAAATAAGCTATGTGCAAATTTTTGATTAATACTGACTTAACAATAAACCAGGGCAAACCAGTTAAAAGGATATTAAGTAACTATAAACAAATAAAAATAAATGCCCTGCACCTCAGTTTTAAAGTACAAGCTGTTTGAATGTTCTTTTACATAAACCTAACCCATTATGAAGGGATAAATCTAAAATAAACATGTTTATCTAGAGAGTATTCAGCCTGGTCCACACATACAGCTGAGGCGTCCTACCATCCATGTCGGGGTTCTTACTGGGCTTGAGCTGAACCTTGTTCCTGTCATTGAGCGATAGTGATCGGACGACTTTATCTTCAATCCCTGTTACAGCCTGGAAAAGGAGCAAATGTATTCTGTAAATAATATTACATTTTGAACGCTTGCACAGAGAATTTCAGGTTTTAGAGCTCAAAAAAGTCACCGGTGTGGCTGATGAATGGACACTGCCTTTTGAAATGTTTGGGTCCTTCCCTGTACAGAAACAAAAGAGTGTAGATTCTCACATCAGAGGATTGAATTCACACACGGATGTCAGGCAGTAAATGAAATGTAATAGAATGTAATAGAAATGTGTTAAACTGCTTTTGGTGTCTGTCTTATCTTCAGTAATTCTAAAAGTTAAGAGATACAGATCTGATTCAAAGTGAAGTTGGCTCTGGTTTGGAAAGCGCAGTGAACTCAAAGTGACACAGTACTCAACAAACCAAATGGAGTCAGACAGTACTATAAGAGAAGGGACTTACAATCAGAGACACAGAGAGAGAGAGGGTGAGGGAGAGGAGCAGGCCTTGCATGATGCAGACAAATCAGAGCACTTAAGTGGACAGTGAAAAGACTCTTCACCGTTTGCCAAGAGCAAGTTGGAGCCAGCAATGAGGCTGCTCCCGATAGACAATTGCATAAACGCAAGAGTACAGGCAGTGCTCAGAAAAGACGCATTAACTGTAATGTAGTTTGGTTTTGTCCAATAACCAAAATACAATAAAGCTCAGTATAAAGTTATTACTGCGCAGGTCAAAAGTGTTGTTTTAATTATCTGTCTGTCCACAGTGCTGGAGGGAGGACATAAAGTGCATTGGCTCTGATTCACTTAAGAGAAATAAAAAGGTCATGTTCTGACCTTTGGCTTTGTCCAGTCGAAGCGTCTTGTTGGCCAGTTTGAACACACTTGTGTTCATGTTCAGTGGCACATCACTCCCGGCCTAAACCATTACAAAAAAAGTAATGAGTAAGTAATATTATAGATTTAACATTTAAATACTGTTTTTATGTATTTCGTACTAACCATTGAGAGCTGCACGTCATGCAGCTTGAGGTGGTGCTTCTGCAGCACCGCAGACAGGGCGTCCTGCAGTGTCTTACTTGACTTAACCATTATGCCGACTGTCTTACCAGTGAATGCTATCTCCAGCCTGAAACAATATTTAACATGTAATTAATATGTGATAATTAACAACTGTCTGTCACCCAAGCAGAGCAGCCCACACAGAAAAGCCACACACTGATCTGATCAAGTATTTTCTCCAGTGCAGACACTGGGGTCCACAAAGCAGAGACTTCCTCCTAAAACAGAATCAAGAGGTGCCTGTTCGAGCGATAAGAAAACAGGAAGTGGTTGACTCACGTGAATGTCACCCTCAGCTCCAGAGACACCTGCTGATCCCGGAGCACAGCACAGTCCTGATCCAGAGACAGAGGCTGCTGCTGGCACAGGACAGAGACAAAGTGTTGGAACAGTTCAGAGGATGACCAGGGTTCACACAAGTCACAGAAAAGGATCACAAAATGTACAATGGTTTGTGAGTTGGTCCGCAAATAAAGACACAGCTGAAACCTTGTCCATGCCGTGAAGGTAAATGATGACATCTTTAAGTGGGAAGCCCCTCTTCTCACACAGGCCCTGCAGCATGTCTCTGATGGCCAGACCGGGTCGAGTCGGGGCCAGAGAGGCACTACCGTCAGGCAGATAGACACAACAGTAACCGCCTTCTACTCCAAGCCGGCCACGCCCACTGTCATCTGAAGAAAGAGGGCTAGGTCTCCCATTCTAAAGAATACAAAAGATCTAAAACTATTTGGAAGATCAACACAAGACACACAATGTTTCTTTAACACATGCTCTGACCTCAATCTGCCTGTAGAGGGAGCCGAGCTCCACACTGCTGGTGGACTTTGTTGACATCTGGGACTCTTTTCGAGAAACCAAAATATGTGCTGCGGAAGCTTCAACTTCTGTTAAAATTAGATTATATTAGAACAGAAAATTAGATAAAAATTAATATGAAAAAATAAATTAATGAAAAAACAATACAGATCCTACCACCCCACGATCCTCTTTTCTGATGCTGTTTACTTCTTAAGCCACTCAAGTCTGACTTTCTGTTCTGTTTGGAATAATATTACACTTAAATTAATTACAAGATCATTTAATTATGTAGAATGATGTTAAATAAACATCTTTTGTGTATTTCTATTGTGAATGGCAGGACCTTCTTGTCACTGCGGGGGCTCTTGTTCACACTGTCCCGGGACCCTTTATTGGACTCTGAGGACAAAGGAGGCAGAGTCTTGTCTTCACCACTGATGCAGTTCTGGTACAGAGGAGAGCGCACAAAGCGGCGATAGCTGTCCATCTTCATGAGTTTAAAAATCTGCAGGAGAACACTGACAGATGAGCACTGAAGGTCAGACACAACAGAAGTGAGAGAACGGACCTGAGCCTGAGCCTTGTTAAACATGTCAGGTACAGGCTGCTCCAAGTCCTGCTCCTCGATCCGAGCAGCGTCATCGATGTTCACTGAATATGGGGCGCTCTCAGATAGATACATGTTGTACATGGAGCGAGCCGATGTCTTCAGCTGCAAGCACAATATGGGAAATGGCATTTAGAGTAATAACAACACAAATATTATTAGAGACAATGCAGACAAAGAATTCTGAGACACCAGCTCAGACAAAAGTTTAAGTGACTAAAACCCACCTCATTCAAAGACGTAGCGGGGATTTTCTTGAACTTTTCACAGGCCTGCCAAAATAAGATGTTCTCTGCACTGACCTCAGACATCAAAAAGGCCTGTGGAGAACCACACGTTTAAACAGAAACAACATTTGCGGAGGAAATAAGTCAATATTTGTCTCACTGTGAAGTAGCGAACCCCACAGGGATCCTCCAGGAGGTTTTCAAAGGAGACGGCCCATCTGAGCACACTGTTGGCTGTGTCGCCCGCTCCTCCTGGGGTCTCTGGAAGACTGGAGCTACTGCCTCCACAGCTGCGTGCAGACATGTTCAACTCTACAGCACATCACAAGCAAACACACCCATTATTGAGCACAAAAGCATGACCAGCAGTGAACAAATCAGATATCTGAGTGTCATGCAACGACATGTCGAGGTGTAGAATGATGATGTTTGGCAACTGAACAAGCAGCTTGTATTTACCTCCGTCTGACACAGCCTGACTCTGCAAAGAAAGTCAAAGAAAAAAATCCATTAATAATTACTTGGTATTGGGCTGTAAATTAGCACCAAAAATGTTAACTTATCTAATTAAGTGAAGTGTTACAGAAGTTGAAATAGCCTTTTTGAAGGAACTGTGAAATCATGTTTTTACAGGAAGTGGTTTGTGTCACAATTCATTCAACTTTTAAATTTGCCATATCTAGTCCAAGTTCTATGGACAAGAATGTATTTTGATACAAAAGATTATATAAAAGGTGTTGCACAAATCACACAGTTACATTATGATATAGTTATTAAAATCAACAGGATGTGTGTTGAACGTACAAGGCATAGAGAAGTTGGTTGTGAGGTGTGAATATTATTGAATCGTAGCATTCTGTTTTTTTAAAACCTAAACACTTCTGAAAGCAATAAGATTACATCGACTAAAAGCTAAACCAACACATAATGCGGCACCACATTTCATATGATGATAAGCCATACGAAAAAAGAAAGGCTTAACATGATCAATGCTGTGTGCCAAGTATTCAGTAATACTGTATGAGCATTACAGGAAGATATAAAGAAACATTTTGAAATGTCTTTGACAACATTAAACAGCTGCTCCAGACAGCGGCCATCTCGTCCTACACAAAACAGACTGGTGCTGCGCTCTCTGGCTCTGACTCAAGATTTTCAGCTCTGACCAACTGTGACCAGAAAGACTATTCAACCAGACACATGACTACCACTGAGAATCCTGTGACACTTTCTAGAAATTGCAATATTGTAAAAAAAAAAATAATAATATTTTCTAAAAAGGGTTTCTCACTCACCATATGCCCGAATGCACTGTTCTTTGACATCTTGAACAGTCAGTCACCCAAAGTATTATGTGGCTTTCACAGTGAGGGACAAAACCAAGCACTCCACCCATCACACTGTCATAAACACTCAAAACTCATCATTTTTGGACTTCCTGCCACTTCCTGTCTGAAAGGGAAGTCTTAGCAACTCGCCACAAAAGAGGAAGTTTGGTTACACAGCTCAAACTGTTCTGCGCCTACGTCTTGAGAAATACAAATGTGGGTACATAATTACAGATGTGAGTAGCAGCACCTTAGCGTCTGATTTCTGTTATGCAAATTTGATGGGCACTTCAGAGTCGGTGTGTGGCAAATTTTAGAAAGGTTTGATGGCTAAGATGCTTTTAAAAAGGTTGACCTATCAAGCAGTCATTAAAGCTCTGAATAGTCTGGTAATGGTGTCAACAGAAATGGAAGGGGGCACATTGTGATTAAAAAAAAAAAAATCTGTCAAGGGCTTGAGTAGCTGAAGAATCAAAAATGTGCACTGATCTTTTATAATAATGTAAATTGTTTCTTGTACCAGACAGACTTCTTTAGTTCATTTCATTTCCTCATATCTACCATTGGACTTTACTTACATTGAAGAGTTGTTTGCCAGAAGACAATTTGAGTAATCCAAGCCTGTAGGCCCGAGGGACATCATAATATCAAATTTGAGTGTTACAATAATTGTCTATGAAATCTACTTTCTGAATGACAAAATAAAGTGACAAAACACCCAGATAGAAAAGTACTTTACGTTTAGACAAGGGCTGCAAGATTAATCACAATCGAAATCGCAATTTTAAAGGATGCAAAAAGCAAATCGCATAGTCTGTGATATTTTTACCATAATTTCCTCTTCAACCTATTTATTTGCATTTTATTCTGCATAAAACCTACTAGCCTTGTAGTTTAGCTCTATATTCATTTATTGATCATGTAATTTACTTTCATTAGCACAAATTCAGAAAACAAAACAATTCAAAAACAGTTCCAACTAATTATATGTATTATTAGCATGAACAAAAGGAACAGGAAGGAGAGAGATCTTATAAAACCTGCTCCTTTCTGATCGGTACAAACACATACAGAAACATATAGTTTATATTTCAGAGTTTGTGTCAAGTCTCCTTGTCTCACTCTCTGATTTTCCCCTAAATTGTTCAGCTTCAGTTTAGACATATTTTTAGATAACAGTTGAAGATTTAAGTTTGCTTCTAAAATTGTCACAGTTGTTTTGTTCTTAAGATTGTATTGTGACTTGAATTAGCAATTAATTAATTAAAACAGAATAATGTTGACATTCCTAGGCTCAAGACATCATTACACTATAAGAAAATGTCTTCTCCATCCTTTAATGCTGCTGCTGGTGTCATCATCACCTTAATCAAGAACCAAGGACCCTTATCCGTGATCTTTAGTTTTGGTTTTAGTCTGGAGGATTAAGGCAACATGAGTCAAGTGATTGTTAGACAGAGGACCAGACACAATGAGCGTCCACTTAATTCTGTGATTCAAATCCAGCACTTGGTCTGTCACAATAATTACTGTTGACTTGTTTTTTGCAGAAGTGGGGACATTTTTGTTTATTTTTTGGAATACAACACGATTTGAGCTGTAAAGAGTCAAATAAGTACCCTCTAAGCCAACTTCAAAATAGTTTCATTCAACTTTCTGTTTGTTTGTTTTTTACAATAGTGTAAATTTAGAAAAAGGTTGCTGGTAATATTAGTCATTGTGTCAGTGGCAGGGCCATCGACAGAAATTTTGGGGGCTCTGGCAAGAAGCCTCACATGGGACCACCTCTAATATAAGACCCTAAGGCCCAGGACAACAGACCCCTTTGTCAGTGGCATAAAGCAGTTTCAATATTTTCATTTATCGTGAGATAAAACCATGTTTCCAGCTTTACCCTTACTTTATTTGCAGGCCAGCCATTTATTAAAAGAATACGTAGAATACGAAAACTGTTGAGCAATACGGCATAAGACAGCATTTTTACTTCTATATGTTGTATATGTTGGGATGCACGTCAAAGTCCCGGATGTTAATTAAATGAGGCCATCATACCTTCAAAGCCTTTGTGCCAGGGACAACGGAGCAAATGTTTTCACATCTTTCATATTTCCTTAATGGTTTTAGTTGGACTACTTTGGACAGCCGGACCAGTTTGTGGTGAAGTCTTCTGAATGTTACCATCGTGCGTACAGCAGTGCACCCAGGTGTGACGCACAGGGACAACACGGACCCATCAGGTGCTCTGATAACGCGCGACAAATTCGGACATGCGCAGTATTCAAAACGCGATCATGGCACCGGAGATTTAGATTATAATTGTTTTTGATGTTTTGCAGCGTCATCCAGGCTAGATTTCCGTTCACGTCGCTGTAAAATAAATAGCATCAGATCAGAAAAATAAAATGAAAAGCCTAACTTCATGCGACTTGAAATCGTGGATCTAAATGGATGGTCAATAGCACCCTCTGCTGGTCCAGAGGCTTTGTCTAATCATGGTCAATGGCTAAACAACACTTTAACATACAGTACTTCCTCATGTAATGTTTATTATTGTCTGTAAAAACGCATTGTTACAATTAATAATGTAGTGCATTCACAATGTAAAAAAATATATTATACGGCAGCTTATTGCATTCACACAAAAAGGTTTATATTTTTATGAGAAATTATGTTTCTTATAAAAACAGAATTTATTTTACGCATAAAAACTAAAAAACAGAAACTTTTCTTAAAAAACAGAAACTTCTCTCAATTTTTTTTTTTTTTTCTCATAAAAACAAAATAAAGGTGAATGCAACAAGCGTCCAGACTATTGAGATATGGGCCAACTGTACATTTGAGCTCTCTGTGTTTGTTCTTCTTTAAAGTATGGCCTTGAGAAAATTTCCATGATGACAAATTTGCAAATAGAGTCCCAGCAATACAGACACTTTCTCTTGTACAGATGCAAACACTAGTGATGTTTACCGTTTCCAGTTTGGGGAAGATTTGCATTGCTATCACTGGTTCTGATCAGCTCTTTTTCAAAGGGCCACTGTTTGTCAAGGCAAAGCAGCACTCCCACCCATGGACGCAGCACCTTCAGGTACAGTTTCTCTGTTATATTTATTTGTATACGCATCATATCGGCTAATGAGACATCTTTTTAACAGGATGTTTTTCAGTGTGTTATTCTTACATGCTTTGATTGGTCATCTTTTTGAAGGCAAGTAATGAAAATAATATTTTTAGTGCCATCTATTCTTGTTATAAAAGTACCAGTCTTTGCTTGTTTATAGTGCATATTTACTCTTCTGTTATGTTTTTAGAGCATATTTACTCTTCTAATGTGTGTATAGAGCATATCTACTCTTCTGTTGTATTTATAGTGCATGTCTACTCAATGTGTGTACCTCCTGAGTGCCTGAAATGTTCTATTGCGGGAGCCAATGTGACAGGTAAACGTTTTCTTCATTACTTCATCTGCTAAACACTTTACATGTCTAAAAATAACTATAACTATCCAAAACTAATTTTATCTTATAGGGGAATGTAACCTCTGCTCTACTCCGGGCTGTGTTAATGGTTTGTTTTCAGTATCACACATTAGACAGTTGGTTTTATGCCAGTGCATTCTCAAACGTTTTATCCTTATAATACTTGTTACAACAAATGTCATATTCAGACTAACCCTGATCTGAAGAAATAAAGTTAGTTCTTCACACAGAAGATATTTTACTGTGATCGACAATGACCAAAACCAAGTTCTACTGGGAAAAGCAGGATTTTGTCAACAAAACAAAGACAAAACCACATCTATGCAGGTAATACAGAGGATTAAACCAGGGCTTAAAGGTGCACAATGTAACTTTTATGGAAGAGGGTCCACCACCTGCTTGTCTCCACGCAGATGTATATAACTCAGTGGAGGCAGAAGCGGGTGAAGCCATTAGATCTGATAAATCTGACCGGTAAGTTAAAGGTCAGATCTGTGAAGAGGTGATCCAACTCATTATAATAGTGGATGATTCAAGGTATTCATCTGAGAAAAAAAACAAACAAACATAAAAAACAAGAGATATGTTCAATGTCTGTGGCACCTTTCAGGCAAAGCAGGTGATGGACCATCCATCAGAAAGTATAGTGCACCTTTAGCTTGAAAAGTCGCCACTGGTGAAATGTTTGAGAACCACTGCTGTGAAACAATAAGTGTCTATTACTTATGATACACTGTATGTTTGTCATAATAATAGATTACATTTATATTACACTTTACATTTGAAAACAAATCTAGAGCCAGTTAAAATCACACACAGTATAACAATAATAACACAACACTAGGATGTCAAGATTATTTGGTTTATCGATCGTGATTATTTATGTCACAATATGATAGTAATAAAACCTTAAAAATAATAATTGTCAGAATTTTAAGAGACAAAAATAATTTCATTAATAATAATTTCATTGATAATTTCAACTAAATCTTTGCATGGAAAATTAAACCTAAACATAAAGTGCATTTTTAAATGCTGGTTTATGTCACATTAACGTTACTTTATGATTCAGAAAGTTTGATTTTAAAAAGGTGACATAGTAGAGAAATAGTGATCTATTCACAGTGTGAGTGTGGACAAGTAACTGTTGTTTGGTCTTGGGGTTGATTTGCCTGGAAAATCCAGGTTGATATCTCGCTGTAGTTTCCAGGTAAGGGGTTATAATAAATTAAACATAAAATCATGACATTTCTTCTCACAATAATCGTAATTTTAAAATGTATACTGTGACATCCTACGCACAAATTAAGAATAAAAACCATAGTAGAAAAAATGTATATGCTTTTTGAAATAAAACTGTGTTTGTTTTTTTTGTTTGTTTTTTTCTTGCAGTATCTATACCAGTCCGCTGCATGAGAGGTAAAGAAGTTTGCACGATGAAACAGTTTCTCACTGGACCTCACTATGTCCTGTGTGTCCTGTGTGTCCTGTGTGTCCTGTGTGTCCTGTGTGTCCTGTGTGTCCTGTGTGTCCTGTGTGTCCTGTGTGTCCTGTGTGTCCAGACTTCACAGTGTTCATCAACAGCACCGTGTCTGAGGTGGAGGAGGCCGCGCGCCTCACTCTGCCCTGCGCCCATGACGTCCCGGAGCAATTGAACGTCACCTACGAGTGGAGGAAGAACTCAGAGAAAATTGCTTGGAGAGAGCGAGAGTACACAATCCAGAAGATTCTTTCTGATCACGCCGGCTCGTACTTCTGTGTGGTCCGCTGCAAGTGCGGCAATTACACGTCTCCTCCATATGATGTCGCTGTTAGCAGTAAGAAAACCACTTGCCCTCTAAAGTGTGCCAGTCAGAGGACATAAAAAGATTTAGAAACTTGGGGAGGACAATATATACAAATTAGATAATATTGTGAATTTTGTTTGGAAGATTTTTATATCAAGTATACCATTTATGGTAAAATAAATAAATAAAATAAATAGGGCTACAAAAACAGCGGATTAAATATAAAAGAAAACAAGTTATATAGCAGACTTTCAAATAAGGGTAAGAGGTAATATTTCTGAACTTTTGTGATTCATTTTACAGACATTTTACATTTGTCTGATAATCAAACCTCTACTAATACATTTAAAGACATGTTTTATTTCTGTTGGACTGACATAAATACAAAAACCTGAATATCGACATTGGGATTCTCTAATTTTTTGCCTCAGCTATAAAGTGACAACATTAATTATTGATTGAAATACATGTCTATTATTCTCATTAACAGATGTAGTTTATTTCAGCGTGTAGACCTTTGACAAAAAACTTATATTCTCCTTCAGATAACAATGTGGTTATTCTGGTGATCTGTGGATGTTCTGCTCTGGCCTTGGTAATCATTATGGGGGTCTCCATGAAGATCAAGATGCACAGAGATAAAGGTGAGTTTATCTGTAAGACAATACTATACAATGTGAAAGTAGATTGGATTTAGATTTTTTTCTCTTTGCCTTACAGTCAAGAACATGCAGAGGACCAAGGAGAGGCTGCAGCAAATGCGGAGAGCTCAGGATTTGCAGAATTGTAGCCCGCGACAAAACCCAACACCAACATAGTCCAACAGTAAAATACTACCACTGCAAAGGCCACAGTTACTCATAGGGCTGTTATGTAAGATGTCGTAGGCTTAATGTGTAGTTTGTATTCATATCTGGATTAATATGTTCACATACTCTAATGTTAAAAAAATAATAGTATTAGTACAAGCTTGCCACGTACAAAGCTTTAAGTAACTAAAATAAAAGATAAACTAGGGATTGCATTAAAGACTAAATCACTGATGAGGACCAAATTGTGCACAGGACAAATTCTGGTTAGATTTCATGTGTAAAGATCAAAACTAAGGGTGCATTCACACTTGCACATTCATCACATCAAAATTTAGTCTAAACTAGGCATAAACCTTAACTGAACCTGGACAAGATCAGGACCAAACCAAGTCCACATCAGAACAGAAATTAGCTAGTTTTTTTAGACCAAATAATGCGTGTAAGTAAATGCACCCTAAGTGTATAAAGGTTTAAAGGTTATAAAAACAGGTTTAAAGAATTAAACCAACATTAAGAAGTTGATTAAGAACTGACATAAACTTAATTTCTTAAATATGAATACGCTAAATTTGAACAAAAACCTGTAGAAGCAGGAGTATAACTAATGTCTGTGCCTCAATTTGAGAACGACTGATCCAGGCTATCAGAAAGCATCTATTGTGTTACACAGCAGTAACATGGCCACACCCCTTCACCACAAAGCCTGTTGAGTCGAGGAAGAGGGCCTGCAAATGTTTTAATCCAGAGAGGCAGGCGTGGTGAGACTAATCCCGCTCGAATGCTCTGCTCACAGCTATGCACATCACTGCGCACAGAGCCGCTTTGGGATGCCACTCATGTAATGGATACACATGAAAATAATACTTCCCTCTGCTTTAGAGAAATAACTTGCACAACTTAATCCTTGGAAGTTTAAGCCATACATGTTGTTGTCCATTAAAGCATTTTCCCACAATCCTGTTTTTCTCATGCACTTGTGTCTGTGTTACAGTTAGAAGGACTGTCTCTTCCTCCTATAGCAGGTGGTGAAGAGATAATCCAGGTAAAGCCAGTGCAAAGTGGAGAGGCAGCAGGCGCAGACACTGCTCTGGGGGGTGGGGTGAGTGTGTGGTGTGGCCTGTGCGTGGATGACCAAGGCTAATTCTGGCCTTCTAATCCCAAACCCCATCCACCACCTCCCCCTTCCTCTTGTTGCTAACCCTGAGGAGCAAATTAACAGGTAGAGCAAGACGTTACTATCACGCTTAAACCTGCAGAATTGGGACAATAAAGGGGGTGAACCAGTCATAGGTTTCTGTGGAGATAGCTAACCTGGGGCACCTGGATAGCTAACAACACCTGAGTGAGGTTCACTGGAGAATGTAGCTGGAGTCTTCGGAAAGGCCACAGGGGAGACAGCAAGATGGGAGAAGCTCAAAAGGTAAGACTCTGAGAGCATTGACTTAATAAATAGCTCTTATGTTCATCAAACTGTTTATAAGTGAGTAATGTTTGGACTGGCCAGATTTAACATTTTCAACTCATAAAATAGCATTAAAATTAACCTAACATTTAATTTTCACTGCTTCTTTTTCTGTACTTGTGCACCTTTAATTAATAGTATTCTAATTATGTGAATGAGGCCCTCTTCAACATTGTGCTTTATTCTAAATTAGGCCACAGATTAAGTGTTACAGGGCCAGTTGGAAACGATGAAAGCCAAGACAGGACCTGCAAACGTTGGTGAAAAAGCTCAGTGAAGTCAGTTCTGTTTTTTAATTGAATCTCATTTTCTCACTTTGCCCACATCAGGATAGTAGCTGGTGGTACAGGTACTCCAGGGTCCACTTTCTTATGTGTTATTCAAGTCACAAATGCTAACTAAATTGAAACACGCAGTGATGAATGAGCTGTCAGCGGTGCTCTTTCCCAAGATAGGTAAACTGTATAAATAATGAGGGATGTTGAGAATGCTAAAACAGCGTGTGAATGAGCCTGCAAACATCTACAAACCTATTCATCTAAATGCCACGATGTTGTTCTGTTGTGCAGGGCTTACTCTCTGTCATCGAGAAGCTAAAGGGGACCACGGAGCAGGAGGTCCGGATAGTGCTTTTGGGACTGGACAACGCGGGCAAGACCACTTTGTTGAAGAGTCTTGCCTCAGAAGATGTCAACACCATCACGCCGACACAAGTAAGCATCTGAAACAGTCTGCAAAAGGGTGGACACGGTTTCCTTTGTGTGCCAAAACAGCATCTTTTGTTGGTGCCAAGGTAGCAATCACTTTTCTCAGGACTTTATTTTGTATGTACACTGTGCGGGCAGCATTACAAAAGGCCGGGGGATTGGATCTAATCTTGAGAGACCAGCTGGACCATGCTCTCTTCCACAGTAATAGGATTCACATGACCTTTGCTTTTGTAGCGTTCTGCAAAATGAAATAACAGCTCTTAAAGTCGACTAGTAGAATAACTGTGCCTCGATTGGTTTGTCATATTAGATAGATTCCTTTATTGAAGATTCATGGTCCATAGTAAAAGACAGACATATCCCTAGATGAACTATCCTGTAAATTACCAAATGCTTGCTCAATACAGTCACATAACTCACAGATGTAGAGCAGAAGCGCTGCCGTGCCAGAAAAGGCCAGCAGAGCGCGGAGTGGAGAGGCCCATTGGCATCAACATGGCAATAATCACTGTAAATCTAAATCACACTTGACATATAAACACGAACACTCGTCTGATCCGTCCAGTCTTATCCTCAGATTTGCTCCTCAACCGCACTTGTCAGGATAAAGAGGTTACATAAGATCTGCAATGCTGAAAAATAGTGTAGGAAAGATGCAAAGCAAAGATAGTATTGCGATTGGATAAGTGTGACTCTAGCCGTTTTCTTTCTTATATTAAACACAATCTGGATTAAGGATTTGTCACAAAATATTCCATAAAAATCCCAATAAATTCTTCACCACAAAGACTTAGCACTCAGGAACTGGCATGGTTTTTATGCTTACACAATCTTTGGTCTGTGATCCCTTTTGCCTGGAATTAATTGTCAGTAATAGCTACTAATTATACAGATTCTATTTATTTGTTACATTTTCTTTTCCCTTTTTCAGACAACTTATTGTATTTCGTATTAATTGTGTCTATCAAACTTCAAAAGTAACTGTGTTTGCAAGAGACAAGTGTATTAGGCTAAGTATTGGTCATTTTTTTCAGGGATTCAACATAAAGAGTGTGGCTTCTCACGGTATGAAACTGAACGTATGGGACATCGGAGGACAGAGAAAGATCCGAACCTTCTGGAAGAAATACTTGGAAAATACAGACCTCTTGGTAAGTGCATTTTAAATTCAACCCACACATTCCATATGTTTTTCCAATTCCATTTAACATTTGCTTTACTTCGTGTGCCTTGTTACAGATTTATGTTATCGACAGCGCAGACAAGAAGCGGTTTGAGGAGACGGGGCTGGTGAGATCTCTGTCCTAATGTTTTATTAACATGAGAATGAGGAATGGCTTACAACAGGCTCTAACATGAAGGCCATTGATTGAAACACTGTGTACGTTTGCATGTGTGTGTGCAGGAGCTGTCCGAGTTGATTGACGAGGAAAACCTCAAGGGCGTTCCTGTTCTCATCTTTGCCAATAAACAGGACCTGGCCACAGCGTCCCCGGCCAGCGAGATCGCAGAGGGGCTGAACCTGCACACGTACCGCGACAGGGAGTGGCAGATCCAAGCCTGCTCCGCCGTGTCCGGAGAGGGAGTCCAGGTCTGACGCACTCACCCCCTCACCCCTGCCTTTGGCTTCTATTGATTTAGCATTAGGCTGCCCCAAATCAGCACTCACAGATGCGACTGGTCTCACTTGTTTAAGGTCTGTGGAGGTTTATGGAGGTTGTGCTGTTCCTGTTGTACATTTACACGTTTTCGCATACATTACAGTTTGTTTAGAGAGGTCAAGGAAAGTTTATGTAAGCTCTCTGTCATAGTCATACACATACACATACTTCATAGTTCAAGGTAGTACATGACTTAAATATATATGGGTTTGTTTTGAAAAGTATTATATTGTTACTATTATGTAAAATATATTATTGACTATTGCAGTTTTGCTACATTATAATTATAGATCATGTATCTGTTAATGTGTAGTATTTTGTGTTATGTTTTGTGTCTCAATCGTGAAATACATGTGCAAAGTTTTAACAATTTTCTACAAGCTCCCATGAGGTAAAGACTTTTTATTAACGTAAAACAAAAAAATATAATAATGAAATAATGAAATAAACAATAATGGCTCCAAATTGCTCAAATCGATGCACAGGGCTGTACCTTAAGGCTTTAGGCTTTAGTCTCAATAAAACAGAATGATGGTTACAGTTAGAGACACAAATTAGTCTTTTGAGCGTCTATTGATAGCAAAACCACAATATTCTGCTTAACATTATAATTAGCTAACTATCTTTTTGTTTTTCTACAGGATGGCATGAACTGGATTTGTAACAACATTGCAAACAGGAAGAAGAAGTGAACAACGATTAAAAAAAGAACTTATACAGATTTGTAAAGATGTCTTATTGTGCACTCAACTGTTTTTACGATTTGTGTAATTTTTATGAACAATGTAAACTCATTTTAGATACATAGGTTGAATTAGTTGTGTTTTAAGCTTTACGCATCTCAGTTTTGTCTGGTGAAATGGTTTGAAACAGCACAAACAATGTATAGAAGAAGAAGAAATTTATTGTAGAAAGCTTTTATCAGTGTGAGTGCAGCGTATGTGTGGCATTTGAAAATAAAATCATTAGTTTTTACATTTCTGTTGGGTTTTTTTCATTTGGCAAACTGATTTTGTGTTGACATGTTTGCTCAATAGCCCCAAAAGCAATGCACAAAACACATATTGTATCTGTGAATGTCAAGTTTGGAAGAAAGCACAACAACAACTGCTCTAGCCTGCCACCCGTTTTCACCTTAAAAAGACAAGTGCTTGCACGCTTTCAGAAAGTCTAATTAGGAACAAAGCCGCATATTAGAGACTGCAGTTTACTGTAAAGGAGCATGGCAGAACAAGATAGCAAATCTTCAAGGCATGCCTCCTCTGCCAACAGGAAATAACTGGGAGTCTAATTTGCAGCTGCAGTCTGTTGTTGAAATGTTAGTTTTTACAGAACATATTAATTCTGCCGAGCCCTCGTTACAGTGAGCTCCTGCCATTATCCCGCAGCAGAGAGGCATTTGGCCATATGACACGTGTAATGTCCAGATGTGTGCGCCATGTGTTTCCAGACGCACAAACACGATCATTTGTCAGAGCAATTTGTGCAGAGTGCTTCGTTATAGCGTGTTCAAAGAGACACAGAATGCGTTCAGTATGATCACACACTTCAAGATGGGATTTACACACAAGAAAGATGGGCTGCTCTTTGTGTGAACCAAACTACAGCTACAGTAACATGTTCGCTGAATGGGCATTGTGTGAGAACGTACAATCTAATCAAGGAGAATCCAATCCAAGCAATCTCTAGTGCACACTTCATACACAAAGTAATTCAAAGTGCTTGACAAAACAGAAAAAATATGCATTAAAATACAATACTTACAGATAAAAACATGAATAGGCCACTCATTAAATTCAGAGTGCAGATAAAATCTTAAGGGTTCACTATTTATGCAAGTATTGTATGTAACTTTTGATTGCTTAGTCAGGATTGCAATGTTCCACAGTATGGCATTAAACGTATCACTCTCCATGAAGACAAGCAGGTTATACCTCCAGGCCAAGTCACAGACAGGCCTTTGCAGAGAAGCAATAGCAATGTGCATTTCTAAGGCATTTTTGAGCAATATAAATACCCATAATGAAATAAATGCTAAATTGAAAAGATAAATTGGTTTAATGTCCTACTGTGGAACATTCCAGGCAAAGTAAGAACATCTACGTTTAAACAACCATAAAAACTCAACTAAAAAGCGTAGGCGTAAACTCAACTAAAAAATAGCTGAACAAGTCCAAGTCTACGGCAATTAAGTCTGGATTTCTAACAGATGTTCTTGTAATTGATGATGCAATTATCTCAGATGGAGGGCAGGGCCTAAAAAGTCTTTTTTGAGAGATGTGTTTAATTGCATGATTCACAAATGTTGAACCATAACAAAATTGTTTGGGATTAGCTCCATGAACTTGACATATGCATTTTATGGCTTTAGGTCCTTTCAAATGACAACTATCATCTTTTTAAGTTTGAATAATGCCATTACTTTCATGCCATTCTAATCAAACACTTTTGTTTATATATATTGACAGATAAGTCGTTGAACTTTGTGCCGGTTTTTGTTTCATGTGGATGGGTCCACAAATTCTTCCTTATGAATGACCTGACCTCCTGCTCAGATTGTGTGTTGAGTGTGTGATGTCAAGTGAGCGCAGCCCATCCTTTGTCTATGTTGTCTTGATCAAACTCGTCCTTCAGAATGACCTTGTGCTGTTGCCTTTTGTCTTGGTTTCATTTGTAATCAGTCCTAACGTACTTGACATAATTTCCAAACAAAGAGATGTTGCTAATGCATGCGCTTTTCCTTTGTCTCGGGGCTGACAAAATAATTATTTGGGGAAGAAATCACTGAAATTTTTCACTCATCTCCATGGTAACTCAAATTTGGATTGGGCTTCGGTTCCCGTTGTGAAAACTCAGCAGGACGACAGGGCCAATTACAAGTTGTATAAAAAGATCACAATGGCTCTTTGAAAAGCCCACAGACGGCACAGATCAAGAGGAGGGCCAGAAGGAGGGAAAATGGCTTCCTATCTCCATTAGAGGAGCAAGTTTGACCAACAGGGGGCAGTAGAGAGCCTAATTAAGGTTCTAACCCACAGTGCTGTTACTCTCAGGGGACAGTGTAGAGGCCACATTCCTTTGGTGGGCTAAGTATTATTTAAACACATTTCTTCTTATTAGTTTACTATTAAGCAACCTAAATGTATGTTTCATTGATCTATTATTTTATTGTATTTTGGTGGCGTTCTTATTTATAGACAGGAGGGGGAGCTCTAGGGTTTGAACAGGTGTGGGACAGGTGTGCAGGCTACCTGTGCTTCAAGGCCTACAGTTTTGACTGAGCTTGTGCTGATAATTGTGGAGCTTCGAATGTGGAATTAAGGCGAGACACTGCGGGTGAATAGGAAAAAATGTTAAATTTAAAAATATGAATTTGAAACTTCTCCTGTAGTTTACTCACATAAATGTAAGAAAAATGTATTACACATTTTTCATCATGTAATGTTCTCATGTACAAATAAGGCATTTAATGTGTAAAAATGGCAAAAAACAAAAACAAACAAACAAACAAACACATATTTGGGACCAGAACCAGGTTTAAATTTCTTGGTTTATTTTGTATACATATTAGTTACAAAAAATTGCAGAGGGGATTTTGGATTTCTTTTTTAGACTAGATCAGACTGAAAAGTATCCTAAAAATACATTAAAATTTTTTTTTTTTTTTTTGAGAATTAGATATCAGAAAATCCTTCTGTACATTTCATCAGAATCTTATTGAGTCCAAGATTGTAAACTCTGGTGCATGTGGGATCTACTTTAGGTGGTGATCTTTATGTTTCTGTGGGAGAAAAATGCATTTTAAGAAACGGTCGGAAGAATAAAACATCTTTTGGAGCAGATTGGACAAGTTTATTATTTCCACATGAAAGCCGGTATGTTGAGAGAGCAAACCGACCAAAACACAAAAAAAGGGTTTTACCTCTAGTGTTAAATCAGCTGTGGAACTTAAACCTGTGGACCTAAAGAAATCACCATCAATCAAAAATGTAAGTCTGGACATTGATTTCACTTAACACTCACACTGCACACGTCAATCGTAAGCCAAGGCTCTGCTGCCACAGTGACATGGCATTTTGATTTTGTTATTACACGTTCAGTAATTCCAGTCAATAATACAGTCTCCAATCAATAATTTATGTGCATTTAAATAAGCGCATATACCTTAGACATGTTTTTTGTTTAGTTTTTTAAGGCTATTTATTTAACCAGGGCAGTCGCATTGAGATTAAAACATATTTGTCAATGGAGTTCTGACCAAAAGTCATCAAATATCAACATATAAACAAACTAAAATAATAATAATAATAATAAAAAAATAAAATAACAGATTATGAAAAACAATTGCACATTATTGTCTCTAATGCTTTCAGTTTGGTTGTAAAAGCATGTATCGTCATCATCACCACCGTAAGAATAAGGAAACAAACAAACATCTGGTATAAAAATTGACTACTTTTTATTTTATTGTATTTCGGGCAACACTTTATAATAACTACAATAATTCCTCGATGAAGCAAGAACAAAGACTTAATTCATAACACACAAATAGTTGAGAGATTGAGAATGATGCAGGCTTAGTGACTACTTAACTTATACTCCTATCCTAACCCTAACTCTAACCTTAATTAAGTAGTTACTAATCCTCAATCATGCTCAATAAACTATATGTTCCTTATGAATTAAGTCTTTGTTCATGCTTTGTTGAGGCAAAATAATAAAATATTATCAAATATACCGTATTTATTATCTACAAATAAACTTTCCTTGCCTATTACATTTCTTAAAATGTTTTTATTCACAGTTTTTACTAATTGAGGCTTTTGGCTTTGCATGAGTTTCAGAGCAATGGAAACTTAGCAGCACCGCCATTGCAAATAACAATTAAACTAAAAATTGTATCTTTTGAATGTGGAAAAAGTCTTCAAATATAACTTAAAACATGAAGCTGAAAGCCATGAATAGCATCTTTGATTTGGGATATTTGGGAAATTTGACTTCATCTTTCAATTCCGACTCCAGCTCTCACAGTTTCACAGCCAATTATTATCTTTTGCATTGTCTCCATATAACCATGCAGTAAAGGTTAAACATATATACTGTCACATCTTGATGGTGGACGACCCTCACCACGTGTTTCCATGGCAACCGCTCTCTGTTACTCTTGATGGGTCCACCTCTCTCCTCTACCATCTACTTCTTCTCCTCCTGTAATCCAGCCCTCCCTCCCTTCCCTCTGTGGCCCTTCACTTTCTCATTTCTTCCACTGTTGCTCATCAAAAGAAAACCTGCCTCAGAGTCCCACACACACAAACCCGGGCTGGACCAGACGCAACCAGGAGAACAGGTAGGACAATTACTTTTTATTAAGAGTAGCCCACTTTGAGATGTGCCGTTAATGCATGGTTTTAACAAGGCAGGCTTTTCTTTGTTTTCATAGGACTTCATCGCCATTATGTCAGAGGTATCCCAGCTGCCCCCTCTGCCTTTATGGTCAACGGTGCCCAACTTCAACGCAAGCTCGGCACCATTTGCACCCGTGACCCCTGCACTGCCTCAGGAGGAGACAGCCATGCAAGCCCACACTATCGTCATTATCGTAATATTCTGTGGCGTGTGTTTGCTGCTGCTGCTGGCTTTCCTCTACACCTTCTGCTTCCACTGCTCCATCAGGACTCCGCCCACGGACGTGCAAATGGCCAATAGCTGCAGCCTTGACAGAGAAGATGCCACTTACAAATGCACCTCGTCTGAATGTCAGTCAGCCGCCAACATTGTCTAAATTGCAGTGTGTTTTTTTCTGTGTTTCTGTGTAGCCTTCTGTGAGAGTGCACCGGCTTTGATGTGAGTCTCCATCCTCGTGCTGAAGAGCCAAGTGGATGAGCTTGTCTCAAGAGACTTACATTGATTTCTGTTTGTCTCCACTTAAAATTGTGCCACTGCAATCTGTAGATGGAGATGTATGTGATGACACACGGCTGTTACATAGGAGTCAACCAAACGATTGAAAATCCATGGAAGCGACGTGACATGGCAACTCAAATGTGGATTAGGCATCTGTTCCTCTTGAGTGAACTATGTAGCGCTGAACAAATGGTTTTACGTGGCTCATTTTGTTATTTTTTTTAGTCTCCAAGAACACCGGAAAGATCATAACCATATATTTGTGTTATATACTTTTAGTTCAAAACACTAGCTAAAAGAAGAAATTCAATGAAATTATTGTACCGTATAAACAACATTTGTTATGAAAAATTATACTATTTAGTTTGATTGTATGTGCTTTTATTTTTTATAGATGATTTTGTTCATTCTTAGCTGCTGGTCCTTCTGAGACCTTTGCACCGTTTAGTATAACTTAGTGTAAAAGTCTAGCTCAGATCAGCATATCTGATGTACAGGTCTTTATCATAAATTACAGCCTGTGTTTTCGGTGTCAGTTTAATGGTAGTATCTCTGACACAAAGATCCAAACACCTTTCAGCCGTCATCGCACTTTATTTTCACAGAGCTGGCACTTGTTTACATTGTGACTTGACAAGACTGATATGAAACAATGACAGAGTGCAAACGTGTTGCTATTTGAATACATTATGTTGCTGCACAGTGGCAGCAGAATAACATGTACAGGAAATTAACAACAGTATGTCCTCCCAAACAAAATACAGTAATCACCTTTGGTACAGTGGGGCTTCCAGTGTGTTATTGTGCTATTGATATTTCTAGTGCTTTTGTAAGTGGTGATGAATGAAAATTTATGTGAAATGTTCACCCAGAGCTTGTCGGTTCATCAAACATGGCAAAAGTCTTTGTTTTGGATCTGCCTGGTAAATGAACATAGATGTTTTTGTTGTGCAATATAACACCACAAACCACCAGAAAAGGCTTCTAGCATTCAGTAGTAGCTTGAGTACAAACTTGTTAGGCACTATGCTATCAGTGGTCTCAAACGCCAATGGATTAACAGTATAAGGCGGAAACTTGAAAACAGTCACTGTATTGTGCAAAAGTTTTAGGCAGGTTTTAAAATATATCCTCATTACCGTGTGAGATCGATCTAGTGCCTTGTCCTTACCGTAAAAACCTGTCTAGGACTTTTGCTCAGTACCACAGCATGTGCAGCGTCCCAAGCAGTCAGTGCTTTGAATGCGAGGCACAAACAGAGTCTAAGTAGCAGAATCAGTCTGTGGTTCAGGACACGGAGCACATCGCACTCTTGGAGCTGCGGGAGTCACAGGAGCTGCTGCGCGAGTGCGTCAGAGAGTCCCGTCCGTCCGACATGGGGGAGTCCATCTCCAGGTGGGGGTCCTCCAGCCCGTCCTGCAGTGCATCCTTAAAGTGCGACTGAGGAGAAGAGCTCATTTTACCACAGTGATAAGATCAGTACAGAGTAGATAGAGGGTAGAGAGTGTTATGACAGCATTATTTACAGAAATAAAGACAATGTGTGAAGTTTGGTATTTACAGTATTTGCCTGCATCTAATTACAGAGTATTTATTTTCCACAAAGCAGGAAGTGTGATATTTGATTGCTAATGTCTGCACTTCGCCGTGATCGTAAACTCTGCTCTGGGCTCTGAAAGTTGTGAAAAGCACTTAGAAACTCGTGGCAGTGCTCAGAAGGCATTAGGTAAGTGAGCAATAACTTTGGACTGCTGCAAACACTTTAAAATGAAGTAGTCCTGTTTTTCATGTACTGCACCTTAAGTTAGTAAATACACACTTATAACTTGTCCTTTTATATATATACAATGGAAAGCTTTTAAAACCAGTAAATGCAGTGTCTACCTCACTGTAATCTCCCCTAAACTGTGTCAAATGTATTATCATATAGCTTAAAAGGGTGCTATGCAACTTTTCTGATGAACGGGCCGCCCCCGCCACCTGCTTGGCTCTATGGAGATGTTATTGCTTTGCCCGGAATCATCCGCAGTATTTGTATTGCTCAAAAACACCTTGTAAAACATACATTATACCTGACTATTAACTTGGCCCTATGTCGTCACATACTTCTCTCCATGGAGATAATGTAATACAGTGTTATATTCCATACAAAGTAATAACATCCCGCAGGTGGCGACCCCCCCCTTAACAAGTTACACAGTGTTAAATGCAGCTCCCACCTTATGAACGGACATCTCCTCCACGTGGCACTCCTCCATCGACTCCTCCAGAGAATTACCCGAAATCTCCATCTTGATGCGGTGAGAGCGAATGGACTTCACATCATCCTCGTCTTCCCCGGCCACCAGTGGAAAAACCTGCGCCAGAGCAAATGAGGAGCGCTTCAATCAGACAGAGGGGGTAATAAAGCGCAGATAAAGGTGTCCAGTGAGGCATGTCTGATTCATACCAGCCCCTCCTCGTCCCCTGTGGCCTCGGGGTCAGAGATGGTGGCTTTGCTGATGGCTTTACTGATGGTCTGGGTCTCAAACTGTGGACAAGCCGCCTGAGCGTTACCGTCCTTGTCTCGCTTCCCCTTCAGCCAGTAGGTCTCGATCTCCACGTTGCCCTAAAAACAGTCAGGTTTTGCAAAGTCAACTACTGTTATCACTACACGGTGCGCTATGTGACGTATTCTAGTGGAGCCTCAGCCAATGTCTAGGGAGATGTTATTGCTTTGCCTTATGTATCTCCATGGAAACAAGCAGATGGGACCTACAGGCCAAGTTACCAGTCAGATCTGTTTAAAAGTAACGCTGCTCACAATGACAATGCATGATTTCGAGTGGGGCTGTGCAAGTAATTGTATATATATATAAATGTGATTTCAATTATTACTCTATTCAATTACAAAAATGTTGTAGTGGAAAATACAATTGATTTATTTTTTCCATAATCGAGCAGCCCTAATTTCAGGGTATTTTTTTAGCAACAAAAACACTTGGAGTGGAATAAATGCAAGACAGATCCGTTTAAAGTCACTGTGTAGCATTCCAGACAAACCAATGACATTTCTATGGAGACATGGTGGCGTACCATCCATCAGAGAAGACAGAGAGCACCTTTAAACTGAGACGGCTGTGTCAAGCCGCCTACAAACCCAAAGGTTGGTCATTTGATGCGAGCTTGAGCCTTTGAGCAAGACACCAGCAAAACTTCCCAAAATGAATGCTGTGTGTGAGTGACTGAAGCAAAGCAATATATAGCGCTTTGACTAACTTTGGTGCATTTATAATTATTCTGATGCCACTGAGGTCAAACCCCTTTATTAAAATTGTTTTCTCAATAACATTTCCTCAATAACTGTAAGTAAATAACATCTTTAACGCGTGTCTAAATTGCCAAATAGTGTCAAATTATTGCAGAGTGACAAAGTATATGGAATTTTGTGAATATAAAATCTCTGGATGACAAATATTAAGTGACTTGTTGAAATTAGCACCTGCCTCAGACCTCAGAGATTCACTTCCTGCAATTATCACTTAATAGGTGCTCATGAAATCAGCTGAACGACTCATAAAACACAAACAAGTCACAATCACATGCTCTGAATATTAAGTGAGCCGGCGCCTCAGATGACTGCTATTTTTGTATTTGTCTTAATTTTTTGGGAACTGTTCTTATCAAATAAATTGGTGACACCACTCCGACATTGTGTAGTTTTGTCTTTTGTCAAAAAAAGGGCAGAAATTTGACAGTGTGTTCAACAGGAATTGGCAATTAGCTGTTGGTGATTGATGTGTAATTGCTTCTGGGGCACTTGTGGACAGCTGACCTTGATGGTAATGATTCCTCTTCTCTCAAAAATAAAATGGCTTCCTTTGAGGTGCTCATAAGTCGCACTGCTCAGCTGGATATGCATTTCCTGCACAAAAAAAGAAGAAAACATGCGTCTGTATATTTTTATTCACAATTATTGCCACCATAACTAAGCAACAGTGACATCTGTATTTTTCTTTCATGACTGTTGAATGTGACAAGCTTTAAAAAAAAATCAAACTTTCAGAATAAACCAAAGTTACAGTGACAAGTAACAAAGCCTTTTACATTAAGGTTTAAACTTTTTTTGTGTAAATGTATATGATATACATACTTGAATTATCAAGATTATTGGTTAACTTGACAAAAATAATAATTAATCGACTTTATGTACCGCTTTTTGGACACTCATAGACACTTTACATGCAAAGAAAACAAACGTGACATTAAACAACAGTATTAAGGAAAAGCTAGTTTGAACAGGCGAGCTTTAAGCCGTGACTGAAGTTCTGTCTGACATCCTTACTCTGTCTGAACTGATGTTAGAGCAGACTTTTTTTTATACCTTGCCGTTGCTCTCCATAGCAGATGCAGTGTGGACAGTGTCACCATGAAGACCGTACCGTGGCATCTTATGGCCCACCACACCCGCTACAACCATCCCAGAGTGGATCCCTGCGCACAGAACAGACAGACTAATCAGACCAAATGAAAACTCTGCTTGGAATATAGTGCATCTTTGCTGAACCCACCAACTCGAATCTGTATGTTGTTTCCGTTAGAGGGGTCTTTGAGGTGGTCAATGGAGCGGACCATGTCCAAAGCCATGTCGCAGATGTTATGGGCGTGATACTTGGTCTTCTCTGGAGCTCCAGCCACAACCATGTAGGCATCTCCAATGGTCTCTACCTGCAAAGAGAACACAGTGGTTAAAAACATGTAACAGGCCTTTTTTATTGTGTAAATGTAATTATTACTCTGTGTGTGGATACATTTGCAATAAGATTTGTGTGTTTTTACAGCTTATATCTTAATTTTAATCTATATTTTACTTACATTTTATTTTTATTAAATGTTTATTTTTAGTGTGCACTTTTCGCCACCAAAAAGGGCAATCATTGTATCCTTCTGTTTATAATATATAATATGTTCAGTTTTTGTAGATTACCTGTAATACATAATTGTTCATAAGTCATTTTCAACTAAACATATTTGTATAATTAAACCATGTACAAAATCTTTGTAAGGGCATAGATATTAAGCTATTTACAATAACAAAGAGATAAATGCTTGTAAATGCCCTATAAGTGTGTATAAACAAATAAAATTAGTGCTTATTAATGGCTTATAAACTAAACGACGGAACTTTATTAGAAAGCATTAAGGGGTTGTAAAAATAAAGCGTAAAGGAATTGGTTTGAAAAAAAAATATATACATTAAATAAATATACATTTTTCCACCAAAATATAAAGTGTATATTTGTTCTGAATGGATCAACAAAATCAAAATGATTTGCTTCAGGGTTTTTTTTTAAGTTACATGTTGTATAAAATAAGGTTATACTGAATAGATATTTAGTCATCTTTTTTATTTACTTTTCAGTATACCATTGTACACTTAGGGCTGCACAATATATCGAAAAACAATGTGTTATCGCACTTGTTATTATTGCGATATGAGTATCACAACGATGAGCAATAATTTCTAATGGTCATCCTCATCACTTTTTCCACTATTTTGTACACATACACGAAGGTGAAAAAAATGTCTGAAATGTTTAAAATGAGGCAGTGATGTATTCTTATTGTAAAAAGCAGAGTAATGGACAAAGCAACTCCAGGTTTTAACGCTCCAGAGGTCTCCAATGTGTGTATATTTGCACTTCAGCGACTATTTTAAAGTAAGAGTTGAGTAACCTTTTATACCTGCAAAATAAAATAAAAATATATGCATATCACACTAATTTCCCATATTGTGCAGCCCTAGTTACAGTACTATTTATGTCTCTGCTGGTTGATTTTTAAAGTCTAAACCAGTACCGAACATTAGACTAATCTTGCAGCTCGTAAAAGTGTCACAAACCTTGAAGACTCGGTGCTTCTCGCTCAGTGTGTCAAACAGTGTGTACATGGTGTTGAGCATGGACACCACCTGCATCGGAGTGATGTGGCTGCAAATGCGCGTGAACCCAACTACGTCACTGAACAGAATGGTCACGTCCGGGAACACCTGAAGAGAAAGACTAAGTGAATTAAACAAAAAAGAGAAGATGGACACAAAGGATAGGAAGAAAAGTATTACACAGTGAAGTTTTTTAGACTGTGGCTGAAACTAAGATGTTGAGGGTCAAAGGTCGGGCTTTTACACACTCTACACACACACTCTACACACTTTTTTACTTTCACTCAGTCTGGGGACATAGTTTTTAGATGCTATGATGCTTTTAGGGACCATTATAACAAATGACAGGCTATTTTTGTTGTTTTTTTAACATGAGATTGGCACACTCTGCAAAGTTTTTAGCCGCGTGTGGTGAACCTTTGATCTCTTCCACCAAAGAAAGAAAAACACTTCATCCACAGAGAGCTATTTCGAGGTAAAATTAGGGGAGGGAGTAGCTTTGTTTGGTAAAGCGCAAAGACGAATGGTTCAATCCCTGTCCCTCCGTTGTTTACTGCTATTGTGTCCTTGGGCAAAACACTTTAACTACCTGTTTCTGTAAAGACTTAAACCATTTTTTATGAACATGTGAGTGGTTATTTGACTGATGTGTGAATTGACACCAATTAATCTAATCTTTTATTCTTATTTACCATCAAAACCACTAGGATGTAGCTATTTATGGTACTTCATGGATAAGACATACTTTATTGACTGTGTTTTCAAACAAATAATGTGTCCTGAACCCATAATCCATGTCTTTAGCTTCCACACCTCACACGTGTTGACGGCTGGCTCTCCTTTGCGCAGCCTCTTGGCCACTGGTTTGGGAATCATCCGATACAAAAGGTCATCCGTCTTCTTCATCTCGTAGTCCAACATCTTCATGCTCTCCTCCAACTTACTGGACTTCTTCTGCTCCTGTATTCACAACGAGAACAGAGAAATAAGTTTGTATTGACCATAGTTGACCAGCAGACTAAAACAAGTGACCCCCACAACACACGGTTCCAGAAGTACATTTTCCCTATAAAAACCATTAGTAAATAATGACCACAAGACAATTTTAAAATCTATTTCTGAACCTTCATAAACTGTTCAAATATAATTTTATTAAAACATTTAGCAAACTTGTAAGTGTAAATCTGTTTTATGGACTTCATTAGACTAGAGTTGTCACAATACTAAAATTTCAAACTCGATTCGATACTAAGAAATATACTCAGTTCTTGATACCAATTACGATACCAGAATGATACAATAAAAATGTTTTTTTAGGTCAAAAATTTAGACAATAAACATACATTTTCAACTCTAAATATTAGTGTTTTCTTTATTAAACATTGTGGTCTTAAACTAGTTCTGACAAAGCTCAAGATCATTCTAAAAGTGTAAAAAAAAAAAACTGAAAAAATTTCATTTTTCAAAAGAGATTTATGGTATTGATACTTGCTCAAGTGAGTATCTAGTTTCGATACCAGTTTTAGAATCAATAAATATCTGATTTTCTATACTTTTGACGACCAAATTAGAAACTCTATATTATTATAAATATTAACAGCTTCGAAATGCTGTGCTCTATAGATCATATTGTATTTTCATAAAGAATTCCTCAAATTTAACTCCACAATCACAAAACCTAATCATTTACCGTATATTGTTTCCACGATCTCACTAAATCACACCAAAAGACTGCTCACATTATTCGTTTTCCGTGAATAAATCTCACTTAAACAAAATAGGTCTAAAGGATGCTGTGAAGTCATCTGAAAACCATCCCTAGGGTCTGAGTGAAAGGCGGGCTTCAGTGAATGAATAACGTGACGTGTTCAGTGAACCTGTATGAGCGCTCTCTTCAGCTCCTCCGACTGCTGAGTTCCCGCCAGCACCAGGTCTCTGCTGGAGTCGTGCATGCTCAGGTCATTGATGTAGAGGCCCGTCTTGAACATAGCACTCAGACTCTCCATTCTGTGGAAACATGCAGGGAAATAGAAGAGTACAATGTCTTAATTAAGGTAGGCCTGTGCAAATACTCAAATTTGATCATGATTATAATTAGTGCTCCAATCAGTAATAAATAAACGGTGTAATAAAAAAAACAACTTTTGTTTAATTTGGCTCTTAATGATAGACACTCTGCTAATTTGCTTTAAAACACAAATTAACAAAATGTAGTTGTTTGGGAAAGGTTTATACTTTCCACAAAAGATGAATGAATAAGAAATAGTATTTGGTCTTTGAGTTATTGTGCATTCATGCTGTAATATTGTGACGACTGTGATGTGACATTTTACATTTCCGTTGTTTTGTCAATACAGTCTTGAGGGGATTTACTCAGGAAATCAAATGTTTTAGGAGTAGGCGGGAGATGTTTGGGTAATGTACTCTGCTGAAAACACTCAAATGGAAATGGGGTCCCATTAGCCGCACAAGAGCTGCACTGTCTGATTAAAAGCTAATTAGCAGCTCATTTCATGCATGGTAAAGTGCTCTTAGAACGGGACACTGATTTGATTCACTGCCCAGGCTTTTATTTTCAGCCATGTAATTCAGTTTAGCTCTTCCCTTTTGTCGACTGTATTACTTTAGCTGGAGCATTTAAATAATAGATATATTTTGTATGTAAATCTGAGAGTGTATGGGGAGTGTCTTACACAGGCGTTCCCAGAAAGATGATGGACTCCCATTCTGGCATGTATCTCATCTGTCCTTTGAGTTTGAGGCAGCGGCTGCCGTCGCCCCAGCTCTCCATCGCATTAGCGCTGTTACCATCTGAAAGAGCCACGAGAGCAAATGCACACAAGGACAACCATTCACTAAAGAGCTCCGTGTGCTAGTTTATGACACTGCCCTTATACAATGTGAAAAAGAAGTATTAAAACAAAATGTCTTCTCTGGGCAAAGTGGGTTGGGTTCAATTCTTTTACTAGTTTTTTTTAGCCAGTATCCTATGTTTGAGATGTGGTATGGAAAATAATACTCATATGAAATTGTTCATTTATGTTACATTTTGCATTAAATATAAATGTAAACCATTTAAATTGTCATTTTATTTTTGTAAGTAATTTTAGTTTAGTGTTCAATATGTTTTTGTTAATGTCAAAGCATTAGTTGGCAAAATGTTACAACCTTTGTAATCATCTCCAATGATGGACTGGAAAGCCATGAGCTCCACATCGACGTCAGCCGAGCGGTTTACGTTTTCATAGTCTGAATCTGTGGAGAAAAGGGCCGACACGTTGACAACTACAGCAGCAGAGACACGTCTGATGAGAATTCAATCCCTTTAGAGTTAATCAAGACATCAAACAAGTCTATGTCTGCACACCACATTTTCATCTAAATGTTGAGGCTCCTACAAGAGCACACACACATTCATTTAGCTGCTCTTTTCCCCATTTAATTAAAACAGCAATCTAGTGTGTCTGTCTGATTAAGTGAATTGATCTGACTGCCCTTTTACACCAGACACACACCGCTGCGAGGGTTTACATGGCTGCCCCTCTTACTCTGGACGCGGTTGTGCAGGTTCCTCTCCCTCTTCACCGGCTCCTTGGACATGATCTCAAACAAGTTGTTGGGATGGGAGATAATCTGCATAGATAGTTATATATTAGTCACATGTGTCGGCACATTTATGTTTGCACAGTTATTTAATTTGACAGACAGGGTGGGCTTCAGTAGCTATTTTGTTATATCAGACAACATAAACCGGGGTATTTGCCCTAGTGTTTCTTCTTTGAGTCAACTGTTGACCAACCACCTTCACCCTTTCATAATAAACTAATCTCAGAGACAGATAATTGACCAACCATGTTCCATGTGAACTCCACTAGGGGGCGAGCCAGCAAAAACGCATCATTGATCTTTTTCCCATCCAAATCAGGGAAGACAGTGGCCAGTCCAGAGCCAACATTGTGCACCACCATGTCCTGAAACAGTAGATTGTGTGAAGTTAAGTTTCAAGAGCCAGTGATTTTACTTTAACTTTTTTTTCCCTTTTTTTTTTAGCTTTATAGGTCTATCTTTTACCTACCTGTCTGAAGACGATGTTGAAGGGGAAAACCTCAAAGAAGAAATCTGAGGTGATTGGCAGAATCTCCTGCTCCTCCTCATCTTCCTTCATGATGTAGCGGTACGCAGAGTTGTCAAAGTTCAACCTAGACCCGTCAAAATATTGAAAATGATCAGATGTGTGCAGGGAATTTGAACTGCATAAGGTTGTATATTTGTGTGTTGTGTATTTACCTCATGGTGACATGCGAATAATCTCCGACCATCTGCTCGGACAGCACCTCCACATGGATATCTGTGTCATAGAACTGTTTCCCCATCTGCCGCAGCTGCCCCATGGCGTAGTGCAGGTAGCCCTTACGCTTGCTCCTATGAAGGAGGAAAAACATATGTTACACTTTCCCCCCCCTCATGTATTTGAGAAATTATGTACTGAACTGTGTAGCTTGTCTGGTATTCATGGAGATGTTTCGCTGCCTGGAATTTTCCTCAGTATGTTATTAAAGTTATCTGTCTCCATGGAGACAAGTGATGCTACCAGCCCAAGTTAATGTTTTAAATGATCAGTGTTAAGATAAGATAATAGAAGATTGCTCTTCTTTCTGGGTCTTTTCATTCATTCTTTGTATGCTTATTCTGTATGTCACTGATCATGTATTTTATATGTTATGAATAAATAAATGAATGAATGAATTGATAAATTAATACAATCACAAGTCAGATTTGAGGAGAGGCGAGTCAACTAACAGGAAGAATCTGTATTTTTGAGCTACAAAAGCAGCATTTTTTTTTTTTTTTACCAGCGCTACGACTGTTTCTATTTATGTTGTCCTGTGCTGTTTAAACGGAGCTGAGCCAAAGAGGAATTTCTACCTCAATAGACAATAAAGCTATTAAATTCTATCTCCTTGGAGAGAAGCGGGTGGCGGACAGTTATAATACAGGCTATAGAGAACCTCACCATGGTAACGTAAAGTAACCTCAACTCTGGCAGCCATCTTGTGCTGTCAACTTCTACTAAAGAACACACATAAACTAACAGAGTGCTTGAATTTTAATCATAGCTTTGAAATAAATACTTTGATCATTTAACTTTTTTGTATTTGTACTTTACCTAAAACTCATGTTCTGCCAAACTAACTAATTTTAAATATAAGGTTATACATTCTTCTTTTATCGTAATGGTTGTAAAATGTGGTGTATTGACACACAAAAGTAGTTCAATCCTGCATAAAACACAAACCAATGCAGTGTCTTTAGGGTGAATATTCATTATCATCGTTCAGAGAAAGAATGTCCTGCCAAACACAGGTAGAGTTCTCTGCATTACTACCACAAACATACTTATCATATGTGAATTCAAACACTTTAACTTATGATATTTATTGTCATGCCATGTTTTTACGATATTTACTATTAGAATATTTCTCTTTCTGCACTTGCAAGATGGCCACCACAACCGCCACGGCAACAGATTCTCTTTAGCCCTTATTATAACTCACTGGGCGGACATTCCACCAAAGTTCCTTTAACCTTGTCTCCTGACCTGTAGTGCAGAGTGACTCCAGTAGCGGACTCCTCCTGACAGAAGAAGGTCGGGGGCTGAACCTTAGGGTAGCTGAAGCGCAGATACTCGTGAAGGTTGTCCAGACCGTTCACAAAGTCACGCACATGACGACCCAACACCTGCAGACATGTACGTCACAGCATCATTGTCAACATCCTCAAGTCTAGAAAACTTTTTGAATCTTAAATTTTCACCTTCAAAATCCTGTCATAGCCGTACTTTCCCACAAACCCGAGGAAGTAGACGCCCCAGGAGTTCATCAGCTCATTGTAAGGCGTTCCTGTCACTCCGCTGGCTGCCTTTGCGATGCGAGGAATCACACTCTCACTGTACACCTGACACATCCAAGCACCGAGTCACAAACAAGCTGGCAGCATATATATAAAACTGCTAAAATTACTCCCAACTCATGATTCGTCTCATCACTTTCAAAATGTTGTTAATTATGTGTATTTCTTCACAATTTACACGTTTTACTCACATACAGGACATTTATTCAAATTACATGTTTTTAGGTAATAGCTATGAATACATCTTATCAGCATTGATGTTGGTTTAGAATTTAAAGTGTATATGACATAAAACATAGTGAATATGATTATATTCAAGATTTAAAATATATATATATCCTATTTTTCCCCAGTATGACATTTTTGGTGACGTTTGGTGCGTTTAAAATTGTATTTCCTGGTTGGACATGAGCTGCAGATATTTCCATAACTGTTACCTAGCAACCATACTGTAAACAAGGGCCAAAAGTCCATATAAATTACACAATAGTTATAATTTGACGAATAATAAAACCTGATAACATTTTAATTTTATTTTATATTTACACTGTCAGAAAAATGCACTGCAAAAAAGGCCTATCAAAAAATAAGAAAAATAAACTCAAAATAAGACCTTTTTACCCTAATTTAAGTGAAATTATCTGCCAGTGGAATAAGATTATTTTACTTATCAAGTTTACTTAAAACAAGTCAAATAATGTCAATTTGATGTAGTCCTGTCAAGTGAAAAAATCCTAAAATTGGACTTTTAAGATTAATTTGCTTAATTCAAGTAAATTTAACTAAGTAAAATAATCCCTTTTTGCAGTGTGTCCATTTCGAGTAAATTATCACTGCAATTTGGATGGAATGTCACATCTTAATGATATAGATTTTGTTTTAAAACTCACTACTTTACATTTTTCTTCACAAACTGCAACTTGACTGATGTGACTATGATATACTTCAGGAACTATCCAACGGAACAAAGTAATAAAATAATAAAAACTAAAATAATTAGAAAAACATCAGAACCTGTCATTTGTGGCTCAAATTCAAATTTTTTACTTTAATTAATGAAATATAACGTGTGATGCCTACGCTTTGTTATAATAACGAATGCATCACTATCATGCATAGTACTTTTCCAGATTTATTTCAGCTTTATTTACCAAACACACACTACATGTTTAGAGAGGAGTGTCATTACTTCACACCCATCATTCACACTCCAGTGTACGCAAACAGTACCTGGTGAGTGACAAAAGAGTGCAGCCTGACATCCGCCCTCTCCCGGACCAGTTTCCACACATCGTCTCCGTACGACTCCTTGATGAAGTCATGGAGGCTCTCGCACAGCAGCCCGTACATCTCCTCTCAGACTCTGTCAAAACAGCTCCTCAACTGATTGACTTCTTCCCAGAGGCACCTGCAAGCGAATAAAAAAGTTCACAATGATGACTCCTTTCCCGCGCCACCAGCTGAATTTTAATGCATTTGGCTCTCAGACTAAAACGCTAAAACTAGAGAAACTGCTAATCATTAGACTTTCCCCTGAAGACTACCTGTGGAGTTTGCTCTCTTTAGCAGGTCAAACAGTGTTTCCAGTGAGCTTCAATGGGGCTAATGGTTTTAAAGGTGCTTTAATTACACAAGCCCTTGAGACAGGAGAGCCCTGTATTGTTCAGGAGACAGCTGTCAGAGCCTGGTGGCTGTGACATGAACACACTCACGCACTCAAACAACCGCTCAAATACAGATGACACCAGCAATTAGACCATACCTTTTGAAATCACATGGGCTAAATTATAATGGTTTCAGACTATAGTCTGATTCAGTGGCTCTTGAACACCAAGCACCACTTACAAACATCTTTGGCTCTACATGTTCCACCAGATCTAAACTAGATCTAAAACAGAACCATACCAGGTCTAAATGAGGACTAAAGCTGGTCTTCATTGAGACTAAACCAAAGTATAATGTAATGTATAGTTTTAAAATGGGGGACAAACACAAGGAGGACAAAATAATTAATACATTTGTCTCCAAATGAAACATTCCTTAGAACTCCACCAGAAGCGGTCTGCATACCACCAGGTACACAATGATGGAAAGAGAACGGATTTATACTCAAGTGCAGTTACTTTTCTAATAAATGTACTCAATTCGAAGTCCTGATTCTAAATTTTTACTAACTGTAAGGCTAAAGTACACATAAAAAATACTACTAGTTACTAGTTACTACAACTTTTTTTTTTTTACACAATTTTCGTATTTTAGATCAGGTTTTTATACAAAACTTGATTTATTCAACTATTTAAGGCTGAAGTAAAAATTAAACCACAATCTCTGGTAGCGCAGGCTCTGGTACAGAAAGGAGACTAATGAGACTTGTGCTGTACTCTGTGAAATCTGACTAGCTACATTTAATTAATTCATTAATAAATTAATTTACTAAAAATCCAAGTACATCTGCTAAACAAGTGCAATTACCTCAAAATATCTGCTCAATTACAGTGACATGACTATTTAATAACATGTTACTTTCCATCTCTGGCTACACCACAGTTTGAGAAACACTGGTCTACTTTTCTCCAGTCTGAACACAAAGTAAATAGGCTGGTATTTTTTATCTTCCTGTGCCATCATAAAAAGAGCTATTTAAAGACTAGAGTGACATTTACTCCAAAAA
The DNA here is from genome assembly GCA_019453435.1 of Rhinogobius similis. NCBI lineage: Eukaryota > Metazoa > Chordata > Actinopteri > Gobiiformes > Gobiidae > Rhinogobius > Rhinogobius similis. The sequence continues at coordinate 21,221,116 of CM033630.1, read as the reverse complement.
GGTTAATTATTCAAATGAGGATCATGAACTTTGTGGATTGCATGCTTTAGTTATTCAAATAAAATGATATCCAGACTGTGGAGAATTGAAGTGAAACTTTTCTCGTTGCACTGCAGATAAATTCCTGTGACTTGGGTTTATTCTGTATTGTCCGTCCAGAGCTGGGGGGCTTCCCAGTAGGCCAGAGGATTGGAGGCACAGTGCAGCCGGCTGGGTACAAAATCGATATCCAATCTCAACGGGGATAAAGAAAATGTTTTTTTCCTCAACTCCCCTGCTGGGCCCAATGATTCTATTTGTGCGGGAAAGGCTCCGCTGAGGTCCCAGTGGAGCATCCTGCCCACCAGACAGCACTGCAAGAAGAACAAGTCAACACTGTGGATGATGGACATGTAAAATAGTCATTGTACTAGTCTGTAAAAAACACATTTCAGGCAGATTTCATAGAAAAATCCGATTGCAACACTGCTGAAGAGGAGATGGTACATGTTTACCAAAGTGTAGAATACATCGGCTCCATGGGATATGACAAAAAATAAAACCATAATGTTAATAGGGGCCATAATGTTCTCGACTTTAAGAATGGCTTAATTTCTACCTGAACACTTATACACTAAATGTACAGTGTATGTATATATTAGTACTACATGTGGACACACTATTTAATGTATGAATAAGCTGTAAATGCATATGACAAGTGCACATGCTGAAGATTTTGCTACTAATCTTTCTTAATTTTCCCAGTTTGACATTTTTGATTGAGTTTAATGGGCTCTGTGCACAGCAGCAGTTGGCAAAAAATAAAAAAAAGCTTAACTAACCGTTTCTCACAGCTAGTGTTAACTTTTATTCAAACGTAAAATATAAAGAAATTAAAATGTAAAATAAAGACAACCGTATTGCTTGTATTTATAGATTAATTCAATTTTTCTATTTTTATTTGTTTTATTTTTGTCTTTATTATGCTTCAAATTAGCATTAGTGTTAACATTTACCCACAAACACCTCTTTCAACACCTTTGTCAAAACAGAAGTGTGGCAGGGGAAGTATTCATCTCATATGTGTAGAGACCTGCAGCTCACTTTTCACTGACTGATCTCTAAGTGTTTATTCATTTTAGTGTGACTGCAAAAACCTCAGTGATAAAATAGACAGGAAGTACTCAATAGTACAATCAGTAACCCATAAAAAAATTCCATGCACCGAGCTCATTGTACTTCCTGGTTGAACATGAGCAGCAGATGTGACATAAGAAAAGGTAAATTCAAAACTGCAGGCAACCGTACCGTAAACAATGGCTCAAACTCGTTTCAATTAACCCAATAGTTATGATTTTACAAACAAAATCATATGGCAACACATTTATCATGTTCAATGGATGTTTAAACTATCAAAAATGTTTTCTTTGCACCAAATTATCCTTGTGTTTTGGATGGATTTTTTGTGTAATGATGATACAGATAGAAAATTCCTTTTTACAACTGTCACTTTTTTACCCAACCTTTCTTGACAAAAGCTTGACTGCTATAAAACCATGGTGAATATTTACCACAAACTATAACTAAGTAATAATAATTAGAAAAACGTGTAAAACTGTCACTTTAATGTGCATATTGGTTGTTAATTGTCAAACTGTTCTCAAAGTTTCTCTTTGAATGAAAATGATGAAAACACATGGCATACAGAAGACTACAAACCACAGCTCTCCTAAAATATACCACCTAAATACAAGTAGAGCAAGGTCTATGGAATACAAATAAAACAAATATAAAATAGAGCAAGGGTCAGGATTATAATTTATTATTCTTGGACAGGCGGCCCACTGAGGGATATGTGTGCAGCTCCAATAACTCAGAGCAGTGTGAAAGAAAAGGACATCAAAGGTCTGACGCCATTAAAAGGAGAGGAGAGAACTGCCTCACATTTAAACCTTTGACCTCGAACGGGAAGAAAAATCTCAACCTATGATCGCTGTAACCTCATCAATTTTACAGCCCCTCTGAGGGTCATGTGCGAGGGGCAACACAGGTGGGCGTTCGAAAGTCATTAGGACAGAAGAAAATAGCACAGTTACAACATGTTTTACACTGGGAGGCTTTCCTATGCGTGTTTGGGTGCTTCCTGCCCTGGCACCAGCTGTTCTGGCGTACACAAGGGATCAGGTTTTTATTATGGAAGAGGCCAGAGAGCTGCATGTAAATCTTGGGACGTGCCCCTCTACCCTAATCGCCCCTACATACCCCACCCAGGCAGCATCATGTTGAAACCCCGCTGCTAAAAAGAGCCTAGTGAGCTCAGCGTTCCCAGCATGATGATGGGGTGAGTTTTCTACTGAGGGTGTCAGACGGGACAAGAGCAGCATCACAGAGCAAGGGACAGCACACAGCCATCCGAGGTGACGCCACAGAGCACACAGACAGGTAGGTTTCAACAGAAATGCAATACACAGTTATACTTTTTAATTTAAATGTGTACTCAGAGGTGGGTACGGCTCAGTTACATTTACTTGAGAAACTTTATGAAGAAATTGCACTTTTCAGAGTAGTTTTCTGACATTTTACTCTTTTGTTTGATATAACAATACTTGACTAAAAGTTTCATTTCTAGTCTAGAATAACAAAACCTCTTTGAATACCTTATTATGCCCAATCTGTTGCTCAGTAAAGTATTTCCCCAAATACTGTATTACTCTCTTACTTGAGTAATTATTTGGGGGACTACTTTTTACTTCTACTTGAGTAATAATATTTTAAAGTAATGTTGCCCTTACTTGAGTACAATAGGTATGCACATTCTTAATTTATTACTAGATTGCTTTATCGAATGGTCATTGAATTACTGTTAAACTTTGCATCATAGTGGATTACAATATTGCATTAATGTTGCAATCATAAAACATAAAAGTGGTATAGTTAATTAAAGACAAATTATAGACTGAAATTTTATTTGCACTTAACCTGATAGGCTCTCTTCTGTACAGAACAGGGATGTTTTTGCTTTACTCTTAAACATAAAAGTGATTTATCAATTAACCAATTATAATAGTTATAATTAAAATAACAAAAAAACTTGGCAATCTTATCTTTATACTATACTACAGTGTGTGTTCTCATAAGCAATGTATTATGAAGATTAGTTAGGTCTGTCAGTATGATAAGCATTTTGTATAATGTACAACATAACTAAAAAGTGTAAACAGCCATAAATGTATTTTATTGTCTTTGATTAAGTATTGATAATGGCTCACAAATAACTTTGGTGTTGCTTGAGGGCAAATGTGTTGCAGTAATAAAATGGACAATTATTGATTAATGTCACATCAATACAAATACAACAGGGAAAGTAAATATTGATTATGTGAAATTGTGTCACTGCCAGATAAACATGATGATGATGATGCAGACCGGTCTGGACAACGCCACCAAACTGAAGATGATGCAAGCTCAGGCTCTGTGCAAAGAGGCCAGAGGAGGTAAGGCTTGAAACTTTGATACAAATATTTAAAGAGATAACTTTCACTTATTAAAGCATTGGCACTTCAAGTCTGTGCCCATCCAGCTGCTTTTTACACTGTCAGGACATTCATTTGCAAACATCAAAGTGCTGTGCCCATCGCCGAGGGGCACATGGCACATCCCCATCCCGGGAGAGGCGGCGTGTTGTCAGGATCCTGAAAACTTTTCCAGCGGGGCGTGCTTGTTTTCTCCATGCTGTCAGCCAACTTCACTTTGAAACCTCCAAAAGTCAGTGATATGTGACTGTACGCCGCATATTTTACACTGTGTGATCAAAGACAGCTCCTCGGGGTGACACAGGCTAAGACCTCCCAACACTTATCATGCAAGAGCCAGTGCCACCATCTTTCATCCGCACAGATCCTATTTATATGTGCCCAGTTACCCGTGCAACCTCGGACCACAACAAACCTTACACAGGCCTTGACATCATCTCAGGGCTATTTCAGAGGCTCACTGTGCGGTTATATAATACCAGAAGAGACCCTGAACTAAATCTGTGAGGATTTTAACTTAGTGATGCTGCACAGGGACTGGCTTTTTAAAAAGGCCTCCAGCTGTTCAAAGTTGACAGAAACAGGATCAGAGAAGACACGCCGATTTGCTACAAGACCTTATTAGTCCACGCATACTTTTCTGTATTTAAAGCAGATGTGTGTTTGAAATGCAAAATCAACTAAACAAGCAGCGCACTGAAAAATCTGACTTAACCTAGGCATAAGGGAGGGCACAATCTGGCACAATTCCAAGGCCAATGCAATAGGAGACTATGGGTGCGTTCACACTTGCACAAACACCTCATTAAAACTGGGACTAAACTTGGACTAATCACGGCACGAAACATGAAAAAGATTAGGGCTAAAACAGGACTAAAACAGAGCCAAATCAACTCTATATCAGACTTAAACTGGCTTTAATCAAACACATTTGACCAAACAAGTACAAATGTGAACGCACACCAACTACAAACTGATATCTATTCTTAAGAGGTTCTCAAGCTATAGCACAGGTATCACTTTTTTGATTTAGTAGTTTGTCGTATAATCCTCATTTAGAGATTAACAACTAATACTTTAAGAATATGAAAAATGCATAGCGGTACATTTCAGTACATATCATATTACATACATATTCATATTAAAGTCTATATAACACGTTTTTTTATTACTTTATTACTGTTTGGTGAGATAACCCTTATAGTAATTATATGAAGTAGTGTGTTCATCAATGACTGACAGTTTAAATAATCATTTAACAAAATAAAGGTGTTATTATTATTTGTGAAATAATACCTATTTTCTGTCATTTACATTGAATGTGTCCTTTGTTTACAGTATGGTTGCTAGGTGACAGTTGTTGAATTATATTAGGTATGTCACACCAAAAATGTCAAACTGGGCAAAAATTGACAATTCTTTGGTAAAACCTTAAATATATAAATATAACCATGTTCACTACATTTTTGTGAAATGTGTTGTCTAACTTATCGTATCCACTTGAGAACGGGTTTACGCTATAATTGTTTGTTTTTGCAGAGCATCTGAACTTGGGAAAGAAGATCAGCGTCCCTAAAGATGTGATGATGGAGGAGCTGAATGTCCCAAACCGAAACCGTGGCTCCCGCATGTTTCAGGAGAGACTAAAACGTGTTGAGAAGTTCACTCTGGAAAACAATGCCAACGGTCCACAGAACACCATCAATGTATGAAACTCTTATTATTATGGTGATAAATCGCCCATAGCAAAAATGTACCGCTTATTTATTGCTTTTTGTGTATTGCACTCATTAGATTTACAATTATTTAAATCCTTTTCAACAGTGGAAACTCCTATCTTCATTTTCTTTTCTTTTCAGGTCCTAACAGAAGCCATACCGCCTGAACACCTCACACCAGAGCCACAAGTAGGAAAAGAGAACCAGACTTTCTCAATCCCGGGCAAACATAGCCTGGTTATGAACCTTCAGAAGACCGTAGCAAAGAAGGGCAATCCGGCTGTCCTTGCTCCAGGTAAATGCTGCCCTGCTGTGAAAAAGGGCTATGATACGGAGCAGGACTAGTGCAATGTCAGTGCAATGGCAGGAGGCTTGGGCAAAGTCATTATACTGATACGGCCATGATAGCTCCCCACTATATACCCCTTTTGTCTGCTTGTTTTTATAGAGCAAATTATACTTGGTGTCAGGTCCAGTCACAACGTGTGCAAAGCAATTATTTTAAAGTCTGACAGGCAGTAATTCAGGATTCATGCTGAGAATAATTAGTGTAGTCTGTCTTGTCGTTACAACTGCAAGTTTTGGAAAGAATATAGGCCCTTCTCAATTTCAGCGATGCCTTTATAAGTATTTAATTTGCATGCTTTGCACCTTTCCTCTCCATTAATCAGTGCGTGGAACAGTCACAAATGGCAAACTGGCTTGAGTTATGTTGAGTTATGGCTGGACTATTACACATTATTGTTTTTCTTAATGGCATTCAATGATTTCTCACTAGGTTACGCTGGGCCTCTAAAAGAAATTCCACATGAAAGATTCAACACAACAGTGATCCCCAAATCCTACTGTTCTCCTTGGAGGGAAGCTCTGGCCAGCAACGATGAGCTCCTACACAGCCTCAACAGCCAACTGCCCGAGGTCCCACAGGGGCAACAACCCACCAACTTCAGGAGCTTCAACAGGTAAAAACCCATTTCTCTCCATTTAAAATATGAAAATAACGGTCTATACAAAGTAAACATGTAAACTCCACTTACTTGGCACTTCAACTACCTACAAATAGATAGTGTATAGAGTATGTCCTGACATGTTACTCATCACAATCATCTCAAGCTGGGCCCAACTCCATGTTTCCACAGTCTGAAAATTAATCCAGTCTCTGGCGTGCACCTCCTCAGAATGTGACTATGATGGCTATTTTAACACAGCCACTTGAAAGATGAAACCTTGAGGTGCAGTAGGTTTTAATGCTGCCACAAGACAGATAGCCCGCAAATAAGAAATGTTTTAAGGCTCAAGAAATGGCATCTCCAGGCTGTGGTCAGAACAAAGGTTAATCTTGGGCAGATGGAGGAATAGCCTGTATGAAAGGCCCTGGCACTTTCAAAACTTTAAGGTCTTTTCTCAATTAGTGCTGTCAATCAGTCGATGGCAAACCCTGAGGAGGGATCTGTTTACACGATTTCATAGTTCAGATTTAATTAGGGCCGCATAATTCTATCTTAACTTCACTTATGGCTAGAGAATCTTTAGACATGAAACAGACAGACTGACCTCGTCGTATGTGGCAAGAGATATTTGCACACATATTTTTATAAAGTGCAAAATATCACCTTTAACAATATTGTCTTTCAATTCAGTGGTGTGGTGTCTTCTTCCAGGGCTGCTATGCCGTTTGGAGGCATGATGGCAAGTAGGAGGGTGGTCCCTGTGATCGGGTTCGAGGCTGTGGAATCGCAGATGCTGCCAGGAGCTGCTTTAGACCGCATGTGCCAAAGGCCCAACTTTAACAGAGCACCCAGGGGATGGGGCATCAATTACAGCCCTGAATCTAATGAACTATGAAAAGTGCTAATACGCTTAGGACTGGGGTACTGACCGACTGCCTTTCCTCCTCTTCTCTCTCCCTTTTCCACTGGCAGAGAAATTAAACTGTCTACTACTCAGTGGTGCAACCCACAGGGACTGTCTTGAAAGGCCAACAAAGGAAATGTAAGCAAATGAAATTAGTTACAAACACATTAGATGACAAAATAGTAGGTTTAATGACAAATTCGAACATGTAGAATAAACTAAACCCATTGAGGACAGTTTCAAATAAAAAAAAACATGTAGATAAGGAAAATTAAGATAAAAATAGTCCGCCTGATACTCACTATGTAACAAATGTTACACCCTTGTTTTGTACTTTTACATAACCTCCTGATGTTAGAGCAATAATGTGCCCAAAAACTCTAGTAACATCTTACCAAGTCAAAGCCTGTTTAAAGGCTGCTGGTAAAGTTGTTTTGGCTCAATTATCCACCAACCACAGGACACTGGACACAGCCACAGCAGGTGCTATAACAGATCTGTTCAGGCGGTGTATCTGGAGCAGATGTTTGCTAAACCCATCAGTGTAATCAAGCCTGGCACATTAAACTGATTTCACTGTTCATGACGCGAGCCGTGAGCGGAGTGGGCACCCATGCGCTGAGGGTCCTGGGATGGATAGTGGATTTGACCAGGAGGTCTCATACCGATAGGAGGGGGCATAGGTGGGGCCATTGGACCCATAGCATGGAACATTGGTGGTCCAAAACCTGGACAAAAAACAAACAAATATTTAAATGATTTTTTTCTTTCATAAATGCATCTACATGTAAATTATGTTCAGTTTGTAGATTCACCTGGTGGAGGGGGGTTCATGCCCGGAGGAGGGGGCATTGTTATGTTCATCACAGCTGGAGAGCTGTTGGGGTCCAGGTTGAAGTAGTTTGCAGACGTCTCTTCATCCAGTGGTGGTGGTGGGGGCAAAGCTTTAAAAAAAAAAACAGTTTAAAAATTTGTGTTTCAATTTCCAAATATCATATGCAAGACAGTGAAATACCTCCAGGTAAACCAGGCACAGGTTCAAGTCTTGAGCCCATCTCACTGACTCCTTCACCATCTTTCCCTCTTGCTGCTTGAGACCTGCAAAAGTGTTAAGTAAAGAAAAATGAGGCACTGAAAAGCAAGGAACGTAAAGTTGTCAATGTGCTTTATTAATGTGGTAAACTACACACCGTCCCCATTTGACAGTGAGTCTTCGTCCATTGATTATGAGTTTGTTGAACGACTTTTCTGCTGCCATTTCAGCTGCATCTCGTGTAGCAAACTGAATAAAAGCACACTGCTGCCTTTGAACTATGGTGATGGTGCGAATTTCACCAAATTGGTAAAAGAAGCCCCTAAAGGGAAACAAACATATTGTTGTACAGAGTTATCAAAAAAAAAAAAAAAAAGGATTGTAGTTGTCCATCCTAATTTCATACTTCAGATCTCCATCTGTGACATTGTCTCCCAAGCCACCAATATATAGAGTAGTGATGGTCTTATCATCAGGTGGATCAAGGCGGGGCATAGTTGAGGCTCGCTTCAACAGTTTGTCAGCTACTGGATCATTGATGCCATAATAACGATCCTTTATGTTCTGGTCAGCAAGTGGATCATCAGGATCTGTGGGCTTCTCATGTCTAAGGGGAAAAAAAGACAATGTATAACACTGTAAAGCTGTTCTAAAACAATAAAACAAAGCATACTCTATACCTGTAAGGACACTCCTCTCCTCTTTTACATTCTCCCTTCACCCAGAAGGAGCAAATGTGAGGACGATTCCTCTTGTAGTAAGGTGTGGTTCTGGCAAGTTTTAGCAACATGTCGCTTGAGCTAGGGGCTTTACCAATCTGTCCTACAGGCCGTGTGCCATCAGAGTTTGCAATCTGAAAATAAAAACAAAAATTAAAGTTAAAGTTAAAGAATACATATAGTCTGAGACACAAGACAGACTTAAATACCTCTCTTTCCATGTTCTGTGTGTAGTATTCCTTATTCACATCTGATCTTGGAATTTCATCTTTAATAGCAAGTCCTGTGTCTCTGACCTGAATAGGTAAACCTGTCAACAAACAGTGTTAGGTTTCTAAGTTCATGGGGAAAAGCAAATAGAGAAAAACGTAGCACTGGCAAAGTAAGATTCACCATATTCAAGGTCCAGCAGACAGGTCTGACACACATTCTTCATTTTACTACATGTCTGACAAACTTCAGTCTTTTTAAAGCGCATCCGTGTTCCAGGACACCACCGAAACACAGTGAATGGTCGAGCACAAATCTAAAGGAATATATAATACAAATGATTATACATAATTATCCTTCGTTATGCTTTATTTATAATGCCATTGCCCTACATAAAAACTTACCTTGCATTCTTTCCCATATTTTTCCTTTGTCTATTAAAAAATAGTAAGTATTAGCCCCTACAATGTTTGAGATTTTGCGTGGTTCTGCATTCATACTCACCATACGAATATAAGGATTTTCTCCTAAGCATGTCTGGCAAAGAATTGGGAAGTCCTAAAAAAAATTTAAAAAAATAAATACATGTAAAAATCATCTGGCAAATTCAAATTGACATACATTGAATGTTAAATAAAAGCTTTGCTTTCTGCACCTCAGTGAAACTGGATCAACATTTACACTCTCCCTTTACAGGCGACTGCTGCTTCAGTCCAAATACAAGGTGTGGAAATTGGCTAAACCTCACTTTCACCTACATCTACTAAATATAGCTGCTCTTGTAACACAAGTAATTGAATTAAGTCATACAAATACTGCAACTATTGGTCACAAACTACAATCTACGATGACAAAATAGCTATAAGAGAAATTTAAGATACTAAAGAGGCAGTTTCTTTTAAAATAAGGTCTGAAACTATACGACATTAATTAACAGGTTTAGGGAACACAAAAATACTTTCTTCCTAACAAATAACGCAGTAAATTTTAGCTCAGCTAATGCTACATCGTTAGCCTTAATAAAGTTGTAGTTTATCCGCAACTGTCTTGCCTTATTTAGAACACGTACAAGCACTATTCGTTGTTGACGAATAGACGACAAAATTATTATCATTGTAATACACTATCAATTAGCTAAGCCATAGCTCTCATGCAATTACGAAGCCACGCTGACTGAATACAGCCGGTTAGCATAGCATAGCATAGCATAGCATCAATAAACCGCGCCAGGTTAAAAGCATTTTAATTAAAGTCCCTGTTCATACAGTCTACCTCGGGGTGACCTAATATATACTCCACATGTAATATCTGTTCTTTATCACGTATAAAAGCTTACCGCGTCTTCCCAGTTCTGTCTGTTGTAGGTGTTTGATCCCAGGGACGTCGCCATTTTCCACAGAGCCAAACAACACAGGCCCAAAAGAGGCCAACCACAATGCACCGCGGCGGAGGGCCCCTGGTCACCTACAGGGGGCGCCCTTCTGCAGTGTGGGAGTGTCCCTGGTAAAGGAATCACATGATGCACAAAAATATATGAATTTAGAATTAATTAATTGGTGTCAGAAACCCACCACAAAAATCACATTCAAAACAAGATCCATCTAAGATGACAATGGCTCCTCTCTCCAATAAACACAGAGAAAACTTGATGGTTAATACTTTACTAATGTACTATTACTTACACATGATTTGTTGAGGTTTTTATGAAGGTTTTGTCTGTTCAAGCCTAATTGTTTTGTATTGAACCTTTTTTGAAATAGCCTAATTGCCTATTAGCTCTGTGTCACTGAAGCCATAGTGACAGAAAGACTGAAATGAAACTAGTGTGTGAGATCTGGGTCTTAAGCCAATTTTGTAAACCAGTCTACAGTCTACTTACACTTCCCCACCTGTTTAAACCAGGTCAGACTGTTGCTGCTGTGTGAAACCCCAATTAGTAGTGCAGGGATGTGTTCAGATTACAGATAGTCAGTAAATCCTTCATGTTTACTTAAGGTCAGGCCGGGGTGGTGGAGTCAAAGGGCACTGGGCAGGGATTTCTGGCCTAAACGATGGCAACTCTTTCACAACATTCACCTAAACAGACAGGAATGACAGAAGCCAGTTTGAAAAATATTTAATCAAAATAAATGATACATAAGTGCTTATCGTCTAAATATGCCAATGGGGTAAGGCTAACACAAATAGAATATAGATTTTTGTTGGTCGTGTGACAAAAGTTGGCTAGATATTAGATTTTGTGTTATCTGACCACTCTGGAGTGTCAAGAATGTGTGGGTGGACTTTAACAGAAATTAAGGCATTGTTGCTGAAATTAAGTGGAAGTCTTTAGGCCACCACTGATCAAACAAAACTGACATTTGTTGTATGAAGAGCTGTTTTGCATAGCAAACTAAAACTGGGAACTGTAACTATGACATGCAGTTGTGGCTGAAATAGCCTATGGGCCATATTGAAAACATAAATCCATCCTACATCCGATGAAGGACCTGCCAGTATGTGATGGTTATTTGTGATGGCGAAGTGTTGGAGATGATTTATGTAAAACACAGGCTGCAGACAGAATAGGCTTCAGTCATCAGCCTGTGCCGTGTTGGCGCCCCCTGTCGACAATTATGGACCACTGCCGAAGCACGGAGCTGCAGAAAGAGAGGGGCATTCTCAGATTTCCCGATTGCTTCCCAGGCGAGTGAGCTGTGCCGCTGCTTTCACATCACGGCCGACTGAAGAGCTAGACAACGACGACGCGCGCCTCGACCCGCTCTCTCCTCCTCTGGGCCGTCTGCACTTTCGCGTAGCCCGTATCGAGGTGAGTACATCCAGACGCAGCCTCGGAGCGGTGTTTTCGCACATGTTTCGTATATGGCCACTTGCTTCCAGGCCAGGCCAGGGAAGGCTGTCTGGCTCAGGCGGAGAAAGGCCAGCCTCGGCCTGGCTCTCTCTCATGGCGAGGAGCGGTGCTGCGGTGGAGCTGGAGCATTTCCTTCGGACGCACAAGCAGCTTTGTTGTTGAAGCGGCCAGGTCGAAGTTTGCTGTCCGGGATTGAGCAGCTCACGATTAAATATCGGAATTCCTTTATTCGACTGTCTTTGCAACCGGGTACAAGACACGACCAAGTTAGTTGTTTTGATAACTTTGTCAGTGCTGTTTGATATTAGGTCGCAGCTGCAGCCCTGGATTTTCCCTAAAGTACATTTTTGCTGGTTTGGTAAAGCAGTCAGTCATTTCCATTCTGTATTTATTGTTTGTAAGGAAGCACCAAAAGGTCAGGAGTCAATGTGGAATTATTTCTTAAATATTTAAGGGTCGCTTTAATTGTTGCCACCTATTCTATAAAAAATAAAACTGTGCACGAGTATAATCAGTCCCGAATAATCTGTGCTAGATTTAAATAATACTCTGCACACATTCACATGAAGTCACTGTTGGTCTCTTGCAACGCTAATTGTATTTAAATATCATGTTGCCTACCAGCAGACTACCAGAGGACAACCATAAAAGTTATGCAAGGCACAATTTATGTTTGAAATGTCTTTCTGTTTAACATAATTTCTAGTTCGAAATATTGCCCCTATTGAATGGCTGTGCAGGAAAAGGGGCAGTCCAGACCTGCCTAAAATCCATTGCCTTGGGGAGTGCGCGTGTACATGCACCTATGAGTAAGAGATTACTGAAGTAGAATGACTCATGCTCAAATGCATTGGACAGATTCGTAAGGACTTTCCCTGGATTTCGCCCCTGCTGTCTGAAAAAGGCTGTCTTTCTGGTGTTGCGCATCAGGAGATTTATTTGACCGGTGCTCTACATTTCCCACTCAAACCATGTGTTGTTTATCACATGTCCCTGGCTGTTTAAAACATTCAGGGGATTATTCCATTTGCAGATGAGGAGTGAGAAAGTGTTTTTTCTGTCTCCAATTTGTCTAAATTGTGGAGTGTTGCATTTTAAAGTTTGTTTTCTTCATGCCATCATTTCTCTGATGCTGTAACCCTCCATCTGACTGCTCCCACAGGCTGCCAGACAGTGATGTAGCGTGCTGCTGATGAAGGCTACTACTGCTGCCGTAGACATTTGATCATACATCACACTCTTTGGACTTAGATGTGCCTCTGAAATACTGTGACGCCGACACGGTGTCTTGATAAAAATACAGTTGGCATGACGATGTATGGCAGATTATGTCATCAAGCAGCAATTGGCAGTTTATCAGAATGACACATGATCAACACAATTTTAGATTCAAACATCAAAGAGGAAAGCCTTGTGTGTTGTGAGTCATAGTTGCTGGTATTGCTGTGAATAAGACAGAGGTTTAATTGTTTTGAAGACGCTATAGCATTATGCTGCTACAATCCTGAGTTTGGGAAGCTGCGGTGCCTAAAACATGCCACTGCTTGTAGTTTTCCATGTCAGTGCCCCTTGTAGCAGTCTTGGTGTGTGGGGGGCAGCTCTCTCTTTGGAGTGGGACTAAAGCCAGGCATGAAGTTCCCCAACTCTGTCAGCTGTGTATAAGCACCGCTTTGTATCACAGCTCCCTATGGTTCTTGTTCATATAATGCTTCAACACCACTCTCTAAGACAGGAATTTTCTATTGAACAGAGCTCAAAATAACCGCTGTGTGACAGACTCACATGTGCCCTCCTTGGATTAATGTGCCAGAGCAGAGAGAGTGGGTCTAGTCGCAGACTCTCAGTAGAAGTTTATTTGTCTATTTGAAATCTATCTTTGGCTTATTTTGGTCAAAGCACAGTCCTTTATCCTCAGCTGAGCTGGAGCAGGGTAAATACATTTAAAATGGCATAGCACAAACCAGTATTAGGAAATGATCCGATAGCATCTGTAATCCTTTGGAAAACCTGGACAGTTGTTTTTTAATAGTGCCCCATCAGATATTTGGCAGTTGCTTAGGGGTGTCCACATGTGTGACTAGCTGGCTAGGTTAGCAGTACGGCTGAATGCAGGCAGATCAGATTACTGAACGATTAGCCATGGCCTCCCATCCCCGGTCGAGGGAAATGATTTTCCACTGTCATAAATCCCTAGACTGAATTACGCAGTCCAGTGACTCAGATATACTCAATACTAGAGCTGGTGGAGTACTGCTCAACCTAACTGTTGCTCTCTGGAGAGGGGCAATAGGTACAGAGTGCATGGGCTATTGTTGCTCTGCTGAACCTAATTGTTTTGTAATTGGAATGTGTTGAGCTTCAGTTTTTATCTGTGATTGGAAACAGAATGTTAAGAGTAGTAGCGACCGTTTGTACAGTCAGTTCTTGTTGTTTAACAAAAAGTGTTCAGACAACAGTCCTGAAACTCTAAACCCTTACTCAAATCTTCCCCTGTTGTAAGCACATGTCAGCTGGCCGATGAGGCGATGTAAATCAAGCAGGCCTCTACTGGAATTTTGCTGAATGGAAAAGGGAGCAGGAAAGAGGCTGGACCGTAGAGGTTGGACTTCATTTCCAAGTTGCCTTCCCCTTGAGGCAGGAATCTGATACATTCCATTGGCTCCTGTATCCCGACAAATAATGGTGACTGGGGTGTAGCGTTTCATCAGATGACACTTGATTGCTGTATAAAGTGCTGGGAAAGTAAGAGCTATGTCATATGCTCTAAGGTAGTCTGCTCTGGTTGCCCCGGGGATCAGGAAGTATGGCACATGAGCGGCGCTGGTTATATGAGATATGGATTTATCCCTTGTAGAAGATGGCCTGAGTCCTTGCGCAGCCCCACCCATCCCCAAGACGGAGACATTTATATTGATGCAGAACAAGTTTTAGTTATGGAAGCAGCGGGGCAACTCTCAATTTCTTTGGTATATTACACACCATTGTGCAGTGATTTGACCCACAGTGGCAGCTAAACTGAATAATAATTGCTTCTTAAATTACTTCTGACAAATAACCCCAAAGTCGTTAGGCTGGGCTAGTCCCAGCTTGGCTTTTTTCGAGGCATGTCATGGCACAGGCTTCTGACAGTTTCCTCAAAACAATGACACTGTTTATGTGAAGTAATTCAACCGTAGTTTGCTTTTTAAGCACTATAGATGCTATAGCAGCGCATATCAAGTCCTCCTGCACTAAAGTCTATTTATTCTGCAGATGCCAGAGGAAAAAAAAAGCCTTGTTTTATTTAGTGGTCGAAAAACAAGATCTCCGGTGTTAATGGACTTCACCTCAGCGCTACAGCGGACCCTCGGGGTGCAGCTCGTCCATACTCTCAACCAGGGAGCACTCTGCATCGGCCTGGTAATGAAGCCATTTTCAGGGGTGGAGAGATGCAGTAATGGGAATGCACCACTTCACTGCAGGATAATCTAACCGTATCTATCAGTCATCGGAAATCAGATTTATGTATTATTTGCTTCTTCCTTTGTCCATTTAGCTGAGGGAAGGAGTTTTGAGATGCACGTGCAATCCCTTGTGCATCTTGTAATTCATTCAAAACGTCAGTTTTCATAGAATCTGATAACACTACAGCATGTGCAGCAGCTTGTGTAAATTTTATGTAAATGTTTTGAAATATTTAGATTGTTTGTTCTGTGCGTCACATGAAGTGGTGCTAAAAAGCTTTCCAAGTGAGAGCATAGGGCAGACAGGTGGAGCGGAGGTTAGCGGCCCCTCTGTTTATGCAGTTGTCTGGTGGCCTGGACGGGTGTCTGCCTCACACACCGACCCACAGACTGCTACAACATAAGGGCGCCACCTACAAGCTTTTATAACTGATGAATAAGACATTTTGATGGGTGTCTTGATGGAAGTTTTTGGTTTAAATGACACGCTCAGGTAAATCAGTAAATCAGATTGGTAACATTTAGCATCACATTTAAGCTTTAAGCTTTCAGAAAGTTACAATGCCTGCCGAGCCAGAATAAAAAAAATAGTATTAATAATTATCATATTGCATTTGTACAATAAAAATATAATAAAATAATGTATACTGTTTTGTGCACATAAAACTTGACAGAACTACACGTTTAAGAAATGGCAGAGTGATGGCAAGTAACCCACTTTTCAAATGGAAGCTGTTTTTAAGTAGAAGTTTATTTCCTACTAAAAGCATGGTGCTGTGTTTTCCGTGACCTGATACTGTCTGACAGGCCTCGCTTTTGTTTACAAACTCGAGCTTGAATAACAGCTGCACTGTCATGATGCAAATGATACTAAGGAAGACCCAACACCTACACAAGGTTACCCTCTGGTCTCTCTTGTTCCTCATTAACCTCTAAATCTGGCAGAGACAGGGCTTGAAAATGTGTTCAGTTAGTGGCATGTTCTGGCCTGGGTCGCATATAACCCCGAGGTGCAGTGCAGAAGTCCATCACAACGTCCCACTTGGGCAGACGGCCTGGTTTAAGTTTGGCTGCACATCATCTGCTGCTCTGTGCCTCTGCTCTGCCTCAGACCACAGCCCCACGCCACAGCAGGTCATCTGGTGTGCACTCTCACCCTCCATCTGTGAACTACACTTGGCTTTGGTGCAAACAAAGCAAGTGTGTGAAATGCAATCGGCATCACTATCATTTAAACAGCCAAACAGCTCAGTCGCACTATTTAGTGGTAATCTTTGAGTGGAAACTATGAATGTATTGCCAGGGTTATTATGGGTCATCTCAGTTTTCAATTGGTTAAATCCTCCCGGGGCACCATCGACAATACCTCTGTAACAAACTGACCACAGCTGATGCCGCACAACTTCCATTTTAAGTTGCTGAGGTGGAAAGCATTGTGGCGGTGCCGGCCTGAGCTTTTCGTTTCTGGCAGCAGTGAACGTACCCCTTCACTGATCCGCGGCGCTGCCCACCCTGCTGTCTCTCATCTATCCTGGTGGTATGAGCCTTATGCGCCCAGCTCTAGTCTGCAGCTCGACAGGTGTTGGCAACCCAGAGGCCACTGCAGCTGCTCCCTGGACACCTATAGACATGAGCGTGTGGCCTTAGATGGCAAATGACAGCGGGATGAATGAGTTTTGTTTTCCACGGGTTTTCACAGTTTTATGGAGAAGTCTGGGCTCTGCGGAGGGTGACGGTCGGACGGTGAGACGGCTGGCCGCTCTCAGTGGGACAAGCTTTTGGTTTGTGTTGAGCGGCTCTAAGTGTGTTTGTGCAAAGAGGGCCCGCTGCAGTCACTATAGTGGGGTGCACCAGGCTGCAAACACAAACAGCCTTCCCCTGTGTGAGTGTTAAGTGTCCGGATATGTGCGCTGAATGGGACACAGGTGTCTGGCCCGGCCTGTGTGTTCCTCTGAGGTCTGTGTTTGTTTTCTCTGGGTAATGGCTCTAACTAACAGCTTGACCAGAGATCATTGGCTCTCAATGGACCGGGTGGAGGCCGTGTCTTTTGCTACTAAGGATGAACTTGAGGATGTAATCTGTTCATGAAATTGAAAGTATCCACACCATAAAGTTGACGCTGCACAGCGAGTATAGCTGCTTCTTTTTAGATTCCCAGTCCCTGCTTTATTCTTCTTTATCCCTCCGGCTCCTCTGATCTCCTCCAGCAAAGCAGCCGTTTGAAGTTGTTGAAGCTATGGCTTTTTGGTGAGTCCTCAAAGTGCTTATGTGACAGGTAGAGAAAAGCTGGAGGGGAGTAATGTGACTCCCACGTAGTCCAGAGCTTCCCCGGTCTGCGTCCTCCACGCCCCAGTCTCTGTGGTGATGTCACTCAGAGCTGCCTTTGTTGAGGAACAGCCCAAAGGTGTGCTTTAGGCTCACTGCACACTATACTGTGTCTCCCATGGGTGCACAGGGCTGGCTAATAGCTTGTTAACTCTTGCGCTGCCTTGATATTGAAGCATGCTAGCATTAGCAAGAGCTGCTGTCACTGACCTGATCTGATTGTTTGACTGACCCGTTGGCCTGCACAGATGGCCAGTCCCATAGAAGCTTCATAATAAACATACAGTTAATATCTGGCCCATATAACACCCCCCCTACGGTCGAACCGCTCCGGTTTCTCTGTGCCACCCTCTGTGCTATTGTCTTCTCCGCGTTCCTCAGAGCGCCTGTTATTCCTATAACTTGCCCATCGTTTTAAATTCCAGAATCCATTTCTTTTGCCCCCAGGCACTGGGCAATGGCTGGAGACGGTGAAGCAAATTAAATTTGGACTCCTTTTTCTGCTCCCCTTGGACCTGGGTACGATGGAACTGTAGAAGGAGGACGAGAGCAGAAAGCGGAGGGAAAAAGCCTATTTCCTTTGCATTACAGTCTCTATCCTCAGGGCAATAAAAAAGAGGAACGCCAAATACAACACCTGTATTTTTCCCTTTTAATTGCCTGCCTGCACTTCCTCTTGCTCTGCTGCTTTTGTCATTCCTATACAACCTATACCTATGCTACTCTGCTGTTAACACAATCTGACCCAGTTTATTAGATGTGGTCTAGTGAATCATTAATTGAGGTTATCTAACTGTTCCTGAAATGACTCGTGTGTCAAAGTTCCTCTGTTTCTTGCTGATCAAGTCATATATCCTGCTATACACATTTGTACTCATAACAATCTGTAACGAAAAGGCACGGTCCCTCAAACATCACTATAGTTTAATAAGTGTAACATGCACTGTAATATGTCATTGTGTCAGAGCACAATACAGGGACTAAGTGCACTGAATGCAAATTAATCTTGTGGGATGGCAGCCGCTGAATAGAGTGCGGTTTTGGGGAGCTGAGGGGAGCGGGGAGGGCAGAAGGAGGGCTAATGGTGGCGACAGAGAGGAGAGCGAGAGAAAAGCGCATGTGAGCAGCAGCAGGAGGAGGGAGGTGGGATGTAGTCATCGCCAGGCCCATTCATCATGCAATGCCTGCTGGGATGCGCTGGGGTCAGTCCTGCACAACACAATTACAGCCTGTTCTGGTGCTGTGCCGGGCTCCGATGTGTTCCGACTACGGTCACTCGGCTTTTGTTAAATTCACTCTGTTCTTCTAGCGCTCTCTTGTTTTCCCATCTTTTGTCTTCTTGCTTGTTTGGAGCTGTTTCTTGAACTTGTGTGTTCTGCTGTAGCTGCATGATCGGCTGCAAACATCTAAATAAACGGAAGATTTGTGTTGCTGCTGTGCTTCTTGCTGTTCTTTGAGACCTAAAACACAACTTTGTCTTGTGCTAAATTGCCTGTCGTTCACTTTGCCCAATTGTAGCCGCTCGCTGGGCTGCATCAGTTGAAGTCTCCATTCATCTGGCGTCTTGAGTAGTTTGACTGACAGGCCTGGCTGTGTGGGTGTGAGAGTAGTAGCATGTTGTTTACCCTGGCTGCCTCTTTTTTGAGTCTACAGATGTTTCCAGTCAACTGTATATGCTTGTTGTGCGCTCTAATGTCAGATGATAGCATATCTGATCAGAAGGATATCACTGGAGTCGTCTTGTCCATATCTATTTTTCATGCGGTGGCGAGAAAAATGTTTTCTCTGCCAAGAAGCCTTTAGGTTGTGTGTCTGAAGGCAGCAATAAAACGGATCACCTACAAATCAAACTGCAGCAACATCAGCTTTTGAAGGCTCTTCCAGATTTTCTTGTCTACATTATTGCACATGGCTGACGTTAGGCTTTTATTGGGTGCCATCTGGTTCAGTCCACCAAGAGAATACGCAGCTCCATAAAGAAACAATTCAGTTTAAGATTACTGCACGGATAAATGCTGCATATTGCTTATATTTATGGAAGTCTTGTTGTATCAAATGTGGATAAACATTACTCAAATCCATAGATAACATATGTATTCCTACATTTGAGGCGAAATAAAATGCTAGAGTTTATTCTTGTTTAGAAATGCAGTTCAATTTACAAGTAAAGCATATTTTTTTATATTAAACATTGAAGTGATTCTCTTTTATATACCCGGCTTAAATACAGTGATGGTTTGGCTAAAATGGATATTGACATTGCATTATTGCAGGTGGGGTGCTGCCAGTACGACTTTTTTCAATTGTACCAAATATGGACCTTAGGCAGTAAGTTATTTCTGACTCTTGCTCCAGTAGAGTATCACACAGTTCATCACATTTGGTTATAGCAAACGCCACAAAAACTGTTAAAAAAAAGTTAATAGTCATGGAACAACTAACCTACTCACTGCTGCTTCTTCTAAAAATATTTTTGTATTAAAATGTGGAACCAGAGAAAGTCGTGGGAAAAAATATGTTTGTTCCGTGTCATACAGTACTTCTGCTTCTTTGTTTCTTGTAAGAGCAGTAAACAGTCCCACCCTGAGGTCCTTGAGGTTCACTTGCCCAGCAGTGTGCACTTGATTTTGGGTGGTGCTTTGGCCCATAAGACTAATGGGACACTCCAATATTGACTTAAAGAATGACAGCTCATTGCCAGAAAATGCAAATGTGAGTCTGAAACACCCACCATCTGGAAAGACTTTAAAACAATGAGCTGCCTTTAGCAAATGCATTTTGCTTAGAAATCCATATCAATAGTAATCAGAAAGTCTAAACTGTGAACATAGTGACCCAATTAGGGCTGTAGTTGATGAAAGAATTTCATGATAGATTAGTCAATGGATAGGGCGTGTATTTAATCAACTAAAATGTGCCAGATGTTATACTGGTAGAAGGTCTCAAGCTTTAATCTAACCTTTATCTGACCCAAACTACACAGAATTATTATAAAATCACTGAATATTTGTGTAAAAAGACAGAATAAACAATTATTCCCAAAACTCCAGCTAACTCAGTCCATGTCTTCTCAATTCTGCTATAGCCCCTATAAATCCTTAATAATCCCTATAAAGTTGTCAACTAAGACACCAGCAACAGATTAATCGACTGAAGGATTACAGCACCAGGTCCATAACATTTGTGAGCATATTCTCTCTGTCTTTAACAGACATTAACAAAAACAGAAACTGTTCATGTAAAATTACATTAAAAGTCATGAGCAAGAAAACTACACCTGAAATGTAATGTTTTTTTGAAACTATAATTTGCCTGAAGAAAGAGGCACGGATAATCCTTCTGCTCAAATGTG
Source organism: Rhinogobius similis (assembly GCA_019453435.1). Lineage (NCBI taxonomy): Eukaryota > Metazoa > Chordata > Actinopteri > Gobiiformes > Gobiidae > Rhinogobius > Rhinogobius similis. Next base: position 21,200,099 of record CM033630.1, on the reverse strand, counting down.
TGTCTTTGATGATGGGCCCATTGAGCTCATGTTTTTATAACCTCCACTTCCAACAATGAAACTTGCCATATTGTGTTATGTGGGCCACCTTAAACCATATCCCTTAGCAACAGCCCGGGTTGCTAAGTACACCTGCTCAGTGGCTCCTTCACCTGCACATTCTGCCTCCGTCTGTCGCCTGCCTTTTGGGCTGCACTTCTCGCTCAGGGCCTAATTGTGTCTGTGCCGTGGCTGATATTAAGTGTTGTGCTGGTTAATGCCACTGGGAAAGGGAAGTAGTGTCATGTCATCCGGGATATGACACAGATAATTAGAGGTGACGCTAGAAAGCAAAACGTGGCAAAGAAACATGATTAGATGAGCTGTAATTGCAATAAAAAATATAGTCCCCTTACTACTTAACAAAGTAATCAAACATATCTTGCTTATGTGAAAATTTAAGGTTTAGGTATTGATGCGGTCGGCATTCGAATGCCCACTAAAGGAGCTCTGTGGGGAAAGCCATCATTCATTTTAATGTAGAAGATATGTTCAACAACTACAAGAGCAAACACAGACTTTAGGAGTTATACGCTGCCAAATACAGACATGATGAATAAAGTGGTCAAATTACCCTAATTTAAAAAAATAATCATCCAAGAATGTTAAAGGACTAAATGCTACCGTGATTGCTAGCACCACCAGCTGTATTTTAACATCTACAGAACAATTTGTCAACTTTTTTGGAATAACACCATGCCAACCTCCATTAAGGCATATAAGTGACTCAACTTGAATTACTTGTGCTTAAAATAGAGCTGCAAGATTAAACGCAATCAAAACAAAATCGTATGTGAACGGACGCAATTACCAAATCACAGAGACGGCAATTATTTAAGTGACATCATTTCTTGTTCAAACTACAAAATATCCTATCTTATTCCATCTAAAAGCAGCTAACACTGTACTTTAAACCTTTTACAAACATGTACTGAAATGTATGTGTATGTTTATGTTTATGCTACTGGACGTGTGCAAAATGTGAACACTGTATGGAATTCTACAATGAAAACATTCATTGCAAATCTAATCGCAATCGCAATGCTTGTCTGAAATATTGCAATTATTTTGTTCATATTGTTCAGGTCTAGCTTAAATACGCATTCTTTGCAATCTCTTGCATTTGCAAGTTGCATTTTCACCCAGTTTTCACCCACTTCACCCCTAATATGAGGCGTTGTCGACTAGAGTGGACCAAGTTTCCTGACAAGCTGAGTGCACTGAAACCTCAACTTCATTACTGGCTGACATTTTAGCCACCAGAACTGTACTTCAAAAATCAATACTGCAATGTATTGTTACTGACTTCTTGACAATATGCATATCGATTCAAATATGCTGCTGTATCGCAATACTTGCTGTGCTGACTACTTCATTACAGGGCATTAAATGGTCTGCTGAAAAGTGAATTTTGCAATGTGGACATGAAATGTTAATCCATTTTGTGAATCAGCAAGATAAAGACATAAATGTGGTATTCTTTACTCATTATATGGGTTAGGGTTAGATATGGGTTTGAGGTATTGTATCGTTTCTTTGCAATACTTACCTCTAACCACCACTCACTCTGCTGTGAAGTCTGAAATGAATTCTTGTGAAGTTACAAGGCCTCAGTTGTATCAACAATGACTGAGATTTAGCTCTCCAAAGGAATCTGAACAACTGACTGATGAACGCCATAGGTCATTTGTTTTTTTTATTACATTCAAGACATTGATTCAAGACATAGAGTCAACAAGTATAAAGTGGGCTGCTTTTGTCTTGTACTTGTTAGTGGAAGAAATACAATTGCATGTTTTTGGGGGGAGTTTTTTCATATTCATTTGGCATTTCTACTTTGCATACTTGCTTGTGTCCTGCAGGCCCTCCAGTCACATAAATCTCGGCTGTGCGCTGTCCCAGAGTGACCCGCATCAGCTCCACAGAGAGCGGTGGTCCTCTGTCAGGCCATTCGGGCTTCTGGACTTTACTGCTGCTGTAATACATTATGACAGCTTTGCTTCAGGGCAGGAAAGATCAAATAATTCATTAAGATTATGTTGGAGTGCCGTCACACACCACTGAGGTACAGGAATACTACACCAGCACTTTTTCTGCACAGTCATACATTTTTCCAAACTGTACTTGGAGCCATGCTTGATTTTTGTTTTGGCTTTCAGTCTTTTGGCAGTGACATCTATTTTCTGTTTTCACCCTTCGAGCAAAAAGGCAGAAGTTGGTGTCCACAGTGGTCACCTGAGTGGTAGGTCTGTAGACGTTATTTCCTTAGTGGGACTCATAGTGAAGGCAGTTTCTTCTCCCTCAGACAGGGAGAGCACACAGCGGCTCCAGCGCAGATATCTGAGCCATTTATAAGCTGCACACAAATTTACTATTTGAGTGAGTCTGGAGGAGTCTTATTACGTCTCACAAGAAATGCAGTATGACGGGTTGGTCTGTCTGGTTTGTGCTGAGTGTTAATTTAACTGCTCTAATTGAATCGCTGTTTTTCACTCTTTGGTGTTTTAAATGCTTTTGGTCTTCATGGTTTTGTTTGACTGAGGTCAACCCACAACAGCTACAGCAGGCGCAGAGCTGATAATTATTTTCTACACAGTGGCAAATTTATTTTCGGCCTCCTGATAAACTGGATATAATCCTCAACATTGGCAGTAAAATCTAAATTGTGCTTAGATATCAACACTGCTTATTTCAGACAACGTTCCAGTGAGGCAAAAACATGTGCCTTTTCCTTTTAAAATGTTAAATGTGACCCCGTTATGACGGCATGAGATGTTTTATTTATGATAATGAGTAAAACATTTAGTTTCACTGTACTTTTGTCCCAGCAGCAGAATGCTGTGTTTCCTGCAGCAGAGCCTCTCTTGTCCCAGGGGTCACTTAAAGCTGAGCTATGCATAAAAACATGTTTGTTGAATTTTAACATGTTTTGGCCAACTACTATTCTATATACAAATTGCGAAGGAAGTTGCATGCAAGTTTATGCAGATCAAGTAGACAGCTTTACTCTGATCTGTCTAGTAAGTCTGTCTCACTGTGATAAACTATCCCCAGCTCTGTCCTGAGCCTGTTTTCATTGTGGAGGGCTGGCTGGCTCTAAAGTAATGGTGTGTCAGCCTGACTGAGGCTTGGATAATGAACATCACAGGCTCTCTTCCTCTGGCCCACTCGGCTCACCTTTCCTCGGGCCTGTACACTGATCTGCCCTGGCATCGGACACATAATGCAACCCAAGGTCTTCCTGTCCGTCATCCTGCTCTCATCAGATGCTTCTCTAATTAGATGAGGCTGATTTCAATAAACTTACTGTCGTCTCCACTCCATTAGTTATATTAACACAGGATTCCTGGCCTGTAGTCTTCTATCATTCCAGCGTCTTTTCACCAGGGGGCCAATCCTCTTCTCTTCATGGATCTATGTAACCTAGTTACTGAGGCCCAGCAGGGGAGCCCAATCAATTAATGAACAAAGACGGCCGCTCACCGTGCAGCGTCTGAGTCTGGGACTATAAACAGGCCGCTCCCAAAACATGGTCACTGTCAGCGACTCATCTGATAGATGTTGTTTTGCTTTGTGCTGTGCCTCCGAGTCCGCGGCCTCTTCTCTGCTACCTGTTAGACAACACTATTGAGCTAATGTTTTTATCAAAAATTACATGTTAAAAATGGACAGTTTTGTCAGATATGCACTGAAAGCCTTCCATTCCAGTTACATTGAAGTTGTGAGTTGATGAGGTGTGGTATTCTTCTGTTTCTCTCAAAAAAAAAACACACTCTGCTCTTTGTTTACTGGAGTGCTTCTGTAAGCTGTGATGTGGAGCTGAACTAACAGCTTAAGTATGAGGTCAAAGATTAAATGTCCATTTTCAGTGATTTTGATCTGTCTCCCCTAGCAACAGACAGCCCTCCTCTTCACCCACCTGTCCTCTGTCCCATCTTTCAGCACTTCCTTATCCCTCTGTTTTCTCAATACATCTTTTGATCCTATTCAAGCCACTTTTTGTGCCTCTTTTCACCTCCACTGGGTCCACCCCTCTATGCCATCTTTCGTCTCTCTATCCCCGTGGTCCCTCTGTCATCCTCCTTTTCTTAATCCGGCTGTTGGTCCCCAGCACCCCTTCTGGAGTTTCCTGCTCTCCCCATAGTGCAAGATCAGGGAGCAAGCTGTTGTAACAAGCTGTTGAATAATGTAAGCTAAGGCTATAGGCCACTGTTTCAGTTAACCCTTTGATCTCTGATCAGTCTGTGTTGAGGTGGACACATCATAAATGACAGGCCGACAGCTGGAGAATTCACCCTCAAGGCTCTTTGGCTCTACCTGCATCTGAGGCTAAAGTTTCTCATCCGGTTTCATTGTCGTTGTCTTTGTAAAGAAGAAAACTCTGTGCAGCGTCCCTATCTTTTGTTATTCCAACACTGATGTATAATTAAAGGGTTAGAAAAGGCATGTTGAATTATTGATACTGGAGCAAAGATGTCATGGCATTCTGATCCGCGAAGGTGCCACCGTGCCCTCATTTTACGCCGCAAAGTCAGGTTAATCTTTTACTAGTTTTGCTTTGTGACAACCTCTGTACTCTGCATGGTTCTTTTGAGAAACATGCTCTTTTTCTAGTGTTGTAATTATGTCATCTTTATTTTTGACTATTGCATAAACCACTCACCCACACGGCCCGCGCTCTTGTACTAAATCGGGTATAGTTAGATAAGTTCGGAGTGCTAAATATGATGGCGTCTGACTCTTGACCAACATTTCCTTTTTTTACGATCAGCAGAATGTGTCAGTTTCTGAAAGAAGTTGGTTATTAGTTGTAAATCGCCTAAGGCAAAATGCAGCAGAAATTGGATGTACAACTCATCATTGAAACAAAACATGGCATAACCCTAACCCTGTTTTTAAATGAGGTTTGATTGCCCCAGATTGTCCGCTTGTCCCAAATCTGTGTTGAGGTAAGACCTGTGCTTCCAATTTGTATCAATCAACTGCCCAAGACACTATTCCCATTCTTTAAAAAAAAAAAAAAAAGTGTACAGCCAGCAAACAAGGTCTCATTAACCCATTGTAATCGATAGAGCTTCTCCTTCTGCTTAAGTGCTTCTGGTTGGCTTAGAGGCCCATATCCTGAGGCTAGAGAGTATTGATCTGTTGGACTGATTGGAAGTTTCCCTTCAGGAGGTGAAGAATGGCACTGACTGTGTGATGTTTTGGCAGCAGTGGAGTGGGTCTGGAGGCTGGATCAGTTTACTGTCTGCTCCTCGTGCACTCTTGTCACCACACCTGTTACAACACACTACACCGCTCTGTAGAGTAAGTGTGCGGCATGTTTAATGTTTGATGCAGCCATTTGCTCTCTTCAGCAAACAATGCAAACAATTACTGTGTTACGCAGGTTCAAGGTGGTGGCCCGCATCCCCAAACCACACTGACAAATGGCTGCTGGTGGTTTTTCAATGAATGTCTACAGACCATTTAGCTTATTGAGCTTCAAAGTGAATTTAGAAACCCTACATTTCCTCCTCGCAATCTGCTTGATGAACAGTTGTCTACTCTAGATATATTTAAATTTCTCAGTTTAAAAGGTTTCTCAATATTTTAAACAGAAGTCATGTTAATAGGGATTTTTAACTACTATGTATTAGAATACTATTGCATCTGTACAAATTTATTGTGATATGCAATATGGCCGTTAAAGGTCCCATATTCTGCTATTTTGCCCTTTACACAGTCTATTCTAAGGGCTTGGTTGATAAAATTTTGCGTTGTGCAATATCCATAACATAACAGTTTCCAAAAAACACCAATTTCTTGGACTGGCCCCCCTCCTTGCAAAAGCAAACGGCTCACTCTGAGATCTGACCCCCCCGAACAGAGAGCAGGCTGCTCCCCCGCCCAACTCGCGCGCCTCCTCCCGCCCAACCTGTGCCGAAGCCTAGAGCGGAGATAGTGCGCATGCGCCGTGTGCTCCGGTAAACAGCGATACACAAACACGGGAATAAACCTTTTATCCGTCCTGACGGTGCGTCGTGCCGAGTCCTACGTCCTGGATCTGACCTGGAGTTTGACGTGCTCCAGTACCTCGGCAGACGGACGTTGCCGTTTGGTAAATAACATGCTAACTCTTCGATCTGTCGTATCCATCGTGTAATTACTGTGTAGCATTAGCATTAGCTGTTTTTATTCTGCGGCTGCGCGCTTCCTGGAGGCATGGCTTAAACACCGCGTCATCCATGGGAAGCCGCGTCATCCATGGGATGAGCCCCCGTCTGCCTGCTCAGCCGAGGGGACAAAAAGACAGTTCTCTAGCGAAAGCATGCGGGAATCAATCAAAAAACCACTTTGGGCACACATACGAGGCCCAAATAGCACTGTAGGAAGGTTAAAACCTCTGAAAAGTCGATTTTGCATGTTATGGGACCTTTAAGTATAACCGATACAACAATATTCTTGCAATATTTGATTGAATAAACTTTTGACACAGTAGTTTAGTAATATTAACCAATATTTCTCAAACGCTTAGCTCAGAAATTTAACAGAGACAAAACTAAAACTAAATGAAGACTAGTTTAGACTCATTGATTAGAAGTCTCATGAATAAAACCAGCCTTTTTCATTGTTTTAATTCAAAAAACTGTAAATTACTGTGAGATTGAGGTCTTATATTTCATTTGAAGTATGTTTTAGATATACGATATATAGATTGCGATATTGATAATCACAATTTTGTGATATTGATACTTTACAGGTTGTGCTGCGAAAATAGTCAGAAAACAATGCTTATTTTTGTTTCTGTGTCACATCGTTACTTTTCAGAAGGTTTGATTTAGGGCTGTAATCCTTTAGTCGATTACTCAGTTGACTGTGTCTTAGTCAAACAAATTTTGTATTAGTTGAGTAATTATTTTATTTAGATTAAAAACATTTACATGAGTCAGCAGCAAAAAAGAGAAGATATGGAGTGAGTTATAGCTGAAGAGTTTGCAGTGATTCCTGAGCTAAATCCAGTTTATGTTTCTAACATATAAATACACTGCTTACTAATACTTTTTTGTTTACTAATACTTTTTTGAATAAGTGATTGTTTTTGCATGAACTACAGTGCAGTTGTGGTCTTGGAGTGCAGTTTAGGTCACATACATGGAGATACTTTAGACCAAAATTTTCTTTAGTCGACTACTGCCCTACTTTGATTTCATAAAGTTAGTCACATACTAGAGGAATAAGAGAATATAAATTTTTGTCATTGTCTTTTGTCTTGGCGTGAATAATCGTGAATAATGACAAAAACTGTAACACCGAAATTTGATATTGTGGCATTTTTTCAAAAAAATAAACATGTATTTGAACCTCTGAAGATCTTCCTTTGCTGTCACATTTTTTTCACGGAATTTAGTTTTGCATTTAGGTTTGTAGTTTGCTTATGCTCACATGACCGCCCCCCTAAACCCAACGCAAGCGACTTCACCCACTCGGTGCACATATCTGTACACACATATGGAATTAAAGTGTCAGGAAGTATGTAATATGCACGGAGCTGCACAGTGGCATTTAATCCATAATTCTGACAGACTTCCCTTGAACTGACAGGGAAAGCACATAGCTCTCTTCCCACATAAATACTCCAGCAGCCCTCCTTCTCTGGGTCCACTTTGACTCTCGCGCTTCTCTTCAGGCGCACCATGAAATAGTGTTTTGATTCCAAAGTGTTTCTGGCACCATGCTCGTCTTGACCCCATGCACCGGATCTAGCTTCCCCTTTGGTAAACTGATCTGTGTCCACGTGACCGTAGCAGCGTGTCACGGTACCAAGAGTCAGCAGCTGGAGATGGCAGTGAAGTGGGAGGAAGGGACGAGCCGGAGCAGCATACGGCGTCCAGATAGACCTGTCAGCCCTGACAACCACACATGTGTCAACACCACAGTGTCAGAGGGGCAACTGCTTAAACTGGGGCCAGGCACTTGGCTTTGGGCAATTATTTTTACATATAATCCTGTGGTGCCGTTGCAAAACCACAGATGCGTGTATAAACTGTGAATTCAATCCATTATGAACAGTATGAACACTTGAACATTTCCTGTAAAGGACACATATTATGCAAAATCAACTTTGATGAGCTTTTAACCTTATTACAACGATGTTTCCTCAAGTTGTATTTTGATTGATTTATGCATGTTTTAGTTAATCCTGTACTGTTCTGCAACTGAGTGCTCTGAAAATTCCTGTTTTCACTTACCTCATATACATTGATCAGTATAGATATTTCAACAGTAAAGCTGTTTAAACTCTGAGTGTTACGTGTAGGGTTCTAAGATGTCTCTTACTCATTTTTCAAAAAGATAAATATGTAAATGTTTGTTACAGTGAAATGTCACTATGAAGTTCTGGAGTTCTGAGCTGGACGTCAAGGGACCCGTTTCTATTACGAAGCTGTTTTAGATACATATTGCAGTTTATGATGAACTTAATGTAAAAATATGATCTACTAATGTTACAGTTCAGTACGTACCTGAAAAAAGCAGAATATGTCTCCTTTAAAATTGACTTGCTCTTAATTGTAGCTACGTTTCAATTATGCTTTAACGTTATGAGAATGAAGTGCATGTCACATCAAGACATTCACCAAAAATGTATCCATGGTGCACACAGGCAAGCATTCACTCCTGTTTTCATTTGCTATTGACTGTTTTTAGATGAATGAATTAGAAGAACAAATTTACCTTTGCCACTCACAAAGAAATTGGTGAAATATGTGTCACGTTTTGGCTTTGCTTTGAGCTCAACATTTTCTCGACAGCCAAAAAGTTTAATTTTGGTCTCCTCACTCTTCAAAACATGTTTGGACTTAGTCTGAATTTCTCCCACATGCCTCCTGGCAAACACAAGCTGAGATGTCATGTCAGTGCATTTCTTCTTCTCCTTTTTTTAAGTGGCATTTTCTTTGCCAGTCTGCCATAAAACTGTGACTAGTGAGTCACCCAGGCAACAGTTGGTGAATGCACAGTGTCTCCCATCTCGGAGCTGTGAAAACCCATAACTTTTTCCATTCTGACAGTGGCTTCATGGTGGCCCACAGCTGTGCCAGATTTAGTTCTTTTTAATGACTGACCTTTCTGTTAATTCACTGTATTATTTTCTCTTTTTGTCTTTTTTATTGAAAGGATTCAAAATGTGACAAATGGTTCAAGCCTTGAGGTATTTGATATGAGCTGAAGTACAAGGACAAGCTTGTTATGTTTAAAAGTCCATTTTATTTCATGTCAATAGTGACTCTTCATTTTGATCAGTCACGGTTTTCTCTTTTGTCCTCTTCTTTTTTTTTTTTTTTGAACATTTCTAATAATTTCCTCAACATAAACAATACAGACTATAAATAAATAAAGTGCTAAATAAACAAAGAACACCAAAAATAGTACAATTTCTTCTTCTAAAGGGTACATTTCTCGCCAAACAACTTGCTTTTATTGACATTGACATTGAGGATTGGCTGTTGCCATTTAAGACCTAAGCATATCATTGACTATTAGACTCGGTCTCGATAAAAGCCTGAGTCAGTGGTCAAGTTGAATCAAGTTAGATATTACAGCTTTTTAATAAACGTATGTCAATCATTCTTCTTCACTTCCTTTGGATGCACAGAATCAATTTATCCTTTGGAGTGAGTGGTATAAATAGTATCAGTGATCCCTGGTGACTATATTATAATTCTTAAAGAAAAATCTAATCTGGAAACAAACCTCCTGGAGAAAAGAAATGGGTTACACATGGATTGGCATTTGTTGGAAAACCTATGCAAACTCAGATAATGATGGGTTGGATAAACTGCCAACCACAAAACTGAGAAAGGGAAAAAAGGTAAAGAGTACAAAATTCCGACTTGACAGAAGTTCTGTGCTTTTCTCAAGAGCAAAGTACAGTGTATGAGCAGAGGAGAGAAATGCTTGGATAGAAAAACACTCACAGGAATTGTAATAGGATTCATGACTGCGACTACAACTGGGGGTGTAATTATTGTTGTTGTGATAAGCCGATGATAGGACTGCTTATTTCTCTGCGCTTGGATATTTTGCATATTTAGTAGCTACAATTACCACATTGGGGTCGAGTGCAAACTGTTTGTATGTAAAAGCGCACTGTATACTGTATGTTTCCCCCTTATGCCCATTCATCCACTGCTCTTGATTAAACTCTGAAAGCGAGAAACGATGATAATGATGAGTGCGTTTTCGAGCAGGAGCAAAAACCCTATCTGTTTGATCTGGAAGGCAAAAATATGGGCAGCACAACACAATCTCATCTCTTGTGTCAGCTATTCTCCGGCACCGTGAGATTCCCATGGGAACGCATTTCTGCTGTGCAAATCATAGTCAGATCAGCTCGGGCCGTTTCTTATCTGGACTTGAAAGAACGGGAAAGATGGAAAAGGGGGAGGTGTGAAGAGTGGCGTGTGTGTGTGAGGGGTGAGGCGCGGTTCCTTTGGGGGCATTAGTACCTGAAATTCACCATCGACACTTGAATTCAGCTCATCGTGATCCCTCTACTTTGTCGATTGATTGACTAGATTGGACAGTTATAGTGTTTATGTGTGGGCTGTAGCCCGTGTTACTGCAGGCCTTGGGAATTCCTTATTAGTTTGGTCGTTTTCTTTTATTCATCTGAGTTGACATCTCTAGTGTTATTGTGGTTTTGATAGCATTTCTAGTTCAGATCAGGTCAGTGGCACATGTTTTTACGGCTGCTCCTCTGCAGGTGTAAAAGTCTTAATAAAACCCTTTCACTCGAGTCAGAGATACTGCTCAGTGGCGTTGGATTGGTTTTCTCAGTTGAGGCGACACTTGATTTGATCCGGGACCATTTTAAACGACGGTGTCATCCGATATATCACAAATTTATAGTTGTCTCAATAACAAGGACCGGCAAAGAAACAATTGTATTTTTCCTTTTCATACTATTGTTTATTTTGTTTATTGCTTTGTCAGAATTATGCTTTTCATCTATTTTTCTTTTTTACCAGCGTTTTGTATTGATGTATACAACTGGATATGGCAACCCAGCAGTTTTTCTCTTGGATCATTCAAGTCCCATAGGAAATGTTTTACAAAAAGACACGTACATGCTTCATTTGACTCAGAAAATCTTGTAAATAGATTGTTCTATTGTTCACAATGTTGTTCCCCAAAACTAGATTGTTGTGAATCACCCTGGATTACACTGCACGTATTCTTCTAATTGAGTTTTTGATTGGTGCCTTAAAGCTGAATGGCTGTGGTTTAATTTAAGTTAACAAATGATATATATATAATGCTAGGCAATATTGACAAAAATCAATATTTCAACTTTTTTGGGGGGAGTATCCAGAGAATGATAGTCAGACGATTGTATGTCAATCCAACAGAAATGTGTAAAAACATTGTCTGTTACATCAGTCAAATGTGAAATTATTATTATGTAAAATTAATCAAAAAGTTCAGAAATATCACCTATCAGAGCATGAAAAATGTAATAATAAAGATATTTATTTGCCTTCTGTTCAGTGCACTCTTTGCACACTCAAAACGTGGAGCAAAGGCACTTTTCTTAAACATTACAAATAAAATATATTCAATTATGAGCCAAAAAGTATTATACATTTTGACATAATCAAGCAGCACTATTTATATATAACTTTTTTTCATTAAAAAAAAAAAAAAATCCGGCTCTTTCTGTAAATTGTTTTATTATTAAGTATGCATATTTTCATGTTTTAATTTTTTATATATTGATGTATTGCCCACCTTTTAATTATATAATATGATTTAACAAGTATTTGCAGTTTTATGATCATTTGAAACCTATGTTATGCATCCTGAGAAACACTCAAACTCTGACGCAGGTCCCACAGCCCGCCGTCCCATCATCCACGCTCTCCATGACTTTCACCTCCGACTGACACCCATTGTCGTGCTCGAGAGTGGAGCCCCATTACCGGAGCCCTGTCCCAATAGAGACATTGTGCTCTCTGGCCATGCTCCCCTTGTCCTTCAGACGCGTTCCGAGATGACAGTAGATAAACAAAGGGAGCAAACAGACACTCCCACCCTCATTGATCTGGCCTCTGCACCCCTCCCTGCTCTCCACACAAACACCACATTGATTCCACCTACACTTAATATATATGAAAGCCCCTCCTCCCTTTCTGCCCGCACTGACAAAAATGATGAATGTGCCTGGGTTCGCTTCCCCGCTGCCTTGTGCCGGCTGTCCGGGCTGCTACAAACCTATTTCTCCCCAATAGAGTACACTTCCCCTTCCTGCGAGTTGGGTTATTCATTCGCTTCAGGTCCTTCCTATAATTTTCACATATAAACATGTCATCGGCACAATTTCAGCGCCGCGGGGAATCCATATGCATAATGTCGCTGAATGTGATCAACAAAAAAGAAAACGTTTTCTTTTTTTAATGCTGCGCGCTCTATCATTTTCTGCGCCGTGGCTGCTGGCTAATGGTCTGCCATGTCACTCAAAGATAAAATCATATAGCGAGCCTTTATACTAGGGTCAATTATTTCTTCCTTGTTGACATAATCAGTGCACTTGCTCAGTGCATCTTAATAATGTCCACAGAGTTCAGGCAAACATGCTGGCAAGTCTAATCATGTTTTCGTCACATGCTTTTACTTTATACTTCCCCTTAGGTTTATTATATAGTAAATACTATCCATTAGCCTTGGGCATTTTCATGTTGTTGTTGTTTTTTTTTTGTATGACCTGCAAATAAGAAGAGAGATGTAACAATATTAAATTTTAGTGTTACGATTTTTTTGGGGGAAAAAAACCTGTATCATAACAAAGCAACAGTGAAATACTTAATTTACTTTTATTTTTAATGCGTCCCTCAAGTCGGTGACCAACTTTATGAAATCCAACTTTCTGAATGATAAAGATAATGTGACGTTACATTAGTTAAAACACATAATTCCACAATAATATATTTTTTACATCTTATAATTGTATTGTGACCTGAATAATCACGATTATCAATTAACCCATGGGTTCCCAAACTTTTCAGGCCGGGACCCCCTAAATGAGCATGCTGTCGACTTTGGCTGTATCGAAAATAAGATACCAATCAATACTAAAACTATTCAACATTTGAGCAACTATCAATTCTAAAAAAAAAACACACACACACACAAAAAAAGGACAAGATTCTGCCTTTTGTGAACAGTTTTGGAATGATCTTGAGCTTTATCAGAAGTTTAATGTACATTTTTGTGTTTAGTGTTTAAAAGTTTGACATGAAAATAGCATTTTTAATTATTGTGGTATCAAAATTGGTATCGAGAATCGAGTATATGCCTTAGGATCGAAATAGTGTTGTCACAATGCTAATGTTTCAGTCGACCCGAGTTCCACACTATGATGTCCGCAATCATTTCAAGTTGCAAAACATTTAAAATTGGGTTGCAAATTGCAGTTATATTTATTTGCATAGTTTATTGTGTTGGTTGAGCACATGTTATTAAAATATTCTGTTTCAATCAAAAAGTTGACTATATAGAATGTCATCATTTTAAAATGAAGAAACCACTGAATTAACCAAATCATTTTGAGTCTGCCCTAAATAAGAATCTCTATATTTTTTCATGTTGTTTCTCGTAAGGTTTATTGTCTCGTAAATGCTGTTTGTTGGCCTTGGGCATTGCGGCTCCTATTTTTATTTTTATTGCCTGCTAATAAGAATCTACTATACTTTACAAGTGGCACGTTCATTTGTTTGTTCTACAGATCCAGTGTCCCCATGCTTTTGTAAATGGGCCACCACGTCTATAAATAGCCCTACGGTTGTGAGCAGTCCTCGGCAGCGGCGGGTTTTATTTTATGTGCCCGCTGAAGGTGATCGAGGCTATTGACGAAGGTGTCCTGGTCTCATCGCCGCTCTACCTGCCGCCCCGGGGAGCACTGTAGTCTCCATTTCGCCGCTTCCTAATGACTCTCTTCTTAGCGCGAGCCACGGTTTTCCCCACGGCTCCCGCTGCAGAGCCACACCAGCGTTTTCCATTGAGACGCTTTTCATTTTCACACCACTCTCAGATCCCCACGCTTGTCCCCTGTATTTTTCACTTGAGAGCACAGATCTAAGGAAGATGGGGCGGTTCGGCAGCCCGGGCTTAAAAGATAAAAAAGACTCAGAGATTGTCATGTATATTTTATTTTTCTCCTGCGTTTTGATTCATCTCGCTCCTAATCGTCCCTACACAATATGAATGAGTAATCATGCCATTATGCCCGTGCCAGATCAGGTTATCTTTATTTTGTGTTTATGGCAAGCGACGTAATCCCTCTAATGCTGCGCTGAGACTTGAGTGTTAAATGTATTTTAAACATTTTAAACGGACACATGTCAAAAGACTAGAGCTGCAACTAACGATTATTTTGGTGATTGATTGGTCAAGCCATTATTCTTTGGATTAATCAATTAGTTGTTTAGAATGTGAAAGGCCCGTGAAGATTTTTACAAGTTTTTAAAACTGAGGTGAAGCCGTTTAAAGACGTCCAGGTGTAGAATATTTACAGACGAAAAGGTGTTTCAAAAACACAAAATTGACACATTTCTCGTCATTTTTTTTGTTCTGAGTCATAGAACCTCTTCTCTCAGCTCATGGCATATTTTGGAGTCTGTGTATAAACCAGTTAACGATTATTCGATTACTAAAGTAGTTGGCAACTTTTTATATAATTGATAAGCTGTTAAGCGATTAATCAATTTAACTTGTTGCAGCCATACGAAAAACCTTTTATAACAAAGACAGTGACATTAATTCAAAATGTCAAAAAAAGAATAGATTTTCATCAATAATACAGTTTATTTATACATATTCTCTGTCTAGAAGCCTTCAGTCACCACATTACAACCTTTATTTGGTTGATAATGTATTTAAAAAGTTTAAATATGCGATAGAAATAAACAATTGACTTGTCAACTAATTGAAAAAATAATTGCTGAGTTGTCGACTACTAAAATAATCGTTAGTCACAGCCCCGTTACACATGCTTAAAAAGACTGTTCCCTGTTGGTAAATACACCTTCCTGTTTGTAATTGGGGTCCCTCGTCAGATTTAAAGATGATTCTCTATGTCTTCCTCTATTACTGTGTCACCAAACAACACCACAGTCATTTCAATTACTGCAGAGCTGGGATCGGGGTCTTTAAGTAGGGCCTTGAGATAAAATTGTAGGGGCAGAGGCGAATTGAAAAGTGCTTTCTTCTCGTGCGAAATGGCCTCAGTCTTGGGGACAGTAAATTGAGGCGCTGAAAAATGATGATAATCCGGCGGCATGTTTTTTTGCGTCGGTGAAATGGTCCGAAAGTCACTTGTGTGCAGAATTAGGAGGCAAAAACGACATTTCCCTTTCCAAGTCCCTCCGTCCTTCACGCGGCGGCACCAAATGAATTGATGAGACGAAGGGAGAGGATGTCTTGCTGTAAATGTTTGCGGCAAGATTGAAAGTGCCTGCTTGTGCATTCAGATTGGCCGAGCAGTGGGAGGAGGCAGAGGAGAGAGATGGCACCAGGCTGCACAGTATTTCACAGCTTAAGCCTTGGATCACCAGCCACAGAAGATGCATAAAAATACACTCATTTAGATTTTATATTGATTGAATAGTTTCTGCTGGAGGCCGACTCGGTGAGAAAAACACAGAATGCACAATGAGTAATGACATTAATTATACCATCCCTTTAGTAAAGTTTGATGTTGATGTGATTCCAATCAATGAAGAGAAACATTACATTATTCTTACTGGTCGAGACTGAGCTGAATAAAGATCACCTTTAAACTTCAAACACCCAAAATTAGAATTAGTTGGTGATAGTAACTTCATTTATGACTGCATCACTAATTAAAAGTATTTAAATAATTCTGTTAAATTACATAAATGTAAAGGAGCCATCAATTACCTTTTGTTCAGAATTATGAGGTTCATTTTGCCCCTCAAACCACCTGGAGCAAAAGAAATGTACAGGCTTTAAACAACAGTGGCATAAAACATTAATAAAATACATTAGATAGATGTGGGCGATATTGACAAAAAACTTTTTTTTTTATCATCAGCTTTTTGTTGTTGTTTTTTTTTTACTATAAACGATACATTCAGCGCTGAAATCTTCACGAAATTTAGATATGTTCTCCACCCCACAAGACTGGGCTGAAAGTAATTGTTGGAAATAATCAGGATTTTTAATGAGCCATTGTGTAATTGTAATTTTTGCCATAATCAAGCAGCCCTAGTTTCAACTGTTTAATATTTTTTAGCATTTGATCTTTTAAGAGTTTGTCCTTCAACCAGAACTGTGAATTTAAACAAACAATGGTGTAATATCGCGACAACATGGCAGCTACATCTGTCCAAACTGTTTCTTAAATGTTATTCTGTAATTAGTTATCTCGATATGACACTCAAGTGGGTTGCCATAACACAAGGCACCTCTCTCCTGCCACTCCACTCAATCCACTGCAGCGTGCCTCTATTGTGTCTCATTTCTTAATCCCTTCAAGGCATCTCCAGCACCAACACAGCTAGCATAAGCACATTTTGTACTGTTTGCAGTGTCGAGATTAACAGGATTACTGATCAGGGATTACACTGGCGTCATTCTTACCCGTTTAACCTTGACCCAATGCCCTGGCGCAAAATGTGTTCAATCTGTCTTAAATTCATGTTTCTCACCATCTCTCCCGTGGGAGGAAGCTCCAACAAATTGAAGCCAGTTTGTTTGTTTGTCGAGGTTTTAATGAATCTCCGGGGCTTGCGTGTTGTGATCCGTACACAGAGCTGTAGATCGACACTCACAATGGCCCTTTGGTGGTTGTCCTATGTATAACCCCCTTTCTCCGTCTTTTGAGGGCGACGTAATTCAGGCGTTTCCATAGAGAGAGTGTGGTTGCCAAGCACACGACAGGTCATCGTTTATTTCAGTCAGTCCCTTGTTCCTAGATGTGAGGGGACGCAGCCAGGAGCAAAGTGGAGAGGGTTACAGAGCACTTTAGGGTTTTTAAAGACATTGTTCACTTCAAAGTAGGCCACTGCAATCATTTGTTAAAGTTTTACCACAACACTGATGCGAGATCCTTATACCACCAATTAAACACTCGCCTTCATCTAGACCTGCAGTTTAAATGCTTTACAGAGATACAACATGTAGGACAATGTCATACATACCTTTATTCTTGATAAGCCTGTCACAATAATTACTATATTGACTAACTGTTAAATATAAGACAGAAAGATCAATATATTTGGCGCTTAATATTTATTGTGTGCATTTTCTTTGCACTTCAGAGAACTTATTCTTTGGATTTTGATACGATTTGAGCTGTAGAGAGTGAAATAAGCAACTTTTAAACCTCATTATCAACACTATTATAAAAGTACCTTATTGTGCTATTTATTTATTGCAACTCATGTTTTTTGGAGACATGCTCTTGCTGGCAGTGGCTTAAAGTAATTTCAGTGTTATCATTTATTGTGATATGTTCTGTAGCAATATATCACACGTGTTATCACATGTTATTATTGTGACTGGCCTAATTGTTGAGTTCTAAACACAATCACAATGGTGACATATTACTGTGCATTTCACAATAAACTACAATATTTAAACTACTTAATGCCTGACACAATAATCCAAACACGGGATGATCCCACTATTTTCTAAATAATTGTTTAAAAACATTAGCAGAATAAACATTTGTACTTATTTAGTATCTGTAATTAGTCATACAAGTTACTTATAACTCTTCACTCAGCTCATTCAAGCATCATTCAGATCTAACAGAATTAAGACTGAGGCTTTTCCCGTGTTCAGGTGGATGTTCAGGTGGATGTCATTTGTCACCTTGATAAGAGCAGTCTCAGTGCTGTGATGAGGTCTAAAACCTGACTGGAAAACATCAAATGAGTTGTTTATTAAGAGGAAGTCAGTGAGCTGTTGGTAAACAACCTTTTCAAGGAGTTTGCTTAGAAATGGCAGATTTTAGATGGGCTGGTATTTTTTCAGTTCTCTAGCATCAAGACTGCTCTTCTTTAGGAGAGGCTTGACAACTGCAGTTTTCAAGGCCCTTGGGAATGTTTCAGATTGAAGTGACATGTTAACTATGTGAGTGAGTGGTGCTAACAAACTGCTCAGCACAGACTTAACACATCGAGGCAGCATGTAGAAGAACTCAGACTGGTGATGATCTCTTGGACAGTTCTGTCAGTTACAGGTGCAAAGTGAGTCAGCTCTAAATGTGGAGGTGGTTTATTATTATTTGCACTGTGGAATTTATGGCATTTTTAACGTCCCGAACCTTGTCATTAAAGAATACTGCAAACTCTTTGCACTTAGTGGAAATAAAAAAAATTTCATTAAAAAAAATTAAAATAATTACTTCTGCCTCATTTTTTCCCCTTAAATATTGTTAATACAATCTAACATGGTCCATTTAGCATGTTGCCTTTTCATTGTGCACGTGTACCTTTAATCCCAATGCAGTTAGATAGAGAGTAAACATTGTATTTTGTAGTGCTGCTACAAACTAAAATTCCACTTAGAATTTCAAAACAAAGAAAAATGCTCAACACTATATTGATAATTGTGTATGTACCACTAGGATATTTAAAAAGCAAAACAGAAGAATATTAGTTTCTATAAATTTGTCCTATAAGTTTCACCTAAAAATTGCTCCTTGTTTTGATTGTAGTTTAGTGTCTAGGTATCCATTTTATGTCATTATTTGCTTTGTGCTACAAGGTGCACATAATGACAATGTCATGATGTGTGAGACAGTTTAAGTTTAATGACCTCAGGGAAAAAAACAGTCTGCGCGCTGCACTTTAGCTTCTTTTTCTATGTTTATTTGTCCAGGAGATCATCACCTACAGCTTGTGCAACTCAACTTGACAGTGTTAATGTACCAAGTCCCTCGCTCTGCCTGGGACCCTTTCATCTTCTTCACACTTTGAAACAACAGGCCCACTGAGCAGGAGGGGGGACTCAGGGGTGAGGAGGAGCACACGGGGGAGAGACATGCGAGAGGCTACATATGGTCCGTCGTAATGTTGTTTATCCAATACAGAGTTGTTACAGCTGAGCACCGGGCTCCTCACCGTCTCTCATTAATCTAGCAGTGCGACTCTGGCCCTCGGCCCGTCACACGAACAAGGAGCAGATCAGTGACCACCCACAGTCCACTTCTGTACGGTGGGCACCAGCCAAAAACTACACTCCAGTCAAACTGTTAGTTCCAAATAATAAAGCTAAGTAGAAGTAAAAAGTTGGGGTGCGTGATATTGACATTTAAATACCCATTTTTCAAATCATTATTTTTCTGATGATGGTTCTCAGATAATATGGTGAAATGTCGCACTTGCAAATAGAAGTTGGCCAGATATCAAAATTTAGATAATGTCATGGATGGATGTAGTATTTTGTTTCTAGTAAAAAATGCTACTAAAAGTGCTGATTTAAAGAGAATGAAAAAAGTAATGTTGGAAACTTTCAAATGATGGTATTACAATATGATATTTCTGTACTTTTGTGATTCCCTTTACAGACATTTCACATTTTTCTGATAATTAAACCTCAGCTAATATATTTAAAGACATGTTTTTACATACTTTTGACTATGGATATGGGATAATGCCTTGGTTGAGGTTAAATTATTGCACAATTTTGTTCTTTTTCTTTTGAGTCAGGTTGTTTTGCAGTTTTATCTAATTTACTAATTTTGTTTATCACTAAAAAAAAAACACATTTTATTTGATCCATTTCTGATCAGTCTCCATCTACATAGCAATTGATTTGTTTATAGTTTGTTAAATAGTATGTTACTAAACAATTTATTCAAAAGGTACTCAAATGTACTTGCAATTTAAATGGCTGCAATTACAGGCAATTTGTTTTGCTCTTATGTAAATCCTGCTAAACCTGTAGTTTTGACCTACAAACATGTTCTGAAATGCATTGTGTTTCTCTAATTGTCTGCACACACAACAGCGTCTAACTCACTTAGTGTACAGAAAGCGACAGAGCAAATACTTCACCGGAGGAGACTTCTGTGTTAAGAAAGGAACGTCTTTTGTCTTGATGGTAACGCTGATGCTAATTTAAAAGCCTGATAAATATTAAAATAACGTCACTTCACATAAAAACAATCGGGTAGTCTTTACTTTACATTTTAATTGGGTGTTTATTTAATATTACATGTTTTGCATAAGACACTCACCTATCTAAACACACTTGTCTGTGTCCTCCGGTGAAGTTTTTCCTTCATTTGTAAAGTCTTTAACATGTTGTCAGTGACATCCACACACATTTTCCTAATCTTTCCACACAGAGTTGAGGAATAAGGGGTTCTCATAACTCTGGAAGTATCCAGTACATCGTTGTGCAGAGAGCACATTGTAATCCTCCTGTTATGAACATTTTTATGGTGAATCTTTCTTTTTTAAAAGATCAGTCCTGAACCTAATGTCAAAGATTCACCATTAGATATTTCACTCAATTGTTTGGCTCTACATTATTCCCCTGTTTGTTCCTTTGTCACCTGCTGTCGTGAGCTGCTGTAAAAAGAGAAAGAAATATTTTAATTTAATTGATGTATTCTGTTGTTGGAGATTGATTATCACCTTGGGGGGGCATTTCTCTCTTCATTGCTCCTACCAGCCTGCGTTCCCTCGAGCTCTCGGCTGATGTCTTTTTCACCCCTCTCCGCGCTCTGCCTCCTCTCCTTCTGGGACACTTTTAGCCTGTGCATGTGTGCCGTTATATACAGATATTTAGCTTCTTTCCCAATATGGAGAATGAAAGCTTGGCCGCCACATCCACATTAGTCTTCATCTACTTCCCCTTTATGCATGACTTGAGGCACTGACACTTTCTGGCACTCTGCAACTCTTTGGTCTCTTTGCACTTTTTCCCTCGTTTTAAAACTAACACTTCTCTTGGCTGCTTCAGTGACATCTTTATGTTGTCATATTCCACTTTTTGTTTCTTAAATCTATTATTGGAGCTGACAAGCTTGAGTTTGGTTACTTTAAAGCGGCACTGGAACCGAAACACTAGCCAAATGATATGGGTGTGTTGACATTTGAGATCTGCTATTCTTTTAGGCCTTGTCTCTATTACAACACTATTCTCTATTGGGACCAAGGGAAATATAGCTGAATTCTGCAACATACCAGATGCAGTCCACTATATTCCCCTTAACAAATATGCATAATTACATTTTGTGTTTAGTGATTGCTGTTGAGCTGAACATGTAGTAAACATTAATATTCTTAATCCAAACAGTTGTGAGATGTTAGGAGGTGATTTTTAGCTGATGATACATCAATTGTAATTAAAAGTAACCAAAAGGCAATTTGCTAGATACATGGAAATCAACTCTGAATATCACAAAAACTGTGGGTTATTATTATTGTAAGAAGCAAGAAACCTCACAATTTCACGATTTACAAATATTGAAACCATGACCAAACAATAGTAAAATCTTTAATAAACTTTAATCCACAATTTTCCAATAGATGACCATTCCTAGTGTTACCAGTCCTTTAAAATAAAGCTTTATGAATGTTGAATATTACAGTGATAAACTTTTTTCTTTCTTTTTTTTTCCAAATTGTGGCAGCTATGGACAATCGATAACCATAACAACCGGGACAATTTTAGAAACAAAATTAAGTATTTTAAATTCAGTCCTTTTTCAAATCTTTTTTATCTGGCTGGTTTTGTCACATTCACTTTATTTTGTCATTCTGAACGTTCAGTTTTGTAAAGCTGGTGACAAACTTGATTATTAGCAACGCGTTAAACAAAGGGAAATTAAAAATTGCACTATTGTTTGGTCGTGATCTCTGTAACCTTATAACATGTACAGCATCCAGTTCACTTTTGTTGCTAATTGTGCTTTAAAAATGAACTGTATTACACTTGCTGCATTAAGTAGGCCATCTTGGGGGCAAACTGTGGATTTTCTGTCCCTATGGTCTGTTTATGTGTCACTACTTAATCTCCTCATTCAAGCCATGTCAACAGTGTCATTAGGATCAACTGCGCCCTGCTCAGCGATAACATTGTTTGAATAATCATCAACTGCAAACGGTAAAGAAATGGCTGTTATCTTGGCTAAAACACACAATGCACAAATGTATAGCTCCCATCAATAAAGTGAGCAAAACGGGCCAATGGCATGCAGATTTCCATACGTTTTTACTTCCTCTGATTTACACCGCACTAAATTATGCAGCACTGATTTGCATTTCATGAGCAAAAACACTGTAAAAGGTGTGAGTAATAAACTTTAACACCCCTGTTGTGTGTTTCAAGGAATAATTTTGAGCTAAACCACGAATTTATAAATAGGCCGTCTTGGTGGTGCTTGAATTTGGCGACATAAAAAGACATGAAAACGTTTTGCTCCCAGCGCCATGTTAGAAGTCATCCGCGGGTATCTCCTGCACTCCGAATTCGTGCCGCTCTCACTTCCTGCAGCTAATCATGCTCTGCTATGCCGTAGCACGCTCCATGTTTCTTTTAAGAACAAACAAACAAAGGTATTAAAGGGGTCAATCTGTGAGCTACAAGCCCCATTGTCTGAGCCTGTTTTTTGTGATACATTCAGTAAACGCCCACTGCTTTTTTCACAGACTCTCCCTACATTATTGTGTTTCCCTGTGAAGAGGGGAACTTGGACACAGTTGAGAGAGACGAACTCCTATCTCTTTTTTTTTTTGCTATTGCAGAGTGAGATTCATCCTGTTAAAACTTAGCTGCAGGCTACAAGACAGCCAAAGTGCAGACCAAGCTTGATTACATTGAAGCTATAGCAGTGGTGGAAGACAGAGCCACACTTCAGTTCAACTACTGTTTCTTAAAAGTGAGACAAAGTGTTATGCATAATTGTTACTTGGGTAAAATTGAACAAAAAGATTCAAAGGTGTCATCTGGAAAATGTTTTAAAAGTCAAGACATTTCGACTTCCATGTATTGGGTCATTACAGTGCAGGCCCAGTACAGGTTTAACAGGTAAACAAAGGCAGGGTCAGGTAAACTCCTTCCTGGGGGCGGGGCTTAGTCAGAGCTCAGAGCAGCATAAAGTCAAGTTTATCAGATGAGCTCCTCAGATTGGAAATTACTTGAAACGGCTTGATTCTTAAAACATGGCCCAGATAACTACCCTGAACTTTTTGTATGATGGATCACTCCTGGACAAATGGGGGATTTCACGGACTTATGATGAACATTTATACTTTGGAATAGGACTGGGAATCACTGGGTGCTTCACGATTTGAGACAATACACGATGCATAGCTCACGATACGATAGTGCGATACGCGTGATAATCGAAAAAGAACAATCTACATTTTAACAACACTCACAGAAACTTAATACAAATATTGAATGTGTCAAATCTTTTATATGAACAACACGTTTCCTTTCTCCAACCAAGCAACAAAATTGTAGCACAAATTTAGGGGAATATACCAAAATATACTTAAATTGATCCAATAGCCCACAATATTGATACTGTATTGCCAAATTTAGTATCAGTATAAATCACTATTTTGATATTTTTACACACATTTTGGAATAAATTATGCCACAACCGTTAAACTGACTACTATTGATAATATATAAACTAATGTTGAAGGAGTACTTTTACTTCTAATTCTCTCCTACTTAAAGTCATATACTCCTATTACTACAACTCTACCATTGATGCCACTAAAGCTTTATAGACTACTCTTATATTGATAGTCACACATCTCAGTTTGCTATTGCTAAAGTCTACACTTATCTGAGTTGAAGTGGGCCTTCTCAGCCTTCAATGGGCACTTTGCATTATCTGATACGCGCTTTATAAAAGGATTACTTGTATAGAATATCTATGAAATTATCTGAAATCTTGCCATTTTCAGGTCTCGCTGTAAAAATCAATAATGCATCAAGCGCAAGATAAATGACTGCTGTGGCAGGTATTTCTGTAATGAGTGTGGCATGACTTCTCTTGTATTTTTAATGTGCTGCACCTCTAATTAAAGCTCAAATTATAGTGCACCTTGTAAACCCATTGATGGCTTTATCAAATTCATTTTATGTCTAATTTGATTATGATGAGTCCTAATGGCTTTGGTGGACATTGTTTAATGCTTTTGGGTTAAGATGGTTGTAGCTGTATAACCCACTATTGAGGGTTTTTAGGTGTGGCGAGTGTGCACCTCAACAGCTCTGTGTTTTAATGGACTGAGCATGCAAAGGTAATGATGGTCTGTCACCTCTCCCTGCAGAGTCTCTAAATGGAAGAATTATGTCTGAGTTCACAGTGTCCTGCGCCGCACAATTTGTACATTCACACTTTACTTGATGGATATTGACTAAAGGGCTGCAGAGTGCGATAGGTTTGTGGAGGTATGATCAAAAGAAGGCATTTCTGAAAGTACTGGGTTCTATTGTTGCCAATTCTGTCATTGTCAACCACTGCTCTGATTTTGAGTTTGGCCCATCAGCTTTCTTTCCTCTCTTTGTGCACTCTGTTTGGGTCTGGGCGCTGTTGAGGATTTGAAGCAAATGGAAGGCGAGTGTCCCCGCGGGTGATGGCTTCACAGTCAGTCTTACTGGACTAAAATGAAGATTGGTTCGCCTCAAGCCTTTGTTGTCACTGCCACTCTGCCTATTGATTATTTGGAGGCGCAGGCATGAGTTTACATTTACGGACTCACAGGCTGAGTGTGTGTGCGGAGGAGGCTGGCAGGTTTTACTGCGATTGGTTTGGAGTTTGGGAGTGTTGGCACGTGGCAATCTCACACACACATATCACCCACACAACTGAGCCCACTCAAGAAAAAGTGTTTATTGCTATAGTCCAGTCCTTATTCTCAATGTAACAATTTTGTTCTGTTTTTCCAGGTCAGAAGATTGTCCTGTGGGGATGGTTATGCTGCGATGACCTGTGTGGCCTTTCTTTCCTCCAGAGATCATCCTCCAATCAAAACTGTGGGGCCAGATCCAGTCAGGACATGGTTGGCAGGTTCACATGACAGACAGGTGATGGAGTCTTCCATCATCTCTCTGCACTGACGCGTCCCAGCGCTGCCTCCGAGGCATCAGTCTGTGCGGCGCTGCGAGGCCCCCGACTCTCTGCCATGGTGACATAAGCAGTGCTGCAGTATGAGGGAGAGCCATTGTGAGACCGTGTCCTTTCTTTCCCCAGTCGCTGCTGCGGCTGCTTCCTTCGCATGGTTTGTGCTTTTCTCCATATTGAGACTTTGAGACGGAATCATTTGTAAATAGTCCCTGTAGACTTTTGTAAGCACGCCCCGCAGCGTGTAGCCTGGCTGGCGGGGCAGAGCGGCCCAAGAGACGATGCTGGGATGCGTGACCCGTGTCCGACGGCTGGTGCGTCTCCTCCCCTTGCAGACCTCCCTGCTCCTGCTCTTCCTCTTCTGCACCATCAGCGTTTTCATCTCAGCCTACTTCCTGTATGGCGTCAAGCGGGAGTTGGAGCCTTCAGGGGGGGGCGTGTCCGGGTCAGAGGGGGCGTCGGCCGACTCGGACGACCTCAGGGTCACTCCATCGAGGCTGTTACCTCTGCGTGGAGTTTCTGGGGGTCCTGGAGGAGACCCTACAGGAGCAAGGACAGATCCTGTGGTTCTGGTGTTTGTCGAGAGTCAGTATTCTCAACTGGGTCAGGAAATTGTGGCCATTTTGGAATCAGGCCGTTTCCGCTATAGGACAGAGATATCCCCTGGTAAAGGGGACATGCCCACACTAACGGACAAAGAGAGAGGGCGATTCACACTGGTAATTTATGAAAACATCCTGAAGTACGTGAACCTGGACGCATGGAACAGGGAGCTGCTGGACAAATACTGTGTGGAGTACGGTGTGGGCATCATTGGCTTCTTCAAGGTAAGTCTGTCCTCTCACCTCCAGCTGTCCATCTGCTCCGCCTCAGGAGACGTGACTCAAAGGTTGGAAGGACCTGTCTGCTCTAAGATCACTTGGTCCCACTGCAGTGTTTCTGCTCTATCTGCTGTGATCTCTTTCACAGATTTATTTATTATTTATATTTTTTTCTTGTGTTTTTTTCTTCTTGCGTCTATATCAATTTCTACCTCTCCTCCTTTGTTTCCCAGTAATCCCTAGTTGCGCCTTTTTGCCGAAGGCCAGTTTTCAGGCCTTATGGTTTTAATCACCATCTCTGAGCCGCGGGAAGAATATAGATAGAGACGAGGAGACGGAGATGGTGGTACAGTGTAGGTTATGGTTAGGAAAGCCCACTGGGAGTTACTGCCATTTTGCGGAGTGTACAATGTGCATTTCAATGATACAAACACACAACATGTGATCTGGATTAACTGAGGTGTTTTTTACACCAGACTAAGAATAGTATTTGAGACATTTATATTTATTTATCAATTATATTTATTTAACTACCAAACATAGGAAAGTATTATCATTACATATGAATAACTTCCTGTGTAAGTAAATATGAAGTAATGAAAGTAATGAATGACAGTTGGACTATAGACAGAACACCTCTTGCTAAATAGAGAACCAAAAATGTCTTGAGGACAAGATGAACCAAAGTTGTTATGAACATCCAAACACAGATGGTTATGATTTAATATTACTCTGATGTGAGCGGTCCACACACAGGCTGGTGAAAGATTAAGTGGAGTAGTGTGTGGTGCAGAGATGTGACAGAATTGGAGAATGACGACTTCTGAAGGGTAGATTTTAATGAATAATAAACCCCTGAATGTTAAAGGACACTGCAGGAGGTTATTCATTTGACTCTAGTCGGCTCTGCAGATTGAGCAGCAGGTATAAGCTGTCTGTACCTTCACGTTTGACTAGACCTGGCATTCCTTATTTCACACATGATTGGATGAATTGCGGCATTATATTCAATACATTTCTGTCTTCATCACTCCACTGTATGATGAATCTGTATGATAACTCTGTCTCTCTGTTTTGATTAGGCCAATGAAAACAGTCTGCTCAGTGCCCAGCTCAAAGGCTTCCCACTCTTCCTTCACTCCAACTTGGGCCTGAAAGACTGCACCGTGAACCCCAAGTCCCCGCTCCTGTTCATCACTCGGTCGGGGCAGCCCCTGCCAGGACCTCTTCCCGGGGACGATTGGACTGTGTTCCAGTCTAATCACTCCACATACGAGCCTGTGCTGCTGGCAAAGACCCAGTCTGCTGACAGTGTGGCCTCCATCGGGCAGAACGCGGCCCTGCTCCCCTCTGTGGTGCAGGACCTGGGGCTCCATGACGGCATCCAAAGGGTTCTGTTTGGCAACAACCTGGTCTTTTGGCTGCACAAGCTGGTGTTTGTGGATGCTGTGGCCTTTCTGACAGGGAAGAGACTATCTCTGTCCCTGGATCGCTACCTTCTGGTGGATATAGATGACATCTTCGTCGGAAAGGAGGGCACCCGCATGAAAGTACCAGATGTGAAGGTTTGTTTAGCATGATGTCCTACTAGTAAATATGACTAATAAAAAACTTTACCTGAAATATTAAAATGGCCTGGCACATATTGTTGACTGTCCTCTGCCAGTCATCCAGAACCCCTTTTCCTCCTCCTCTTCTATTGAATGCGTTTGTCCCAGTAGGCCGCTCAAAGCTGACAGGCCCCACTGCTCACACTGTCACAGAAGCTCCACAGCAATGAATATTTCAGGGGCCCAGAGACATACAAAGAATGTTGAAAAGCTCCTGCCCTCGTCCCCTCAGAGCAGAACAGACCCCTCGCATGTTAGAGGCAGAGACTGCAGTGAAAGTTGTGGTGGAAGCTTCAAGGCCTCCTCACTGGCAGCGCTTTTGGAAATGAATCACACCCTGACAAGATGGAGAGAGTGAAGGAGAGTGTGTGAGCTGGGAGTATGGAGATCAAATGAAACAAACGCTTGAATCAGAGGAGAGAAATGTATCAAACAGAATCAAGAAAAGAGTCAGGCAACTGGGACATGATTTGTGTTTACCAAAAAACTTGGACAATAAAATATGCATGTGCTGGAGTTCATTAATTCACCCCCGAGTATCGTGAGTATGTATTGTGCATCAGCTGATGTTTATTTTCCTCCCTTTCTCAGGCCTTGTTGGAGACACAGAAGGAGCTGCGTACCCACGTCCCCAACTTCACGTTCAATCTGGGCTTCTCAGGGAAGTTCTTCCACGCTGGTGAGATCTGTTGATTATAGTGGCTTAATAACTCTTCAGTGATAACTCCATGCTTCAGCTCCTTCCTCTCGTCCCATTCTTCACACAGAAAATGGAACTTGACTCATTTCCTCCATTTTTCATCACTGACCATATTTCACCCTTGGCACTGCTTTGTCACTGTCCACAGTTTTATCTGAGTAATTTCCTCTCCGGTTGGTCTGACCGCTCTGTGTGTGTCCAATCTCAGGCTCTGATGAGGAGGACCTCGGAGACGACCTGCTGCTGTCGTTTGTGAAGGAGTTCTGGTGGTTTCCTCACATGTGGAGTCACATGCAGCCCCATCTCTTCCACAATCAGTCGGTTCTAGCCGAACAGATGCTGCTTAATAAGAAATTTGCCATGGTGAGTCACAGGGTCAAAGGTCAAGCCACCTACGCATTGCCAGTGAGAACGGCACAGTTGTCAAAATCTGTGGCCAAATAAACAACACGTCAAATTCTAATTATGAATGGTTTGTATAGACTTAATCAGTATAAATTCTAGTAACTTAATAATGCTTTTTTATAAAATGTTAATTTATGATTTTCTGTACATTTTACTTTTTTTTTTTTTTTAATATACCATATTATTGCATTTGTCTTATTAGAATGCTGCCTTGTTTCTTAACCCAATTACTTGCAAAATTTTCACTCCAGCTGTTTTTTGCGTCATCCAATTTATTTATGTTATTGCTGCTTTTTCCAGACACGTTACATTTTTGATATTCATAAAGAGCAGCACTGGACATGTCTGTTTAAACGTGCTATTTGTATTTGTAGTGGAAACAACTACACCAATAAAATATTGTGATGCCATTGTGGAGAACAATATGGTGTAAATCATATATTTCCCACTAGAACTATAATACTAAGAGGTCCCTGGCCCCTGGTGTAAATCATATATTTCCCACTAGAAGTTATTTTGTGACTTTTCTGATCAGCTGAAAACTATTCAAACACAAAAGTTTTATCTTTCTACATTGAGGGTGTGTTCACATTTACACAAACACTGCATCAAAATTGGGACTAAACTGAGACTTGTCCTGGAATTATACATGGACTAGAACAGGACCAAACTAAGACTACATCAGAACTACAAGCCAGGACAGAAGAACAAGTGTGAATGCACCCTAAAGCTACAGTCCTCCTGAAAGCTGACCACATTCATTGTTGTTTTTACAGGAGCATGGGATCCCCACAAACATGGGTTACGCGGTGGCCCCCCATCACTCCGGCGTGTACCCGGTGCACATGCAGCTGTACGACGCCTGGAAGAAGGTCTGGAGCATTAAAGTGACCAGCACCGAGGAGTATCCACATTTGAAACCTGCTCGCTTCAGACGAGGCTTCATCCACAGTGGCATCAGTGTAAGATCAAGTGTACACTCTTTATAATTGTCTTCTATAGACCAAAAATATGTTCCAGAGTAAGGTGAACTAAATTATTACACTTCTTATATTGCTATACATTTTTAGATCAGCCTGTGCTAAACAAAAAAGGGGGAAAATTGACTAGTTTTGTTTTATCACCATAAACTCATTATGAACTCATTACGAAATACTGAATTTGTTTCATCTTGCTTCACAACGACGACTATGTTTAGATGCGCACCAAAAAAAAAAAAAATTATCTGACTTCTAGTGTTGCCAGATAATTGAAATTGAAATGTCATGTAAACGGTTATATCTGATGTGAGTAATCAGTTTTCTTTCTGATTGGTTTATACCTGTGCCGGTTTTGACTTGGAAAATTGTGTGAAATAAATCATAGAAAGAAGAGAAAATCTTAGATAGTGAAAAAGTTTTTTCTAGTTATTCTAAATCCATCCAACCTATTACCAGGTGTTTTTGATTCAGATTTCTTTTGTTCATGTAAACACACAGCAATATTCAGGTCAGAATTTTTGGGTTATTGGTTTACTTTAGTTATCTCATTTTACTGTCATTTAAATGTGCCCAGTGATTAGACCATTATATCCATTTCATTAATCAGACCAAAGTCCCCTCTCTCTTTTAGCTTAGCTTTTATAATGCTAATACTAACACAACCAATAGCAACCATCATAAGTCTTGTAGCCGGTGTATCCACAATGGAACGGGAGATAATGCCTTAAGTAAGCTTGTCTTACATGAGGGACTTGTACCGCTGTCTGTCGAGCCCTCACAACATAACCAAGACTGACACGGCTCACAGCAGTGCATCAAATGTCCACAAACAACCAGCCGCTCAAATGTCAACACCAAAAAGCCAGACTTAAACTGGCTACACAGCACCGGCGGCTATAGAATAATATTAGTTATAAGAGCAAAATGAAATGGATTTCCTTGAAAAGGCTTAAAGAAAAGGGAAAATCTTATCTGTTTCTCACCACAGTTGACCTTCAGCGCTGATAGCAAACAACTGCTGCCCCAGTCCAGTCCTTTTGTAGTCTTGGCATTCAGGCCGCCTGTGTGGTCTCAGCGCTCCGGTCCCGTCCTTGAGATAGCACCGTTTGAATGGACAGTCTCCACTGCTTAGTGATGATTGATATTCAGTTCCCCAGACACTCCAAACTGTAAACGCATTTCCATGAATTTCCATATAGACTCAGAGTGAATAAAAGGTTTGCTTTGCCTAGATGAGCTGCATAATATGAATGTTATTGAAAGCAAACAATGTGTGGGGTAACTGCCTGGAGTACTGACGGCTCGGCTCTTCTCTCAGTGGAGGGCCGCTGTTTATTTGGTGAAATTCATTTGTTTGGGGCCTCTTTGTGTCAGCATGTGATATTTTTTCGTCTTATTCATTGCCCTTTTTGTTTGGTGATATCACAGGTGCTTCCCAGACAGACGTGTGGTCTTTTCACGCACACTATTTTCTATAAAGACTACCCAGGCAGCCCCAACGAACTGGACAAACTCATAAACGGAGGGGAGCTCTTCCAGACTGTTCTGCTCAATCCTGTGAGTCAAGTTATTTTGTCTCATAGTCCAAGAAGAAAGTTTAAAGTTATCACTGATGTTATTTGCACAATATCCATAAACAATCCTTTAGGCTTAAAGTGCCTCTGACAGGTTGGCCTACTCATTTGACAAAAATGCAGTTAAAATTAGTGAAGTATTTGAACAAAATTTGAGACATATTTATCTTATCACGGTATAGCAATGTTTTAATGTTTTTGTTTTACTCCCTGGTTTTAAATGATGACATCACACTAGGAAATTACCTAGCAACCGCACTGTACACTGGGCCAAAGCTCATCTAATGTGGCAGAGTTTTTTAATTTACAAATAAAAATACATGCAAACGTCTTTATTTTGTTGAATCAATGTTTAAAGGATCAAAAAAAGTAGTTTCTTTTGTGTAAATTATGCATAAACTTTGTCTCCCTAGTGTGTGATCTGATCTGATTATTTCCTGCAACCTTCAACATATTTTTCAACTTTTCTCTACAAATAGCTGCTTGATTGGTGTAAAACTAAAATGTATATGTACAACAGGTATTAAGACACCAGATAAAGTCAAAATTAGAAAACCATAAAAACCTGTCATATGCACTTTAAGACTTCAGTTACTATCAATCACCATGGTTGATTTAATATTATTATAGCGCTGCCATTATCTTCTTTCAATCAGACTTTGATAATATTGTCTGTTTTGTGTCTAACATCTCTAATGAATTCAAATTATTGTTTTTTATTTTGCACAGATAAGTATATTTATGACCCATTTGTCAAACTATGGAAACGACCGCCTCGGCCTGTACACCTTTAAAAGTCTGGTGACGTTTGTGAAGACATGGACCAACCTGAAGATGCAAACTCTTCCACCCATTCAGCTGGCTCAGAAGTACTTCAGCCTGTTCCCATCAGAGAGAGATCCCCTCTGGCAGGTCAGTCAGACAAGGCTTTTATTTGTTGGACGTGGATTTATGTATATCTCAGCAGAGAAGCTTTACCATTATCATGAAGGTTTGCAGTTCAATCCCTGATTAGGGATAGGCAATATTGACAAAAATGAAAATCTCTCCTTTTTAAAAATATTATTATTATCTAGATAACAATATTCTGACAATAATTTCACAGTGCATCAGTAATGTACTAAAAATAACAAAAAAGGGGGAGAAATATCATTTTATACCCATGTTTGGGAGATTACACTAGACATTTCTACTTTTCAGTAAATCTCGCTGTTCTATCCTGATAAAAGTAAATCACTTTGTTGTGTTGTCTGTGGGCCAAACACTTCTTTTACTGTTGTTGCTGTTCTGGCCTGTTTTAGTCTGCTCCAGAGAAGCTGTGTCTGATTGAGACTGAGAACAAGTGCTGCAAATGAGTAATGGACTGTAAAATACTTGACAAGCATGTAAAGAGCAATACAATTTATTATTATGTAAATTAATATGAATGTGATTAGTTCTCACAGGAAGGGGTTTAGAGCTGCTCCATTTCAGAAATATTCAATATCTATGTATAATCAATAATGTGATAATGAAATTGGCCATTTCGGAAAGTTTCTGCTGACAAAAAGAATAGTTCGGAATGAATGCATGGCCCTTTTGCACTGTTTGGTTAAGTGATGCAGTGGGATGATGTTGCACTTGATGATGCAGATTTGAAGGTTCAAATATTTGAACCTGTCCGTTTCCTTGTTAAAAACTTGCTGCCTTAGCGCTATCCTATTTATAGAGGATCTGTGTTGTTTACTGTTGAATAAACAAGGGATTGTTTATCTTTTGTGGCTACAGGATCCTTGTGAGGACAAAAGGCACAAGGACATCTGGTCTAAAGAGAAAACATGTGACCGCTTTCCCAAACTGCTTGTCATCGGTCCTCAGAAGACAGGTCAGACAAAGTCCTTCTGCGCCCCCTACAGGACAAAACAATTAATAACTTCTCCACAACTTTGACTTTATTTGGTCATCGAATTGCTGTAAACATGTGACACCGCCTGGATTTCTAATTATTTTTCATGTCTGTTTGTGTTAACACAGGAACAACAGCACTGTACCTTTTTCTTGGCATGCATCCTGACCTGACCAG
The DNA here is from genome assembly GCA_019453435.1 of Rhinogobius similis. NCBI lineage: Eukaryota > Metazoa > Chordata > Actinopteri > Gobiiformes > Gobiidae > Rhinogobius > Rhinogobius similis. The sequence goes on along the minus strand of CM033630.1, from coordinate 21,166,806 downwards.
TAACTACCCCAGCAAGGAGACCTTTGAGGAGATCCAGTTCTTCAATGGGCACAACTACCACAGAGGCATTGACTGGTAGGAAACATGATCACTGCATTTAACCAAACAGATCACATTCATCTTATGGAGCCTATACAAATATGTGTTTTGGGTTTAAAAAGCTTTACGCCAACAGCACTATTCTCAAAACAAATCCCTGTGAAACTAAAATGATTTGGCAGTTGCATGTTTTTTTATAAGGAAGTTGGATGGATATTATCAGAGTGTTTTTGTTTCCCTGTCTTTTTATAGTATGCTGTTTGCCAAGTTGTATCACGAGTAAACACCCACACAACACGCCGCTAAATTCTCATCAAATAAAACCGTCCTGTGCCTAAAACACTTTGTAATTCTGCTGTTTCTCAGGTATATGGAGTACTTCCCCCTCCCCTCCAACACCAGCTCTGACTACTATTTTGAGAAGAGTGCCAACTACTTTGACTCTGAAGTGGCTGCTCAGAGGGCGGCGGCGCTCCTGCCCAAAGCCAAGATAATCACGATCCTCATCAACCCGGCCGACAGAGCGTACTCCTGGTATCAGGTCCGTTCTGAGTCACACACATGCAGAAAATACCCCGTTCTCTCCTGAGGTGTAAGATTTTACACCACCCACAACTGTTTATTTCTGAACAAGTCATTCAAATGTATTTGTGTCAGCTGGTGGAGAATGGCGACAAGTCAAGAATAATATGCGTCCTATTCTTCTTGTTTTTAACTATATTTGAGAAACTTTAGTGTCCTCTGCAACGCTTGTAACTCTTAGAATGTTAAATGTAATGTGATGTTAATTAAGTTTTAACTCCTTATTTATCATAAAAAAAATAATTTTGCAGTACCTCTAAGTATTTGTGCTCTGTAATCCTTGAATATTGCTTCATATACACTTCTAAAGAACACTATGCAAAACACAGAGTGCATATTACAGGTGATGTACTGCTATTCTTAAAAAGCTCTGTCTCTGCTGCAGCACCAAAGAGCACATGACGACCCAGTTGCACTGAAATACTCCTTCCATGAAGTCATCACTGCAGGACACGACGCTCCAATCCGACTGAGGGTCCTGCAGAACCGCTGCCTGGTCCCGGGATGGTACGCCGTGCACATGGAGCGCTGGCTTAACTACTATCACTCCAGTCAGGTGCGCTCAAAAGGACTAGTGAACAGAGCTGCAACTAACAAGTATTTTAGTAGTCAACTAGGCAGCTATTTGTTTTTATTTCTGACTATTTCTATTGAACATTGAGATTTTAGAAATACATTTTTAACCAAATAACGGTTGTAATAGGGTGTCTGAAGGCTTCTAGAAAGAGAATATTTAGAAATAAATTCTCTATTATTGATGGCAGATTTAATAATGCTCTTGTTTTTGTTATTAAAGGTATTTTGACGTGAGTTTGTATAATCCAGCTAACGATTATCAAAAAACTATTATGATTATTTTAACGAATTGTGGCAGCCTTATGGTTTAACAAACATCACATTTTTCTTTATAAAGGGATAACACATTAATAAACATTATGCACGTAAATATGTGGAGATTATAGCCAGCATTACTAATTTCCTTCTTCCAGGCCTTGGCAAGTTGATGTCAAATAATGATGACAAAGAAAAAACGGCAACAGTTTTACACATCAGCACATTCACAAATTATACTGTTATTGTTGAGTATTTAGTATAGTATTTATAGTCTATGGGAGTTTGTGGGTTGCATTGAAATAAATAAAACACTTGGGGGCTTTTTTTCTTTTAGTAGTTTTGTCAATGAAATAAAAAATAACATTTTGTTGTTTATGTGTGTCCAGCTGCTGGTCTTAGATGGGCAGATGCTAAAAACTGAACCAGCCTCTATCATGGACAAAATCCAAAAGTTTCTGAGCCTGGCCAATATCATAAATTATCATAAAATCTTAGCGTAAGTATCAACTCAAAGCCAATTTTTGGATTTTATTATAGGTCCTCAAAAATATTATGAATATAAATCTTGCTGTTTCTCACAATGTACAGGTTTGATCCCAAGAAAGGGTTCTGGTGTCAATTGCTCGAAGGAGGGAAGACGAAGTGTCTGGGGAAAAGCAAAGGCCGAAAGTACCCTGACATGGACGCTGAGGTGAGATTGGTTGAATAAAACCTGTGTTAAATGTATTACTACTATCATTATTACTTTTTCTCATACAACCTTTTTCTTTCTTCTCTTCAGTCCCAGGCATTCCTCAGGGACTACTATCGGGATCACAACATTGAACTTTCAAAGCTCCTGTACAGAATGGGTCAGCCGTTGCCCAGTTGGCTCAGAGAAGAGTTAGTCCACACGAGGTAGCATAACGGCAGCGGAGAGCTCGACTCCACAAATAAAACCACTACTTAACCCTATCTGCAGGACTGATGTATCATACTCAAGACGTGCGGATGAAGAAGGATAAGGATCATGGATGCGCTTGCACTGGCCTCCTTCGTGGGTCTCTTTGGAAAAGCGGACCTTGTTATTTGAGGAAAACGTATCCAATGGGCTTTGCTTCCTTTTAACATGGAGTGTAGAAACGTGACGGAGATGAACGCAGCCTCATACCAAGCTGAACACGAGTCGCGGTGTTTGGAGCAAATAAAGACTTCACCTCAGACTGCGTGGATGAGTGACATTGTTCGAAAATGCCTTTGAGTAATATTTGTACGCAAGAACAGGACAACCAGAGTTTCGACTCGGGCTGCGAGTGTAGCCTTACTTGATTGGCCTTGGTACAATCTAGTTATCACATTTACAAGTGCCAGGACAGAATCTTCATCATAATATGGACGCCTATTATGAGGGTTCTTATTTTTGTATTTTTGTTGTTTTTGTTCTCCTTCGCCCTGAGATTGTTTTAATTATTTAATGCTGTCTGTATTGGATTATTGTAGAATGTACCAATTTAAACTTTGTAGCTCAGTTACAGGTGACGTTAGGATTTTTATTTTATCATTATTCAGCTGCTCGGGCCTCATCTTAAGTCAGTTTCATGACCACTGCGTTGGCCAAAGCAGGAACAGTTGGATAGACGACGTAAGCACAATTTTTAAAGAAAGTCAGACGTTGATGTTATTAAACGATGTACAATACCGCATTTACAGGAAAGCACAGAAACACTACAATCTGTGAAAGAACATTATAAGCTAACTACTGTATTAATTCTGCACTCTGGTCCGAAACCTTCACAGAGTGTGCAAAACATTTCGATGTTCACGTTTGGTTGAAATCTGACATGCAATTTTGGCCATTTCTTTATTTGGGAGATTTGGGAGAGCGGGATAAAGTTGCTAGACCCAGAGAGAAGAACCAGAACATTTGGTTGTCATTGAAGACTTTACCACTGCAACTAGATGTCAAGATTAGATGATAAAAGCTGCTCTTAATTGCAATAGTTTTGTACAATGTTGAGAGGAAAATGCACATGTTGGTCCATTAATTTCCTGACTTTGAAATGTACATAAAAGCGACTCTTGGTAGACCTAAATTATTGAATGTCTTTGGGTTTGCTCTGTCCATCTGCTCATTCCCGTAGTGTGAAATGTCCGTGCTGTACAAAAGGTTGGGAGTGTTGTACAGGGGAGTTTTGCTAAGATTGTCTTTTATGTCTTCTCACTGCCAACTACTGTACAGACTAAGGTACTGAGTCTTTCCATTTAAAGTATTAAGTGATAACCCATAACGGCATCGATGGTACTAATCTCCTGGACTGTATGGTAAAGATTTGTAATTGTTGTCAATAATTTTTACAGTGTAACTAATATTGTTGGTGCTTTTTAATTTGCAAATAAAACACCACTGTATTTTTCAGTATATGATCCTTGTCTGTTGTTTGTAACCCTTTTAACTATAGGTCACGTGACTTCACATAGAACATTGAATCCATTTAGTATTCAAAATTTAGCTGGAACTGGTCTGTAATCTATTGTCGAATTTGCTGTTCCGTATGATTGCAGATTTGTTGACATGGTTATGGTTAATATCTCTTACGGGGTCTATCCACATGAAACAAAAACTAGCACAAAGTTTTATGTCATCAGTTTTTTCACAATAGTGTCATAACATAGTGCCTTTCTATTTTTAAAAGGTGTGATTGTTGTCAGTTGAAAGGACTTTAAACCATGAGATTAATATTGCAGGTTTGTGGAGCGAGTCTCAAACAAATATTGATGGGATTCAACGTTTGTGATTTTCTATTTTGATTATTTCTTTTGAAAACAGTTAATGTCCCAGAGAGTTACACAGGTCCTGCCCTCCATCTGAGATAATAACATTGATTTATAACTTTATAATCTATATTTTATATTTTATAATTTATAACAGGAACTCAACCTTTTGGCTTCTTTTATCATTCCATTTGAATAAACATACACTTACATTGTCAGTGACAGACTAAACTTTTACAAGCATCTGACTGCCAACATATGACAGCTTCATAAATTGGCCAATCAGAGCGCGGGCTGCTGTTCCAGTGTTGAGGGACTTTCCTGTGCACCTTACACTGGAATCAGTTTCTTCCTTGTTCTCCAAGTATTTCTACAGTGCGAGCACACACAATCTGTCATAAGCGCGACATCAAGAACATGGAGCACACCTCTGAAGATGCGCCTCTGGCCGCAGAAAGCCGCGCTGAAAGTCAGCAAGTGCTGATCCAGCCGACTGGATCAACCGGGTGAGCAAACTATTTACATAGCTCTTGTATCAAGTAAATTATAACTTTACTCTTGAAATGACCATTTGTCATTAAATTGGATATGGATATTTTATCATCAAAATGTAGGTCTACATTTATTTATTTTTTGTTCGCTCGTCAAAACAAGATAAGACAAGTTAAGCATCAATAACTTTTCATTTCACTTCTGCCTGACTCCTAATGACGGTGGCTTCCTATTGGTTGAAAAGTAAGGTAGTTAAAAGGGGAAGTAATAATATAACATTTACTGCACTTATATAGGCACAGATTTTAATAGTTTAATATTTAAACTTTAATAATAGGCCTAGTAACCTACTGCTACTAATAATAATAATACTAAAATAATAAATAAAACTAAAATTCCTCACACAATCCCAATTGATATACAAGATAAAATAAACTTAAGTGCAGCAAATATAAGACTGAAAAATAGTAAAAATTAGTAAATGATGCATAAAGTAAATATTATATAAATAAAACACCCTCCCCTGCTTTTGAGTTTGGAGCTTGAAACTGGTGGTTTCTGGCATAGAACTTCATTGTGCACTGCTTCATAATTCAATGTTCTTCAGGGGGCAGTAAAATCTTAAAACCCTAAAGCAATGGGCAGCAAGTGTAGGCCCGGTCAGGGTGGTGTTTATAAGTTGAACAGGTGCTTCACCTCCTTGACAAATGCCTCTCTCATAATCCCCCCTCTTGTGTGTTTGAACAGAGCCTCAAACAACCGTGCTCTGAAGATCGCGGGCATCACCACTCTGGTCTGTCTGCTGGTGTCCGCTCAGGTCTTCACCGCGTACCTGGTGTTTGACCAGAGGCAGCAGATCCAGGGGCTGCAGGTGAACCACCAGAAGATGGAGAGGCAGATGGGTCAGCGCTCCCGAGGTAACCGTGCAGTTTCTTCTCACCTGTGAAATCACCTTTATTTCTTTCCTTTAATTGCGCTTTGTCATACAGTGACTTCACAGGCGAGGATGATGCCTGTTGGCAGCCTGCCCCTGCTGGACTTTTTTGATGATGAAAACTCACCACCTCCAACAACACCAAAAGCATCACCAAAGGTTATTTCAGCGGCCACCATCTTATACATAATAGAATTAACATTTTCTAACCACTGCCCTCTTGACGCTTAGGTACAGCTGAGCAATGCTCCTCCCAGTGTGGAGCAACAGCTCCAGGAGTTCATGAAGGTCTGTAGTTATTGTCTTCACATCTAACATATGTCCTTTCATTTCGTCAACATTGTGGTGTACTCCTCTCCAGTGGCCAGTTTTAGCCAAATCCATTTTATTAACGCTGTTCCTCTTTTCTTTAGGATTTCGAGCTTCCTCGTTTCAACAAGTCATTCCAGGACAACCTGCAGAGCCTGAAGCAGCAGATCAATGAGACCTCCTGGCAGGTGACCAAACAATCTTTCATTATTGTTAAACTAGTTTCAAACAATTATGAAAAAGTGTATGTTTTCTGTTCCAGAACTTGCAGTCTTGGCTGCGTCACTGGTTGATCTTCCAGACGGCCCAGAAGGCTCCCGCATCCAACCCAGGTTTTCATAAGTTTCTTTATCACCACCCAGTACTTAACTCAAATTGTGATCCAAACATTACCTGACCAAATTTCATGTCGTTGTTTTGTGTTTTAGCCTCTGTGGGCAAAACCAAGTGCCAGAGTGAAGCTGCTGCTGCTGGGATGTTGGGCCGCTACAGGCCTCAGTGCGATGATCAGGGGAACTACAAGACCATGCAGTGCTGGTACGCCACACACCAGTGCTGGTGTGTAGACGAGAGCGGCACTGCCATTGAGGGCTCCCACACCCGGGGCCACGCCAACTGTGACCAATGTAAGACACCCATTTGAACCAAATGCTCTGTAAAAGTGATGGCAGAATCTAACATTTTCTGTTCATTTTCTTTTAGTCTTCAGCCCCGTCTACGAAAAGTGATGCTCTGATGACGTCAGGCCTCCTTGGTTACATTTTATTTCATTTCTCGAACCATGGTGTTTATACTTTTTCAATAAAAACGTAATTGTGTGCTTTTCCAGATAAGGCTGACAAATAAATCTGAAAGGGGAAGGATACTGGGTGAAGAAAAAATGTTGGCACTTTTGTTTTTTGTTTTATTGTATTAGAGGATCGGTTACAGATGTAGCTCTCAGTGCAACATATACAAACCTATTAATAATGTTAATCTTGCTCATATAGCACTTATGGTTTTATTATAATTAAACTGTCGTCTTTCCTTTGCTCTCTAATGCTGCTTTTGAAATAAAACACATTTTAAAGGTACATTGAGTGCTCATTTATTCCGTCGCACACATTTGTTATGGGTCAAAGTGATCTCTTTACTGTCACAGAATGACAGGGGAAATAACTGTTAATAACTGTGTAAACACCACTGCATTAAATATTATGAACACAGAGTCGCTTATAGCAGAGAACAGACAAAAGCAGGAGGCCAGTCATATTCTGTAACTTCTATAATACAGAAATAACTAAAACAAAAAAAAGTATAAGCTTCTTCGTGCAGGTGTCATTACAAACACATTACAACCACACATAGTATGTTTCATTTATTTAATATTATTTATTTATCTATTGTTCATTTTCACTTTATAATGGTTACTTTTATCTGTTACTTTACTTGTGATCTCTGAGACTTTTAGCACCAAAACTTTATTTAAGTAAAAAGTATTGAGATATTTTGTAAACATGCAGTAGGTTATAGACCAAGGCTCACAGACTTTATATCTTTATGCCTAGGTTTCACCAAAATACACTAGCCACAAACAGTATTCAAACTCTAAAGATAAAGCCTAGTTTTATTAATTGGCACTATATTGTTTCTCTGTAATACTTGTTATACTTGTTGTTTTGTCCCTGTATCTTTGTTTACAGATGGACTAGGCCCGCACTATTGAGCTGTCACAGCTGCACTTCTTTGTTTTCTGCCTCATAGCCACAGGTGACGCTTTATAAATCGACCAATCAGAGCGTGCCAAACTGGTACAAATAAAAGGGGCTTCTCCACCCTGTACCAAAGAACCTGCATGACGACCATTAGATCAAACACAAACCACAGTGTGCGCATTATTCTGATTGACTTTCTTTCTTTTATTTAAAAAAAAATAAAAAATGGAGCACGTCTCTGAGAATGCGCCCCTGGCCGAGGGTCGCACAGGCAGCGAGCAGGCCCTGGTGGACCCCACTGGACCCCGAGGGTGAGAAACTGTGTACATCTGTGTCAAACTGTGTTATCGAACTCCGTGACATGTTTGTAATGTTAAGAATATAAACATAAACAGGAGTTGTGTTAGTAGTACGCTGCAGGAAATTGTTGCTATTTCTGTTTTTTTTTTCCCAGCAATTTTATTACAGTGTTTATGTTATTTATTGATGATTGTATGCTTATATTGGCTTGTGATCAACAATAGACCTGTTTTAGGCAGATTTACTCGAGTGGTTTGATACTGAACACAAGCGTTTGGTCGCAAGAAGTTGGTTTGGCCTCTGCCTGGCAACAAGCGATGCTGTTTTTCCATTGGCTGTTAATAGAGATCTATGACAACTTTATTTGGAATGTATGGGGCTAATTATGAGGACTCCAGTACCATTATTTACCTCCACAATTTTTTTTGTTTTTAATTGTCTGAATGAAGTTAAAACGGTTGTCTTTTACTAGATTTGCTGTCTATATCATAAAGTTCAGATTTTGCTGTAATGAAATAGTCCCACAGTGGATAAATTGTCTTGCTATGGCCTGTCTGATCATAATCCCTCCTGTTGTGTGTTTGAACAGAGCCTCAAACAGCCGTGCTCTGAAGATCGCGGGCATCACCACTCTGGTCTGTCTGCTGGTGTCCGCTCAGGTCTTCACCGCGTACCTGGTGTTTGACCAGAAGCAGCAGATCCAGGGGCTGCAGGTGAACAACCAGAAGATGGAGAGGCAGATGGGTCAGCGCTCCCGAGGTAAAAAGACATTCAGGACCTGGTCGAAATACGTATTTAAAAAACCCTGCCTCAGATTTGTTGAACATTGTTGTATACATTTCAGGAAGATGACGCAATCAGGAACTGGTTTTTAAAGCTGATATCCTCATCTCAGAATATGCCTTTATAATGAAACACAATTATGAAAGTGAAATGAATTCAGGACGGCAACAAGTTCATAAAATAATTACAACTAATCGATTATTGAAATGATCGTCAACTAATTTAGTAATTGAATAATCATTACATGGTCTACCATGAGCTGAAAAAATACGTTTTATGAATTAAATTGAGCCATAATTACATAAAAATGTAATAAAATATAATAAAAGATATTTTCATCATGTGCATTCTAAACAACTAATCGATTAATCAAAAGAATAATCGCTAAATTAATCAATTACCAAAATAATCATTAGTTGCAGCCCTAAATGAATTAATAATAATAATTAAATGTAATTTAATCTACAGCAATGCCACAGAAGATGGCGATGCCTGTTGGTAGCCTGCCTCTGCTGGACTTTTCTGATGATGAAGCGCCCACCAAAAGCATTCCAAAGGCTGAAGCACCCAAGGTGAGTTCTTTGTGCCATTCCCAAGTAGGACTGCACTCGAATCAAAATCTCAATTTGAATGGACGCTGCAATATTTGAAGTCCAAAAATGCCCCCCACAAACAACAAAATATCCTCTTCTGCATAAATCTGAACAACAAGAGTTTAGATCTGTACTGTCTTTTTGTCAATTTAGAATCAGAATGCCTTTATTTACCTAACTCTCCTGGATAAAAACATAAACTTTGAATTTCATAATCAAAAGCTAAAAAATTGCAAATCTAATAGTAATTATTGTCGGGAAAATGGCAATTCGATCTTTTTCTCAAAGCAAATCTAACCCTATCCAAGCGTAGAAAGTGAATACGTTTACATGTATTGCGTCCTGTGTCCCTTAATGCAGATGGAAATGGCTCCTCCGAGTGTGGAGAAGCAGCTGCAGGAGCTCATCGAGGTATTTAACTTCTACAAACTACATTAGTTTTGCAGTCTGTGCATCTGCATTGCCCACTCTAAACGTTTTTCCTCTCAAACAGGACCGCGATCTTCCTGAAATGAACGCTTCTTTCCTGGACAATCTCCAGAAACTGAAGCAGGAAGTCAATGAGACCGACTGGAAGGTTAACATTTATCTCTTTGTTATAAGGTTTTAGTGCTAATCTCCCTTTAAAAGTCGCATTAGTCTTAAATGTATTTGTACTTCACAGAGCTTTGAGTCCTGGATGCGTTACTGGCTGATCTTCCAAATGGCCCAGAAGACTCCAGAACCAAAACCAGGTTAATACAGCATTTATTGACACTTTACAATGTATATTTAACACATTTATTGTTGTTCATTGTTATTTTTTCTATTTTTTTTAGATGCTGTCAATTAAAAAGTGCCGACACATCTGGTCGATTACCAAAGAAACTATTATCAATCTTTCACCAAATCATCTTCCATTCAGTTTGATTTTTAAGGGCATTTTAACATTTTTTTCCAGATAGTGTGAACTATATGTAATACAGTATGATCAAAACTATGTATTTTTCAAAAGGCAATATATCTGAAACATAATTGGCCGTGGCAATGACTTGAATGATATGCTCGACCATAGCATAGAAAGTTGTAAGTCTTGATGAAAATTTGGTATAATATTGTGTGGAGTGGACTTGGATAAATTTATGTTTTTCTATTGTACTCTTACTGATATCTAACTTAATCTATTAACTTACAATATATTACATAATGAAATAAAATCAGTTTCCTTAAGCAGTCGTTTCGTTATTTGGATTTGTTGTGTTTCATTATTTTATTTAGACTATACTTTATACAATAATAATTCCATTTGTTGTTGACTTATTTCTCTATTTAACTCAAACTAAAGGTATCTACAGTTATTTCAAATTCACTGACGATGTAGTTCGTCATTAATCACAAATTCAGACACAATTAAAATATTTGTTGTTGATTTTGACATGAATTAAACGTCTTTCCACTGATGTAACTTCAGCCTTGATCAGTGAAAGTCACGCTCATTCATAATTGATTTGAACGTAATAAAATCCAGTTGACCCAGTCTCTGCGTGGACTAGAAAAGCCTACGCAGTGGACACGAAATCCTCTGTAAGTAACATTTTGTCATCAAGCTATTTTTTCTGGATTATATCATGTACTTTCCAGATGCTTGAGGACGCTGAAAACGTTCGTGTGGGGGTTTTTCTCACATCCCTCCCAGGTAAAAAAAAAAAAAGAAAATATCACATTTGCAGACTCTGAAGATGTCTGACATTTTTTTTAAATGTCACCCGTGCACCCACAGAGAAAAACACTTGTGTGGTTATTACCCAGGATGGACATGGAGTGGACCTTGTGACTGGAAAAGATGAGGTTAGACAATGCTATTTTCCTAGTACCACCAAATCTATAGTGTTATTTGTGTTTCTTACTATTCTTTGTCGGTCCACCAGAGCACAAAGTCATTCTCATTTGACCTGGTGGTGACTAGTGACAATATAAAAGTAGGTGGGATTGTTTTGTTTTGCCAAAATGACCTTTCAATGGCTCTGATCTCTCGACTTTATTTTTACAGGAAATTTATTCAGACTTCCTACAGCCTCTAGTCGAGTCTGTGCTCAAAGGTTATAATGGAGCGCTGTTATTACACAAGGCGTCTGCAGAGAGGACTCTCATAGACCAGAACGTCGTCAGACAGGTGGCAATATGATTTAAGAGTACAACACTCCTGGTTAATGCTCACTTTTAATGTAAACATATTTTCTACTGTAGATTTTGACCAATTTGCTAAATGGTAAAGCACAAGAAAATGAGGACTCCTTTATCGCCTTGTCATTCATTCAGGTTTGTGCTTTTGAAAAATCAGATTATTCTAAAACCGACATCTTAATTTTGTGGTTTTGAGTCTTTTATGAAATCTTGTGGTTAGTTAACATCGGTTTGTGGCATAAATGTAGTTTTTAAAATGCACGTCATGCCACAAACGTCACAGTAAAATTATTGTTGAAGTCACAAAAAATATTAGGGAAATTTCTGTTCTGAGAATCAGCTTTAGTACAACCACCAGCAAAAATACGGAACAAAATGAGGAATGTATACTCAAAACAAATCTAACTTCTCAGTCTGTTTCCTGTGAATCATCCATGGAGAATTTAACAAGAAGGCATCTGTGTCTATTTCCTCCTTCTAAATATGGATTTAAATGTAAAAGTAAATCTGTCAGTTGTCCAATTTTTACAACTTCATATTATAAATTGTGCTCTTTAATTCAGTACTACTGCGATTGTGCACTATTCACTTTGCCCTCAGTTCTACCCTGATGGCACAGCTGTGGACGTACTCAGCTCCATTCGAGAAAATCTCAGACCTGTGACACACCCAGTTCTTGGAAGGTCAGTCAGGTCTAACCAGAAAACATTACAAGTGAAAGCATCTGCCATCATGCCAGACCTGAGGCAGCTCCACTGCTTTATTACCACCGTGTGTTTCTCTATAGAATTGCAGGAGGTGTGAGTGAAGTGTGCGTGAGCTCTCCTGAAGAGGCCTATAATCTGTATGAAACCTGCAGAGACAGAGTGAAGTCCAGTGCAGGAAGCTTGTCCTGCAGGTAGGTCAATTAAACGCCGGTCACATTGAGTACACCAACGCCATCCATAAAGTGAATAGCTTTTTAATAGACTCATTATTATAACTATCTGGAACGAGTCATTTGTCTCTGAGCCAAGGTGTTGCTGTGTGCATACATCAATGTGGAAAGAGGAAAGATCATACTTTTATGCAATATTTCCTTGACCTTGAGTATTGGACACTCTTGAAGTTGGAGAAAAAGTAATAATAGAAGGTCCTCGATTCAATTACTGCATTGGACAGGTGGTTTCCACAACCATTTGGTCCTTTGCAACGCACATGTGGCTCAGGACTCAAGCCAGTCTTTGTAATTCTTATACAGACTACAACCTGTATGTATTAAGACAGATTATAAATGTAGCACTTTAGTGTACTGTTTTCTATACTTTTCTAGATTATTAACAGTACAAGCAGCAGCATCGGCAATAGTTCAGTAACAGCAATTCTAGTTATAGTAGATGTTGCAAAAGAATATTTTATTCTGTCAACAAGACATTTCACCAAAGTTTTGTCCAGTTCATCGAATTCAATTTCCTTTGTACTATAAAGACCTACGACTGAGGGTCTACACAGACAATAGATTATATCAAATGTAGTGGATTTAGTAATTACAGCAGTAGTAGCAGCAGCAGTAATAGTGTAAACAGTAGTTTTGAATGCACCTTCATAAAGCCTAACCACTTCTGAGGTCATTTGTACAAAAATACATCTGTTACCCCCTGATTCGCACCTGTGCATTTGAGCTCATGGTGTGAGTTGTCTTAGATGTAGTGCCCTGCTCTCGGTGGCTGTGGAGTGGAGGGTCCAGAGCGAAGTGTGCCGCAGCCGACTGCAGCTGTTCATCCTGGAGGGGGGAGCCAGCAGGACCGACCTCCGAGGGTGAGTGGGCTACAGATAACTATCAATTACATCCACGCAAGAGGCTCCACCATGATGACATACACCACTGGTTCTCAAACGCTTTCAGGTGCAGCACGGATTCGTCTGCAGTAAAAATATTTGAGCCTAGAGCCAATTTAGTCAAAATGCTTATCCTCCTTTGGGCCAGTTTTTGTTTAGAACTAGTATAGCAATTGTGAAGTCCTATTTTAGTTTAGGCCTATAGTCCTTTTTTAGAGGGTTAGGTTTAGATCTGGTGGTACTTGGGATGCCAAACTTTTTTTTCAGGCTTGAGAACCATTGAACCCTTTGTGTCAGAATAATTAACTTATTTACAGAGTAGAGATGCACAAATCCAATACCAATTTCGATGCTTGGACTTGCCAAGTATTTGCCGATACCACTGAAGACACAAAAATAGCATTCATTTTGTTTTTATTTTATAAATAAAATCCCAAACATTATGAGCTGTCCTCTGCAAACAAAGACCAGAAAATATCTCATTACATACATTTAAAGACCCAAGCACAATATCAGCTGAAACAATATTTTGGAGCTGATACTCTACTCAGCCATTTTTTTCTGTCATCGCTGATATTTGATACAAGTACCGGTACCTTCAATTGGATTAAATACATGGACATCTTACCCATGTTCTTCACAAATGATCATTTAACAAGGCACTCATTCCTTCTCCCATTTGGTTAAATACTAACCACTGCAGATATGTTTTAGACCCTGTGGTTTTACTATCACAATTTGACACTAATCAAATTCACTATTCCCTGACCTGTTATTGATTGTTTTTTTTATTCTTCATATACATGAAATGAAACATAAACAGATGGTTTTGAAGATTGGCAAATTAATGAAACTGATTGAGAAAACTGCAGCAGTCATCTATAATCATTAGCTGACATGCACTTAGTTAAAGTCGCTGTAATGTGATGTTGTGCAGCGTCAGCCCCCTTGTGAAAGCACTGGACGAGATCCAAAGTGAAGTCTCACCTGAGGACAAGCTCCTGCCTTTCCTCCTAAAAGACGCCCTGAGTGGAAATAGCAGGACCGCTCTCCTCTGCTGCCTCCATCCTCAAGGTGAGAGCTTGTATTACCCACAAGCCCTTACACATTAGACGGGAATTGGGTTTTAAGTGATGTAAAACTGCTCTGTGTCCTGTAGGTGTTTTAGATAATGAGACCCCAAATGCTTTAACTTTGGCTCAGAAAGTGAGGATTCTGGTGACTAAGCCATCGGTTATTCAGTGGTGTCCACGGGCAACCGAGGAGGAGATTCGGGACAGAATGACAGCTCTTAGGACTGAGATGATGGCGGAGGGAGAAAGTGAAATTCACAACACTTTCAGGCTGGCCCAGTTAAACCACGACCTGCAGGTGTGGAGCGGTCTGAAGGGAAAATCAATGTTGGTGTACAAGTCAATTTCATGACAAAATCACTATCAAACGCTTTTCAATCTTCCAAACAGGTTGTTAAAAGTCAGTCATGGGAGAGGAGGCGCGAACAGTCCAATAGGATAAAAGATAAAAGAGAGGTAGTATTTAGATTTCAAAACTTTAACATGAGCACACTAACGGATTTTATTTTATTAGAATCGACAGTCGGCTACTGGTGCAAGCTTAAGTGGAGAAATTGTGGAGGAACCAGAGACAGTGAGACGCTTACAGGATCAGCTGAGATTTGAGATGCACAAACACATTCAAGGTAATAAAGGATTCATAAAGGATTCATTGGAAAAACACTCTAACCATCTACAATAATGAGAGCAAACACATTCTGAATGATTCTCTATTGAATGAATGATTCTGTGACAAAGTGCCTGTGTAACCTTTGTGTTCTGATACATTTTCAGTTTTTTCAGTCTGAATGCTGATGCTTGTAATACTTTTAATACTCACATCTCGTTATTTTACATCGAGGAAACATTTAGACTGACCATCATTCTTCTTTCAGATGGTAAAGGAGATGCAAAAATGGTGCAGGAACAGGTTGAAAGAATCCACCAGCTTAAAGAAGCTTTGAGAGAAGAGACACTCAAATACAGCGCTCCTATAGATAAACCTGACATTTCCTCACAGGTTTGCTCAATTCAACTATTAATGCTCCCGACCAAGTATAACACTGCATACTTGTTTATATTTGTTTGCAAAATGTGCTTACCCAGTGCTTTACAAGTGGTCTATTGCAGACATAAATAAGATTTATGAGCTCATGGGCGGGCAACCCACAGTAAAGCCATTTATTTTGCCAATTTAATGATCAAGTCTCAGCTGGAGTATAACAAAGCGCAGGAGCGACGGAGGCGGCTGCAGGAGGATCATGGGAGATTAATTCAGGAGGAGGTGGAGAAGATGGAGAGAGAATTGGCACAAGAGCAGCCCCCGGTAACTATAATGAGACACACTGTTGTTTAACATTATTCAGTACGTGATATATCTTAGCTATTAATGCTGCATCAGGAATTTTTTATGTAAGGGGAAGAAGCTCTCATAAAAATGTACTACTGTCATTTCTCTATTGCTTTTAATGGGTTTCTGTATATTCTGTAGACAGAGGGGCCCCAGAGAGAGTTAATGGTGTTGACCAAGGAGCGGCGGGTCCTGGTTCTGCAGCTGGAGGCGCTGCGTGCAGAGCTCCAACAAACTGAACAAGACCTAACCCAACAAAACAACACACACCAGACTGAGATGCACTGTCTGAGAGAGGAGAGTCTACAGGTGGGAGAATCACTGTACATGTAGTACAATATGCTACTGATAAATTATACTTGATAACTGTACACTTTAATGCAGCTCTAAATGAGGAACTGAGAATAAACAATGTGTGATGAAAAAAACGTATCCTTTGGAACGAATTATAGAAATTACAATTCTGAAAAGTGGCGTGTTTTAGATAGTAGTACCAGACAAAATATTGGCACCGTCTCCACCTCTAGAACCACCATAATATTAAAACAGTTACTAACAGGGATGCAACAAACCTCAGTTTAATAAAAAATATATAATACTCAATATAAATTCAATAGGATTATCACAATAAAAAATACATGTTTGACTCAAAACACGTCTTTCCTCCAGCATCACTGTATGTGTTGTTCTGTCATAGCAAAGAAAAGCTTACACTTGTTTCCTTTTGCAGACGCAAGACGCGCCGTAGAGGCTTAACACTGCTGTATGCTAACAGAGAATCAATCAGTCAAATAACTATTTATGCCCTGGTAGCAATGTAAACACGTGTAGTCTTTGTGCCACAGTTAAATGAGAAGATTTATAACTTTTTTTTGCCACTTTTTATTCTGTTATTCTGTAACCACAGGAATGACACAGGCTTTTGTCCGCTTTAACCCTTCTTTAGTACTTAATAGTGTAAACAAATGCAATTTTATGGTGTGTATTGATAATTAGCATACAAGAATAATATAGCTTTTCTTCTTCTGAGGCATAGAACAAATAATTTTATCGATGTAGTGACACATGAATTGAGACATTTCAATTGTGACAAAACTATTGTTTCCTTCAAGACATAGTTCATGTCATTTTACTTGTATTCTTTTTGCAGTTTGTACTTTTTATGTTAATAATTACACATATGTCATCATAATATCCCATATGAATCAATGATTGTGAACTCTAATGAAAAACTAGTTTATCACACATTTACACAAAATACCACATTTGGTTCTCCCCTCTTATCCACAACAGCACCAAAACAGACAACAAACGTGACCTACTTGGCTTGCAACACTTTAGAAGCTGTAGGGAAAATGCAACTTACCATCTGGCAAGATCGTGCTTAGTCCTATCCAAGACAGACAAATGCAGAATTACTTTTTAATTTGCAACTGTTACTAAACTTGGCCAATAAAGTGCGCAACAATTGTTTTTAGTACAGATGGTAATTCACTGTTTGTGCGCCTCATTCATGCTTAGGTGTTCAGGGTGTTTCGGGACGTGTGCGAGGAGCAGAGGAGGATGTCTGAGGAGAGATACCGAACTGTGCTGCTGGAGGCGGTGCAGGACGCTGTGTATCTCTCCGCCCAAAATCAGCAACTGCAGGCGGACAACAAGGAACTGAGCAAAGGTCACTGTATTAATTATCCTAAATCAAATTAACCAATGATTCAATCTGTGCAGTATGTATTCACATGATTTACTTTGTTCACAGCATTGGCAGAGTTGAAGGACACTCTGGCTGCTCAAGGGGAATCTAAAGTGAAATAGATTTGACAGTGAATGCGCTACAATAAAGTTTAGCAGTTTCAACAATTTATTTAAATCTCAACTCCAACATCTCTTTGACAAAATAGAAATGTCAAAACTCTTGCACCCAAACTATATATAAGCTACGTGTAGTTTGTTTCACAGTGACATTGCATACTTTGTGTAAAATGAAGCTTCATAAAAAAAGATGAAATAAAGGCCATAATAAGAGGCAAAAAAATAGTGCTGCGTCGTCTTTGAAAAACAAACATCAAATATATTTCTGATAATATACTTCTATCTGTAGTAAAGATAGGCAGCAAGTCCGATCATAGTTACAGGAAGCAGAAAAATTGGCGTAAGTTGCAGTCCTAGCACAGCCCATGACATGAGTGCGTTCACAAGCATAGAGCAGGAGATTACAAACAGTCTGGTGATACCGCTGCCATGCTTGAGCACCACAGACATCAAAAGGCCATTTACTGCCTGTCCTGCAATGATGGTCCAAACTACTATTGTGTACCCTTCCAAAAAACCTTTCCCACTAGCAATTGTGGACAATGAGGAAACCAGATTTAGGCCTACTCCAAATACATACAAGTATATATTTTGCAAACTGAGAGGTAATTTCTGTCTTTTTAGCACCATTTCTGTATAAACCGCAGCCAACCCTGACACACTGCAGTATACAAATACAAGAAAAAGCCCCCAAGCGGTAATGTGTAGTCTTGCATGTTCACTTGCATTGCCTTTGCCCTCAGTTTCATTTAAATCTAAACTACTATAACTATGGCATGCCCCCGCCGCCATTAGAAGCCCCAAAGCAAACCACTGTCTAAATGTCAACCTCTTCCCCAAGCAAAAGCAGTACAAGAGCGCAGTAGAGGCAATTTTCAAGTTGCTCAGGACTTGATATGAGCTTGGATCCATATAGGCTTGCATGAGTACCACCAAGTTATTGTTCAGAGCGTACAGTATCGCAGGGACGGCATAGGGGGCAACAATGACCAAAGATGGGCGAGACTGTAGGGCAGAAAAACTCCCAGTTAGAAAGAGAGATACCAAGGAAATCAGAAGTTTCGCCAACTCGATCATGACGACACACGACGAGGGGTTGAAAGGGACCTCGCCGTCCACTTTGGTCAGTGTAATGAGTGGTGCATGAGAGCCATAAATAAGGACCATAAGAGCAAAAAGGCAGCCCCATCTCAGTCGCATGATCCACTGAGTGTTGTGCAGTTTTGTGGAGGCAGGCTCCATATTTTCTATCACAATCATCCTAAGCTTTAATAAATACTATCTGTAGGCATCTCCCTTAAAGTTAAATATGGTATATAGTGCAAAACACAAATATGCTATATTTCAAATAGTTGTAAATATAGTTGTAATAGAATATGTGTACAAGTCTATCTTTCTAAATCTAGATTAAATTGGTCTAATGTCCTTGATTAAGGTCAGATAGCTTCAACAAAAGCAACATAGATTCCCCCAAACTGTGAAAAGCTGAAATTAAATAACAAAACTAAAAAACAAACAATAGAAATACAATTTAAATTGAAAAACAGTCTTTTGAGTCTGAGTTTAAATCCTGTTATTCCATTGTGTCCTCTTGAGATGATTGGTCTGTCACGTGTGTCGTCATCGACTGGCAGCATATTGTCCTCTGCCGTAGATATCCATGTGGTGTTTATTATTATTTTGGTCCCTGTTTTGCCTTGTTGAAGAAGTCCTTTACCGTCCGCTCTATGTTGGGCACTTGATAGGCTTGTGCTGCATACACACCCGTGACGGTCCCCAGCAGCACTCCCAGAATAGCAGAGGAACGGAGTTTTGCCACCACATAGCCAGCGAGAAATCCTTTTAGGACTGGAGAAGCAAGCACAGAACCTCCCTGCAAGAAAATAACAAAAATAGTTAGGAAAATATTGTAATCAGCTACATTTAATTTAACACAAAGATTTTTTTTATACTTGAATAACCAAGAAAAGATAGTATTAATAAGTAAATAAATAGAGTACTTCTTCAGTGTTTGCCATTAATAGAGAAGATTATGGTGGCCCCACATTGTCCTAAGTTTTGCCCTCATAGTAAAAAAAAAACGCTGATCAAAAGTACATGATATAAATGATACTTTAAGCTTAGCACTGTCATAAACATATAAACCTTGTTGTTATATTTAATCTGTAGTCAATGCTTTTTCGATCAGTAGAAGCAATACGTGACTTGAATCCTCCAAAAATTGTATTAAATATTAAAATATGGATCGCGTGCCACCATAGACTTTGTATAAACCTTAGACTTCATAAACTTGTGAGAAACATTGTTACTTATACTATCATCTGTATGATTAAAATACTTACTTGGGGGATTCCTGTTGAAATTTCACCCTCAACTCTAGATCGTAGCTCCTCAAGTTGATTTTTCAGCTGTGTTAGATCCTTCAATTGCTTCAAGGGATCCTAAAAATAAGAGAAATTGGTGTCATGTCACTTTGGAAGTCAGCTGTGGCAATTTAGCTAGGCAGAAAGAAGAGCGGTTGTATTTAACCTGTGTAACTTAATTTAAGTCAGACGAGATTGGAACCAGTGCGTGTCTGACAAAACACGTGAATTCAATACATTTACTGCCAAAGCCAAAACTTGAAGCGCACTCACCTTGTCATCCGCCATGTTTGCTCTGTGCTCGGAGTTTGATTGATAAACCTGGCAGGCAGAAAGACGATCCTCCGATTAATCTTGAAAATATTTAAATCTTTTTTAATATGTTAGCAAATTTGATATATAATGTTAATAGCACGTTAAAAAAATCGATGTATTTAGGTGTTTAACCTTTTTTTTTTTATATATTATTATTTTACAAGTCACTATGGAATAACAAAATGTGAAGTTGAATGTTATGCGACAATTTTACTATTTATTTTCTACTAAACATTTTCCATAAATATGTATTTATATGTTCAGAAATATAAAAACGTACATATTTTTCACCCCCAAACGATGGCGCTTTATGGGACGCAGAGATTCTTTCACGTGTAAAAAACGTCATTTCTGATTGGACGGTTCTTTTTCATTCTCATTTCTCATTGGTTTAGAGGCATAGCAACAATCCGCCATGTTTTTACTGAATCGACGACAAACGAGGGGTTCTTTACTGAAATATTCACGGCACTTTCTGGACATGATCAAAATCACAGCATTGGGCAGTAGAAAGAAAATGCATGGCCTTTCTGGTGTTTGCTAAAGTGATTATCTAAGCTGCCTGCAAAAGATTTGGGCGATCGTAGGTAAGACCTCAATAAGACGCCATTTCATTGGACAACTGGCTGTGTGCAAGCAGTATAGAGACACGCCATTAAACCTTTTTACCTCAAAGTTGGCAAGTGCAGTTTTGTAGTTTTGCACCTTTGCTCTCAAGCTGAATGCATGAACAGTTCCTTGATGTGATCATCTATTTTGCTTAAGACCTGTTTCTGTGACCGCTCCCAAGATGTTTATTAGACTTTTATTTTCAGTGCATATTCCTGATGATGCTACTGTTCATTAGTAATTACATCTTACATACTGGTATTAACAAAGACTTGGTGTCAACTTGTCACTTAATTATTCTGCAGTCTGTGAAGTGCTGTATTAAATATTTCCCTTTACTCTTTTATGTCTCTTATCTAGTTGTAATCTAAAAGCCATGGACAAAGAAGACATTTATGAAGTGATGAAAGTGACAGAGGAAGTGGAGACTTTCAGCAGCCAAACAGATATGAGTCCTCCAAAGAAGAGGAGAAGCAAACCTCATCACCAAACATGCAGCTTAGACAAACCCAAGAAACCTAGGTAGTTCTTCAAAGATAATAACTATGGCTCAATTAACACTGACTGGAGTGAACAATTTTTTTTTTTTAATTCTTTTTTTTTTTAGGTCTGCTTACCTACTCTACTACTTTGATGTTCATCAAGTAATGCAACAAGAAGTACCTAATTTACCCCAGTCAGAAATCAACAAGCGCATCAGTGAGAGCTGGAGAAGGCTCAGTGTGGCTGAGAAAAGCTACTATTTGGAGAAAGCTAAGTCGGAGAAGGAAGGCACATACACTGTACGTTGTTGTTTTGTTTTGTTTTGTTTCTTTTTCTTATAAGTGTTAATTATTGATTTTAATTCCATCTGAGATCCTAATAACTTGACTGAAGTGTTGAAAGCATCAGTCGAAAAGGCCGAGTAGTTATTGATGTTGGTGCAAAACACTTCCTTCTAATCTTTTTAAAAGCTTTATACATGACTACGTGTTGGATTTATTATAGGCTATTTGGAAAACAAATTTGTTGCAAAGCTTTATTGACAAATTTACTTCGTGCAAATGTAATAGAAAAATAAATTAATTTATTTGGCAACCTGTCTACACATTTAGAGCAGCGATTGCTTATGTTATCACAGCCATGCTGTAATATCGTTTACTTTCTCAGACTTAATAATGCATAATTATGTGTGTCACACTCACTACATGTTCACATCTGTCATTGTCATTGACCAACAGCTGTGTGTTTTACAGCCCTCACCCAGTCCATCAAAAGAGCTGCCAGGCTTCCGCAAGATCCTCCCCAGAGCCAATTACTTTGTCTTGGCCAAAGGCTGCCCTTCTGGTCCTCAGCCAGGAGACGCAGTGCCAGATGTGAGTAGAGAGTGTTTGGACGGAGCAGCAGGAGTGGTCACAGTGAAGGCAGAGTGTCCTTCTTCAGGACCTTCTGGTGAAGTAGAGCAGTATCCACCAGCCGTGAGTGTCGAGGAGGTGCCAGAAGAAAGAGCTCACACCAAAACACATGGGATACTGCCTTACACTTCGTTTACAGTTTTGCCTAACACAGAGTCATCACCCAGTACGGTCGGTGGGTCAAAACCACATAAAGAAAGCCCACAAGTCGTTGCCTTAATACCCACTCAGGTATGTTTTTGGCACATAAAGTGAATCACAATACAATAAATACATGTTCTTATACCGTATTTCAGAATCTGCTGGCGCAAAGTTCATTGGGCAGTGTCACTGCTGTAGGGCCAGTCATGATGATGTCTAACATAGAGCAAAGCCTCAAACCCTCCTATAATATGGTAAATAATAAAACATGCTTTGAAACAAATTTTAAAAAGTCATATTTAAAGTATTACACATTTTTTCTTTTACAGCCAGTGAAGACGTACACCAGAAGAGGTCGCGGTAAATGTTCAAATCCCAGCTGTTCATTTATTTATGTTACTCGACACAAGCCCCCAAACTGCCCTGAATGTGGACAGTATCTGGGCGGCAAATGGATTCCAGCTGAAAAGAATGGAAAATCCAATAAAAACAAATCCAGCAATAACGTGAGTACAAGCAATGGCCCTTTGGCTTTATCTACATGGAAAACAATGTGGTTATTCTGACCTCTACAGGCTCAAATTGGTACTCAGGGAAAGAAGCCAAAAGTGAAAAATGTTGTGATGAAACAATATATGGCTGATAAAGAAGAAGTTGCCAAAATTATCGGAGTTCAAATATCCTCCAGTGTAAAGCCGACAACACTAGAGGGCAGCAGCAGCAGCAGCAAGACAAAGGACCAGACAAAGTAAGTCTTTGTGTAATTCTTCATACATAGATCTAAGAATAAAATGTTATTATGATTTTTTATTTTTATTTTGCTAATACATAAAATGAGTAAATGACTGATAATGCTGACTAAAAGCACAATATTTTGACATAGAGTAAACGATGACAAAACAAGCCAAGACAAAGTAATTGTTCAAAAGAAATCAGTGAGACCCATCCTCCCTGCTTACTACAACAAAAGTACGAAAACAAGATAAAATTGATCACTGATAACAAACATAAAGCAAATTGTAATTAAATGTGTTTCGTTTACAGATAATGCTATGTTCAAAATTGTGACTGTACCATCGAACAAAGAACAAAATACAAGTTCAAACTCAACATCTTCAGGTACTTCATCTTTATTTTCAAGTTTTAGACGGAAATAGCATACATTTTTTGTAGGTTGCGATTCTCTAACTATATAACTGTTATTACACTAAATCAAAAACATCATCTTGTTTTTTGTTTTTTTACCACAGTGACTCAACAACCTCTGACTGGACTCAAACCAAGCACTTTAAAACAGCTCGGTCAGACACCACCGACAAACACGGACAAACCGGTAACACAAGGATCAGTGTTTTAGTACATTATTAAAACATGATTAATTGTCTGTGTATTTGTCATTTACCAAGTATTATCGCAACATTAAAGCACCACTGTTAATAACGTCACTATGTACTGTATATATTTACTAAAACTTTTTCTGAGTGTAATATATGATAATATGTGTGTCTTGGTGTTTACTGTAACATGAGTCAAATGTACTTTTTGTATTTTCAGATTGCTCCTATGTCAACAGAGGGCAGCCCTACTGTCGCTTCACTCGACCGAAGAATGAATCTTGTGTCCGTTGTGCCTTTTAAACAACGCACTGTCACCAGCTTTGTGAGTATAAACCATATTATGATGGTGAAGTCTTTTTTTAATGATTTTTTTGTAATAAATGTGTATATCAGAATTTAGGGCTGCCTACGTCACGTGGTAGAGGGTGGTGTAAAAACCCAGCATGCGACTACATGTATAAGAACAGACACAAACCTGCAGTGTGTCCAAAGTGTGGCTTATCATTGAATCAAAAGGACAACAAGGGCATCAAGGTAAAACATTGTCAGCTATGTTTTTTATTATTAGTTCAGTCTTTAATTGTCAGGAACCATATACAGTTAATCTTACAAAAGAAAAAGTGATCTGCATCAGATTTAGCTACTGCTACATTTCATCTGCTGTCCTTGGGAAGGTGCACATAACAGTTAAAGAGTACACATTAAATCACAATTCAGACTTAGCTTGTTGTTAACTGTAGGTCAGCAAAATACACAAAGTGTCACCATTTCAAATGCATAAAATGGTTTCCTAAAATTACTAATTCGGTACGTACAAATATTAAAATGAAGTTATTTACAAACTTTAATAAATGAAAATCACAAGTACCATTTAATTTGACTGATGCTGACTCTGTTGATTGCCTAAGATTTGCTTATTCAAGTTGAAATTATTACGGTCTACAGACAATTTTAAACTGTCTGGAAGTTGGTTCCACTGTGGTATGGTTAAAAATGAAAAGTCAGACTGTTCAAAGGCAGAGGATCTTGTCAGGATTGAGCATATTTGTTTTTTCTGTGTGTACAATTTGTGCTGCCTCATCTTTTAGAACTGTATTTGATTTTCTTTCTTCATTTTATAGTCAGAAACATTACTGGATCCATACAAGACCCTGACTGCGGCCCAGAAGGACATCCAGCGCCAGTCGACCCTTCTGCTTTTACAGCGGACACTTCAGTTCGCTGAAAGTGAAGTTGATCTCCAGGACACGCTCAGCCTGATCCAGGAGCTCAACAATCTCCAGATCATTTTGGTTCAACAAAGCGGCGCAGATCCAGATGATAACGTGGAGACAGAGACACTGTTTGAGTCGGGCTGGCCGCATTTCTTTGAGTCGGCCTCTACCCACTGCAGCCTGTGCAACTACCCTCTGTTTAAAGGAGGACAAAAGTGAGAACAATTCAAAAATAGGTTCAATATGTCTGTTTTTTGTGATTTTTCTAATCAGTTTGTTCCCTACAGCACCATTGCGGGGCAGGTAGAATGCTGGCTGCTGACTGAAACTCTGATGCACAGGGTTTCTCTTCAGCTGAAAATCTGTCTCAATCTGCAGTGTCTGGCCCTGTATAGTTTCACTGACATCCATGCAGGTAACAAGTATTTTAGTGTTTTAGATCTTGGTATACATTCCTCTTTTAAAGTATTTGGCACTATTTAACTTGCTTTGCCTGGAATGGTCCACAGTAGCATTTATTCAATTACAGGTGTTTTTATCGCCAAAGAAATACATTGAAATACATTCTAACCAAAGCAACAACATCTTCATGTATAGGGCCGGACGCTCCACTAGAAAAGATATGCACATGCATCTTTAACATCCTTTAATATGTCAATACATCAACAAAGAAAAACGTATTCAAAGAGAAATTATGTTAAGTGACAACCATAGTAAATTAAGGACTATTATTATATGTTTCAGGCTTGTTCAACGTTGGGAACAGATTGCTGGTTAGTATGGACCTGTTTCTAAAAATCAGAGCCAACATTAAAGTTGGACTAACTCCATCTCAAGTCTTCGAGACCTTACTGGACCATGTGCCCAATCATCCGAGTAAATAATTATATCTATTTGCTAAAAGATTATGAAAAAGATTTATATCAGTTTACACATTTGTACACAAATTGAAACGTGTGTTACGCTGTTCATTTGTAGTTCACACATTGACTCCAGAGGAAATCGTCCAAGTCCTGGAGCTGTTGCAGAGTGGATACTGGGCCTTCGAGTGTCTGACTGTGCGAGATTACAACGACATGATCTGTGGCATTTGTGGCATGGCTCCAAAGATTGAAATTGCACAAAGACAAAACAACCTGCTGGCACTTAAGAATGTAGAGGTGAGACAGTTGTTAAAAATATTGAGCTAAATTAGTACTTTCTAAGGCTTGAGAGCATCTTCATACTTAATATTGTGTGTACAGTTCATCTGGCCTGAGAGCTCAGACACAGATGAGGTGTTGGTGGATGACTTTTGGCTGACGATGGAAAGTGAGGCTCTGGAGCAGGCCGTGTTTCCATCAGACGCCCCCATCATTCGAGTGGACGCTTCAATCATTGCTCCATTCATCCCTCCTTTAATGAGGGGTCCAACCGTCATCAACACAGAGAAAAACAAAGTCCACGCAGTCACAGCAAATACTTCTGGTATGGTTATTTGATAAACAACCGACATCCTTTGGGGAGAAAAACAAAACAATCTTGGTTGTTTGGGTCTTAATTGACATGATCCTGTTTTAAAACATTTATTATAATGTCAATAGTTAACCTGTAGAAAGTGAATAGCTTTATTATCATTGATTAGTTCTGTTTTATGATTCAATTTATAAAAGCTACTGTAGATTAAACATTAGAGTTGGGAAAGTGGCAACAAACATACTCTTTCAATCATTCAAAACACAAATGAATAGATAATTTTTTTCTATTGCAACTGTTTGTAATTAACAGGAGAAATACTTGTAAACACAGTTAAACTGTAATTAATTGCTCAGCTCTAATACCCATCTGGACAATGAGTTTATTTATCAACTTGTGTATGCGTATTGTTTTAGGTGAACCCTCAGTTTTGGTGCGTCTCATTCATGACGGACATCTGAGACTGGACAAACTTGAAGAACACAGCGATGAAGAGTTGAGAACAATACTTCAGAAATGTGGGGTTCACATCAGTCAGGAAATGACTAAGGTATAGACTTTTTTTTCAGCCGATAGCTTTATCCAATATTTGACTTGACTTGCTGTTTTAGTCCATATCAATATCTTTAAACTGTGGCAAAATAAGTTTGGTAATGTTCACAAATTAACTTTTTACTTTTTCAAAATTAATTTTCTAAACTGATACCCAAATACTTGTTGTACTTTTTTATTATGATACACATCTTTAACTTCATTGCTCATTCAATTCCATTGGAAAAATCTGCTAATTCTTCGTTAGTTAGTTAGTTCCCACCAATATATTGTCCATCCTCAATTTGTTGTTTTATTGTTGCCCATTGTTGGGAGGAAAAACACACTTGTTTTCAGCTTTCATTTATGTTCACCTTTTTACAGTCTTCATATCTTTTTTCTTTTGTTTTTATTCTCACCTTCGTCTCTTTTCTCTTTCTTCTTTGTCAGGATGAGCTGACAGTCTCGCTCTTCTCGTTGTACACACATGTTCATAATGGCCTGTCCACAGCACCGGAGCCTAGTCCTCTCTTCACAGCAGGCAAACTGTCCAAGCTCTGCCCTCACAAGGTACAAACTGCACTGTCAATTTCTATTTCTTTTATTTGTTTCAGACACTGTTCTGTAGTTTATAAAGTAGTTTTCTCTATGTTTTGTAGGTGGTGTCTGGCTCTAAATGCCTGATCAGAAGAGAATCAGCCCGAGACCACATAGACCTGCTGCTGTCTTCTCGCTATTGGCCTCCGGTGTACGTCAGTGACTGTGCCCAGCAGGTGGCGCTGTGTGCAGACATGCAATACCCAGAGCTGGCAACACAGATGTGGGGCAGGAACCAAGGCTGCTTCTGTGACCCTTTTGAGAAGCCAGAGGTTGGTTGATCGTGATTTTTACTTTAATTTTGCATCTCTTGTTTTTAGGTTTATGCATGGACGTAAGCAGTTAAATATTGACACTGGAAGACCTTTCAACTAGAAAATTCAATCAAAGTATTTATTTATTTGTTTGTAACGGCACATATTAACGCTGGGGTAACCGGCTTTATTCTTGTGAATTTAGTTTCCCCCATAGAGTAACTGAAGAACCTTGTGTCAAAAAATGTAACTGCTGAGCCCTGTCTGCATCCAATATAAAAATATTTTATCCAGCAAACCCCAAGTTAGAGTTGTAAGCAACACTTTCATTGACTATGCTTTGGTGGTCCTTCTCAGATTGACTTTGCTGTCCAAAAAAATCTGTTCTAAAGCTGTGCATGTTCCCAAAAATACATGCATGTAAATATTAACAAGCTAGGCACTAGTTACTGCAGATAGATTTAATCATTTGTGGTTTGAAAATCAGGTTTTCAACATCAACATTTGTAATAGTTTGTAATTTATTTATTTAAAGGACAGTGTGCAGATACATTTAAAAGATGGCTGCACCAGATTTAGCAAAAATGCTAATTTCCATCTGTAGTCCTTGTAAATTTCCCAGATCATAACAAAGGTTCTAGTTTCTAACAATCGGATGTGTTTTCTATGGATAAGTGGTTCCTATTTTAAAATTTGGCAATTCATTAGAGGGGGGTAGTTTCAAGAAATAAAATGCAAGTTTCCATTTAATTTAAAATGGTAATTGTTGATTGAAACTAAACAATTTAAATATATCAGTATTTTAGTGTTTTGTTGCTTGTTTGCGGTTATTACATTACATTTTACTATGCAAGAGGTTCGGGGTTGCTTGAGTGGTTATTTTGTTTGTCGTGGTCTGAAAAGTTTGTGAACTTTTGATTTTGGAGATGGACAATGGTGTTCAGTGAATGTTTAAAAAAATTTACCTTAGCGGTTCTTTTTGCATTCACTTTTAAACTTGGTTTCTTTTTTTTTCTTTTCTTTTTTTTGCAGATTGTGTCATGCGCCGAGCTACAAGACCAGGCACAAAGCATCGATTTAGATGAAAGCCAACATGCTGCTCATCCCGTAACCAAATCAATGTCCCGCTGGCTGGTGCACCCTCCTGAAGACCCCCAAACTGAAGACCCTCCTCCACTAAAACACCACTCTCTGCTCCTGTGCAAAGACCTGCAGCCTTACATGGAGCTTTTACATGAACTGAAGACAGACAAAGACAAACAACCAGAGGATACAGACAATGTTGACAATACACCGACGTCCTCTCAGCAGCAGCCTGTCGTTTTTAATAACACTGCATATTACTACCTCTACAATCGCCTGGTGGATTTTCTCACGAGCAGAGACATTGTGAATCAGCAGGTCAATCAAGTTCTGCAGTCTTGTCAACCGGGAGAAGTAGTCATTAGGGATGCCCTTTACAGACTGGGAGTGGCAAAGATTGACACGGAGAAAGAGGAGATAGTAGACCACAGTCAAGAATTAGAGGCAGTAAAGGTAGAGACGATTGTGCAGACCTGATCAAACGATTATTTTTCAAAACACAATAAGTGCTTGGTGCTCTGGGGCGTGCATAACCTGTGAGCCAGCTCTTCCGACTTTCATTTCAAAAAGCTGGTGCCTATCTCAAAGCTCCGACACGTTTCTCCACGGTTGGTACTCGATAGTTTGCTCCAGAGGGACAGTCTGCCGTGATTGGTCATTCGAAGTGATGACGTTTAAGAGCAGGTTTTATTAAGGTTAGGTTAACAAAAGAGTTTGACTTACTATCTGTAATGTTAGAAAATAAATTTGTCACCTTCTAACCTTATCTCAACCTACCATAAAAGAAAAATGTCTAAAAATATAACAGTTTAGGCCTGTCCATGGCAACAGACGTTTACAGATGATCGTGACAACCAGCAGTCCCACCGGAGTCGACTATCTCGTAATCTAATCTTTGTCCAAGCACTTAGGCCGCCATTTTTGTTTCAATCCTGGACATGCTTTTTCTCTTATTGGTTAATTCACCTGTCACGTTCATCCATCAGAACTTGGGGCATTGAGACAAAAATCCAAACCCTTTGTATTTGAGCTCGGGATCGAACGTCAGAAACTTTACATTACTGGCAGGATGTGTCAAATGTTCAAAGAGATGCATTAGCAAAAAACAATATTAAAAGTAAAGAAAAGAACCAAGGAACAACCGAAAAACACATACATTTATCACATTACAGGGTCAGAATACTTTTGAATGAAGGCTGTAAAATTAATTTAATCAAAATCGCAATTTAATTGGACAAAATTACTAAATCGTTAAGGTTGTCATTTTTGAAGTACCATCATTTTCCCCACAAGTGGCAAAATATGCCCGTCTTATTTTGGAAACTGCTGTAGTTTACATCTGTCCAAACATGAAATACGTGTGATTCTTTTATTTGATCATAGGCCTATTTCAGTAATTTTGTCAATTCTCCTGGACACGTTTAAAATGTGAACTTTGAACAGAATCCTATTATTAAAACACAAATCTAATTGCAATACTTGTCAGAAAATATCAATTTTTTTCCCAAATCGTACAGCCCTATTTTGAATTAAGTATTTATTATCTTAAAATCTCCTTGGCGTAACATTAGGCTTTTTGAAAATTCTGAGATGTGACGACACAATCACGAGCTCGACAGGAAGATTGTTGTGAATGTGACTTTGTGGACCTCCTTTCTCTGTAGTTATTGAATGTGAAAATGGACCGTTGTCTCTGTGCACTGACAGCAATTGACAAATCTGCACCAGCCCCAGGCCCACAGTTAAGGCGCTGCAGTTTTTGGTAACTAGTCATACCAGACAAAAGATGAATTAATGCTTCAAAGGGATAAAAGATTATTTCAATAGCAGTAATGTGTAACAGTCCTTTTCATCATCCTTTCAAGCTGAATGTATCATGAACCAGTACAAACTCGACTCTAGCCATTAAACGATTATCTTTTTTACAGAAATATTCTATGTATTAACTTTTAACAGTGCAGACACGTGTAGGGCATTGGTGCTTTATTATATTCTTTTATGAGAGTTAATCTTTTAGCTTCGCTGGTCTCATGCCTTTGGACTAACTGCTGTTATGAATGCAGATTATGCAGTATGTTGTGGCCTTCCCTCTGTGTGTCATAGAAATGGAAAATATAAATTAAAATGTGCAATAGTTGGACCATTTACGCATGTTATTCAGTCAGCTCTTGTACGGCAAATAAAATCAATCATTTTCTTTATAAATTCATTACATTGATTGTTACTTAATTTGTAATAAAGCAACAAACTTGATGTTCTCCTGCCACATCCCACATTAAAGCCGACTCATTTAGAACCATTCGTTTAAACAATAGACTGTGTTTGCCATAGTTTTTGTTTGTCTTGACCTGATTAAATGACTGGCTTTTAATTGTAGGTTCTTGACTTTTATTGTTCTGAATCGCACCTCCATCAAATTGGACATTATAATGATTTCTGTTTTTGTCATGTTTCAAACATACTTGAGACTAAATGAACACCCTTACTAGGTACCTTTACTAGTTTATATATTATGTCTGTTTTAGTCACTAAAAACAGATACTAACAGCCTGGAGAAATGTCCTTGTTATTTATTTGATCACAAATGAAACCAATGTATTTCTTGCTGAATCAAACCACAGGACGGAAATTATGTGGCTACTGATGTTTTACACAATCAGCTGAATAATTAGGATGAAAAGCAACGCACTGACATAATCCCTTTAGTTTTAACAATGTCTGATCTTTTACACACATTTGAATTGAACATCTTATACAAGGACACGCGAGCTTCCTTATAATGTCCCACTACTTATTTTGAGAAGAAATAGTTCCTCAAGTATTTTAAAATTGTGCAATAGTGACGAACGTTGTGGGAAAACTACAGGGGAAGTGAATCCTGACAAATTGAAACTAACAATATACACTTACACGCCAATACACGCCAAATTTATCTTTTTGTTGAAAACTGTTTCTTCCATCTAAGGTCACAACAGAAGCAAGAATTGTGTTTCACAGCTCAGTTATTTTTGATGATCCATTTTTTAAATTCACACATTAATGAATTCTTATGACAAGATGAACTAATTAACTAATTTAACTTTTTATATTTGTGTGTGCCCTTGGATAACTTGTAGTATAAAAAACAACACTTCAGGTTTTATGTCATGAAACTTTATTAACACTTGTTTTTGGTGCCTTTCAGCTTTGCAATGATTGTCTCGTTGCTTAAAAACACATGAAACACACTGTTGCATTACTATGTACTCATGAACATTTCAGAGAAAATAAAGATTATTCTGAATTTACATCTTAAGGCATTATATACATTATCGGACACCATGTTCAGATGCAAGCACATTCACTGAAATGCCTGAAATCATATTATAAGTCTTTGGTCCATAGTTGGCAATATAGCTTATAAATTACACCAAAAACGTGGAGCTGGCAGTGTAAGCTGACCTCTACATTTGTGCATCATTTATCAACGTTCATTAACAGTATATTATAAACTTCACATTGTCAAACATAAAAATTGTCACTACAGATTTCCCTGCTCAGCCCATCTGTAACTTGCTTCCTTCAAAAACACAGACTGAACACAGTTTGTTAATTAATCCCATAAATTGAAGTGGAACAATCACATGTTGCCGCCCACTGACAGCTACTGTAAGTGTGTCCGCAGCACAGAGCAGGGAAACAACACGGCCATTCTTCCCTCTCTCCACGCTCGATTTAGCACGTTAAACTCAGAGAAAAACACTTGCACTGTTTCGGACATTCAATTTAGGTGATCTGAGATAGAACAGCGGCGCCCAGTACAGGAGTATGAATAAATCTCATAGACGGTTTGAGGGCTTTTTCTTCCTCAGAGAAAACAACATTGAAGTCCATTGAAACAGAAGTGAACCTGCTGACACAACCCACAAATCCATGATGAGGAGGATAAGTCACACAGAATACAAAGACAAAACAAGGTAAAACAACAATGACAAACTGAAATACTTGAGTCCGTTATTGGAGATGGCTTCGATTACTTTGCATTGCAGACATAATCATTTCCTTTCATGTCATTGGTCTATGCAAAACTTGTGTATTTCCAGTCATGGTCTCCGAATACATCACATGCTTTCTCGCAGCTGCTAGTCTGTCTGGCAAAGAGGCATGACCGGCAGAGATTAGCTCCCAACAGTGTGTGGTAAAAAGACTTCAGCCTTCCTCACTCAGGTTCTCACGACTTTGACGTGGCGTTTGGAGGTGAATTTCTTTTCATGTGTTTCTTTTTATTTGTTTGGACCGTTCAACAAAACTGGTAGTTGTTGGTTTTCATCAGCGGCTGCTCCTCTTCTTCGCGGTCACAAGACTGGTCACAGGGGCCATGGCAGCAGCATTTGGGCCGGTCACACTCCTCGCCCTCCCTGTCCTGTCCCGGCTGCTGTGGCTGCTGCGGCTGCTGCTGCACATTTTGGTAGATTAGCTGTGAAGAGGAAGAGGTCATCAGGTCCTTATGTGACTTTAGACGGACATAAGTTAGACAAGAAGTTACTGTTTTTAATATAAAACAAGATTTGATGTGTGAATGTACAGTGTGGAAAACATGAAGAAGGAACATTAGCTTATACACAGCAAAAAATGTGTCTCCAGCAGAGTACAATTACTTGACTCTATCATTTTTATGTAGAAGTTTTGACTGGATACGATGGAATTGCTTATATGATGCAAAATATTTCACTAGTTTCAAGATATTTCTGACAGCTCATGCGATAATTTATTCTAAAACAAGAAAATTAATTTGCCAATGGGGTAAGTAAAATGATCCACCCAATGGCATTTCATTTGGCTTGAAGTGATGTATTGAATAAAGTCAGAGCAGTAAGTTAAATAATCTAGTTCCTTCAAATAAACAGTCTTAACCCATCTTAACTGGTCAAAATGTCTGAAATTACGATGAATATCCTAAAATCAAGACATTTTACTCCTCTTTTTGCAGTGTACTATACACTATACACTACTCCAAATGTTAAGTGCGATCTTTTTTACTTTATTACTCAAATTAATTTCAGTGGGACCAATTTGTGCTGAAGTTCTTCTGATGAAAATGTTCGATGTTCCTTACCTTAGACTTAGACTGACGGAAATGAAATCAAAAGTCTACCCACAGTAGTCAAAGTTATTATCCAGTTTCAGTCTGAACTGATTCGAGGTGAGTAAGTTTTAATTTACACACACTTAATTCTGGCTCATGAATAAAGGCACTATTTTTGACTAATGAAATGTCTGCCACGACTCATTTGAACTGAACAGCAAGTAATAAATAATGTGTTTGTGTCTTAATAGTACCCATGATGCTGCTTTTCTGTTTGCCTTAAAGACAAAAAGAGATTTGAACAGAGCCATTTTCCACACATCATCTTCCCATAATTTGACATGGACTGAAAGTTGCACTGAGATGGTATCTAAAAATAATAACCTAATTCCTTTAATTTCTTCAATAGTGAAATGGTGAAAAGTGCCGGGTTATGCAGGGAAAAGTCCTGTTTTCTGAGGACAGTGGCGATTCCATCAGTTGTTTCGTCCTGGTTCATGAACTCACCTTCTCCTGCTCGTGGCTCTGTCCCGTCGGACCGGCCAATAATCTCTCTATCATCGAGCTGATCTTTGTGAAAGTGGGACGGTCTGTAGGTTCCAGATTCCAGCACATCTTCATAATCATATACCTGGAAAACATAAGACCTATAGTTAAAGCCATGCATTTTGTAATAGAGCGAAATTGTTATAAACCCATTTGGGACAGATAAGACTCTTGTGGAGGCCTTTGACGCAGTTTGGACATAAGAGACCTGTTCAAAGACACAGAAGCCCCCTCCAGTTGCATTTTGCCGGCGTGAAATAGCAGTTACACGGCCCCCTAGCTCCAAGATCATGTGGCTAACAGGCAGAACTGAGGCCTGACTCAAAGCAGAACACCAGAATGATGATTAGGCCCTGACTAAGACCCTGCCTGGGTCTCTACAGCACAGTTTATTCCGGGTGGTGTGACAGCCACGGCAAATTGTCACACACACGCACACTCACACAACAGCTAAAACACTCACTTTGTTTTCACATTCGGGGGAGTGCCTTGTGTTTTGATCCAAGTGTGAGGAGTGTGGGTTAAAGCAGGTAAAGTAAAGGACGTACATGATCAGAAGACATCATTTACCTCATTGATTTCAGAAAATAGAAGATCTCTTGTTCAGAAGCAATGACAGTTAGCTTATCTTTGTTCATTTGTGACCAGTGATGCCTAAAGCTATCAAAATTGTTGGTTAATATCGTTAAATAACCACTCTGTCACTTCAGTCACTTTATGAGTTTTGTTGAAAAATTAATCATCATTCTTTATATGCAACCCAGAATGTGGGAATTTTTCTACTCTGAGTTCAGTAATTTTCTAACTTATGTTATTATGCAGTGTTTTATGGGACATTCAATATTACCAAAAAATGTTCAAACTTAGTGTTCAAAATAAGGTTGAACTAGTACTAAGGATTCCACATTAGGCTTTGTAAATTAAATTGAAACTTGTTAAAAACAGCAAGGCAAACATGGACTTCACAGGTAAAGGCTCTAAATACAATGTTAGCGCCCCCTTTGTCTCTCCAAGAAAAATGTCTGGCAATGCCCGTGCTTTTTGCAACAGGAAAAGGTAAAATCAAACAAATAAGCGACTCAGCAAACAGAGAAGCCCCTCTGACCCTATCCCCCTGTCCATTTTAGTTAACAATGTGGCAAATAAATTAAGAATAATGTCATTCATTTTCATTCATTGTTGTTGATCTAATATCGAAGGATTTACATCTTACATTTTCATAGCGTATTTAGAGAGCTGGAAGTCACTTGATATGTGCATTCAAATGACCATCAGGTGACAGAAAAGAAAGTGGCAGATACAATGTGTTTTTAAATAGTGAATAATTATAATTAGGGTGAGGATCATTATTATGACTTACATCTCAGGTGGAGCAAAGTCCGGCTGGGCCATCTGGTATCCTCGCTTCACCATTTTATAGAACCTGGAGTCCACTGCAACACTGGGATATGGGCTCTTACCTGATAAGAAATATATTCTGTAAGCCAGCTATGAAACCTCCCATACTAAAGTAACAGTTTTTTGCCAAACCTAGTGAGAATATTTCCCATAACAGGATGCCGTAGGACCAGACGTCACTCTGGACAGTGTAGACACATTCAAAAATGCTCTCCGGGGCCATCCACTTGACAGGTAAACGAGCCTGTAAAGATACACACAACTTTATTGATCTCACAGTCGAAAATGTACATATTAAAGCAAATCGTAAATACACAATGATGTACAGGGTGCGGAAAAAGTGCAAAAACATGCAAAAATCACACAAAAAAAACTTTTATAAATTATTAGAATTTGATGACGCCCTAACTTCAGATGGTGGTCAGGGGTCTATAAAACTTTATGGGAGATTTACTGTTTTTTAAATAAATATCCAAACTAAAAAGCCACAAATCGGGTCAACAAACAAAAAATTAGGTGTTCACACTACACATACCGGTACATCAAAATTGGGACCAAACTGTGATTAAACTCAGAACTTTACCTGGACTAAACCCGACTAAACCAGTATTGGAACTGGAAAAAAAAAACTGAGTCTAAATTTCAACTTAAACTGGGCTAAAACTAGGACCAAAAAGGACAAATGTGAACACATTCTAAAGTCCTTTCACCTGTTAACTTACATGTCTTTGGGGTTGAATAATGGCATCACTCTCCGAAGCTATTGTAAACAAATAATTACACTTTTGTTTGTATATAATTTCATAGAAGACACTGAACTTTGTGACAGTTTTTGTTTCATGTGGATAGGCCCAGTAATTACAGCTATTTAAACACAAACCAGGTAAACAAGTCTGCAATCTTAAACTGCAAATTCTCTCATAGTATTCTGACCTGTCTTCAGTGATAGGGATTATAGAGTGTTGTGATGAAATTTTATTCAGTTTTTTCTTTAAAGTGAAGTTTCAAAGTGAACTTACATTTCCTTTTACTACGTAGTTGGAGTCATTCATGATGTCACGTGCCAGGCCAAAGTCACAGATCTTGGCCTCTCTGCGGTCCGTCAGGAGAACATTCCTGGCGGCCACGTCGCGGTGAATACACTGCACAAATAGCAACAAGAGAAACAAAAAAGTTAATACATTTAGGTCTCAAATACGCCCAAATACAACTACGAAGCCCCATAAAACATAAGGAATCCAATGGGAAATACCCCTTGCGGCCCCCTGTAAACAAATTATCCATCCCTCATTACACTTCTCATAAAGCCTTCTTTCATCCAAAAAAAGAAAAAATATCAATTTTTTTGTGCTTAATCTAGGTTACACCAAATACTGACCTCCTTATAGAACTCAATGTTTTTTTGTAAAACTGTATACTTACATTTTTACTCGCAAGAAACTCCAAACCGTGAGCCACTTGAAGGGAAAACCGGAGCAAGTCGTCTATGTCAAACGACCAATCGACATTTGATTCATTTACTGTATCGACAAACAAGAATACTAAAAGTTAACTGAATCAATACAAATGAAAGGTCTTATATAGTGACTTTTTACCTTGAGATGCCTCTATGTCTGGAGGCTGGGTAGGTCTCATTTCTAAATAGCTGCCTGAAGATGTACTGGAGATCCCACTGTCACTGTTGGACACGATGAACCACTTATACGTTAACGTTTTTATTACAGTTTATTGTATCTAAAGTCGCTGTACCTCCGGATGAAATGTTTCTGATTGCAGATGTTCTTATAGTCATTCTCCACAATCTCAGGCATGCTCATCACAAAGTTCATGAAAGTCTCTGCCTTGTGCCGCAGGAAGTTGAGGAGGTCACCGAGACTGCAGTATTCTGTTATCACCAAAACCGGTCCTGACGAGGAAAAGAAGACATTAAGACAGGCTCATCAAAGAGAGCAGATTAAAACACATTAAAGATTATAGTCATCAATCTGACCTCCGTATGTGCAGGCACCAAGCAGGTTGACAATGTTCTTGTGATGTCCCAAATGGCTGAGTATCTTCAGTTCAGACATCAGCGCTTCCCTTTCATCCGAATGAGCACTGGCTAAAAAAGAAATCACCACAAACATGAGCCCTTGTTTATTTTATAACTGCACCATCTAATTACTTTTATGATGAAAGTCACCTTTTAACATTTTTACCGCCACACGTGTCACATTGTCCTCGTTTCCAAGACCATACGCCGTGGCTTCAACGACTTTTCCGAAAGCACCAGCACCAAGAATCTTTCCTGCTCACAAAACAAAAAGTGAATTTATGTCTTTCTTTTAGAGGGAAAATGTGGAAACCGGAATGGGGAATACAATGAAGTTAGGGTTAGGATTAGAGAAAGATATTATAGAGTTAGTACTGGATAATCAGGACTGGAGGGATGGAGGTGATCAGGTTGCCATGGTAATTAGTTAACTTTTGCTGCTAAACTGGCCTACACTGTTATAGTTTGTTATATTTTACAGCATAAGATGAAATAAGGTAGTAACACGATTTATAACCTACTCTGTTTTGTGCCTTAATAAAAATATGAAAAAGATTTAATTCACACTGAACAAATAGTTTATTAAGGCTTAGGAAATACTTAATTAATACTCTAACCCTAATTTATAATCCAAGCCTCTTAATTAAGTAGATACTAACCCTAAATCATTGTTAGCAAACTAGTTATTATGAATCAAGTGTTTGTTTATGCTTTATTAAGGCATGAATAAGTGAGTAGTTATTATAAAGTGGTATTGATAAGGCGAGTAGGTGATAAATAAGTTTCCCTAACCTTACCCTTTACTCTAACCCCTTTCCTAACCTTAAACTTTATCCTAACCCTTTCCAAACCTTACCTTTTACCCTAAACTTCGTAACTTTGAATGACCAATATAGCAGACCGTCCCTCCGGACCCAACACAGCATTAACCCTACTACACTCTCACCCAGCTTCAGCTTATCTCGTGGAAACTCCCACTTCTCGTTGTACGGTAGCTGAGTTGGATCAATAAAGGTGTAGTTGTTCCCATCACTCGCCTCGATAATCTTCCAACGAATTTCATATCGAGGTTTCTGACAAAATAAATGTAAAGCTCCTGAAAACGTTCGCAAAGTTGACTATTTAAAGGTTGAAATGAAATGACGTACCTGTTTGTATTTGTAAAGGAGGAACACCAAAAGCAAAAGCAAAACAGACAGAACTCCTCCAGCTCCGAACAGAGTGGACGTGAACAGCTTATCTGCAAAATATAATACACAATGGGTTGACTTCACACTCCAGAAGTTTTTGTTTTTTTCCCAATAATGTTCCACTATGTAATAACTACACTTTTAAAGCATTAACAAAGACATATTAGACTGTTTATTAAGAATGATTCAGATTTAGTAACTACTTAATTTATACCCTTACTCCTAATCCCTTCACAAACCATTATGTATTAAGTCTTTGTTCATGCTTTATTAAGGGGTAGTTATTATAAAGTGTCCATGTGATCGCTGTAACAAATGAAACAAGTTAAAAACAGGATTTCTATCTCACCAGACACCTCCATGGCAAAAGTGTCGCTGCCCACGCCCACGACGTTGAAGGCCACACACTCCACGGTCATCCTGCGACTGGACGGCCCCACAGTGAGGACGCTCTCCACCTCCACCGCCCCGTACTCCTCCCTCTGCACCTCCACCGTGGGCGCCTGCAGCGGGATGGGCATCTGCGTCCCTGAGTTATTCTCCTTGCACCTGTTTGGAAAAGGCAGACATCAGACTGAGTTCATCTGTAGGTTGTTTCTTTAAAATAATTAGCTGCACAATATCAATCTGTACCGTCTCTCACAGAAATATTGAACATAATTGACAAAAGAAAGAGAAAAGTGGTATATAACACTATTGATTATGTGCACAAAACCACTCAATCATCTGCATTCTGCTCATGCACAATATATTGCATTTGCCTCTTTATTGTCTTATTCAGAATCAGAATCTTTATTAACTCATTTAGTCCTCAAAACAGAAATAATATTTTTATTGGGGCAGACAGGGCTGGGGAATAAGTTCATCAGTTTATTTTGGTCAATATTCTGCCAAGAGCCAAAACATCCCCTTGTAACCACTCAATTGATATAATTGTAATAATTAATTATCAGGGTCATTATAAACAACAGTGGTGAGACGGCGCGGCCTTGATGGATCCTCTTTTGACATAATCACACATAAGTTTCCTGATACAGCCGATAAAACGTCTCTGTTACTCTAAATTTATAAAGGGTCGTGAAATGTTGTGGAGTGAATCATTCTTGTAATAATGAAGGACATTTCCATCAATCAAATAACTGTAATGTAATAGGTCCAAAACATGTCTAAATTTGTTTTGACTAACTTGTCTCACGCGTTATGTCTGGGACTCTCTGTTTCCACTACAGAAGTCATACACACGTCCAAAAAACAACAAATTGACTTAAACCACTTGGGGTTGAGAACAAAATAGAATAAATCAAGGGAGAGGGATGATAAAAAGGAGCGCTCATAAATCCAGAAAGATAATTTAAACATACATTTTTTCATTGGTCTGTAGGTTGGTTGGACACTGGGAGATAAAACACGTCTGAGAGTGGTACTCACGTGGGCCTGATCCCAAAACACTGGTACCAAATGATTCTTGGAGCAGGATACCCAAAAGAGGTGCAAGTGAGTGTGGTGACGTTTTCCCATCGGACGACTGCAACGGGCCTCTCTGTGAGATGGGAAAAATAAAAGGTCTTTTAGACATTGCATTCATGTTTTTGTGCGTTGTATTTCATCATGTGTTTTACTTACGATACATTTGCACTTGAAATGTGATCGATGCGTTGGCCAAGTTGTTTTTAGCATAGAAAGTGTACTGGCCCTGTTCATGAGCGTTCATTCTTTTAAGCTGCAGACTCGCGTGGTATCTAAAACAAGAAACACACATAAATTACAAAAATGAATTGAAATTATCCTAAAATGGGTTTCAGTTATTTCTTTTTTTAACATAGGAAAGATTTAAATGTATTGGAGGTCATGCTGACATTTAAATATAACAAATGTTCAGTCCAGTTCTACTTCTGCAATTGATTACACTGCAGAAATTACACTGGCAAAAAACACTGTGTAAACTAATCATGACATTGTATCACAAATCTGCACCTGTTGTTGTATTGTATGAACGTGTGCTCCTGTGTTGAGGCGTTGGGGGTGGTTGGCGTGACCCACTTGTGCTCTGTTATATGAGGATACGCTTCCACGACCACGCTGAGCTCCAGGTCCTCTCCCTCATTCACCTCCACAGACAAACCCCGATGGGCCAGTTTGGGGGAGAGCTGGGGTTGTAACCGTATGTAGGGTTTATCTGAAGCAAAGCATCAGTTTAACATGATAGATACAATTGATTTGACCTTTTTATTGACTTGAGTGAGTGCCGACCTACTACAAGCAGGTATGTCGTCGTACTGTTCTCTCCGGCCTCATTGGTGCCAATACAAGAAATATTCCCTGTGTCCGCGAGGTCTACAGCCGAGATGGTCAATATGCTTTGGATGTCAAGCCTGTTCTTTCCACTTGATTTAACCCTCTCCTCAATAATCGGCTTCTGAAGACAAGGAAAGAAAATCATGAAAGGGAACTTGATATTTGAGAATTAAACTGCGTTGTACTGACCGATTTGGTGGTGTATTTCCAGGTGACATTGTAGTTGAAGTTGGGGTTGTGTGTGGAGCAGCGAATCTTTAGTTCTTCTCCAACAATGCGGACATATTCGTCAGTATCCAGGAAGACGTACGGAGGAAACCGCAGCTCTAGGGGAACAGAAATCACATTGTATATAAACTCCCAAATATTCCTAAAATACTGTCTGTTTGCCAGTTGTCTAGGCCAGTGTTTCCCAACTTGGAATGGCAAAAGAAAATAAAGTAAAATTGAAAAGTACTGGAATAAATAAAATATTTTTTGTGCTACATTTTACATCCTCACAAATGTTTTGGAGGATTTTGGACATCAGCATCATTAAAACATGAAGATATAATAGAAATAATGACAATATGATTTAGTAACCAGATTTATTTGTATCCAGATTATGAGGTTGGGATCTAGGATGGGAATCTCTATACTGATTACAATGACAACAAAAAGAAAAAACACAAATGTTGCACCAGATCAATTGATATATTACAATATCTAACTTCCTACATCTGTCCAAACACTTCAAAAGTCTGCTTACCGTACTTAATTATTTATGTGTTTTAGCTTCCAGTTTATTGGAAACAATCTGAGGAGTTTTGACGATTCAAAAATAGATTATGTTGTTTTGAATTGTTACTTACTTACTGAGGCAACAGAGTTCAATTTTCATTCCTCTGAAACCCATCGCCAACAAATTTCCATTGTACTTGCACAATTACAATAAAGGCAAATTTAATTTGATTTAATTTAACACAGTTCATAGTACAAATACATCACCAGATTCATTTGAAGTGTAGGCAGATATACTGGATTTTGGAATAAATGTTGCACTCAAATGGTCCTGTTCAGTAATTGTTTTTTTTAATTGTTTTTTTTTAATGAATGACAGACTTTTGCCCTCATCTGATAACCCAGTCTTACTTTGGATAACATTGA
This sequence comes from Rhinogobius similis, assembly GCA_019453435.1. NCBI lineage: Eukaryota > Metazoa > Chordata > Actinopteri > Gobiiformes > Gobiidae > Rhinogobius > Rhinogobius similis. The sequence continues at coordinate 21,124,337 of CM033630.1, read as the reverse complement.
TGGAAAAAGCCTTGGAAGTCTTCTCCACTCCGTTGACTTTGGCCGTGCACACATAGTCGGCGTTGAAGCTGGGATGGAGGTCGTGAATGAGAATGCCACGGTGCTTGTACACTGTGTAGTTCATTCCTGGAGGGACAGTGGTGCCGTTGTCCATGCGCAGGCCTATGTCAGTGGCTGAAGGGTCAGTCAGGAGACAGGGCAGCATGAAGTCCTCGCCCTCCTTCTTGACAACGCGGAGGAAGTTGCTGCTCGCCCAGAACACCCGGTTAGGATCTGCAAAGAGAGCGAAAGGGAATGGTGTGAAGGAATGTAAGTTCTGAGGCAAAGACAATAAAGAAGAGCCCAGTGACTGAGGAGATGGGGAGGTTTGCAGAGGAAATAAATCGCAATAAGAAAAATAAGATATGTAGTAAGATATGTGAAAGAGACATAAGCATCTAGAGGACAAAGAAACCAAAGATGGATATAATACATTTAGTGAGTTGGCGTGAGAGAAGATAGTACCAAGTACGTCTGGGTGAGGCAGTGATCCAAGTGTTCTTGGATCTTTGTGGACATTATCTAGTGGCACATTGGGTTCTAGTTTTGGTAAATTTTGAATCAATTTCATTCACTTTTTGAGTTTATCATCATCAGGGCCATAACCACTTTTGAAGTAGCAGTGAGTCACTGTCTGTCTGACGAGTTAGACGAATAAGACAGTGACTCAGCAGTTCTCTGTCAGAATTCAATTTTCTGTTGCTTTGGAACCTGAATAAGTGAGGGTCCACAGGTTAAAGCTGGGGCATCTGACTTTTTTTTTTGGTTAATGATTGAATGCTGTGTTTCCGTCAAAGAGCATGTTGTAAAGACATCACTTGAAATGTGTTTTTTATGTCTCATCAATCTGGAAGTAAAAGCCAAAAGCAGCGCTCTGATGTGCTTCGGTCGTCTACCCAGTTTCATTTCGCCATCAGATCGTTCGGAAATTGATGCATGTGAATATTAACAATGTGCTTAAGGGTTTGTGAGAGCTCTGGTTTTGCGGTGTGAAAATCAGGTACCTCAGCTTTATGCCCTGTGTGGAATCACTGCTACTCAGGAAGACAATCTTTTTCTCAATATGTAGAACGTTTGAGAGCCTCTGATGAAAACAATGAAGAAGAGCCACTAGCTGTCTCTTCTCCTTTGTCCTCACCTCTGATATAAACATGCACGGAGGCGGTGAGCTCTCGTTGCTGTGGCCCGCTGGTGTAGTAACACAGGTATGTCCCGGTGAACTCTGCAGACGGCCGATCCACTCGCAGCGTCTGGACGTTCCCCCTCTGCTTGGAGATGAAGCGCCTGTGCTTGGGCAGCCGCGGCCTCCAGTTCACAGGCCCATCGCCCTCACACCTCAAGTCCAGGGGAGCGCCCAACTTCACCACCACCTCGGGACGCGTCAGCACTTTGGAGTTAAACTTAATCACAGGACGCCTCCACTCCACTGAAATGCACAATGACCATGACGTTTACATTCATTTAGGGGTAGAAAGACCCAAAAAAAGTAATGCACTTCACTCCATTTTTAGAGGTTATCAGTTCTTTCTATTTCAGAACATTGTTGGACTGGATTGAGTACAAAGTAGGCTGTTGAATGTGTGGTTTGAGTCCTGCTGAATAAACTGGTGGTTAGGTTTGAGCAGATTTGCACATTTCTTTCTGTGTGTCTGTGTGAAATACTTTTTGTATTCTAAACAACATTTTCACCTGGGTTTACTTTAATATTTTACATGTGCAGAATTTGTATGACACAACTTTTTTCTCTCTTTTTCACATTTTTGTGTCATTATTCCTCCTGTCTCTGTACTAAAGTTTCTGTACCTAAGTAAATGCATAATGATGTAGTAGTTCTTCCACCACTAATTTGGTAGCCGCTAAATGTGTAAAAGTTACGTCTGTTGATAAGCAGGCTGACCTCATTTCAGTTTTCGTTTTATTGCTGCTCTCCTCTGTCTTAAAATGTGTGTTGATCCTTGAGTAGATCTTATCAAGATCTGATTTAAACCTTGTTTCGACCCTCTAAGCCAGAATGGTATCTTTCTTTGGTAGTTTTAAGAATTGGTTCTTTAATCCTTGACTCAATACTGTTTTTGTCTTTAGACTGTAAAAATATGCCCACTTTATAACATTTCTGCATGCTACAATATTCTACACAACATATGCAACATTTCGGGATCAAAAGTACATTTTAGCATGCTTAAATAATCAATATGTGAGGGTGAGGCTGCAATCCCCTGAAGGCGTAAAGACACTGGTTTTACAGATAAAGAACATAGACGTTTTTGATTCCACAAGGTCTGAAGCTTTCATAAAAAAAAAAAAATGTGTAGAGCCTTCTGTGTTTTGTATAACAGGTTGTTTCATTTTAAAAATCGTTGCACATAAAGGGAACTGAGATTAACAATTCAGCATTTTTCGAAACATGTAAAATAACAACATTAACAAAACACTCAGCATAATATGAATATGTTAATAATTGTTCCTCTTCTCAAATTAGCAGTTCACACAGCCCCAACATGACCCCAATTACACCTCGTTCATGGCAGGGCAAAGCAAATTGAGGATTATTAACCGAGTGCTTTAATTAGTCACGCACGACAAAGATAGTATAATTGAGTTTAAGCAGTCAGCAGGTGACAGCTGTAGATTATGAAGGAAAGAAAAATGGTAAACAATAGAATTAATGACAAGAACCAGCTGAAACGTCATATGGTGTTTGCTTCACATTAGAAACAATGAAAGGTCAAAGGGCCAAAAAACAGTCTATGTTCCAGTACATTAGTACAACATCATACCTTTACTTTTCTTATAGTTTTACTCTCCTTGCAGAGTATTGTATTTGTATCTTAACTCTATTTAGTATAGTAGAAGCTATATTTAAGTCTCTCTTAAGTACTCTGCTTTCCAACTCTAGAATTTCCCCATTGTGAAACACATAAAGGCTGTCTTATGTTAATAAAAGTCAATATTCCCCTCCTCTCTCTTTTTTCTTTCTCTCTCTGTCTCAAATATTAAATGAGAGAATGGATATGAAGCAATACAAATTCCCCAACATTAATGCAATGCCACTTTCACTTCAGGTATGTCTGATTTGGTGTGTGTTTAAAGGAGGGTTGGTACTTACCTGAGGCAGAGGCGGTTAGTCCCAGCAGCAGAGTGAGAAGAGCCAGCATCATGGATCAGCTCAGAGCCCTGTGTGTGCAGGGACACACTTCTCTGTCCTCCCACTTCTTCTACAGGAGCAAATACAGGAGGAAACACACAGTCAGACTTCCTTTGTCAGACAGGACTCGTGACAGACACTTCAGTTTTAGTTTATTTTAGTTGCACTCACCTGCTATCTGATGGGAAGCTCTCAACGTTTCAGTAGAAGTAGCATCCAAATTTGTCCCCAAGTGTCCCCTTCTGCCTTCCCGGGCCCCTCTTGTTTTCTCCCCCTTTGTTGTTTACCTTCCCGGACACAGAGTTACACTGCAAACATGAAATCTAGCAACAAGCTGCTAGTGGAGGGTGGAGTGTGAGGAGGCGGATCGTCACATCATGCTCAAGAAATTAATGAGCTGGTGCCAATTTGTCACAGAGGAGCGCGACTTCCCCCCGGGACCAATCACCTCAGGCCCTGCTGGACCGAGGCTGGTTCACAGCAAAACACACTGGTACTAACAGGAAGGATTAGACCATAACTTGCACTTGAAATATACTATATAATATGTGACTTTTTTCAACATTAAGAAAAAAATATGTAAATGTAATTTAAATATAAATTATGCTATAAGATTTATTTAAGCATAAAAAAAAAGTTCCCAACTAGAAGTCGTCAGTAACAAATTAATGCTATCCATTCAAAGCATTTTGGGGGAATTTACATATAAAAATAAAGAATATTTGACTCAGGACACACATTTGTCCCTGAATGATGAGAATTCTGCTTTAAGTCTGAAAACTCCGTCTTTTTTATTGTGTGATGCCTTATTAATGGGAGGTATTCTTTCAACTCTAGGGTTAAAAGGATTAAAAGTTCATCAAGTAATCAAGTTCATTGTAAATGATGACAATACTGTAACTTTATTGTCACTGTTACACATACATATAAAAATACATTTGTAAACATTAGGAAGAGCTTTGGTACAAGAGCGTGTTTTACAGTGATTGTGCATTTTTAGAACCTATTGCAAGTAAGCAAGTGATAAATTTCAAATGGAAGCATATATTTACATACACACAAGGAGAAACGTGAACATTAGCCCTTCGTGTTGGCAAATGGCATTGGCTTCAAAATAAAACTCTAATCCGTTTTATCCAAAAGCATAAGGCAGTGATATGCTGTTCACCTGAGACACCCCCATCACAGAAAACAGGTGTTCATTCTCTAAAATAATCATTTCTAGGTTCTTGGGAATTCATAAGTTGTGTAAAAATCTCTATATGTTTCTATATATTTCATAATAAAGTGCAAAATATGTATAAAGTCTATCCTACTTCAGGATTATTCAATGTCATTGAGCAAAGAACATTTTATCTTGATGGAAATAGCTTTAAAATAGACTGGATGACTCACTAAAAGAAAAAGGTAAAATTTGAAATATCAGTGCATGTGCAGTCTATTTGTTACAATATGAAAAATAGTATACAAAAATAAGTATAATACAAATGCTACATCTCCAATGGTCATGAAAACATATGAGTTCTTATATCCACCATATTCTGGAAGTTGCTACGAACTCCGCCATTAATTATAGCCCTTTACCCGGTTGTATGTTTTTTTGCATATGACTTCTTATAACTAATAAGTTTTATAGACTACATTTACAAGTCACCCTGATAAAGGATATATTGTGGTGCTAATAAACACTTTACACAAATCAAGCTGCTAGATCAAATATTTTAGAAGTCAGACTTTTCTCTAGTTCTCTATTGAAATTTATGGCATTCCCAATTAACCAGAAAAGGTGGATACAAACATGATTTACTCTGTTTTTAATGGGTATGCTTCATTGCACCTAGTGATAAAAGAGGGATTCAGAAATCCTTGGCTGAAACTGTAATTGTTTTTCTCTTCCTCAAAAGATATTTAACAGTTTGTAGAAAAGTACCACATGTAATTTTCATTGCAAAAGTGAAATAAACACTGGAAAACAGTGTGATTACTGGAAATACAAAGGTGGATTTCTCAGCTGCTACATTCTACTTAAGTCACGTTTCAAAGCATTGTTTTATCCAATCTGTAGAAAAAGGCTCAATTTGGAGGGGTGTCCCACACAGAGGCTAGAGGAAGCTGTCTTCTACCTCAGGCGTCTCGGCGCGGCCCAGTAAGGCGTCGCGCTCGCTGCTCCCCTCCAGCCTGTCCTCTTCAGGGAGTGTGTCCGCCGTGTCCATCGAGTCAGTCTCCACCTCCTCCAGTGCCAAGGAGCTACGGGCAAGAAAAACAAAAGCCAACTATAAAACCCCGTCTCATATGAGTCACACTAAAAACAGAACAGTTATTTATAAATGTCCCAGACTACAGGAGACGACCCGCCAACTTCCCTTTTTTTTTGCAAAATCCCCCTCATAATATAAACCCAAATTAAAACACCTAAACTTGCGCTCTGGCTGAATTGTTATTTGTGCTACAATATAAAGCTGGCCGTATTTCTCACAAGCACAATCGAATGATACACAACTAATGAGGATCAAAGCTGACTTTATTCTTGGTTTTCAGATGTAACTAATTATTTTCATATAAATTTTGTGCATTTCCTGCCTCTATGATCTTTACAAGGAAGAATAAATCTGTTTGTCATATTTGTCTCAAATGTATAATATAAAAACACACTACTTCAAAAGCATAAAACTAGACACACACATCTGCTGCCAATAATAATTCCTTTGTGCAAGTCCGACATGTACACAAGTGGGTGTGTGGTCATTAATTTAGGAAAACAAATTGTTATTTGTTGTACAAGGCGCAGCATTTAGCTCTGTCTGGTTTTGGGAGACTGCGTACCTTCCAGGGCTCTCTGATGGGACATCCATGAAGACCTCCTCTGGTTTGGGGTCCGGGATGGGGATGATGTAGTCGTTGTAGGAGGGCAGGGCTGTGTCCTGTGTGTTCGGCTGTGGGCGCCTGAAGGTTCTAGGGACTTGGCTGTGATCGTGGCTCAGAGGAGAGGAGCGGTTCAGGGGCGACGAGGACCCAAACGATGGGCTGGAGACGGGGAACGGGGAGGACAGTCTTGGTTTGGCCCGGACCACAGCAGGGTGCTCGCTCTTCATGAAGTTATCGTTCACCTGCGTGTATTTCTGTTTACAGAAAAGCAGATTCATTGATTGGATGTGATGGCTTTATACACTAAGTAATCTATTTATAGTGACTATAAAATGTTTACGTCTCAATAAAAAGAAAGGTTTTTATTATGCAAAAAATTATTGATAAAATACTCACATTTTCCATAGTTAATGTGTGTGTAACATAAATAGAGATTTATTACTAAGCAGTTGTGTGATTTGTGATGCCAATAATCAGTCCAATTATCAACAGTCCATAAACTATGTATGATTGTGAGTCCTGTATAAAGTTAAATAAATGGTTTTCATTATAATAAAAACATAGGTTGGATTTACATTCTAAAATTTGATGTTACATCTCAGGAGAAAGGCCAAAGCCAATAATAACCCAAAAGTGGGGAACAATTTTAAATTCACAAATGTCTAATTTGATTATTGTTTGTGCTGTCTTAAAAGCAATAGTGAATTAATAATTTATTCTGGACGAGATACAATTCTCACAAGATGAGATGAGACACAAGATTGCGTCCACAAGATAGAAACTCTCTTAGAATCTCTTCAAGACACATAACTCAGTGCTTAACCCTTTTTGTCCATGCTGAAAATATAACACTCGAGAACTTGTCCCACCCTCAATAATTTCAGCTTTGAACTTTGTGCTAGTTGGACCGAGTAATTCCAGAGATGTTAACCATAAATTGTACAGCATTTTAACTTTAGGCCCTGTAGAATATTATGACATCACATGAACACAAACTACTATTTAGTAAATCTTCACCGGCTTTATGAATATTGCTCTTTTTCAAAGGTCCTGTGTCAACTAAAAGTCATGTGACCGTTTTTTCCTCCAGGGACCCAGTCCCTAATTTGACCAATTAGTGACACCACCTTGTCTATGGTCGACATCTTTGTGTGTAGCTATTAGTGTTGTTAATTATGTACACGCAATGTTTGAGAAGTTGTTTTTTTTTTTTTACTTTGGGGTGATTTTAATATTAATATATGGGGTGTTTAATATTCTACATACAATCATCTGTCACAAGAAGTCAGAAATCAATGTTGGCATAATATAATAATAACATTTGAAATATTTAATCACCACGCACACGCACACACACACACTCATTTGGTCCTCATTATTTGGTCCTAAATTGAGTCCATTTTAGTCCTGATGTGGACTTGGTTTGGTCCTGTTCTACTTGTTGTTTAGTCCTTGTTTAGTCCTGATCTAGTCGAAGTTTAGATTTGGTTTGGTTCTGGTTTAGTTCCAATTTTTATGTGGTAAATGTACAAGGGCAAACAAAGCTTAAGTGTAGATTTGGACTCTAAACTGGGCTAAAACTAGGGCCAAAAAAAGGACGCACCATAAGTTTACGACAGAACCAGGATGTACAGAACCAAACAAGGACAAGTGTGATTGCAGTCTGCGTATTTATCTCAAATGTGAAGTTGTGTAACGTGCGCGACTTGCTGTATTGACTATTTACTGTAAGTAGCCAGGTCACCACTAGGGGGCAGATAGACCGGCTTCTGTCTGGCAGCGTGTGAACGTCTGAGTTAGTAAATGTAATAATGAGTGAAATGAAATTACACAAGAACAAAGTCTGATTTGAAAGTCAGAAATCTGTGGAATTTTGTTGCAGATTAAGAAAAAAAATGTGTTGAGGTCATGTCTGGCAGTTTAACTTTACCTTTTTATAGCTGTCACTGAGCATGTTCCCGACACTGTGGACCAGACTGGAGAACTCCGGCCTCTTCTCGTACTTCTCATCCCAGCACTTCTTCATTATCTCATATCTACCACACAGCAGTGACAGATTCATTAAAGGGTGAAATGTTAATTATTTTTCAGCATACACTATTTAAGCATTATAAAAAATCTTCCTATTAGTATTGGTGGTCTTGTGTTACCAGATGCATTTTATTTCAAGATTAGCATGAAGTTACTAATATGTGAATCTACATTTTCTTTACAATTATCAACTTCGAGAGCATCTTTATATTTTTATTTTCAGTCTAATAATCAAGCTAGATGTCATAATGTGTTGCTTATCAATAGGTTACATTCACATGACATCACAACCGTTTACAATTTCTATCGTTTAAAATTGGAGGACAGGTCAAATTTCGATAGTAAATTAGCCTTTTTAACTGTCAAATTGCAGATTTGTTGACCTGGTTCATGGTTATTATCTCTCTAATAACTGGCCATTCCACAAAGAAACTTCTCTGTTAGAATAAATAAACAAAAGTGAAATTATTTTATAAGGCTCTTTCCCTCCATTTGAAATTATACCACCATCAGATTTTAGAACGTGAACGCAACCTATCCATGGGTTTCAGAGTGATGAAACATTAGCGCAATTACCACAGCCATTCACAATTAAAAACAAAATATTTTACCCTTTGAATGGTGTAATGCAATGGTTTCCACAGGGCCCAGGGTAGGGAAGGGTCCCCAAAAGCATGTCATTTTTTGTTTGTTTGTTTTTTGTCTCAGTTGCATTTTTCTTTTGTTGTAATAAAATAAATTGGGGTTGAGAAAAGTTCTTGAGAGACAATTATGCCTGACATCTGAGGGCCCATCATTGTTCACAAGTCAAGTCATGTCAAGTTGCTAACAAATAAAACAAGTGATTTCAATATGCAGTTAATGTATTTTCTTAGTGTCATAAAATGTTTCGAGAGGTTTGTGGAATTGGTCTGGAAGTTATTGCAACTGCAAACCGTACTATATCATAATATAAGCTACACATGATATTGGCAAGTTATTGTTAGGTTTATGTAGAAACCATACCAACCAACCAACCACTGGCAAAAATGAATGAAAAAAATAACAATAATAACAGAATTTGCTGGAGTGAAGAAATCATATATAAAATTATGTATTAGGGGCCCACTGAGAAGGTTTGTACCTGGGGCCCTGACTTTTGTGCCACGGCCCTGCTGAAAAGTCCTCAAAATATGGCCTGTAACAGAAAGCTGAAACCCATACAGTGCACTTACACTTCATCTGAGGCATGGGCCGGCTTGTTCATCCTATAGCCCCTCTTCAGAGCATTGTAGAACAGTTCGTTCATGGGCAAGTCTGGGTATGGCGTTCCTCCTGTAGATAAAGATGCATATTAATTTGTACAGGAAAACAGATCTTAATTGTCCTGGGCTTTGCAATGAAACCATTTATTCTGACCCAAATAGAGGATGGAAATGATCTAAAAGTCCAGTGACTCTCAGGTCTAAACCGAGCAGCACAGAGGAGCATTGGTAGTGGTGCACAGAGGGAGGATTGTGAGTTTGTTTTTGGGTGTTCAGTGGATACTGCAAATGCACTCAACTGTCTTCTTTTTATGGTAGTCTGGCAAAATCGTGGGAAGAAGGTTTAAAAAAAATAAACAAAGAGAGGGCTCACAATACCCTCAGCAAGGAAATGCTGATTTAAAAGCTTGACTGTGCCTAACGAGATTGAGTCCTCATGAGTTTTCATACGCCTGTGCTCATGTTATGTATTGTCCGTACTTACACATTTACTGGTCAGAGATTTTGTATTGTTTAAAATACCTGCAAACACAGCAGAATCTATAGTAAAATCTAAATGTTTATTGTAGCCTACGGACATGAGAATAGATTGATTTTCCTTGCCTTGCTAATCGGATGTGCCCCAAGCCCCAAACTAGAGTAATAAATTACCCGATATGCTGAGGTTTAGGTCAGGAAACCATACCAGGTTTAAGGGCATTACACTTTAGAAAGTATTTTAAAGCAATATGTGATGAGAGTGTGACTAACCCAGGGTGAAAATCTCCCATAGAAGGATGCCATATGACCACACGTCGCTTAAAGTTGTGTACAAATTATGGAAAATGCTCTCTGGTGCCATCCATTTCAGGGGCAAGAAGGTCTGGATGGGGACAAAACACAAGTGCAGTTCATATAAGATGAACTACTTACTTGGGCAAAGTTCAAGCAGTGAACAGAGTATTTATTGATGATTTCTACAGTAGATTAATACAGTAACCACCAGCACCACTTACACTGCCTTTGGAGATATAGTTGGAGTCATGCATAATGTCCCTGGCAAGACCAAAGTCACAAATCTTCACCAGCTTGCCTTCGCAGATTAATACATTTCTGGCAGCAAGATCGCGATGGACACACTGCAAAGGCATAAACAGAAAATCAAAACATCCAATAAATACACTCTATTCATTGAAGCTAACGACTTGATTATGATAGGAAACTGTGAGTTTAATGATTTTTATACATTTTTGGATGCGAGGAACTCCATGCCCTTGGCCACTTGGAAGCTGAATCCCAGTAAGTCGTTGTAGGTGAGAGCAGGAGAGTCACTGATGACCAGGTCCAAACGGCCACCCCCTAAAACGATCATAAGACAGAGGAAGGTGAGTATGTTTGTGTGTGAATGAAGTCATTGTGTGCTACTGGAAAAAAAAACTGTCTGTCCTGTGACTATGTTAAACTAATACCCATAAATGTAGTACCATTAATGTCTACATCCTCTTATTCCTTTGATCAAATAGAAAACTGTGCACTTGACTTGCAAAGAACAAAAAATACAAATTTGTCTTGGAAAATTTTCCAGCATTCTTTGGTAGTGACCATATGTCCGGCGTCTGTCTGTCCAGTAGATGGACTGTTGGGACTGTACTTTTTAAAATTTCCCCATCCCATACATTTCCACACTTTTCAAGGCACTTTGTCGAATGTTATGATCCACAATTGAGTAGAAATAGTTATTTAATAAGTGTCAGTATATGACTCGTTCCACAAGGGCAGTATTAAGACTTTCCTGTGACAAATCTGTCTGTTGTTTGTCATGTTTATCTGTGATAAGTGATTTGTGAACAGTGCTTTCAGCATGATCCAATTTTACATATTTGATTACAAGTTGTATTTCTCTTTTTTCTAATGTCTTGGTTTTGACTGATTGTTTTGTGCTTGTTACATGTCCTGCTTTCTGTGTTCCCATCAATTTGCCAAAGGAACTGCAGACGAAAATTACACTGCATGGCTAACTCTGTTACATTTACATGCTGCACAAAATGAATGTGCATTGTCCCATATTAAATCACATTAAAAGGGTGTTGATCCAAATCATGTTTAAAGGGGCTGTACCCATTTTTTCCCATGTTATAAAGCCACAGATGTTTTGTAAAAGCAGCTCTTAGGGTGAAATTCAGACCAATGTCTGCAGTTTGCATCTAATTATGGAGTGTCTTGTTTTCAGCGAAGGAGGAAGTGCGTTGTTAGTATGTTACAATTTGTTAGCTTTACTGTCATGATCAACTCTGCTCTGGCCTCTGAAAGCTGTGAGAAGTGCTTATAAACCCATCGCAGTGAATGATTAAGATGCCTTACTTTACATACATTATAAAGTGAGCAATAACTTTGTTCGGCTGCAAACAATTCTGTTTTTCACATTTTTGGAAAATAAAATCAGGTACAGCGACTTTAAAGCAATAGGGATTATTTATCGTGTTTTTTGTGTAGATTTAATATATATTTGACCATATAATATATTTTTGTATTCTTTTTGTATTGTATTTTGTATTCTTAAAAACATATTTCCACAATACACACCTTGCTCTTGGTAGATGTCCTGTTGATATGTGGCCTCGTATGGAGAAGGCTGGATGTCTGCGTATTTAATGGTGTCGCTCTGCTCGTGCATCGGGACATACATGGACGGCTCGTCTTTAGTCATGTCCATATAGCCTCCATCGCTCTCACTTCCGAAAGACACATAGCTGAGGGGCATACATAATGTGTGAAATGCAATGACCTACATGTAGATTTCTTGACGGAGCCTGAACACATCCAACATATAAAGAGGAAACACATCTGAGAGTCTCTCGATAGTGACAAAGCCCCCGTTTTCACACAAAAATAAGGCTCATTGTGTCACGTACCCTTTGCGCTGGCTGAGTGGGGTGCTTCCTCTGGAGATGAATGAGTCATTGTCCTGGTTTTTCTCAGCGTAGTATTGAAGGAAAGTGTGCTTGTTCCTGTGCAGGTAGTCAACCAGGTCTCCATAACGACAGTACTCAGTCACCAGATACAGAGGGCCTGAAATGTTGAAGAATACAATTATACAAAGCTTAAAGTGCATTTGACAGATTCTCTTATTTTCAAATCATTGCTTTGTTTGGTGAGACAGTCCACGGTGTCAATATTTATCATAGTTTTACATCAGTCAAGTGACAGTTTGTGAAGGAAAAAAAAACAAACAGAAAACCTCTGTCATGTCATCAATAACCAACATTTCACCAAAACTGCAGGAACAATTTAAATGCGACAGACATTGTTCGGACAAACAATTAGTTGACAAAATAAAGGCATTATCAGGCATTACTTTTGTGTAATTTATATGGATTTTAACCCTTGTTTACAATGTGGTTGCTAGGTAACAGTTGTAGGATTACACTGCAGCTGCTCATTACTTCAACCAGGAAGTAACATTATAAACTAACACAAAAATCGTTAAACTGGGTAGAAATAGGCACATTTGTTGGTTAAATATTTAATATAATCAGGTTTAAGTGAAAAGTGTTGTCTAACCTGTCATTGTCAGTTTAAGACGAATTACATTTGTCGACGACACATTACATACATTATTATACAGTAAACAACACTTGAAGAGTAAAACTATTGAAAATTGCAATACATTTGAAACTTGCATAACATGTAAGTATGCTTTGAGTAAATAATGCATTATGTTTTTTATTAACGTTGTTGGAGGATAATGCTCAAGTTGCGGCAAATACAATGACCTTAAATACATTCTGAGCTAAAGTCGCTGTGCATCAAATCAGATAAAATGAAGCTTGCATGTCTCTCCCTATATAGAAAATCATGGGAATTAATTTATTTGAGAATAAAAGTATCTATTACAGACTGTTCATCGTGACTAATGACATTTTCTGTCTTTTAAGACAGAATGGTCTTTGTACAATTACACGCCCAATTTGCCCTTGTGACATTTTTAGAAACTAAACTTAAATTTAACATAACTTGTCTGTGTTAACACTATCTGAACAACTCAAACTGAATGTTCAAATCAATAAACAGTAGTTTTAAGATGTGACTTGATTTTTTTTTAATACCTAAATGAAACTAAATGAAAAAACAGTACTATTAAGCTCATGGGCATGCAGCGTATCAATGGAGACCATACATTAAAACATATAAAACATTCAGCTGTTACAACTGGGCTAAGTCTGACTGTAGAGGCAAAAGTAGAGAGCGTCTCCCTTTCAAATACAGAACATTTCAGAGGGTTCAAAAACAAGCGTATGTTTAAGTGGGGTAATTTATTGATCATGAGGCTGACCGTGTTTGGTGCAGGCTCCGAGCAGGTTCACTATGTTGAGGTGTGGTCCTAGATGGCTCATGATCTTCAGCTCAGACATCAGCGCCTGCGTTTCGGACCTACGGGCTGTAGCTAAAGAAAAAAAGAGGCGTGAGACCAATTCAGACCCGGGACAGGACTCATAGAGCGCCTCGGCCAAATGGCTCAATGCCCCGCTGGCACAAAGCTGAATCCAGTCTGGCAGAAAAACTAAAACTCAGCTTGATGAGGCCTTCGCTGTGACGTTTGTGAAATATTCATCACCACACAGGAATATAGCAAAGGTGTCAAACTAATTTAAAGGCTTTTCAGGGGGCTACTCAAGTCAATATGAACAATTGAACAAAACACATTAAATCATGGGGCTTTGTTTTTGTCTTACATTTCAGCATTTTGACTGCCACTTTTGTGCTGGACTGGGAATGTGTGAGACCGTACGCAGTTGCCTCGACCACCCTGCCAAAGGCTCCAGACCCGAGTGTGCGACCTGTGAAACCAACCACAGATCATTGTACGACGATATGAATGAACCACACAACCTGAGGAGCTGTCATTTAAAATGTTCTACGCAGTAAACTACAGACCACACACATTTTAAATCATTACAGTACATTATGGCGACTATGAAGATAAGAACAAGCCTTTACTAATCATGTGTAATGTTCCTGTACTTGTTCAGAACTGCTTCTACATTAGCTGTGATCAAAAAAATGTCAGAAAAATTCACCTGTCTTCGCTGTGCATATTTCTTGCTTCAAACCACTCAACACTTTTATTTTTTTAATTTACACCAAAATTTAAATACATCTTCATCTTTAGAGTAAGGACTCACCCAGCACCAGATGATCCCGCTGCATTTCCCAAATCAGATCATAGGGCAAATGAATGGGGTCAACATAGATGTATTCATGACCGTCTTGACTTACGGACTCTATAACCTTCCATCTGATTTCATAACGTGGTTTCTGGGGACAAAAAAACAACAACAGGTTTTATAGTGTAAAAACTGTAGTAATTGTAATCGTGATCTGGATTATAGATATTCTACAACACATATAAAAAGACACTTCTGTAAAAAGACTGTGGGATTATCAAAATGTAAAAAAAAGAACTGTTTCTGATTTTTATCATTTAGGCATGCAGCATTTTGTTAATTAAGTATTTAAAAAATCTCAATGCACAACAGAAATAATGTTTGACTATTCGACTAATCTGAAAAAAAGTATCACTGACTAATTGACAACTAGTTAGCAAGTTAGTTAGTTGTATTTGTTAGACTTACCTTTCTCCACACAGCAATGAGAATAATGAAGGACATGATAATGATGACAACAAGGGCTAAAACTGCAGCCAACACTGCCACCTGGGAGAACAACGCTGCAACACAACCAGAGAACAGCCTTGAGTCGCTCTTAAGTACCACACAATACAAAAATAGAAAATTCACATTTGCAGGCATTAATTGTCTCTTATTAATTCAGAATGAGTGATGCTGTAATACTGAGATGCATCAAACAATACTAAATTTAAATTGTGCACAAAAGTGAGGATAATAATGGA
This sequence comes from Rhinogobius similis, assembly GCA_019453435.1. NCBI lineage: Eukaryota > Metazoa > Chordata > Actinopteri > Gobiiformes > Gobiidae > Rhinogobius > Rhinogobius similis. Next base: position 21,109,123 of record CM033630.1, on the reverse strand, counting down.
ATATTATATTTTAAATCAAACTGAAAAGGGTATTGATTCAGATTTGAAGTTACCAACAAAAATTATAGCAAATGTAAATGACAACGTAGGGTAAGAGACAAGCTAACTGACAGCAACTTAACTTAACTTTAAAACTGATTTTAAAAAAACATTGTCCCGATTTCCTTTTTCTACAATAACTTTGAAAAGTACAAATCTGAAAATGCTTTAAAGTAGTTGTTGCTGTTTAGAACTTCACGATTTACTTGTTAATTAGGAAAGCGACTTACTGCTGGACACTAGTTTGACGTCTCTTTTGTCGGTGCGTCCTGCTTGGTTGGTGGTCTCGCAGCGCACCATCACGTGCTGCGGCTTGTGGAAGGTCACCTGGCTCCACACCTGGTTCACTTTCCGGGCCTCGCTGTAGCTGGCGTTGGTCTGGACACTCAGCACCTCTGGCTCTGGGACCAGCGGCTGCCATACTGCGGTCCGGTTACTGCACCTGTGATACCATCAGTGCGATTACAAAGTTGTACAACACCATTCTAAGTACATATATCTACACATATAACTATCATATACTTTTGTTGGTGTCTGAAAATAGATGTTATACTGAGGGCTTAGTCAGCTCAGAGCTGTATAAAGTCGAGTTTCTCTGGCCAGCTCCATAGATCAAAAATGACTTTCGAATGGAAGTTCAAACGTCTTGATTTTTAAAAGTGTCAGAATGACTATCTTTGAAACTTTTTCTACAACGGTTTCTGAAAATGTTTTTATGTTTTTTGTTTTTTATTTCTCATGATTTAAAGCTTCTTCTAAATAATAAAGCAATACAGTTTCTCTACAATAAATCATCAGCGTCAGTCTTCATGTCCAAACTATGGCTGAGAGGCCAAATGTGGCCTTCAGACCAGTCTCTCTCAGCCCTCAGGCTTAATGGTGAATTGCCCAAATTACAATGAGCAGTACATTCATTTGTTTATAAAGAAATATAGCTTGATGAACGAAAACATTTACTGTGTCCTATTAATTTTCTAAACATGAATAAAGGTCTGATAAAAGGTCTTTACTTCGTCTGTGTTTTTTAATTTCTCCAGCAAACTAAGATCCATAAATATCTTTGATTCTTCCTCTTGACTCACTATTTGGCAACTCAACATGCTTCAAATAATCTCTCTACTCTGCTACTCCTCTAAATCGCTGAGTACAACTCCTCTCAATCACTCCTGTGCAAATGTTCAAACCTATCACGAATGTAAGATCAACAGCGTGTTCAAAGCGCCCCCTGGTGTGCACATAGTGATAACGAGAGCCACTAACTTGAGCATACTGTCGCAGCTGTACCACCGGATAAACGGAGTCGGGACGCCTTCAGCCAAACATGTGACCAGGTGCCGTTTCCCAGGGAGCGGGTGATCACTGAGGTCTTTAATTTGAGCGGGAACTGAACACAAACAATCAAAACAACAGACAATAAGCAAAAGGTCAAAAAAAAAAAAAAAAGAAGAAGAAGGATTTGTAGACATTTTCACAATTCACCTTGCACCTCCAAGTCAAAAGTAATTTCCTTAGTGTCGTCTCCATTAGTAACAAGAGCAGTGTAGAGTCCTTTCTGCTCCGTCCGCACTCGAACCAGGGTGAGAATACTGACATATCTAAGAAAAAATGCACAAAACATAACATTAGACATTTGTGATTGCTTTGGGTCGTTCCGGTGTTCGAATTATTTGACTGCTCTATATTTATGTAATGAAGCTGATGCAGAAACTAAAGCTTTAACAAGTATTTTCTTTGTCTTCGTAAACATTTTGACATTGCTCGGGCTTTGAAGTGCTGAAAGAGTGCTGCCCTCTGGAGAGTCTAGTGTTTCTGCTTAAACAGACGTCTTCTGGTGATGACTGACAAACCCCGACACCTCCGGGGCTATCACCTTCACGCAGTTTCTCTTAAATTTAATATGTTGTGATGTGCAGCTTTTATCGCCGATCCCAACAGTCTGAAACCCTCACCTGATCTCCTGCTCTTGTCGAGTGATGATGGTTTTGTCTCCTTTTATCGCCGAGCCGCCTTTCCTCCAGGAAACCTGAGGAGGAGGATAGGCCTCGATCTCAACTCGGAGCTCCACATTTTCTTGCAACTTCGCAGAAATGTTTAGCTGTTGAGCGGGTTTCACATTCACAAAACCATGATCTGGGAAAACATAATTGGATGTTGTTAAATGTAAATGGTATCTTTTGTGCACAACTATCCTTATGTTAAAGTATCCTCTAGCTATTCTAAAGTTAATGAAATATAATAACTACTTTCAACTTAAATGACACTTATTGTATGGTCAATATAAGCTGTGGTCCAATGTGTTTATTATATATACTTAATTAACTTCTTTTTTTTTTTTTTTTACTTTTTTATTGCTATGTTATGATTTTCTTTGCTTTGATTTTACTTGTTTTATTTTAGGACAAGTAAGCTCATATTGAGCACTTTACTGTACCTTTTGCTGTTTTTTTTGTTTTTTTTTGTTTATCGTTTTGTGTTTGTGCAGCACTTTGGAAACTGTTTCTGGTTACTTTTATGAATGAAGGAATTTCATGGAAGGATGAGTGACAGCAGTGTGAGGCATTGAGAAACAGAATAAATGATGCTAAAGAAAGAATTCTGTCCAAAAAGACAAAACAAATAATTGAAATGAAAAGACATTTTGAATGTTTAGAAATGTGGAAAAAAAAAGCAGCTGCAGAAAGGAAGGAAAAAGAAAGTGAAAACAGAAAAAAATTGAAAACCATTTCCATTACCATTTCAAGACACACAACTAGATTTATCTGCACTCTTCTGTTTTAAAATATTTTATAATGATTTTGTATGACTTAATCCGTTTTGTGATTTTAATGTCATTTTATTCTGTTATGTTATGTTACTTTGAATTGCCTTGAATTTTATATAAATAAAATGGATTTGAATATTTGATGGAGCACATCTATTTAAATCCAATTAAAATGCTCTATAAAGTTGGTAGTATTATTGCAAATGTATTAGAGTTATTTTACTGAGTCACACATATAGTACACCACCACAGTTCAACATCTGGGCACAGACATTATCTCCTTTTTCCACTAAGCTCCAGTAAAGCTCACTAAACCATTCTTTAGTGTCTGCACAGGGCATGAGAGCAAAGATATTTAAGGCTTTTGTAAACATAACACAGCTCACTGCAGATAGAGTAACCAGTAGCTCCTAAATGCAGACAGACAGAGCAAAGACTGTATAAGACCTTCTCTACAGAGTTACCTGACTGCTGGATTCAGTGGCCAGAGTTATAATATTAGGTGTATGTTTTCTTTGAAGGCCTATATGCTATACCAAAATAAATCTCTGCATTGTACTGTAATATTCGAGAACAGTGTTGTGTCAAACGTTTATGCCATGCTCTGAACAGAAATAAACCGCTGTGGACTTCATTTCCTTTCAAAAATCATTGGCCAGAGAAAGTTTATATAAAGTTGAGCCTTTCTCTGCCGGAGTATCAAAATAATAATCCACCCGGGATGAGTTTGTTTGAGTTGGTGTGCGTCTTACCCAGCACGGTGATGTTGATGCTGTTCGAGGCGGTTTGGTCCTGCACCCCTTCGTGGACGTGACACTTGTAGTTTCCGCTGTGAGCGACAGAGGCTCGAGGAAAGATGAGGCACGAGCGCATGTTCATAGAGGAGAGCACGTCGGTCAACGGCTCCACCTCAGTCAGCTGAAAAAGACAAACTGAAATGATGTACACGGCACCTCGATATGATGCTCTTTTGTAGGAAAACATAATGAACTCATTAGCATTGTTTCCATAATACAGTATTTAATAATATATACGTCTATATATATTGTAATAATGTCAAAAGTGTGTCAAATCCTTTCTTATCAAGGGCTGTGTACATAAAACAGTGCATAGTTAAAATAGGTACATTTAGCACAATTTAGACTGAGCCACAAATCTTTATTTAGACTCAAAACCTCAATGGAACACAATAAAATGTTTGATATTAGGGTTATAAAGGTTTATAAAAAGATTGTTAAAGGAAGATTTATAAGCTAGCATTAAAAAGTACAGTTTATGGTAATCTGGGCTAATTCAAAGAAAGCTTGGGCCACAGTTTGAACATGCCTTAAAGTTCTTCTTCTGACCAAAATAGATCACATTTTGTTTTTCAAATATTGTAGTCTGTATTGTATGTTTTAAAAGGTAACGGAATATAAAAATACTCTTTGATCAATCCAAATCTAGTGTGATGACATAATATTTCAGTGTGTGTATTTATATTGATCACGAGTCAATAACGAGTCAATCTGAAGTTCAGTTTTAGCACAGCCTTCATTACACATCACTTGCACAGAGCGGATCAAATTTAAGGTGTGTCTCTACATCTTGATGCGATTTGGGTTCGGCCGTGAAGGCCAAGAGTGATCCTGGAGGGAAAGCGTAACAAAAGCCCTTGTTCTCTGCACTCCCACTCACCTCTCTGTTGGGGATATCCCAGGAAAAGTACACCAGCTCCACACCGTGCACCGTGCAGTTCACCGTCAGCGGCTCTCCCTCCTTCAGGACTGTTTTGGACGCGTTGATGTAGGCATCGATGGTCTCTGGGACTGAGATGAAGAGAGCAGAAAAGGTTGAACTGATAAATGCTTCGCTCACAGGCTTCATTAAATAGGACAATATAGTGTGAAATGAGGGAAAAGAGCAAGGACAACATTTAGCAAACTGTTGGAGCCGGAAACCGATCTCACAGCCATATATGCCAGCACAGAGCCTGGCACAAGCACTAATGCTTAGACCACTCAGCCACCAACCAATTCTACAAGCACTCATAACATACAACACATAAAAATAAAAGCCAAATATGAATATCTCAATATTTTTTGGCCATTATCTCAATGAAAATATTCAGACGATTCAGATTTATGGTTAAAAATACTGACAAATGTTGCTTTTAGGGTTGAAGTATTGCATAAAACACAATGCAAAAAATATCAACTTTCCATTACATTTCCATTGTTTTTCCCCAGGAGTCACGCTTAATTTTTTTTTACTAATTTTGCATCATTTTTAATAGTTTGTTTTTTAGAGGATACACTCAATATTAAAATGTTTCATATCTCCAAAACATCAATAGCGATATGACACATTTTTTTATTTATCTTCCAGCTCTGATAACACATACACCAGAACTGACAAAGCTGTAAGAGTTCATAGGCAAAACAAACTCACATTTAAAAACACTGCTTTTTGTCTTCTTATTAAATGTCTAAAAGTATGCTCATACCTGCAACACTGGAATAATGATGACAAAAATTGTTCAAATGAATTACTTTAGACACAAGGAGTCAGTGCAATGTTCAGACCTTGGAATACTCATGTGTACTTTAAGAGGAATAATATAATTCACAAAAGACATCTTTGCTTTGACCACTTCATGATTTATTCTCAGCTATTCAGATAAACTTCAGATTCTTAAATAAACGAACGCTACTATGTCATTACACTCACAATGTAGCTATCCCCTGATCCCACCACTCACCCACAATACTGAAGACATAGAAGGCCTGGGACTCCTTCACCTCGCCGTTCAGCTCTCCACGGCACACGTACGTCCGGTCCTCCAGCAGTCCCCTGTACCCCTCGCTCGGGTCGTACACCCCCCTCACAGGGACATCGGTGTCCTTCTCAAACAGGGACACACTGATGTTGGGGTTGGTCACCAGGCAGGGGATGGTGCTCTCCTCGCTGGTCTTAGTCACCATACCATGAGAGGTCTCGATGAACCACACGTCAGGGTCTGGAAGGAAAGGACAATCAAGAAGACTTTAGCATAAAATACAATCAATACCATAGAAGACGTGGCATTATTAATCATTCACTCCATTTGAACACTCTGGGACAAACTGACGACCAAAACTAAACCAAAATATGAATGGATGCAACGAGCAAATCACTAATGCTACAATCATTCAACATGATTTCCTCCACATAAAATTCTGCATAAAAACGACTCACCCTGTAGTTTACTTGTGTACAAACATGTTCTGAAATACGTAGTTTGTCAGTTCATATTTCATAAAACGTCAACTTTGAACATGAATTCAATAATTAAAACACTTAAAAACACTCCCTACTTGATTTGAACCCTTCATGGTCGTCTCTGAAAAAATGTTGAATATGCGCTTTGACTGCTGTACCTAATTATGTCAAGTTAAAGACTTTTTCCACAAGGTTTATTCACAGAAATAGAAACATTAATGGTGTTTGTTTTAGCTGTGCTCATAAAAGTAAGACAAATAGTATCTGACATATTTTCACAGGGTATTTAACAAAAAAGTGACTTATCTGATTACATCAAACCAATCTTAAAAGGTGTTTGTTCAAGAAGAGTTTTCAATTAGCGCCTGATTTAAAATACTTGTCATGCAAATTAAGGCTCTTTCTAACCATCACCAGAAATCACAATCACACAAACAAGCTGGTGGAGTGTCTTGCCCAAAGAAACAACAGGGCAAAGGAATCTTTTACATTTGGCTTGATAACTACCCCGGTTTGTGTTTTGGCCTTGTAGCTCCTGGTCAATTTCAATTTATTGTACCTGGCACAAATACAAGAACTTCATGGCTTTCTCCCGTCAGTCGATCGATGCAGAGGTAAACACCACTGTGCTTCCAGCTCACATCAAAGAGGGTCATCACGCTGGTCATGTCAGCATTTTGGACAATCTGGAAGCTCCTTCGGCCATGTTGAACCTGATCCACTTGGAAGTAAGGGACGTCCTCTCTCTTAAACTCCCAGGCCGTCTCCTCTGATCCCGAACACGTCAGAGTCAGAGAGGAACCCGGGTCCAGGATGAACTCTCGGCCGGCTGGGGTGATCTCCAGGCAGGGCAGCCCGGGACACAGATACAGAAGAGCTGTGGTTTACAAAACAAGAAAGGGGGTCACATTTGAGGGCACAGAGGCACCGGGGAGGGCCAAAGGTTACGACAACAAGACAGAGCAGAGGAGGAGGCACAAACGATGAAGGATATGAGCTGTTTGGGGCAGTAATGATGCAGTGGCAGTGACAGATGTATTAGAAATGACAAGAGAGCAGAGGGACTCCCACTGCCTCGCACTTCAAAGCTCTGGACTATCTCGAAAGATAACTAGCTCAATGTGCTGGCAATACTTTATCATTAACAACACGCACAAAGCATTGGAGGATTGATGGTTAGTAACTAGTTACCATTTGTTGCTTACTAAGCATGCCAAATTTAAAGCTGCCTTACCCAACTTTTTTTCTTGTAAATGAGTAAATTTAGTTTTACCCTATAAAAGTTATTGTAAAAGCTGTACTTTGTGACAAAATCAGAATACTAAACATTGTCTGCATAAACTTGTAAATCATTTTATCAACCGCAAACTTGAAAGAAAGAGTGTTGCAATATGCAGTTGTGGATGAGCACTGAGCACTCCGTCTGAAAAAGCTGTTAGAAAACTGTGCTTGTGCTTCAAAAAAGTATGCATAAGAATAAAATGTGCCTCGCTAGACAGATTTAAATACCTACTTCCCCTTTTGCGCTTTGAAAATCAGCTACTCCAGCTTTAGGCTGAGACACTACAGGTAAAACTCTTTATTTTTTTTTTTTTTTTTGGTTTTTTGGTCCATTTGCTCTCTCAACACATAGGCTTTCATTTCAAACTTGTCCAATCTGCTCCTAAAAATATAGATCTATGGGACATTGTAACTTCAAAGGCTGTTTTCTTTAAATGCATTTTTTTCCTCCTAGGGACATAAAGATCAACCTTAAAGTAGATCACACACACACCAAACTTTACAATCTTGGACTGAACAAGATTTTGATGAAACGTACTGAAGGATTTTTTGATATCTGATTCTAAAATGGATTTATTGAAGTTAAAAAAAAAAAAAAATTAAAAAAAGAGCCGAAATTTGAATTTTTAGGACAATTTTCAGTCCAATCTAGAACTAAATAAGAAATCCAAAATCCCCTCAGTAAAGTTGTTTGTAACTAATATGTGTACAAAATGCACCAAGAAATTTAAACCTGGTTCTGTCCATTTTTCAGTTTTATATGTCCCAGATATGTGTATTTTTGGCCATTTTTACACATTAAATGCCTTATTTCTACATGAAAACATGACATGCTGAAAAACTTCTATTTTATATTTTTTCTTACATTTTGTGAGTAAACTACAGGAGAAGTTTAAAATTAATATCTTTAAATTTTAGACGATTTTATTTCACCTGTAATGTAGTCAACGTAATGACTACATTGAAGTTTATTTTACTTTATTTAAAGGTTTTACTTTAAAAACAGATACTCAAATCCTTCTGTGGCTGTATTAGCACTTAAAATAGTTAAATCCTGAGTGTTAAATCCTGAGTGTTTTATCTTATCAGTGCAGTGTTTTCTACATGAAAACATGACATGCTGAAAAACTTCTATTTTATATTTTTTCTTACATTTTGTGAGTAAACTACAGGAGAAGTTTAAAATTAATATCTTTAAATTTTAGACGATTTCCTATTCACCTGTAGTGTCTCAACGTAATGACTACATTGAAGTTTATTTTACTTTATTTAAAGGTTTTACTTTAAAAACAGATACTCAAATCCTTCTGTGGCTGTATTAGCACTTAAAATAGTTAAATCCTGAGTGTTTTATCTTATCAGTGCAGTGTTTTCAGTGAGTTCTTACCAAGAACAAAGACTGCAACATGAAGAGTGGACGCTGTCACACTCCTCATGGTGGATGTCCCCAAGGCACTTTGTTCTGAAAAGTAAATAAACAAAAATACATCATTATATTTTATTCACTAGCAAATTAACCAACACCTTTATGGTTTTCCTGTAGTGACATAATAGATCTGCTCCATTACTTTCAAGATCCAATGGTTAAGTAAGAGTAGAAAGATAGTCTATAATGATAATGATCTGAATTGTAATCTAAAGATAATCTTTACATTACAAAGTTAAATTGTATATCATGTCTTTACAGATTACAACAAACAATCATAAATAGCTTTTATATAACATAAGCTGATGTAGTGAGTGCATTAGAAGAGTTTGATGCCTCGCTGCACTCAGACAGAGCGACAATGTCTGTCTCTCTTTGTTTCTATTGGCTACAGCGCTGCCCACTCAACTGATCACTGTCCTGCATTCTTACTGGAAACAATGACACATCCAAGCCTCCATTCCAATGAATTAATCACTTTTGGTGAAAACGCAAGTAAAAGAAATGAGAACACAAAGTGCTAACACAGGGAGTTTTGGTAATGCTAAAAATATCATATTGTATGCCAATGCCAGATCTCCGTAAAGCTTCAAGGTCTAAGATGACTACACTGACTTCACATTTACCCAATGTTAGCAAAGTGTAATGTAACAGCAAAGTAAGGGAAGAGGGGAGTTGTTATGTTTGGGACGGGGGTGAGGGCCTGCAGCACCCAGATGTCTGGAAACAGTTAGGGATGGATCACAGGCCCGTTTCAGGGTGGGAGAAAGAGAGAGGCGGAAGAGCTGGTCTTGGGAAGAGCGAGGGTGGAGGAGGAAGTCAAGGAGGAGTCCGTGGAAAATGTCCAAATGCATCTTGAGAATGGTACCTCCTAAAGTTTATGTGATAATGAGAGCCAAATTTATACGCTCTATTTTAAGACCTTGGATTAAGTTTGAGTATTGTGCAATTTAGGCTGTGGGGGAAAGTAACGAAGTACCATACTTAAGTAACATTTTACAGGGGATGCTTTTTACTTTTACGTCACTACAAAGAGCAAGGATCTGTACTTTTTACTCCACAACATTTTTAAACAGGACTGAAAAGTAAAAAGCACTTTTCATAAAGGTTTGAGAGCTGTTGGATGACCATGACGACATTCTGCCTGAAGATTTTGAGTTGAAGGTTTGGACAAAAAAACATAAATAAAAATAATATGTTAAGTTACTGATTCCATTGCTTCCATTGACCAAAAATCAGCACATATATTTAACACGATTTAGTTTAGTTGTCAATCTGCAAATGTACTTTGACTTCAGAAATAAATAAATGTATACCTCAAATGTGAGCATTTACGTGTTTCATTTGGCCTGGAAAGAGTTATTGTTCAGTTTTTGTTTTGTTTTTTTTTGTCCGTGATCTAAATGTTTACGTCTGATGTGAAGAGGTAACCCAAACCAGATACAGATTTAAGTTGTCCTTCTATATTAACTGCCTTCAGCATTTCCGTTTCCAAAATGAATTCTCGAGTTTCTCCAAAAACATGTTTCCACCCCCACCTTCTGTTTCTAATAACATGCATCAATGAGAAGGAATGAGACACAGAGTGACAGCGGAAAACATAGAGGGTGAGAAATATTTGCTCCTCAGTGTAACACTAATTCAAGCAGAATGCATTTGCGCCAAAGGACAGGAAATAAAACATACACATCAGTAGAAATAACTCGCACCAAATTCAAACACACAGCCACTTTATCTTTCTTTTTCTTTTTTTTTCCTTTTTTGACTGCTTGAATGTGTACAGTCCACATTCCCACAGTGCTGCACTCAAACTTTCCCAGGACAGTCGATACACTTGGGACGTCCGTGTGATGATGGCGAGAGCGGGAGGGTCACTTTGTCCCCAAGGACCCAGGACCAACAACACGGGACAGGCCGAGATAGGAAGACGTACATCAGCACTTGTGAGGGTCAGAGGAGTGAGGGACAGCAGCCGCCGGCACTGACGCCAACGCCATGTGTCACTTACAAGAACACACTAATCTCAATGTAATCGGCCGCCAAACTTGTACTAACATTGAAAAATGTGGATGTGTTATGAGATAAGTGAATAAATCAGGGTTGATATCATGCACTTAATCAAAACAGTAACAATGAATTAAGTTTGGTTTTCTCAACAGAGAAAATGAAAACAGAGGTGGGTAAAGTATCCAAATATTGTTGTATAGACAGTACAAATACCATTACTTTCTGAAGTAGAAGTACAAAGTAATATCTGAAGGAGCAGTGCAAGAAACATGCATGTTCAAATCCTTTAATATTGTCAATATAAAGCTTTTGTCATTTGTAGATTTACTCAGAGTGAGAAGAAGAACCATCACTTTTACTCAAGACAGAAAACTGTACTTTATTAGAAAATGACTTAAATAAATGTACAAAAATAAGCTTAACTGAGAACTAACCAACTCTGAACAAAGAAAATCTAGCACCAGAATTGCCTAAATATAAGAGGCCATGAAGTAAAGTAATTTCACGAGCAACACTCACAACACTTCCTAAGGTGATTGGCGCTTCTTACAGTCACGTGTTGGTACATTTCCTCTAAAGAAAAACAAAATACATTTCTCCAAACTAAAGGCAGACGGGTAAGAATAGTCATGTCACAATACTAAAAATTCAAAACTTTAATTCTGAGGAAAGGGCCTGATACTCAATAATGACCACTTACTTTTTTAGACAATGGACTGTAATTTTCAACAGAAACTAAAACTAGTTAAGTAAAGGTTCAGTTTTGTCTTATTTATGTGACTTTTCCCACTATCAATACTTAATCGAATGAATATCTAGTATTGATCCTAGTTTTAGATTTTTTTATTATCTGGGTACTGATTTTAGATGATGTTATGGCCATAAAGATATCATTTTGTTGTCATCTTTACAATCTCTGAAACATGATCCAAGTGCTGACTGTTACAATCGGAGCCTCTGGTCTGTTTGTGTTAGTGATGGCACAGTAATCTCCATAAACTTCTATCCTGCTGCAAGTTTTCCCACAGAGGCTGGGAATCGGGCGACTGATTGACCCCTCAGAGTTTTTACAAACAGGCCTGCTTCACTCGCCGTGTCACCGGCTAACGAGGAAGCCCGCGTACTCCACACACAACGGGACGCACACAACCCACGCAACGCCCAAGGACGCATTACAAGTGTAAATGCAGGCCCCACTGCAGCCTGTAATAACACAACAGGGATTATGTACAGTTTATATACTTTGATTCAAACATCTGGGAGTAATGAAGAAGTTACATCTGCAGTCAAGAGTTTATGTGACTGTGAGTGCATCCCCAGAAGAATAGAATCAATAACAAAAGCGAGAGAGACGAGGTTCTGTGATGCAGCTGGAGAGGTCCCATTTCCTGTCAGGAGTATTTCAGGGTTCGTGTGGGAGTAAGCAAGTGATGCATCAATGACAGAGCAGACCACCACCACCACTAGACTCCCAACAGGACAACAAGAGACGCCACCACAGTATGAGCAGAAACATGCAAACGGCTTTAAATAACAAGCAGGGCTGAAAGTCGCAATAACAACAACAGAAGATGAACAATGCAGAGACTGGTTAAGCAAATTACAAGCAAAGAAAAGAAAGAATGTGCTACAAAAACACTACGCAATACAAAACAGCCAATAAGAGTCTATATGTATGATGAAAATAAATATCTTGATATTTTTGGAGTGATATACCAATAACAATATTAAGACGCTATTATGTCAATCAAACAGAAATGTGTTAAAACAAATGAATAACTAAATAAATAAAACAAATAAATGTATCAGTTGAGGTTTAGATGTGAAACGTTTGTAAAATTGATCACAAAAGTGCAGAAACATCATCTTATATCATTATTTGAAAGTTTACAACAAAACTTTTTAATCATTTTTAGTTTTAATAAGCTCTTTTTAGATATTTTTTTTACTATAAATTATGTACTCAATACTCAAATCCTGCATATCTTCAAAGTAACATTTACAATACTATCTACATTTCAATGTATTGCCCACCTCTAATTAAAACTGCATGATGTAGTTGTACAGTAAGCACATTGGCTTCACACATTAGCCCACCAGGGGTTTTTGGGAGAAATTACATGTACAAACATTCAAAAGGAGAAAACACTAAAGTAAAATGTTTTTTGACCTAAATATATTAAAGTGTAAAGATGCCAAACGAAGCACAAAAGTTGCATTATACTGGCAATGTCTAAAGTGAACAGGAAGTTATAATTTCCAAAGTTTAACATTTAACAGTCATTCTATTAACTAAAGCTCTGATAAAAATGACAGAGCATGTTGTTGGGTCATGCAAGATCCAGCCTCCATCAGAACAGATCTGCACAGACTTATCGTCGTTTCAGTATTTTCTTAACTAAGACGGATGTCCAATCTCCAAACAGCAGGACTTTTGGCAAGCTTTGTGGGAAAAAAATGACCTAGAGTGTCCTGGTTTAAACAAACGTCCATTTTTATCACTTGACTTGGACACTCTGCACCCCCCCTGAGGAAAACCTTCTGGTCCCAAAGCACCAGACCCCCAATCCCTGCGCACACACTGTACTCCGCCAGAGCTGTAATAATGACTAATAAACTGCACACATGTCACCAGCACACGGCCTGAAGATGTGGGCTCCAGTAAGCAGGAAATGCTCCAGAGCGCAGTGCGTTTAATGGATATTGTGATAAGTGACATATGGTCTTCAGACTTATCTTTCAATGGGACTGTATTTACTTTTATTTATTACCTGGCATTGAGTTATTGCATCCAAAATAGAGTGCTATGACCACATGGTTGGCTGGGTAATCTTTTGGCAAAGAAGAAAAAGCTGAGGATGAAGAAAACAGTGTTTGCTCAAGACCTGGACGCGCTGGAACACAGCTGGACAAAAGGGTGGGGGAATATTGACAAAATAAAATATGGCAAAAGTTTTAGATTCTTGTGACATCAACAGTTCGTTTGTATTTTTGTAATTCATCAAAACTGGGAATGTCTTAGTTGAGTTGGACACTGACACAAAGTGACAAAGTGCAACATATTGCCACGGAAAAATATCACGATAAACGATCATGTTGAAACGACTTCATGCCACTGACACAATAAACCAAAAGCAAGAGAATCCCAGTAAATTATTTTCTAAATGTATGTTGTTAAAACACATGAGCTGTGACAAATATATAGCAGAATAAACACTTTGGTGCTTATTTCGTATCTATAATTAGTCATAGAAGTTACAAAAAATGTACACACAATAAATATTTTTACCCCAGAAATAATGTTACGGCTATTATTTATTGAATGAAAAGTCGATAAAGTGATTATTGTGGCAGCTCTGAGTTGATGTTAGAAATACATGAAGTAACCTGGAGTTTTGGAGTGACTGAACAGTTTAATCTGCCTTTTCACTTCTAAAGATGCTGTTTATTTGTACTTCTCTGTGCACATAACTGCTTTCAGTCAATTAATCGATGCACAGACCAAGTTTTAGTCGACCAAGAATTTCTTTAGACTACAGCCCTACAAAAACACCCCATGCAGAGATATGGACTACAAAAATTAGACACGAAAGTCAGAAATATATCATTGTACATTATTGTTTAGAATATTTCACTGTCCTACACGCTGATCACAATCGTCGAGAGAAAAGACAAAAGTGCAACTCTCAGAACTCTGTAACAGTATAGCTGGACGCTGCTCTGAGGCCAAACACTATCAATTTCAGCTACATTTTGGGAAAAAAAACATCAATCACCATCGTCGCTGTGTCACCGTGAGTGGTCCTACTGTAGCAGCCAAAGAGGCACTTTAACGACACAGTGGCTACACATGTTTGGGAAACTGTGATTTTGGTTAGCTGCTCTTTCAAACAGAGCAGTAAATGAGGTTTCTTTGCGATGATGGTGGTGAGGCGGAGGGAGAGCAAGGAGGAGTGACTTAAGATGTGGCTTGTGTTTGATTTGAGCTTAATTATCAGATTTTATACACGTGGAGCCGAAATGAGCTGGAAAACATTGTGATATGGAAAGACTGTAATAGCTCTTGTTACAGTCAAATAAACGTCGTCTAACGTTGAACTTTTTCCATTAAGATTGTAACTTTGCACTTCATTCAAGCCGTCGCTGACAAATTGTTTTGATTGATAGTGGAGATAGTACAACAAAAATGGTATTGATAATTACTATATTGACTTGTTCAATATATGACCGAGATAACAAGATATTTATATTTATCGTGGATGTTTTCTTTGCACTTTGGTAGGGCTGTAATCCTTTAGTCGTTTAGTCGATAAATTGTTCAATGGAGTCTTAGTCGACCAACAGTTTTATTAGTCGACTAATGTTGTTGGTTTTTTTAAAGATCAAATGGCTTCATATGGGAAAAAAAAAAGCAAAAACAAGAAGATGTGGAGTAAGTTGGCTAAAGATTTTGGAGTTCAACATAAAATACTGTGTACTGTATGTTTCCTAATACTTTTATGTATATCTCATTGTTTTTCCATGTTTTTCCAGTGCAGTTTTGAGCTTTTGAGTGCAGTTTGGGTCAGATACATGGAGATACTGCAGTTTTTATATATTTCTTTAGTCGGCTTCATCCCTACACTTTGGAGAACTTTTATGTTTGAGCTGAAATGAGTAACTTTTATGACTCATTATCCACAGTAACTACAAAAGTGATTTATTGTTCTATCTATCTATTGCAGCTAATGTTTTTTAAATCTATAGCACAGTTTTTTGAGGGGATTCTCCTGCTGCCAGTAGCATAAAATAGAATTTCATTTGTTAATGCAACAGGTAATTTGTGTCAAGTCACATTTATCAATTTGTTATAACTTTGCTCCAAATTATGAAAAGTTCTTTGGCCAGAAATAACATAAGAAATATAGTTGGAATGGAAAAACTGTAAGTCAATTCATTTCTGTAAATCCTG
Source organism: Rhinogobius similis (assembly GCA_019453435.1). NCBI lineage: Eukaryota > Metazoa > Chordata > Actinopteri > Gobiiformes > Gobiidae > Rhinogobius > Rhinogobius similis. The sequence continues at coordinate 21,093,418 of CM033630.1, read as the reverse complement.
TCAAAGTCGGTTGTCATTGTGGACTTAACTGAATGATAGAAAGTAGTTTCGCCACTGTATATAATAAATTTCAGAAACTTAAACATCACATCCTGCCATTTTTTTCCTCAGCACTTCTGCCTGTGCCCCCTCCTTATTCTCCCTCTGATCCAACTCTCCTTCTTCCTGTGTGCTCCCAAAAACTGGACGCCCCAAAACCGGTCTCTGGAGTAACAGACGCCTCCACTCGCCCGACTCCCAAACACCTCCAAAAACAGAAACAGCTGAACACAATTACGAGGTACAGCTTCAACTTACAATATTTCTTCCTGTCAAAACTGGAAGAACAATCCGTACTGGCAACATAGTACTGTGAAGTGAAATAATCCTTCATGTTTAATTTATGTACGGATCAGCAATGAAATACAGATCAGTGTCTAAACATTTTAAGATAGGGCTCTGAAAAGATAAGTTACCTTGATATAAGGAGTGTTTTAATTGCTAAAAAGGTCAAGAATAATGGAGTATAAAATGCAGATATTCAGGTTACTGTTCAGAGAGATGATTTTGGTCAGACTATAATTTTGAGGTAAAAGATTAAGATAAGGCAAATTATTGGCACTTTATTTTATGTGAAATTGAGTTTTTTGGGGCCAGATATACAACATTTTCCTTGAATTTGAAGATCCTCAGTTTTGGGTCCAAGTCTGGGCAATGTACCTTTCTTTGCAGCAAATTATAAAATGTTGTATTGTTATTCTTCTAATAAAACAAGTTTCTGTATATCTCTGAGTCATTAAAAGATACAGTATATAAATGTGATTATTGCTCATTATTCTTTGCAAATGCTTGTCTTCTTGTTTGAGCCAATCCTGATCTAAATTAATATTTTCCTGTGGTGGACTAGAGTCTGTTTTGGCTTGTCCTCTGCTTGCACTGTATGACATCAAATTCAGCCTGTTTTCGTTGGACCCACGACAGCACTAAGACCACAAACAAAGCACTTTGATGGACCCCAAAGTATAAGACTGATTTTTATGCTCCTGAAACCACTACAAGGAAACTTACAATAACAACAAGTTATTTTTAAGCAATTTTTGTTGTTTCTTGCAACAAAGTTCAGTTTTAAGACGGATTATGTAACTTTCCGGCTGTTATTTGCTTGTCTTCACAGTAGTGTTATTTCTTTGCCTTGAATGTTCCAAATTATGAATTTAAACATATATATTTCCGTGGAAACAAGCAGGCGATGCCACCAGGCCAGGTTACAGCTCAGATCTGTGGAGAGCCGATTACGCTCAGAGTAATAATGCATGTTTTTAAAGATGTTTTTAAGCAATACTAACACTTAATAAATGCAAGATAGATGAGTTTAAAGCCATACTGGTGAACATTTCAGGCAAACATCTCCATGGAGACAAGCAGGTGGTGTATCTTCCATCAGAGAAGCTACACAGTGCACTTTTAATGCAAACTTTAATACAAACCACATTTTAAATTGTGGGTTTCTTGTAAGAGCGCTCACAAGTTACTCATAAAAGACTCATGTCTCAGAGGAGAAGTCTCGTAGGAGTGGTCGAGCTCTTGGACGGAGGAAGGGATGCAGCTGCCTGTCATTCGGTGTGAGCGAGTGGGAGGAACAAACCAGATGGACCAACAGGACGCCATATCGCCAAACCACTTAGGGCGCGTTCATTTATCACAGAGTCATGACCGGCAGAAGTGACCTGTGGAAAGCTATAGTGCGATGCATGGAGTGTTGTAACGAGGTGTGAAAAGTACTTCTAGAAATACAGCTTTCTTTATCACATTTGTCTTACATCCAAGGACTTTTGAGCAGATTCTTTAATGTTTACTTTGTTGTAACGTTTAATCAAATCAAGGTTAATTTGCAATTCTTTACTATGTTGATATATCAGGTTTCGAAACAATAAAAAATCAGTTCAAACGTTTGTGGTTCCATGGAGCTGCTAGTTAATTATTATCTTTAAGATATATTTTTGTCGTGTCAATACTTCAGCAAAAGATAATACATCTGTGCAAATCCAGTGTGTGTCATTATGATAATGAAAATAACTTAAGATAAGGTTTTATCCACGTTTTTGTGTGCACAGTCATTCTTAACAGTCTGTCTAAGCCCTTTGCTCAAAGCTGTACATGTAACAGCTCAAACTAACTCCAAGTGATAGATCGTGTTTAAGCCAAAAAAAGACCACCAAGGATCAGTCACCCTTGTCCTTCAAACAAAGAGGGATAATTTTCCATCACAACCATAAGTAGGATCATATGAAGCAGTATCAAACCCATGTCAGCCTGTTAAACAGCTGTGCGAGGGACATAAATCACCGTCAGATCAATTGGCCCCAAAAGCTTCCTGTGAAACTGCTACATATCGACAGAGTTGGTTAAAACAGGTTCCTGCAGGTCATGTTTTGCGCACGGTTATAATGTAAAGCACATTTTGTTGGAGCGGCTGGCATGTCGAGTCCAGGAAACAGCTGATGAGGGAGGATTAGGCCTGAAGAGAGGGGCGTGGAGCGGACTGGATGCATCGGGCCAGAGAAGAGCAATGTGCTTCAGTGCATACCAGCAGCCTGACGCACAGAGAGAAATCCCCTCTGCTCCAAAGACAAATTAAACATCACTAAGTTTTAGAAGCTGTACGGGTCCGGGCTTTTGTTTTATTATTGATGATGTGAAATGTTCAGGAGGAGATGAAACTATGATCTGAATGCAATAACATCTAAAGCCGTTGATGGTGAAGGTATGACATGCATGTAATTTTCCGACAGCTCATCTATAATGACAGCACTGAGCAATTTTGGGACTCCACAAAGCCAAAGCTAAACATGACATGCATTTTAATCTTCAAGAAGGGAAACCCCATTGTCTGTCTTCAAGTTACATATGGATCACATCATTTGAGGCATCCATCAGTGATTAGACATGTTAAAATGCCTTACAGCAGAAGCATGAGTGGTTAGCCATACGCGCCGCAGTCACCATAAATGTGAGGAAGTTCGGTCACGTTCAGGTGCAAAACATGTGGAGAATTAGAGGGGAAAGACACGCAGCATGCCACATGTGTCCCAGCTCTGGACTCACTCCCGGCAATGCAACTCATTTCAGTTACTAAAACCTCCACTGTGATAAATAATGCTATACAGTACAACAAGTTGCTAAGGTGCTCCATGCAAAAGACAAGATAGGCGACTTTATGTTAGTGTTGTCACAATGGAGGTTATGCAGGCGACATCACAGAATTCTGAAGTTCAGCAGTGGGAGTCAATGGTGAGTGATGGCATTTTCTCCTGTAAAAGCACAAAACAACTAAAATGTGAAAAAGCTGCTAAAGTCTCATAAATATAAAAGTCAACAGCTCTGCTAAATATTTAGTTTGTACGTGACATCTAAAAAAACAAACTCAAGTAAACAGTGGTAGAAAACCAGATAACAACAGGAATGCTGCAGCTACACTCACATTTAACACTGATACAGACTGTGGGATCACACACAGTCGAACTGATACCTTATTCTTTTTATAAAAGATGTTTCTGAGTTGAGTGTTGAGGAAATGAATTGATGCGTCCTTAATTAATCTCTCAATGGCAGTCTCTGTTGCTAACTGCCGTTAGCAAACAAGCTAACTAAGCAGTGCACAATCGGAGCTACAACTCAAAAACTACTTTCAGTTTCCATTTTATTATGTTGATTTGAGCAAAACAAAAGCTCCACAGACAAAGAAATAGGCATAAGAAAAGCAAAGAAACACATTTTATCAGTTGTGCTGCCTATAATTCTGCCACCCAGTCAAAATGTAGAGGAGCATTTTCAAATTAAAAAAATGTTTTTACATAACCTTGAATGTCCGTTTAGCACAAAATAATAATACTTTCTATATGTTACTACCATGTGCTCTTATATATAGTTCTGATAACTCAAGCTCATTCTAAAACGGTTCAGGAAAAGTCCCATTTTGTCCTGTTCATGTGATTTTTTTTGTATCGATACTTGTTCTACCTATCTAGTTTTGTCACTAGTTTCAGTATCAATTAGTATCTGAATTTTTAAACTTTTGATAACCCTACTTTATGTTTAGTGAGTAGCGTGCCAAACATTTAAGTAGTTTACATGAGTTCATACAGATAATGAGGATGCCTTTGACAGTGACGGATGCCAGCTCTGATTTTGATGTTAAACTTTGCTTTGCGTGTGTTGCTCTCCAGGGAAGACTGATCCTGTTGAAGACATTCACAAGGGAGTAAAAAAATGAACGTTTTTTAGCAGAAGCAAAGGAGCGCCAGTTCACTTTGGGTGAGTGAAGAGAGCTGTACAAACAAGCTCTTTAGCATCGGGGCACAAAGCAGAGAGCATACAAACAGGTCTGTGTGCATGGGAAACCCTGGGACACTTGTCAGACGCATTGACTTAGCGAGAAGATAAACACTGCTAAAGTTGCAGCGTGTAAAGAATGAAAAGGTGTCTATATACAAAGATGCAGGCAGTTCTCTGGGTTGTTGTTTGAACAGGTTGCTTGCACCCACACACATTGTAATGCCTCACATGCAGGAAGGGGGCAACAAATACCAAGATGCACAACAACAAAACCACCAGATTCAACTAACAATTTAGCATCACAATTCAGAACAGGCTGTTTCATATGCATCTATCTTTGCCAAATACGTCTATGTTTAGGGATACGAGATAAACTGACATCAAAACATTATTCAAGTGAAATACATTCCTCCGTAAACAACAAAACCTCCAGTTTTATTTTGTATACAACCTGCTAACTCTGTGGTTCAGACTGCTTCAAATATGTTCTGAAATGCATGAGATTCTTGTATTAGTTTAGCAGTTCATGTTCACCTTTTCTCACAAAAGTTAATGCCCCTGGACATGTTTAAAATATGAAATCAGATTTGAACGATTAAAACATAAATCCTCTTATCGTAATCTCAATGCTTGTCAGAAATATTACAATTACATTCGTTTTCCTAAATTGTTCAGTCCGATCTGAGTTTATCAACAACAAGACACTCAAAAGTTAAGCTTCTGTAACAAACATGTACAGAATTCTGACGCTGATTCAGCCTCATTGTAAAACAAGATGCCAAACAGTTTTGACAAGTAATAACAAATGTATGACGTACCTTCTGCGGGATCCCAGATGTTCGTCGGCCAACCCCGTGTCCGTGGATGCTGCAGGTTGTCAGTGGCTTTCTGTAACAGGAGACCGCAGCTCGTCTGGTCCTCGACGGGGAGCGCTCCTTCAGATGTACAGACCCTCTGATGTTCTGGCTCTGAGGGGTTTAGGGGTTAAGCTCCACTGTCCCGGGAGCTTCACTGGAGGCTGTTTGTTTAGTCAAATCACCGCACAATGGGTGTCTCGTGCCCTCTCTCACACTCTTCAAGGAGAGCTGAAGGTTTTAAAGTTCCCAATGGATGTCGAGGCAGGCGCATCCACTCTCCTGCTCTGACTGAGAAGAGAGTGTGAGTGGTCCGGCACAGCAGAGGTTCGAGCAGGAGTGAGGGAGAGGGAGGGCTTTTGGAGAGAGAGAGGGGGGCAAACACAGAAGAGGGGACAATCAAAACATACAAACTGTAATCCAACACAATGAGAGTAAAACCACTGTTACTGTAATTAGGGACGGGACAAACTCTCATGCCATAAGATCTAGTGAGATAAAAATGCAATATGATTGTGCAAACATGTAGAACATTATCTTGGGAGACTTTTTCCCATCTGTTTACAAGGGCTGTAGGCCACTAAAGAAACTCTTTGTCGACTAAAAACATGTCCTATCGACTAAAATATATCAAAACTATGAAGTATCTCAGTGTGTCGGACCCACAACTCCACAAGAGGTCAAGCAAAAACAAGTATTTATACAGAAAAGTACCAGTAAACAGTGTATATATATATGTTAGCGATATATACGTTTGATTAAACTCATGATTCACTCCATCATTTTTGACAAATTCATTCCATGTTCTCTCATTTATGCTGTTGTCTCACAAATTCTTTTAATCCAAATAAAAGAATGAGTTGATTTATAAAAAAAAGCTGCTCGACTAAGACACCATCAATCGATTCATCGACTAAACGACTAAAGGACTACATTTACTTTTGCCTGGGACAAAAAAGGAGTTCCCCTTGCTTGAGAAACTGTAGTTCCAAAAAGTGTGCTACAATGACAGCAAAAAATGTTAAATAAAATTAATAAATAAATAAAATATGTGAGGCCATAATTGTGAATTGAATTGCACAATTTGTTTATTATAAATTATGTCAAAATGTCTTCTTCTTGTCTCGTTCTCATGGACCAAATCTCGTGTTGTGTCATGTCTCTGGAAATTGTGTTATCACAGGTTTAAAGCTGTAACTCAGTAAACCATAATTTAATTCATAGACCAAAGCGGAGAAAAACAATGAGTGACTTTGAGAAACTGAAAAAGCGCTGTATAAGACTCATTCATTACTATTATTAATTATCTATTGTGACTTAATAATAATAAATCAAAATGTGTTTGTTATTAAACTTTTTTACATGGACGTTCATATTCTCTTTAATATAATTACGGGAACATTTTGAAATCGTATCTGAGAATACCATAATTAATTTCAGCAATACTATGTTTAAACAGGAATTGCATGTTTCTCTAATAACACAATGTCTGATTTTCAGTATATAGGTTATAGAGGTTCTTCTAAAAATTATAATCAAAGAATAAATCATCAGAAGACCAAATGAAGCTTATTGGACTAACAAGCAGTCTTATTTCAAAACACAACCCCACTGAGTTCAGCTTATTGTGGTTTTGTTGTGGCTCTGAAGTCCTGATCTCGACTCATTTGTTTATGAATGGATTGGCAAAGAACAGGAGGTTTGAACTGCCTCAGTCGCTAATGGCAACAGCAATCTGGACCCCATCTAGCCCAGTGAAAAACAACAAACACGTTAAAAGGACGAGGAGAAAGAGTGAAAGAGTATGTGAGGGACGGCCAAAAGAAAAAGAAAAAAACCTTTGGAATGAGGTCAAAGTGTCCCGCTTTGGAAACAAACATGGAAGTCTCAGTTTCTCAGGAAAATAAACTACGGCTAAAATCAGGTGTGAAAGAGGTTAAACACATCCAATTATCAAAATATCCTTTTTTTTTTTATCTTTCAGTTCAAAGAAAACAAGACACAATGTCCTTCCCTTCTGGGGTCACAGCAGTTAAACAATGTCACAATCTATTTGGGTAAAAGCTTTGAATCAAACGTTCTGTTACTGGCCAGAATGTCCATAGAAATACATTGTAAAAAAAAGTAAACAAAAGAGCCGTGAAACAATGTCAGACTACACATGTCACTCAAATGTAGTGAACATGATTATATTTAAGATTTTACTTAACATTTTGCCTTTTCAGTCCGCAGCTTGCAAGTTTTTGTAAAGCTTAATATTACTTCCTGGTTGGACATGAGATAATTCCACAACTTTAACCTAGCAACCATTTTGAAAACAAAGGCCAAAATCCAAGTACAAAATAGTTATGATTTGACAATACATGATAATAATATTTGACAATACCTGATAATAATACCTGATAACACCTTTATTTTCTTGAATGACTGTTTAAACTGTCAAAAGATTTGTCAGTTTTGTGCAAATTGTCCCAGTATTGTCAATGGTACGTCACTTTCTAATGACATCATAGAGGGATTCCATTTTAGAACCAACTCAGCACTTCTTACTGTAATTTAAACTTTCATTTTTAAAAATGTCTACGCAAATGTAAAACTGTAATCCTAAATATTTATGTGTAATCCAACCAAACTATATTATAATTAACAGGAGAACCTGTCATTTGGGCTTTAAATCATGACCAAAAACTGTGAAATCTTATATTTGTCTTTTATTCTCAAGGTAAATGTGACAAAAACAGACAGACACTTTACATTTAGTTGTAATTTGGAATATAGATTGAATTCTAAAACTAAACTTTGTCACAAATTGTTTTTTTTAGTTCTTACAATCATATTGTGCCTTGAATAATCATGATTATTGATTAACTCTGGATATGGCCCCAATTTTTCATCAATTTAATATGTTTTTTTTTTATATTTCTGATGCCACAGTAACAAAATATTAATGAAGTGATTTTACCTTGACAAGGATCTTTTCATGCTAATAACAACGCAGGACAAATGGTACAAGGGCCATGCAGTAGGAGACAGAAGAGGGAGGAGGGAGCTGCGCTAAATAGCATTGGTGTATATTCGCCTCTAATTGAGAGAGAAAATCTAAAGGCCTCAGTAGCAGTAATTAGAGAGCTAGCTGTGCCCCAGATACTGCTAGAACGGGGGGATGACGCCCTACGTTACAATTCTGTCCATGTAATCAACACCTGGCAGTGATAAACATTTTACCAAGACACCAGTATTACATCTAAACACCAAAATATCAAGCAAAATTACAGCACATATTGAGCTTTGAGAAACTGCATTAGAAACAGACAAACTGCGGTTAGGGATGTCACGATCTCAAACTCGTGAGAAAAAACATCACAATTGAACAATTATTCACAATTACTGAGACCAAACAACAGTGAAATATTACATTTTCTTTCCTTTAACATATTAATATTTTCTTTCCTTTAACATATTAATATTTTCTTTCCTTTAACATATTAATATTCTTCAAGTATGTGACCAGCTTTAAGAAATCAAAATCAAGATAAAGTTAATATGACAAAAACAGCCAGATAAAAAGTACGAGTATTTCTGGGAGTATAGACTGAATTGAAAAGACAACATTTTTATCTCTGCCGTTTGAGCATTTGTTTAATTATGAAACTAATCTAATATTGTTTATGTCCTTTGGGTTAATTATACTTTAGAACTACCTTATCCATGGCGTCTTATTTTAGACCTAGTTTAGTCTCACTTTAGACCATGTTTAGTGGTTTCTCGGAAAGCCAAACATTATTTTAGGAGGAACTTGGTAAGAAAACTTTAAGGTCCACTGAAGTGCACTTCGTCACAGTGTGTAAACATCCAGCTTGAATAAGGAAATACTGAGTAGAGGTTTGTCTAAGCAATATTAAGACCATTAAACAAAAATAACGCAGATCTATTTTGGTATTTGCCCAAACTGTAGATTTCCAAAACTCATATTGGTGTGGACATTATGGTGCAGTCAGGTTGGGAGATGAAAGCACTGGGTGGGTGTGAGTTTGTGACACATGTGAGCTTTTAGCTGCTGCCGCGGCACAGGCCTCTTATTAGTGTCCTCCATGTTTGAACATCTGAAAAGGACGGCAAGGGGAACACAGTTTATGCAGCGCTGGTTCAAAACAAATCATGGAGCACTAAAATAAACACTCATTTGGATAAATACTTGAGATTTATGTAACCGCTAAAAGGCTCAGGTTCTCAATTTTCCAAACAACTGTGAGCCTTCAATGTTGTTGACATGTTGAGTCAATGTTTAATGGTCACAATTCAGAACAGTTCATACAGTAGTTTACTCATATAAGTTGTGTGCATTGCTTTCCATGAACCTACATACAGTCTATGGAGTGGATTGACAGCATCTCAAAACATTGGTGTGGTTTGGTACATCATGGTCATGTCCAGTGGTGTCTTGAGGAAGAGCCTCTGCTCTGTTCAACTTTGGTGCCCTCTAGTGGCTTTAGAGCCAACTACTGTTTTATTTTTTCTCACATTGGCACATGGGTTCAGAACAGGAAGGTTATTCAGTAAATACATGAGCCAACTAAATCCAGTGTTGAATGTTACATAAAAACGTCTTCGACAAACGACTAACATAAGAGGATGTTGCGTTCTCTTGTTCTTCAGACATGTTTTCCATATGAAAGAGTACACCTATTTGTTTCCTTCACCCTTGAAAATAAAACATACACAAAATACAAATTAAAGTGCATTTGGGTGAAACAACAATCGTTTATGAACATATAATAATAGTGTATGAGAACACAAATCTAACACCCCCCTTTGTTCTCATGTTGTTTACCCCAAACTTAAATGTCCAAAGAACCATTTTTGAAACTTGAGTACTGCTTACAGGTTTTGTCAGTATGTCTGCTGCCATATCTTCTGATGGACAGTAGACAATATTAATCTTTCCCTCATTTAAAGCTTCTCGAATAAAGTGATATTTTCCATCAATGTGTTTTGATCTCTGTCTGTTCACTGGGTTTTTGGCCAGAGCAATTGCTCCCTGATTATCTCCAAACTGTGGCACAAGAGTATGTCTTATTGTCCATACCATTTAACAGTTGGATTAAGTACATGCTTTCTTGTGTAGTGGCGGTGAGCCCTATGTACTCGGCTTCACAAGTTGATAATGCCACTGTTGGCTGTTTCTTTGATTTCCAAGATATCACAGGACCTTGTTTTGTAAGGGCAAAACAGTACCCTGTCGTACTGCATCTGTCTGTTACTGAAAATGCCCAGTCAGAGTCACTAAATGCAACTAGATTTAGTTCTTCATTGTTCTTCTTAAAGGTCAACTCATAGTCATTTGTGTCTTTCAGGTACCGTAGGACATGATTTGCCATCACTAAGTCCTCTCTCTTTGGTTTTGCTAACGTTTGTGACAGCTTACTAACAACCCAGCTGATATCTGGCCGAGTGCTAGTCATGGCATAAATAAGACTGCCCACAATCTCATTAAACAGTCTCACGTTTGTCATCTTCTTCGTTTGTGGTAATGTCAGTTTTTAACTCATAAGGTGTAGCCTTAGGTCTGCACTCAGACATGCCAAAACGTTCAAGCATTTTCTCTATGTACCCCTTTTGGTTCATCTTGATTTTACTCCCTTTCTGTTCAAACTGTATTCCAAGAAAAAAGGATATTTCTCCCAAGTCTTTCATGTTGAATTTGGATCTCATTGTTTCTTTAAATGCTCCCAATAAATCCAGATTTCTAGCAGCAATTATTAACTCATCTACCCAAATGATGAGAAGTATAGTTTTATTTTCTACTCATTTTCTATACACACAATGATCAGAGGAGTTTCTCTCAAAACAGTTTTGTTTCAGATAATCATGTAAAAGTTTGTATCAATTTCTGCCAGATTGTTTTAGGCCGTAAATGGATTTTCTTAACCTGTACACCAAGTTCTTTCCTGACTTTGTTCAAAACCCTCAGGCTGATCCATGAATATCTCCTCCTCAATAGGGGCATGTAAATATGCAGTTTTGACATCCATTTGGTGAACAATAAGATCATTTTGGGCTGCTATTTGCATTAGAGCACGCACCGAAGTGGTATTAGCTGTAGGTGCAAATGTTTCATGTTAGTCTATTCCTTCTGTTTGGCTCTATCCTTTTGCCACAAATCTAGCTTTAAAGATTTTTCCCTGCTCATTTTCTTTAAGTGCGTAAACCCACTTCCCACCCACAGTGGTTCTACCTTCATGTAACGTGGTCAGTTCAAATGTCCTGTTTTCTTGGAGAAAGTTCATCTCTTCTGCCATTGTTTGTTCCCACCTGAAGCCTCTGGTGACACCAAGGCCTCTTTAAATGTTTGGGGGGTCCCACATGCTGCTCTGTAACAATAATCAACATTTATAGAGGTTACAGGCTCATCTTTACAGTTTGATGTGTAAGGTATTTTGGTGGTTTTGTTTCCCTCTTTGGATAGAGCCCTTCATGATTTTGCTCATCACTCTCTCTTGTGTCTATAATGTCACTGTCTGGTTCATTTGTGTCTTCATCACTTTCCTGCAGTGGTTCACCTACATGAGCATTTTCAGGTGCTTTGTAGCTGTGCAGTTGTATTTCTGTGTCACTTTCTTCAGTCTGTGTTTGTTGTTCAACTTGTTTGATTATTCTATTTTTGATTAACTTGACCAGTCTATGTTTTGACACTTCCTGTGTGTGAGTTATAAACTAGGTATGCAGGGCTATTTTTACTATAGCCCACAAATATTCCTTTTACACACCTGGGATCAAGCTTCTTGTGGTCATGAACGTACGAATAGACTAACATGAAACATTTGCACCTGATCCAAATATCCACATTTTTGAGAGATCTGGTCTTTTGCCTGTGAGCATCTGATATGGTGTACTTTTATTTCTATTATTGTAACACCTGTTGCGAATGTGAACAGCATTTTGAATGGCATAGGGCCATAGTGCTTTAGGTAACCCCTTTTCCAACAGTAGGCACCTTCCCATCTCAAATAAAGTTCTCCAGTGTCTCTCATCCGTGCCATTTTCACTAGGAGAATATGGCGCTGATGTTTCATGTTTTATCCCTTTTTCTCATTAGTAGGGTCAGAACGGAGCTGCTTGTGTATTCAGTGCCATTATCTGATCTAATGCACTTAACACGGCCGTAAGGTGCACAGTCTGCTAGAAACATTTCTGTTGCCATTGTGGCCTCATTCTTGTGTTTGAGGAAATAGACTGACATTGCCCCTGAAAAATCGTCTGTAAATAGTATAACATACTTATGACCACTGTGGCTATTTGGCTTAATGGGGCCCGCTAAATCTGTATGCACTAACTCTAAGGGCTCACTTGCTTTTGGGTCACATTTTCTGTTTCTGTTATTTGTGAATTTCCCATCTGTGCATACATTACATTCTAGTTTTGCATTACCTGTGATTTTCATTCCCTCTACAACATCAGGTAACTTGTACACATCACTCACATTGCAGTGGCCCAAGATCTCATGCGAGGTTAACATAACAGCGAAGTGCGTAACACTTCACCTTTGAAAATAAAACATACACAAAATACAAATTAAAGTGCATTTGCGTGAAATAACAATAATAGTTTGTGAACATATAATAATAGCCTAGCACGTGCAAACCTTTAAACATGTCACATTTAGTTGTTGCCTGCAGTGATATAAAGATGAGCTTTAAATGTATGCAGTGTCGTTGGCCCAATTGTTTCGGATGTAACTCACAAGACAGATCTCCGCTCACCTTATCAAGGGTCTGGGTAAATAACGGTCACTGGCCTCGTGCCTCCACGAGCTGCAGGTGAGGCGTGACGTCATGGTGATACCTTCGGACTCCTTCAGGTAAATCCATAAAGGTGTGTAGTCAGGTGCAGCCCGGTCTTACTCGAGGACGTGTCTCACAGGTAAACACTGAGGAGGAACAACAGGACCTGACATGCGACACGAGGTCTGAGGTACACCACGAGACACGAGGATGTACCCCAACTCTCCCACCAGGGTCCCGCCGCAGCCCCTGACCCTGAACGGCCAGTACATTGCTCCAGCCTACGAGTTCTCCGCTTATCACCCTCACGTGGACCCCTCCGCGAGCGCATGGAACCCCTATGCTCCACGGGACGATTACGTGTACAGCCTCCATCAAGGGTCAAGCCCCGGCACGAGCCAGGCCAACTTCACCCCCCACGAGCTGAGCAGCACCCCAGTGACTGCAGGAGGGGGCGTCTTCAACAACTACAGTTTTATGTCCGGACAGGATCCTTTTATATCCAGAAGGAGACCTCCAGAATCTCCCAGGACCCCAGCTGTTCGAGGTGAGAGAGTGACACCTTCCGTTAATGAGTGAAATGTTAAGTTAAAGCGGTTGCAGCTAAAAATAAAAAATATAAAAATATGGGTTTCTTCTTCTTCTTAAAAACAATACAATTATATATATATATATATATATATATATATATATATATATATATATATATATATATATATAGGCTAGTTGTATTTTTTGAGTAGATGTACACTTGTAATTGACTGTGATTCTAGCCATGTAATTGTACTTTGTAGTCAGTTTCACAGTACAGCATGAGACCCAAGTGTCCCATAACACGGCTGTCTCACCTCTGTCTCTGCTTTAAACACACATAACAGCCCTGCATCAACTGCTGACTGAGCAGAGCAGAGAAAATGTAGATTTAAAACAACTAAAATCAGCCTTATACTGTTTTATTAATCAAGTTCTATATAAAAAAAAAGGCCTAAAATGGTGTAAAAAGCAACTGGTACTTTACTATTTACTTACTTATATTACCAGAGCTATAGCCACCTATTGTACATATTATAATAGACTTCACTCAATGCACTTCACATATACACTTCACTCACTTTATCTGCTGTTTATTCTGTCCATATGATGCACTGATGTACATAGCCACGTACTGTACATATGAGGTTTTATTTTTTTCTCTACCTGCACAGTCTGTTAGATTTAAATCTAATCTTAAATTTATTTATCTTGCTTTTCTTGCATGATTATTTTCTCCTACTGTTCTTTAACTGTATGTTGCAAAATTAAAATTTCCCCCGTTGTGTGACAATTAAAGGTTCTCTTATCTTTTCTTGCTGAAGTACAAATTTTGGCACCATTACTTGTACTTGAGTAAAGTTTTAGCATGTAACTGTATCTTTAGTTGTGCACAGTGGTGGAAAGTAACGAAGTACTAAAGTAAAAGTACTGTACTTACTTCACTACATTTGAGACCAAGTATCTGTACTTTTTGCTCCTCAACATTTTTTTTCCTGGACTGAAAAGTAGAAAGTGCTGTTCATTTTGTTTGAGTGGTTATTCTTAGCACATTGATGGTGACATTCTGCCTGAAGGTTTTGAGTTCAAGCTCAACAGCAACCAAACAAAAATATACACATAAAGTTCTTCACAAAAATTAAGAAATTAATTCAACTGACCAAAATTAAGCACAATTCTTTACCAAAATTATGACATTTAATACGTAAAACTGGTCTTATAATCTGCCTAAAATTCTTTAACTTTTTACTTTTCAAACAGATATTTCAACATAGATTTTTTTTAATGTGATACTTTTACTTGAGTAATTTTTTGCACACGTATCTGTACTTTTGCCTAAGTAATAAAATTGAGTACTTCTTCCACCACTGGTGGTGCAATACATCAAACTGAAAGTTAACTTGCACATAGAGCCTGTTTTACTGTTACTGCTCAGTCCCTGGGGCTTTGAGGGTGTAGACGCGACACATGCACTGAAACACATTTTCCTGTTGATATCATTTCCCCATAATTCACACACTGCACTATCAAGACAGAGGCCTACAACACACACACGAACATTCATCAAATCTACGGCCTCTCCCTTCCGCCAGCGCGTGAGATGTCAATGCAAAACTAACAGTGGAGGCCACGGAGTCTGCAGGCGTTGTTCCCCGCCCTCTCTGTCCACTGGGAGGGTGACAGGTCCTTTAGATAACACTTAAAGACTGCTTAAGCCGAAGTGAACCATGAACAGAAATATTAACGTTTTGTCATCTCGTCTACTCCTTTACCTGGATCGATGCTGTCACCCGGTTGAGGTTTGCGATCAATAGCTCTGAGTCAGTCCCATGTCGTTCTCCTAAGTGTGTGTGGACATGTGTCAATGAATAGCTGCCTGTGTAAATAGCTATGTAAACCCCACAGGCAGAGATAAGCCCAGCCACTGATGCAATGCAGTGGTGAGTCTTTACATCAGTTATAGTTAACGTGATTAATTGGGTTGATGAGATTTTAAGTGGCGCCTGAACTTGAACATGGCTCCAGGCGTCTTTGGTTGTCCTCAGGTCTCACTAAACACTGCTCATGAGTCACTGGAGAGACTATAGGTAATATTTGTGTTACTGGTAATGTGTCCTAACTCCAGATTTTTGTGATTCAGGGGGGAAAACCCGCACCACGGACAAGTACAGGGTGGTGTACACGGACCACCAGCGCCTGGAGCTGGAGAAGGAGTTTCAATTCAACAAATATATCACAATGAGGAGGAAGAGCGAGCTGTCGCTGGCACTGAGCCTTTCAGAGAGACAGGTGACCGTTCATCCAATTACAATCTGTTTCTCAGATGCGTGACAGGGTTACACAAACAGCCTTCTTTACAATAATAAAACAAGACGATTATACACACTTTTCCTAAGTCTTCTTCAATAGGAGATGAATTATGATATACTATTAGGTTTAATGGATTAGTTGTCATTATGAGGCAGTTTCATCTGAGAATGTACAGAATAAAAATAATATTTAATATAATAATTACTTGTGTAAAGTGTAATAGGTGATGATATCAAACCATTTGCAGTAAATAGTTAATTGGGAATTGTTGATGAAATGTCGATCTAATGAATAAACTGATACTAAATGTGCATATTCATAATATTTTAATGAAACAGACATTTTACCTTATTATAATACACCTCAATAACTCAATTAGGACTACTCAAATAGCCTACTTTAATGTATATATACATGGTACCTAAAGCTTCCATAGATTGCTCGGATTGTATTGGTTGGTAATACAGCCACAGAGAGACACAAGCTAGTTTATTTTTAAGTATTTTGATCACAAATACAAATAAGTGATGATACAGCGGGGCATCCTACGTAAAATGAAAACAGTTTGGAAAGTACTGCGTTCTTTTGCGTCAGTGATCACAGTGAAGGGAGAGCGGAAAACGGAGGAAGTGACAAGGTTATGTTAAGCAACTTTCTGCTTGTTTTTCAGTTGTCAAAACATACATAGATTGTGTTAACTTGTAACTTGGGTTGAGGGCCTGCCACCTGCTAGTTTCCACGGAGATGTTTTTGCTTTGCCTGAAATGTTCCTCAGCATGGCATTAAACAAGTGACAGCACCAGGTCAAGTTACAGGTCAGATCTGTGGAGAGATGACCCTGCTCTCAGTGAGAAGGCGTGTTTTTCAAGGTATTTTCAATAAAAACACATGTAATTTAATAATGCTATGCTGTGAAACATTCAAGGCAAAACAGAGCAGCAAATGTGACAAACTATAGGTGGAGATAATTCCATAATAGTTACCTACAGCAACCATACTGTGAACAAAACCCAAAATCCATATAAACTACACAATCGTTATGTAAAAAGTAAAAATACCTGATAACACCTTTATATTGTTAAATGATTGTTTAAACTGAAAATTGTGGCAGTTCTGTGTAAATTGTCTCTCTAATTTTCCATGAAATGTTGCTTATTGACACTATTGGCCCTATTTCATTTAAATTTCAACTTTAATTTTCTCAAACTGCAACTTAATCAATATTTATCACAGGGACAATCCCATCAAAGAACACTGTAATAATTAGAAAAACACGAGAACCTGTCATATGCACTTGAACTTACGTGCCTATTATATTTTTCAGATAAAGATTTGGTTTCAGAACAGACGTGCCAAAGAGCGAAAGATAACTCGGAAAAGGCAGCAGCATTCCCAGCAGGCGTCCACGACCACGCCCACGCCTCCTGTGCTGGGTGGGCCCGCGGACACCCATATCTCCACCAGCCCACGCCAAGACATTTTATCTGATACAGTGTCAGAGGAGTATTAGGTAAAAACGACATCGCATGAACTGGCAAAGCACTGGATGTCTCTTTTGTAAACTTTTTTATATGAAAACACTAAAATGATGAATTTCCATGACGTAATAAGCACTTCATGTTTTTCAGTACAAGCTCAACGTTCCTTTTGCACTGATCATTTATATGACAAACAATATAAAGTGAAAATATCTGTAATACAATCGTGTAAATACATTTCATAAAATCATATAACTCTGATATTTTACATGTCTTGTCACTTTATCAAAAAAATCTAACTGTAAAGTCTGTGGCTGTCTGTATCAACTGATTTGACAAAAAAGTAAGGCTTAAGTTGCTGTTCTATTAATATCGTTACAAACAAGGAACTTGCACCTAAAAGTTTCCTAATACTTATCTGAGATATTCTGATAACTGGCCACATCCTGACTGCAGCTGTGCATTTCTCAGTCACATGAGTCAAGTTTGACAAAAATTGAAACGCAGAAGCTTAATATGTCTTTTAAATGTGCTTTTGTGTAGAAGCCTGTTTTTAAGTGTGAACTATAATGACCAAAGTAAATGTGTATCTAATTTAACTTACAAACCCACTACAACAAACAATGAGCTGTAATTTGTAATGTTTTTTTTGCTATTAAAATGTTACACTTTCAAATAGTAGTTCTTAAAGTCTTTATTGTTTATTTTTACATTGCTACATTTGTATTCAGCAACAGAAGTAATAAAAAAAAGATGGTTGATTTATTCCAGTATCCTCCTGACACTGGCGCACTGCATTAAGGGATACCATCACATGATTTTATACTTTTATAACTATGTGGTGTGGCACGTCACATGAAAGATGCAATATCACCTGTTCTTACACTGATCCGAACACTGTGTGCAGATTGATCATGTCTTATTTTACTATTTCAACTGTTTCTCAGAACTGCCAAAGAGATTATTGCTATCAGTGTTTGGAAACAAAGTAATTGATGGGATCCCAAAGGGCGCCGTGCGAGCCTCGGCTGTTGCACTTGGCGTCTGCTGTCAATTATTTGCTCATGTCAGTCAGAGTTCAGCTGCAGGTGGTTTGTTTGAGGACACTACAACTATCACAGCCATAAACACTTTATGGTCCTGAATTACCTGAATGATGGTGAAGAGCAATCGACCTTTGAGCTTTAAATCAATCATGTAACCTCAACAATTGTAAAAATGAAAGTTACTTCTTGTCAAATAATTGTGTAACATTTTTGGGGGATTTTCTTTTCTTTTATTAGGCTATTGTAATTCTTAAGCTGACAGAGCCTGCATGTTAAAAGAAGTAATTATTTTATCACTGTCACGTAGCAACATGGTTTATACTGGACAAGTATTTTTCAAACATTTAACTAGCCATTTCCAAATCAAACATAATATTCAATGGGAAGCAATGTGCCAAAAACGAAACCCTGACAAAAGAATTTTAACACACACAAAAAACTTGTGTGTTGTGCAATGTGTGTGTTTTTAATAAGTTAAATAATATAAACTATAAACAATAAAAATGATATACTGTATAAAAACAAATAACTATATACAAAGAAATTACAGTGAAACCGAAAAGGAGACCTCTGCCAAGACACAGGCCATATTCTACAACGCTAACAATGAGGACTCAAATGAATTATAGAAATACATTATTTTTCGCTTGAGCCACAACTCTCTCATTTCTAAAGAAGAAGAAGCAGTAGGTTTCCATTAAACAGCTATTCAGATCACCTACGGACCTTGGCGTAAATACAAGCATTATCTTCTGCCACAGAATCGTGTGGACTTTGGTTTGAAAACTTGACTTGGCCATATTCAACTTCCTCCTCAGTCGTCTGTGGTCTCCTGCCCGGCTGTCTCAATATCCTGACATCAGCGTAAGTCAGTTCCTGGTCTTGTTCCTCATCTGCAAACAGACACTCATCGTCAAACTGTATTCCACGGTAATAACATGACTTATACAGGATTCTAACAATAGCTGGGCTTTATGTTGCGCTTTACAAAGTGAATGTATGCGTGTTGTTTAGAAGTACACAACAGCTTAACTTGGAATGAGGGGCAGGAATCCATAATGTTGATTAAAATACATTGTGTGTAACATGATAAAATATGCATAATTGTTTGCATACTTCTCTTTTTGTTGCACTTCTTCAGGACACAAATTATTGCCACGCCAGTGATCAGTACAGCCGCTAGTGAACCAGCCAAAACAGGCCAATATTCTGTTGCATCAAACAAAAGAAGCAAAGTGTAAGAGAACTCTGAACAAAATCTGCATGCAAAACAAAAACTGGATTGTTAAGTCTTGTTAGTGTGGGTTAGTATTAACTTACGAATGTACCAAGAGACAGTGGTGGGGCTTGGGGTCAGTACACTTTGATTGGTGGATGGGGTCTTACCCACAGACGTCATGGATGCAGCTGTGCTTTGTTCAATGCACAGAGAGTTGTTGGCTTCATAAACCCAACCGGACATCTCTGTCCCATTGAATGTGCAATTAATGAATTTGTATCCTACAATCCAAGAATAAAAGTTAGAAAGATTAGGAAGTTAATAGTGTGAATACTGCTGGTTAGGGAAATGTACTTGGATCAGATTAAGATGACATTTTAGGTTTGTGTAGAGTTAATAATTATTTTGGTGGGATGGTACCTGGGGGTTTGTGAAGAAAATTACATTTGTCATTTTGCTGACAGTTTAAACATCAGATATTATATGTCAAATCCTAACTATTGTGTAATTTATGGCTTTTGGCCCTTGTTTACAATATGATACAGTTATGAAAATACTATTCACTGCACTCTATATGTCACATCTGCTGATGATGATAATGATGAAGTATCATTAGAGACTTCACCGAAAGTGTCAAACTAGGGAAAAATCTAAATATTTAAAAACAAATCTTAATATAAAATATAATCACTACGTTTTAGTGAAATGTAAAGTCTATATATGCACTTAATGTTAAAAGACACCACTTAAATATGAGAATCTCCAAATTCTCCAAAGGCTGTAAATAATCTATTTGTTTGAGATATTTAAACTCACCACAACTAGAAATATGAGTCTCCTTAAACGCCTGACTGATGTGGTTTTTGACGGAGCAGCGCAGCAGTCCCTCTGTGTTTTGTTTCAGGGTGATGTTGTTGTTTTCAGAGTTGTTTTTGGAGAGAAGCTCAGAGTCTGTGAGAGGTCGTCTGTTTAGAGTCCAGTTGTACTCAGGGCTGTCCCCTCCCTGAGGGGCGCAGGTCGCCCTCACCTCTCCTTTGGACAGACACTGGTGCTCCAGGAGCACAGAGGACACTGGGGCTGGAGGGACAACACAATCACAATAATTGTATGTGTAATTTAACAAGGGGTTCAATAAAGTTAGAGAAATGTTTTAGTTACCTTCAACCATTAGATTATGAGTGAGTTGTCTTATAAATTTTCCATTTTTATGTAAGACTTCTAGACTGTATGAACCATTGTCAGTTTTTGTTAAGTTTTGTATTCTAATTATTCCAGTGCTGGAATTAAAGACAGATCTGTTTTTAAATTCATTTCTTTTAATTCCACTATCTTTCCATTCAAAAACTGTATGATGGCTACTATTTTTCCATGAATATCTGTCTGTCGTTGAGCCACTGTCCATCAGTCGGATCTCAATGGTTCCTCCCAGAGCTCCGTAGCACTGAGTATGGTCCACTCTGAAATCACAGACGCCCTCAGCATCTGTGAAAGTTTAACCAACAATAAGTGCTTCTTGATACAGACTTGACAGTTTAAAGCACATAATGACCAAATATTACATTAAAACATCTATTTAAATGTTTCTTAAAGCTTTTTGCATTGTATAAATGGCTACATAAAAATCTAATCTCACAGTCTGTCAAAGATAAAGATCCCAGCTCTTGTCTCACCTCGAGCGACGTGGAGCAGCAGCAGCAGAGTCCACACTGGTCCCATGTCTGTCCCCATCACAGTGTGGGACAGTCAGTGATGTCCTCTGTGCGTCCTGAGGCTCAATCAACAAGTGAACACTGAGAGGATGGTTTCATTTTAGACGTAAGAGGAACTGTTTCTGCTACATCACTTTTCACCAAGACCACAAACAAGTCTGTCTGGCTAAAAACCGCTACTTTATTTGAAGTTACACACCATTACATTTTAACTGTGGCATAATCTATAAACACTTTTGATATGTTTTGCATAATTTCATGTTCTTCCTGATTGCCCAGAATTAATGTAGAAACAAATGTATTGTGTTGCATATGGAATATTTTTATTTGAGTTGTATTGTTCTGTTCTTTTTCTCTCTTGTCATTCGTAAACACAAACTTAATTCTTATGTGTTTTGCAAATGTCAAAAGTTTGAAGGTTCAGTTCTTCATAGTTCAGTTTTCTTAAATGAACCAAATGCCCTCTATTGGCAATTAATTGTAACTGCACATTTCTTTTTTTTAAATTTTTTTTTTTTTTTTGAGTCACTTTGAGACAAAACAGACTTTTTGTCATGTAGTTTCAACAAGCTATGGTTAAGATACAATAATAGTTTGTAAAGTGTCTAAGTGTTGTTTGTACAAGGTGTGGACAATGCGTGGTTAAAAATCCATCCCTTACATTTGCACATTTACTTCTAAACAGAACAAAAAACGCACAATTAAACCATGCCATGAAAAGTAAAATGCTTTGGAATCCATTAAATCCCACAACAAACACTATATTGAGACAAAAATGACTCAAAGGTGTTTGTCACAGAGGCCATTGGTAGAAGACGTAGTTTACCAACACCAAGTGTGAGTGAATAATGGTCTTCTCTAGGACTTGAAGGAGTTTGTCAAGATTTTAGAGCACAATAAAAATCCAAACCAATTTAGGACAGTAAACCTTATTTAAAAAAAGAAATGAATACAGCCTATCACTAAGATGATTAATAAACACGTAAATCCAAATCATTTTCATGTGGATATTTTCAATCTGCAGACATATGTCATAATGTGTGAATTTATTGACGCAAAACAGTCACAAATTCTTCCATAAACAGGAAAAATGTGAACATGTTCTCCCCTAAGTGTTCATTACACTCAGAATTTTTACAAAGTGACTTAGAGAAACTGAGGAGTAGTTTGCACACAGGTCATTATTTGGTCTTTTTTTTTTTTTTTTATTGTTTTATTTTCAGTATTATTAGCACCTATTTGAACAAACAAATAAGCGTAATGTGTTCATGAAATAAGATATAAGATAAGATAAGAAAACGTGTCTCAAACATGTGCATAAATACAGCCTACAAATAAATGTGTGCTGTTGGGTATTCATAGAATTAATCAGAATTACAGAAAAATAGTCTGTAAAATATCTGAACATGATAAAATTGTCATAATACTTTATTTATGAAAGAATTCAAAGTTTACACACTGCCGAGGCACTGGTCATACAACGCAATGAAGATACTTATATTTTCCGTTTAGCCACAAACGCCTTACAAAAAATGCTGGTGTCTGTTGTCCACATGAGAAGTGGCTGCTGCAAAAACCTGACATCAGCGCAGGCTCCTTATCTGCAAATAAAGATCTGTCAAACTGGATTGACACAACATGACACAATTAATTTACTTCATAAAGAATACATGATCTCTTGCTCACCTCTGTTATTGTTCTCTTCAGAACACAAATTAATGCAGTTGTAATCAAAACAAACACCAGTGAACGAGCTATAATGGGCCAATATTCTACTGTATCAAAACAAAAGAAGCAGAATTAAATGTACCAAGAGACAGTCGTGGGGCTTGGGGTCAGTACACTTACTTTGATTGGTGGATGGGGTCTTACCCACAGACGTCATGGATGCAGCTGTGCTTTGTTCAATGCACAGAGAGTTGTTGGCTTCATAAACCCAACCTGACATCTCTGTCCCATTGAATGTGCAATTGATGAATGCGTATCCTACAATCCAAGAATAAAAGTTAGAAAGGTTAGGATGTTAATAGTGTGAATACTGCTGGTTAGGGAAATTTACTTGGATCAGATTAAGATGACAAAACATTTTAGGTTTGTGTAGAGTTAATAATTACTTTGGTGGGATGGTACCTGGGGGTTTGTGAAGAAAATTACATTTGTCATTTTGCTGACAGTTTAAACATCAGATATTATTTGTCAAATCCTAACTATTGTGTAATTTATGGCTTTTGGTCCTTGTTTGAAATATGATACAGTTATGAAAATACTATACACTGTACTCTATATGTCACATCTGCTGATGATGATAATGATGAAGTATCATTAGAAACTTCACCAAAAGTGTCAAACTGGGAAAAAATCTAAATATTTAAAAACAAATCTTAATACAAAATATAATCACTACGTTTTAGTGAAATGTAAAGTCTATATATGCACATAATGTTAAAAGACACCACTTAAATATGAGAATCTCCAAATCCTCCAAAGGCTTTAAATAATCTATTTGTTTGAGATATTTAAACTCACCACAACTAGAAATATGAGTCTCCTTAAACGCCTGACTGATGTGGTTTTTGACGGAGCAGCGCAGCAGTCCCTCTGTGTTTTGTTTCAGGGTGATGTTGTTGTTTTCTTCATTTTTGAAGAGAAGCTCAGAGTCTGTGAGAGTTTGTCCGTTTAGAGTCCAGTTGTACTCAGGGCTGTCCCCTCCCTGAGGGGCGCAGGTCGCCCTCACCTCTCCATTGGACAGACACTGGTGCTCCAGGAGCACAGAGGACACTGGGGCTGGAGGGACAACAAAATCACAACAATTGTATGTGTAATTTAACAAGGGGTTCAATAAAGTTAGAGAAATGTTTTAATTACCTTCAACCATTAGATTATGAGTGATTCGTCTTATAATTATTCCATTTTTATCAACGACTTGTAGACTGTGTGAACCACTGTCAGTTTTTGTTAAGTTTTGTATTCTAATTATTCCAGTGCTGAAATTAAAGACAGATCTGTTCTCAAATTCATTTCTTTTAATTCCACTATATTTCCAGTAAAAAACTGTTTGTTGGTAACTATTTTTCCATAAATATCTGTCTGTCGTTGAGCCACTGTCCATCAGTCGGATCTCAATGGTTCCTCCCAGAGCTCCGTAGCACTGAGCTTGGTTCACTCTGAAATCACAGACGCCCTCAGCATCTGTGAAAGTTTAACCAACAATAAGTGCTTCTTGATACAGACTTGACTGTTTAAAGCACACAACAGTTGATTAAACACTAGCTCAAAAACATATCATGAATTTAAATGTTTTATTTTACTCTTATTTGTATAATTAATCAATAAAATACTAAACTTCAAAATTCCATTATTTGTCAAAAAGTAAAACCATAGGCTGAATATTGTCTCACCTCGAGCGACGTGGAGCAGCAGCAGCAGAGTCCACACTGGTCCCATGTCTGTCCCCATCACAGTGTGGGACAGTCAGTGATGTCCTCTGTGCGTCCTGAGGCTCAATCAACAAGTGAACACTGAGAGGATGGTTTAATTTTAGACGTAAGAGGAACTGTTTCTGCTACATCACTTTTCACCAAGACCACAAACAAGTCTGTCTGGCTAAAAAACGCTACTTTATTTGAAGTTACACACCATTACATTTTAACTGTGGCATAATCTATAAACACTTTTGATATGTTTTGCATAATTTCATGTTCTTCTTGATTGCCCAGAATTAATGTAGAAACAAATGTATTGTGTTGCATATGGAATATTTTTATTTGAGTTGTATTGTTCTGTTCTTTTTCTCTCTTGACATTCGTAAACACAAACTTAATTCTTATGTGTTTTCCAAATGTCAAAAGTTTGAAGGTTCAGTTCTTCATAGTTCAGTTTTCAAATGCCCTCTATTGGCAATTAATTGTAACAGCACAATCTTTTTTTTTTCTTTTTTCTTTTTTTTTTGAGAGTCACTTTGAGACAAAACAGACTTTTTGTCATGTAGTTTCAACAAGTTATGGTTAAGATACAATAATAGTTTGTAAAGTGTCTAAGTGTTGTTTGTACAAGGTGTGGATAATGCGTGGTTAAAAATCCATCCCTTACATTTGCACATTTACTTCTAAACAGAACAAAAAATGCACAATTAAACCATGCCATGAAAAGTAAAATGCTTTGGAATCCATTAAATCCCACAACAAACACTATATTGAGACAAAAATGACTCAAAGGTGTTTGTCACAGAGGCCATTGGTAGAAGACGTAGTTTACCAACACCAAGTGTGAGTGAATAATGGTCTTCTCTAGGACTTGAAGGAGTTTGTCAAGATTTTAGAGCACAATAAAAATCCAAACCAATTTAGGACAGTAAACCTTATTTAAAAAAAGAAATGAATACAGCCTATCACTAAGATGATTAATAAACACGTAAATCCAAATCATTTTCATGTGGATATTTTCAATCTGCAGACATATGTCATAATGTGTGAATTTATTGACGCAAAACAGTCACAAATTCTTCCATAAACAGGAAAAATGTGAACATGTTCTCCCCTAAGTGTTCATTACACTCAGAATTTTTACAAAGTGACTTAGAGAAACTGAGGAGTAGTTTGCACAGAGGTCATTATTTGGTCTTTTTTTTTTTTTTATTGTTTTATTTTTAGTATTATTAGCACCTATTTGAACAAACAAATAAGTGTAATGTGTTCATGAAATAAGATAATTTGCTGTATAGCACTTGTGTGGGAAAGCTATATCACAAAACGTGTCTCAAACATGTGCATAAATACAGCCTACAAATAAATGTGTACTGTTGGGTATTCATAGAATTAATTAGAATTACAGAAAAATAGTCTGTAAAATATCTGAACATGATAAAATTGTTATAATACTTTATTTATGAAAGAATTCAAAGTTTACACACTGCCGAGGCACTGGTCATACAACGCAATGAAGATACTTATATTTTCCGTTTAGCCACAAACGCCTTACAAAAAATGCTGGTGTCTGTTGTCCACATGAGAAGTGGCTGCTGCAAAAACCTGACATCAGCGCAGGCTCCTTATCTGCAAATAAAGATCTGTCAAACTGGATTGACACAACATGACACAATTAATTTACTTCATAAAGAATACATGATCTCTTGCTCACCTCTGTTATTGTTCTCTTCAGAACACAAATGAATGCAGTTGTAATCAAAACAAACACCAGTGAACGAGCTATAATGGGCCAATATTCTACTGTATCAAAACAAAAGAAGCAGAATTAAACACAAAATACAGTTTGTACAGCAAAAAATAAATCAGGTTAGTTACATGGGCCAGTCAGAGAACTCATTGGTCCAGTTTTAGTGGTGTGTTGGATGAGGCTGTACATTGGGAGTTATTGTTGTTGTTGTATAAACACAATCTGATATCTGTTTCCCATTTAATGTGCAATTGATGAATGCGTATCCTACAATCCAAGAATAAAAGTTAGGAAAGGTTAGGATGTTAATAGTGTGAATACTGCTGGTTAGGGAAATTTATTTATAGAGCACAATTCAACCACAAGGCATGTTACACTTTTGTTTACACATGTTAAACAAAAGTTAGAAAGTAATGGGATTGTGACCACTGTGTTGTTTATTTGACCTGAATCAGATTGAGATTACAAAATGTTTTTAACTTCGCAGAAAAAAATCTATTAGAAATTATAAAATGTAAATAGATGAGGTTATACAATAATAATCTATTTGTTTGAGATATTTAAACTCACCACAACTAGAAATGTTAGTCTCCTTAAACGCCTGACTGATGTGGTTTTTGACGGAGCAGCGCAGCAGTCCCTCTGTGTTTTGTTTCAGGGTGATGTTGTTGTTTTCAGAGTTGTTTTTGAAGAGAAGCTCAGAGTCTGTGAGAGTTCGTCCGTTTAGAGTCCAGTTGTACTCAGGGCTGTCCCCTCCCTGAGGGGCGCAGGTCGCCCTCACCTCTCCTTTGGACAGACACTGGTGCTCCAGGAGCACAGAGGACACTGGGGCTGGAGGGACAACACAATCACAATAATTATATGTGTAATTTAACAAGGGGTATAATAAAGTTAGAGAAATGTTTTAATTACCTTCAACCATTAGATTATGAGTGAGTTGTCTTATAATTCTTCCATTTTTATCAAAGACTTCTAGACTGTATGAACCACTGTCATTTTTTGTTAAGCTTTGTATTCTAATTATTCCAGAGCTGGAATTAAAGACAGATCTGTTTTTAAATACATTTGTTTTAATTCCACTATCTTTCCAGACAAAAACTGTATGTTGGCCACTCTTTTTCCATGAATATCTGTGTGTCGTTGAGCCATTGTCCATCAGTCGGATCTCAATGGTTCCTCCCAGAGCTCTGTAGCACTGAATATGGTTCACTCTGACATCACAGACGCCCTCAGCATCTGTGAAAGTTTAACCAACAACAATAAGTATACTTTATATATGTATGTACATTGTAATTTTAACTTTGCATGTTTAACATAAGACCAATCCATGAAAATAAATTAGCTGAAAAAAATGGATGTCTGTTAAATAATAAAATCTAATTCACCACAACTAGAAATGTTAGTCTCCTTAAACGCCTGACTGATGTGGTTTTTGACGGAGCAGCGCAGCAGTCCCTCTGTGTTTTGTTTCAGGGTGATGTTGTTGTTTTCTTCATTTTTGAAGAGAAGCTCAGAGTCTGTGAAAGTTCGTCCGTTTAGAGTCCAGTTGTACTCAGGGCTGTCCCCTCCCTGAGGGGCGCAGGTCGCCCTCACCTCTCCTTTGGACAGACACTGGTGCTCCAGGAGCACAGAGGACACTGGGGCTGGAGGGACAACAAAATCACAACAATTGTATGTGTAATTTAACAAGGGGTTCAATAAAGTTAGAGAAATGTTTTAGTTACCTTCAATCATTAGATTATGAGTGAGTCGTCTTATAAATCTTCCATTTTTATCAAAGACTTCTAGATTGTGTGAACCACTGTCAGTTTTTGTTAAGCTTTGTATTCTAATTATTCCAGAGCTGGAATTAAAGACAGATCTGTTTTTAAATACATTTGTTTTAATTCCACTATCTTTCCAGTAAAAAACTGTTTGTTGGTAACTCTTTCTCCATGAACATCTGTCTGTCGTTGAGCCACTGTCCATCAGTCGGATCTCAATGGTTCCTCCCAGAGCTCCGTAGCACTGAGTTTGGTTCACTCTGAAATCACAGACGCCCTCAGCATCTGTGAAAGTTTAACCAACAATAAGTGCTTCTTGATACAGACTTGACAGTTTAAAGCACATAATGACCAAATATTACATTAAAACATCTATTTAAATGTTAAAGCTTTTGCTCTTATTGTATAAATGGCTACATAAAAATCTAATCTCACAGTCTGTCAAAGATAAAGATCCCAGCTCTTGTCTCACCTCGAGCGACGTGGAGCAGCAGCAGCAGAGTCCACACTGGTCCCATGTCTGTCCCCATCACAGTGTGGGACAGTCAGTGATGTCCTCTGTGCGTCCTGAGGCTCAATCAACAAGTGAACACTGAGAGGATGGTTTCATTTTAGACGTAAGAGGAACTGTTTCTGCTCACTTCTCAAACATATCTAGCTAAAACAGGAAGAGGACCATTTCTATATCACTGAATTACTCCCGTTTACGTTTCAAAATGCTGGCAGTTAAGAATCATGTATAACCGTTGGTCCATAATGAATATTTACTGTTTTCTTTCCTACTCCTTTCAGAGATTATTAATACAGTGAAGTGTGCCAGTAGTAACAATATTATTTTATTATTTTTAAACATGTTCCAATTACATTTTTGTTCCTCTTCTTATTACACATGTTAAATATCATAAACATCACTGCTGCCCTCTATTGACAAAATATAGTAATTATTTATTTAATTTAACACGTTTAACACGCCTTCTTCCATGCTCCAGAGATCTCCTTTTATTTTATCCATTGCCATCCATTCACAAACAACAAAATATCCTGTTTTATTCTGCATTAAAAAAATGGCAACTCTCTGTTGTGAGCTGTACAAACATTTGAACATCTGAAATACATTTGATTATTTTATCAGTTTGTCAGGCCCATTTTATTATTTTTGTCAGTTCTCCTTCACATGTTTAAATGTGAACTTTCAACAGAATCCTATTACTAAAACATAATCGCAATTAGGTATTTTTTCTAAATCGTGCATAGATTGGAGAGTGGTTGTTTCGACACAGCAATGACTGTTCATTTTTGTGAATGTTGTTGTGTCCTTGGACAAGGCACTGAATCCACCTTGCTGTAAATGTGTGATCTGTGAGGGATTGGTGGTTGGAGGAGTCGATGGTGGAACTTTGGCTGTAGAAGGTGAAGCCTAAGCAGCATCAACTATTATTAGGTTATTTTTTATAATATCTTTGTGATTTTTTTGTTTTAAAAAATCCTTTTATTCTTTTAAAAATTACCCTTGTTCTGTACGTTTTGATTCATGTTTGCATGTCAGTATTATGTTTAAAATGAGTGAATGCTGTACAATTTCACATCCCGTTCACATAAAAGTAGGAATCTTTTGGTGTCTTTGGATGATTCAAATAACCTTTGATGCACTGGTGTAAGTAAAACAAAGAAATATTTTTTTCAAACGTTTTAATAAAAAATAATAATTAAAATAATTTCTATTTATTTAATTTGCCATAATGTTTGTGAAATTGAAAGACACAAAACAGTAATTTATTCATCCACAAAAAGCACTTTGATAAAGCTACTCTCCACTCATCACAAGTGTCTCCATTACAATAACTCTTCAGAGAAACAAACTGATTTGAAAAAGATTTGAAATATTTCTTCATTCATATAACTGCACCTGTGCAAAAGAATAATGTTAATTGTTTGAAAACAGAAAACTTTTAATACAAGTCCACACCTGGATGCTTGTGCGCCTTGACTTTTCTGTAAATACAAACTGTTATGAGGACGATCACCAAAAAACCCGCCACGGAAGAACAGGCAAACACAACAACAGGCCATGGGTTTGCTGCAGGAACAATACACAAGCATTAGTACTTATGAATATATGCATGTGCTTTATGTGCAGACAGTGTGGTAAAGGTAAAGATTGCTAATTAAGATTAAAAAGTGAGATTTGTCATTGTTATTGTGTACTAAATTATGTGAGATCATTACCTTTCTACATAAAAAGTTTGTCCTTGTTAAATGTTAAATTATGTTTAATATTTATTTATTTGGCACCTTCTAATCCTAAATCAACCTGCTGTTTTTGTGCTGCCCCAGTTTCTTATTGGAACTGTGATCTCCATGTTCTGAGTTTATGAGTTTTTGATTGATATCCAGATCCTAGAATATAATGATGACACACTTGGGGTGAAGGACAGTTTTTTTTTTCTTAAACTGATTATATTTTTATATTCTTGACCCCTCCTCAAGGCTTCACTTTGTCCAGAGCTCTGCCCCTAAATCGATAATTACTGGGCCAGCTCGTCAGTGGCCTCTTTATTCCTGAAGCTGGAATGATGAAGCTTTCCTTTTGTGTGAGGCAATGCATGGATGACAGTGAGAGCCTTTGTGTACTATTGACCTTTATTCATAGTTTCACTCCAATTTGATAGTTACATTTGCCCTCATTGTTTTCTCTTTGTAGTCAAAACCAAAGCTTCACTCCTTCATAACTTCTCCTCTACAACAATACATCAGTAAATGTTTAAACTGCGTCACCATTATTACCTATGCATTGAAAACTTTCCCTGGAATAAAAGGATAAAATATTTGAAGAACCTCTATGTTACACTATGCTATATCAAAACTTGGAAAAACTTACCCTTCACTTCAAGTGTCACCTCGACTGTATTCAGATTAGTTCCATTTGTGTGATAAATCTCCACTTTGTATTTTCCTGCATCTTCCCATTGCACATTTTGAATCTTAAACGTCCCATTGTCCATGAATACCTCAGTTCGGTTCTTGAATGCATCTTCACGTATCATAAATGTTCCTTTTTTAATTGTGAACACCTCCTTCAATCCATTGGAAAGCTGTTTCTTAAAATGGAGCCGAAGGCCAGAAGCATTGATCATAACTTGTAAGAAAACATCTCCTCCGTGAGTCACAGAACAAGTGCTCTCTGTATGGCCTATAGCCTTGCACATGGTGTCAGTGGGCTTCAAAAAACCTGCAACAAATGGATCAGGTTTATTAGGAATTTTGACATTTAAGAAAAGAACACTCACCATAGCTTAGTGTAGGCAAAAGAAGCAAAATGGTGAGAACCAACATCATACTTCAGTCATCAAGAGAAATCTATTCTGAATGAAAGTACCAAGGGGTAACATGTGAAACAGGAAATGGAGTGTGCATGGGTGTTGACGTTCAGATTTAAAGTGAGGAAATCAAGCAAAAATGTTTCACTTCTTCAGCTCCTTTTTACCAAACCCAACTTTACAAAGACAGTGTTGGGCAACATGTGTGGCTTAGGAACTCCTGAGTTAAGTCACAGCAAAAAAACACAATTTAAGGATGTATGAGCAAAGAATAGACATGTGGTCAGTTTTTTTCAAGACACCTGCAAAAGTGTGTGACAAGATTAGACAAAATTAAATTGCCACAGACCACAAGCTGGGGGTTGGTGGCAGGAACCTTTATAGTTCCTGTTAAAAAAAAAAAAAAAAAAAAAAAAAATAAAATCTACATTTTACTTTTATATTGACAAAATAAATTTAAGGTAGTTGATGTGACAAGAATACATAAAATAATATTTTAATGGTTTCTGAAATGGTGCTTTGTAAGTCAGTGTTTTCTGCTCTACAGAGGATCCAAATAAATGATATGAGTCATTGTGCATTTTCAAGTAGATGGTGCAACAACGAAACTGCACTGCCACACAGAGAAAAATTTGAGACAGTAAATTGGGTTTAAAATTTATTGAAGGTCAAACAAGTAGACGTTTTGATGGTGGTGACCACAGTCCAAAACCGTCCACAAGTCTTTCACATTAGATTGGCAGAGGTAGTTTCGTACCACAGACGGGATAGTTTTCTGAGCATTGCCATTTTTGGTCTTTCATGCCACTAGGAGGCAGCCATATTCAGCTAGTACTAAAAATTAGAAGTTGATGTTGAGCAAAAGCACATAGTTCTACAAAAAGAATATGAAAAGAGAAACCACAGGTGGATGATTCAAAAATATTCATCAGGTTTTCCACTGATAAAAATGTGGCAAGAAATCCAACATAAATAGAAAAAAATATTCTCTTTAAAGGTGCACTAGGTAACTTTTCAAACATTGTTGTCACCCACTATGTTTGTGGTGCATTATTGTCCAGAATAACGTTAGATTTAGGAAATGTTTATTACGAGGTTGTTAGCATATAAATTAATTTTCTGTTCTGCCGAGACCCAGTTAGCTTCAAATTTCTTCCCAATCCAGTTACTTATGCCATTGATTCATTTGCCATAGCAAAAGTTTATTTTCTACTATATATTTTTTCACAGTTAGGGTAAGGTTAGGTTAGGAGTTAGGTCTAGGAACAGATCATTTGGTAAGGCTTTGGGGGCAGGAGAGCTCACCCGGTCTCGGCGTTACTCCGTTGTAGGGGGAAAAAAGGACCTGTTTTCTGCACTAATCGCGAACTGTATTAATAACAGAGGGCAGGAGGGACTGGATTAACACATTTTTAAAAACCATGATTTTCACGATATTTTGTAGCAAAACAAACACCTGTAATTAAGTGAATGCAAGGTAGATACGTTTAATGCTATACTGTATTACTGTATATTTCAGGCAAAGCAATAAGATCTCAATTGAGACAAGCAGGTGGCGGACGCTCCACCAGAAAAGTTACATAGTGCACCTTTAATGTCCTTTACAATATGTAAAACTCTTACTTTTAACCGTAATTATCTCCTTGTTTCACACAAAGAACCACATAAACTTGAAGAATGAGAAGCCTGTAATCCCAGTAGTTCATCGGGCTGCAGTAATAGTTTGCATTTGTGCATAATATCCTTTCTATATCAAATTGGACATAATTTTGGACTGAAGACTTTTAAGTAGTGACATGCCTTGGGACAGTTTAAGCTTCCTCCTCCAGTTACTTTGCTCTGTGTGGGGGTTGTCATCCCACTCTTCCTCCTCTTCCTTATCGTCCACCCACGGTAGCCACACTCCCCCGCTCAGGCTGGGGTCAGCCCGCGGGTCCTCCGAGGGGTACCTCACTGGCACCGCTGTGCGATTATAGAACGCCAGTCTGGCCATCAACTCATACACAATATCTGGTCTTTCGTCAGAGTAGTCACGGCGCTCAAATGGGTCTGTGGCAATGTTGAACAGCCATTTGGATTTCTTTGGTTCAAGGTGTCGCTCCAAGTTCCACCAAGTATTTGGAAATCCTGGAAGAACTTGAGGTGGGATCCAGTCCCCGTACCCAGGGTCTCCAGTCAGAAGTTTCCAATCTCCAACTCGTATAGATGCCTGTATGGCTGTATTCCATATGCCGTAGCCTTCTTGTAGGGATCCACTTCGAGCGTGGTTATAAAGTGGGTCAATATTATGTAGGATTTCATATCTTGGAGACTCCTTGTCCTCACTGATGGCTTCCCAAACATCAAATCCATCTAGACCTTCAGTCATAGAGCTATTACCACCAGCCAATGCCACAAGCGTTGGATACCAGTCTGTGATGTGCACCAGCGCATTGCTCACTCTCCTCCTTCTTCTCAGCAGAGGGCTATGCACAAACCCCAAACCTCTTATACCCCCTTCCCAATAGGTACCTTTGCGCCCCCGAAGTGGCCAGTTATTTCCCCCTGACAGAGGCTGGCCCCCATTGTCAGTGGAGAAGATGAGCACACTATTTTTGTAATATCCATATTTGCGAAGGGCATAAGTGATATTTCTAACTGCTTCGTCCACAGCTGAGACCATTCCAGCGTACTTCCTGCGTGCAACATTGCCCAGGTCTCTGTATGGGTCGATGTACTCCTGAGGCGACTGCAGGGGCGTGTGCACAGCCTGAAAGGAGAGGAATATAAACAGAGGTTGGGCTTTGGGGTCGTGAGTGGCCAGGATCTTGCGTACTCTCCTGGTGTACAGGTGAGTCGAGTATTTGCCTTTGTGACTCCACGCCACTGTCTCTCCTTCATGCAGGTCGTATCCGCACAGATCAGGGCCATCACAGGAGGTATAGGTGTAGTAATTGACACTTCCTGTTAAGGAGCCCAGGTAAGTGTCAAACCCGCGACGCGTCGGTAAGCACTCTTTTTTATAAAAGCCCAAGTGCCACTTCCCAACCATGTGTGTGGCATATCCCAGCTCCTGCAGCCTCTGGGGCAAAGTGACCTGGTCCAGTGGCAGGCAGTTCGGCTGCCGAGGGCGAATGATGGAGTGCTGCAAACCAGTGTGAATTTGGTACCTGCACATAACAGAAAAGCATTATATACTTTAGTGCCTGAGTATGGCAAAAATATTTTTATTTTTTATTATAAGAAAAAAATAATGTTGAAATGAAAGTACGTTGATAAACTGTCTTTAATTCTTTAAAGCATACTACATAAAACTGAACTGGTCACTGAATGGCTTACAACAGATTTATCCTATCTAATTAGAGCCTTGATTTTAAGAGGTTAATGCATTTTCCCTTTTGAGTTTTTAATGCTTCACTAAACAGTGCAGGCAATGAGCCAATGAGTACAGTGTAGTAACAGCATGTGACCTTACCTGCCGGTCATGAACTGGCTCCTGGATGGGGTACAGATGGGTTGAATGTAGTAATTCTCCAGCTTAACTCCATATGCTGCCAGTTTGTCCAGTGTTGGTGTTTTGATGTCTGAGCTGTGATATCCAATGTCATTAAATCCCTGGTCATCAGTCATAATGAAGATGATATGAGGAGGCTGCGGCGCTGAAGGAGAGCTGTCTCCAAAAGTCTCCACTCCAGGGTCTGTCTCCACCTGATTAGGGCTGCTCGGATCCCAGGCCAAGTAGCCCAGACTGAGCAAACTCATCATGGAGAAACCAGTCAGCGCAGTGGTACCCATAATTAAATCTATTAAAGATCTAAACGTCACAAAATCATTTTGTGTTGTACACAGTGAGTGAAGAATTCACTGAGAAAAGCTATAGGCGACTTCTGTACACTTCTGTACTTATGGTGTACCTCTCTAAAATGCCTTTGAAAACATTTCCCCCTGCCCCAGTGGTCTCACAGACCCCGCCTATTTGCCTTTCTGGCTCACTAGCACACACAAACATACTGTAATGTTACACATGCAGGTAATGGTGGCATTTAGTTCCCCACTTTATTACTATATACTGTACTAGCCTTAGGTGTAGTTTCAGCAAAATAAAGCTGGAGTATTCTTTATTCATGCTTTTCTAAAATAATTAAAGTTCAATCATACAACTGCCAACTTTAAGAACTGCTGGAAACCTTCACAAATTCCTAGCTGAGCTGATTTAACAGGAGATGACAGAGGTTCAACAGAAAGGCCCTCAGTTACATAGAAAAACATGAAGAGAGGGGGTGATGGCGTCTCGGGGTGCGCTAGGG
Organism: Rhinogobius similis; assembly: GCA_019453435.1. Taxonomy (NCBI): domain Eukaryota; kingdom Metazoa; phylum Chordata; class Actinopteri; order Gobiiformes; family Gobiidae; genus Rhinogobius; species Rhinogobius similis. The sequence goes on along the minus strand of CM033630.1, from coordinate 21,057,638 downwards.
CCGATAGACACAATCACAGACACTGTTCTCCCTCTCACACACAGCATGCTCTCATTATCGCCGTAGTTTATGAATCCTGCACACCTGAAGAGAGACACCGCACAGTCGTCCCGGGGTGCAAGAGGCTGATAAGATCTCCACTGTGTGTCAAAGAGCCACTTTAGCAGAGCTCCAGTGGATCAACACAGAGCCACGGGTTACCTCTGCCTGGGGTCCTATGCAGAGTGGCTTGACTTATTTAGACGTTCAGATTATAAAGCTTTAGAAAGTAATGAGCACTGGTAAACATGTAGACATTTTTTATTTATAGTTGTAAATATTGTAAGATGAGGATAGACAAACTACAACTACTCCTATTACAGGAGAATAATCATCAAAGAATAATTTGATGTGACAAATTTAATGAACAGATTTAGACGTAAAACTTCACACCTTACAAATATTGATATTGGTTACACAGAGACTTGTGGGTATGCAGGTTGGATGCCAGTCCAAAGAGGGTACAGCCCCCCCCCCGGTAAGAACGCAAAACTGTGGCCAAGAATGTTTGCAAAAGCATCATCTTTGGAGTCTTGCCTAACAGGTCCAAAAGGTTTAAGGCAGGTCATTTGGATGGGACTGCAACGTATTCCCTTACACAGTTTTTTTTCTGCTATTGTACGCTTAATAAGTTAACACAAGTACTACAGTAAATCATTAAATCTACTGGAAGTAATTAACACAAAAATGCCATAACCATTACAGTCTACAAATCAACAGCTTTTGAAAAGCATTGGATGTGACACAAATTCCACTCATAGCTGGAACCTCATCAAAAAAACAGACAGCTTTGATTAGATTAATGGCTACCACAAATTACTGGCTATCACATAGTTTTATCTGCACATAAACAATATTGTCAGAATAACCCCAAGGCTGTTAACCAAGGAACTATTTGATTATTATTTAAGGAAACCTGTTTCTTACAATCAGCCACAAGAAGAAGCACAAGAAGCACTTAGGTGGCCTCTCAGTGCTGGACAAACATACTTGGTTATACTAACGTTATTTTGAGTTTGCTAGTGTTTTTATTTTTATTCTATTTATTTAGGGGTACTGTCATGAGGCCATAACTAAAAATAAAAAGAAACACATTCTTGGAATCACATTAAAATATTTATAACTGTGGCATGGTGGTCCTGTCTGAAGTTTATGTAAAGTGTTAAATCTTGTAGGTTTAGATGCACAATATTCAGTGCATCCTTTATACACCCTATATTTGTCATAATGCATTAATCTGAAGCTCTTGCAAACAGGAATTCAGAAAAGGTGTCTTGTTTTGGTTAGTTTTGACTACTTAAAATGTATTTAGTTAGATATGCTGATTTAATAAGTATCAGTATATTTCAGTATATATTATAACAAGTCCAAAAATCTTACCCCATGGTCAGATCAGTTTGCTTATAGTATTTTGCTCTACTTGAGATTTAATAACAATCACATAGCTATCATGACTTTTAATACTGATCTAAAACTAAAGCGACTTAATAATAGAAATACGTCCACTTCCTGTTCAAAACCGCAGATCTGAGAGGCCCTGCCCCCTCACAGTGGCCCTTCCACTACAACAAACAGTCGCAATGGAAATGTTGTTGCAGTTTAATTTACTGTGTTTTGTTTTTTATTTTATTATTATTATTATTATTATTTTTAACATTAATGTATGACATGGAGTTTGAATTTTTCAAACAACCCCAACTAAATACAGTGCTGAGGATGGGGCTAGGTGAAGGTGAAAACTGAAATTTTCTATGCACTCAAGCCTCAAATGCAGGACAAAACATGCTTGATTACTATAAATAAATTCTGAGAACGTTTATAATGAAGAAACAATGTCATAAAAGCAGATTTTCCATATCCATATCTTCAAAAACAATGAAAAACAAATAGAAAGGAGTGAAAAAAGTAGACCCAGAGATCAACAGAACAAATATAGTTTTTCAGTGCATAGGAAAGGTATGTACTAAGGTTTTATGTTGTTTTCTATGTTTTATGGTACAGCATGAATGAAAATAGTTGAAAGGAAACCAGATAATTAGTTACTACTGCTGCTGTGTGTTGGTTGGTCCCAGATGTGTGCTTTGGCCAAAGGAAGGGACGCTGTTACTGAATATGGCTGCGCCCTTTTACTGTGAACACTACAGCCTTTCTAATCAGCACGACCCTGCCAGTAAGCCCCCCTCTTACCCCAATTTTCTAATCTGAGAAAGACTGGCTCGTGTATTTTTTTCTTCTTCCTGTGCATCAACTCACTGCCAAAACTCTCGCTTTAATATATCCGAGTTCATCTTGTCAGGCTGCAGCACTCAACAAATGCACCTTTGTTTGTTCAGTTTGAGCAACAGTTTTTCATGCCACTGAGACTGATTTACAAAGTTGGTGTTTTCTCTATTTCATTTTCTGTATACATTTTCATTGAAAACTTAGTTATGATTGATGAGCAATAACAACATGAAACAAGTTTGGATTTGATTTTTCCTTTGGTCTTTTTCCTTATGAGGTAGAAAATCATTGGCCTAATAGTCTGGGAAGTGTTCATGATATTAAATAGCTTTATGTCAGATGCCACGCTGGTAATTCATAGATTCCAACCAGAGAGTAAATACTATCTCTAAAATATTTTAACAATATAGAAAGTGTAACTCTTACTTGTAAGTGAGACCTCACAAGCTGACATCAGGATATTTGACTTGGCCTTGAATTGTAGCAGCAGCAGCAGCGGCACCTGAGCAAACCAGAAATGATTTATTATGAAGTTATAAACACAGATCTACAAAGAGGTACTTAGTTTATGGAAACACTTTACATCAAGTCTCTAAGGAATGTTTTGATGATGAATGCAGTCATCGTGTTTAAATTACTGAGATTCGAACGGATTTAAAGTGGTCTATTAACTTGGATTTATTACAGAAAGGTAGTGCTAACAGATTATGGTACATTAAGGTTCCCCAATAATAATATATCTCAATGGCCCATTTTGGCAATTACCTGCAGAGTGGGCCCAGATGTAAGCAACTAAACACGAGGAATGTAAGGTAGATTTATTTCCTCAAACATGGTACTATTTAAAAGGGTAAACCGCGCAAATGGTCCTGTCTCTTTTCCATTTCCAAATCGTCAAAGGCCAAATTAACTAATCCATGACATGTTCTCCCTTTTATCTAAGCTTTTTATGTTGGCGGTACTTATAAATCAATTTGAATTACTTTAGTGGGTTTATCCTGTTAATCCAAAGACTTGCACCAGCTCTATGTAACTTTTCTGGTGTGGAGATGATGGAGAATGCATTACTGCAGATGCAGAAAGGCATTAAGCTTATATATTGCATTTATTCAATTACAGGTGGTTTTATTGCTCAAAAATACCTTAAAAAACAAAACAAAAAAAAAGTTTTCTTACTGTGAACTCTCCTCAGAACTGACTTGTAACTTAACCTGGTGAAATCACCTTCTTGTCTTCACTGAGTTTTATCATTTTAAAGGAGACATTTTATTCAGATTCAACTTTTATAAGCGTTTAACCTTGTTACAATATCAGTGTTTCCTTCTCATTACCTCATCAATACACTCATAGTTTTGATTATGCATGTTTGAGTAATCCTGTGTTGTTCTACAACTCTCAATCCCTCTCTCTGTTATGATTATATAAAAAAATGACACATAAGAGATACATAAGATTCTAAAATGTAACATAACCTACCCACTTTAAAAAAATAAAAACACATAAAGGATAATCAGTTGCTTGAAGAAAGGTGAAAATGTGACTTTATAGAGGCAGTAAACCCTTTTAGATCAATATTGCGGTTTACAATTAACAAAATGTAAAATAATGACGTTATAGTTCTATATTAAGTACCTTAAAAAGTGTAATATGATAAAATAACAGCTTAAACTCCACCAGAAAACATAGTACACTCTTAATGCTGTATTTTAACGCGTAAATACATTTTGAAAATTGCTTTAAATCTTTGCTGTTTACATTTTGTTGTTTTTGATGATGAGTCAGACAGTTTCAGGCTTCAACACTTCCTAGCGTTAACCACAAATGCTCTTCAGCAAAAATGATTTTTGTTTGCTTTAATAAGTTATGTTACCAAATTTAAGCCAGCTACACAGAGATAATAAAAAACATTGATATTTGTTGTGTTTTCCGAAATAATCTATTAATGGAGCAAATGGAGTTTTTTGGCTGGAAAAGCTAGGCATACAAATATAATTGTTATATTGTGTTCTTTTAACTTATCATACCTTTTGTTCAGTATCAGTGATCAGTAATGTTTACGGTCAATGGCATAGACATAAAAACTATGGTTGTTTCGTTTGACTTCAACTCCCATAGTGCTTTGCGACGGTCGGTAAACTAAACTACATCCGGAGTTCAGAGTTCGATATGTGGCCATGTGTGTTTTGTAGGAAATGCGTGTCTCTGCTATATAAATTTCAGTTTTTACTATGAAACCTCATTTAGTCGTTGTTTTAAAGTATTTTTGTTATAACTTTTACATTTGTCCGACATGAGTGCATCAAACCCAGAGCTGATCCCGCTGATCTACCGTCACCTGAAGGAGCATGGTTTCCACACGGCTGCAGAGGAGCTGCAGAAGCACAGCCTACAGGTCAACGCCACTGCTCACAAGATAATAACAAACTAAAGTGAAGCTATCTAGAGTGTGCGTCTTCTTTTGGTAATGCATGCGGCCAGGTTGAGTCCTGTCTTTATAACAACACGACAACTTTTCATAAAAATGTTGCTCTTTGTATTGCTACTTTACAGGAGAAACGAAACTTAAAATCCCAAGCTATTTATTTATTTATTGAGACCTGAAACAATATTTAAAAATACACTGTTTATTGCACCCTGTTTTAAAGTAATTACAAGGTCATACTCCACTCTTCTCCGCTCTTCTAAGCAGTTTAGACATGACTGAAAATTAGACCCTGCATGCGACATCGTTGCTACTAAAGTGCTAGCAATTTATTCCATTTCATTCTTTAGTGTTAGATAGAAACCACAGTTTATGCAGTTGCTGATTTAAACATTTTTTTCATTCAATTTTGTAGCATGAAACACCAACATCCGCTTCGTTACTGGACATCTACAGCTCATGGTTGAAGTGGGTACATTTATGTAAAACTGTAAATGTTATTGTTTGCAATCTTTGATTCATTACCATTGTGCTCCAATCACAGGACTTCAAAGAGAAAATCAAAGTCTGCCATTTCAAAACGCTCAACTCCAGACAAGAAACAAACAACACCCAAAAAAGGTGCGACACATTTTCACTTCATGATTATTATTATTTTTTTTATTTTTTTTAAAGACTGTATAGTTTTTGGAAATACAAGTTTGCAATTCAATCAATCTCATAAAACCTGAGCCCTCAAACATATTTATAAGTGAACATTTACACTCAACACTCAATGTTAAGGTTACTCTTCATTGTCCCCATAGGGAAATTTCATCTCCAGAACTCAAGTATTTAAAAGGGTTTTGTTCTTGTAGCTACCACTTAATTGGTTTGCCCACAAATAAAACACTAGCATTATCAGCTATCACTATCACTATCATCATAATTGAACCAAAACTAGGGCAAATGTGGTTCACTCATTCTCAACCTTGGCCCGCTGTATGTGTAGTGACCTCTGCTGGTGAAGTGACCTACTTCGTTACTTACACTGAAATCTGGTTTGCCTTTTTATACTACAGCTGCACAGAAGAAAACTACTAAACAGCCAGGATCAACGAATAAAAAGGTAAGAATTTCAACTTTTGGTCTTGTTAATGCATATTTTCCACATATTTGCTGAAAAGTGCTCTCTTTTAGTCTCCAACAAAACGGAAAAAGGGTGACGGAAAAGCAACAGAAACAAATGTCAAATCCAACAAGTCAAAAACTGAAAAGAAAAAAGGCGATGATGGAGAGGACTCTGACTCCGACAGCAGTTTGGACGTGGAGAAGTGGAAGAAGCTTGTTGAGCAGATGACCGGTACGGCACTATGTGGTTTAGATTTGAGATACACAGTAAATGCATTAAACACAACATAAAGTAATTGTAATTAGAAGAATCATTCATATTTCTTGCAAATGGACACGATGGCTATAGAAATACATAAAATAGTAAAGTTCTAACTGATGGGTCATTACCACTGATAAATACATCTCAGACATTTACATTTTTACATTCAGACATTCCTGTATTTTTTATCTCAAAATCGCCAATACTTTACTATCATGCTCTGTGCCAGGCATTCTCTGGTGTCTTCAGCTTGACAACATGATGCCGATCGATGCCATATAAGACTGAACTAGAAAAGGTTGGGTCATCTTGAACCAAATTAGAAATGTATTTGAAATTTCAGTAGGGCATGTCATAATTATTTCTATTAACTTATCATTCAATAAATAAAAAAATAATTATATATTTTCGGTGCTTACTTTTAATTGTACATTTATTTGCACTAAAGGTAGGTAGGTAGTAATTTTTGTAACATTTGAGCTCCAAGGGTTAGATTAATGATAAATGGCACAGTGAAACGCTTGTGCTTGTATGTGTTGTCTACTGTAAGTGTGTGTTATTTATTTGTATTTGTTGTGAAGCATTTTGTGACTTCCTTGTTTGTGAAAGGTGCTATATAAATAAACTTTGCTTATATGTGATATGGTTCAAAGGGGGTTGTTATCCCACTGTAGTCTTCAGTTTTATCAATAATCTGATTTTCTGAAGCAGTGTAACAGTATTTTTATTGTGACAGGCCCAATTTCTCTGAGTGTTTTAAATGTTTGTTGGCTGATAATATTTGTTTTATTTACGCAGATGCAGACCGGGCTAAAGTGGAAGCCTTTGATGCCCTGGCCTCTCCTGAACCCAAAAAACCAAGGGTGAGAAAGCCTCGAGCCAAACCAAAACCCAAAACAGAAACTCCCACTGATGGACAGAACCAACAGATTAAAAAAACAGATGAATCTACTGAGGACGTTTTGGCTAAAAGTAATCCAACTAAAAAGAGTCGCTCCAAAAAAGTAGCTCCTGTTGCCGCGTTGGACATCCAAACTCAAGAACAAAACATTGAAACACCCTTCACAAATGTCACTTCAACACCAAAACAGAGCCCCAAAAAAGAGAAAAGGAAAGCTACTACAGATCCTACTACAGAGTCTAAACAGAAAAAGAAGAAGACTGCAACTCCAAACGTGATCATAAATGCACCAGATGGAGATGATCTTACTGGTAAAAATGTGGCTAATAATAAAGATGCTAAAACAAGTAATCAAACTGATATCAAACTAACAAAAGGAATTGAAGAAACCATTGGCAATCATCAAACTGAGTCCAAAAAGAAAAAAAAGAAAGAGAGCACACAAAATAAGATCACTGCAAACGCTCCTATTGACAAGAATGTAGATGCGGATAAAGAACTAACAAAGGGAAGTCAAGAAAACACGACCAATCCTCAGACTGAGCCTAAAAAGAAAAAGAAGAAGAAAGCTATTGAAGGGGAAGCGGAAGAAACTGCGGATAGTAATGTTTTGGTTGATCAAAATGTTGAAAAAAATGCAATGGGATTAAATAGTAACCTGATAACAGAAGACGTAACTAGTTCACTAAACAATGCTAATACTGACTCTAAAGAGAAGTTAAAAAAGAAGAAAAAGAAACAGGGCAAAGTTGAAGAGGACAAAGAGACAGTTAGTGAAGCAAAGGTCAACTCTGAAACCACTGAGGAAACTTGTGAGAGAACAGAAGAACCTTGTCAGGACACAGAAGAAATGCCCCCTAAAAAGAAGAAAAAGAAAAAAGACAAGATCAAAGACGAATCAGAGACTTTGCAGCAGGAAAATGTTATTGCTGAGACTGTTGGTATTGAGGAAAATGCACAGCAAATAATTGTTAAAAAGAAATCCAAGAAGAAGAAAAAGGAGAGTCAAGAACATTTGGGAACAGAGGGAGCCAAAACACAAATGACTCCTGGGAGCGATGGAAATGTACCAGAGGAAACACCAGATCCCACGTCCACTCCACAGACGCCAGGCTCAAAGAGAAGTGAGTGGACATTTCACCCTACTTTATGTGCCCTATTGATATAAAGTTGGATTGATCAGAATTATTACTGTTTCTAGAAATTGAGATAACCAGTAAACAGTAGGCCTATAGTTTAAAATCAGTTACCAAAGTATGGATATTTCAGTACTGACAAGGAAAACTAGCAAAATATTGAAACGTAAATATCATTTAAGTTAGATCAATATTGGTTTAATTGGCCAAAATTACTTGCATCAAATCAAAAATTTGATGTCTTTGATGTCTTGTCTTGATTGCATACATTACCAGTGAAAGTAGAACTTATATATTTAGATTTATCATCTTGGTCCCTAATGCTGCAGCAGTAATCAATTTTTGTTTATTATTTCAGAGAAGCACAAGTCGCCGACAGAGGAGCTCGCTCAAATAGACGCTGTGTCACAGATACAAGAAAGTGAGACTCCAAAAAAGGTAATTTGTAAAATGAGGTTCTTAAAGAATCTTTGTATTGATTAGCCAGTATCTTATTTTATATATTTTATATATATATATATATATAATTTTACAGAAAAAGAAGAAATCCTCCAAGAGCACGGAAACCGAAAGTTAACAGAGGCTCTAGAGTTGTGCATCTTTTTATTGAATGTAGAGACGGCTATCCCTGTGGTACTGTTTTATATGACTTTTAATTGTTGAGCTTTTTATTTTTATTTTTTTTAATGCGTGCCATAACATGTACAGTTTTTATATAATTTGTTTTATAAATGGAAAGATTTGTCCAAAAATCAGTACAACCTATAAGATAAAAATCATTTGATACTTTTGTTACTTTTATTGAAGACAAAATGTTCCTTTTGTAGAAGGAGTAGTTCTTTAAAAAAAAAAAGAAGAAAGAAAGAAAGAAAGAAATCAAGGTGTCTCCTGCACTGTATTAAATTCTAATTTACCAAAATATGTTGTCATCAAGCAAACTGTACAACATTATTTATTCAATCGTGTTTTGTATGCTCATAATGATTCACTTGTCAGAACAAGTTTAAATGTATGTAAGACCACTTGTTTTGTTATTAGACAAAAAATATAAAATAAAATATACTTTTTGTTTTAATATGAGTCATGACGTGTCTCGGTCGCTTGGTGGCGTTGTGTTTACACTCGTAACAGCGCAAATAATTGAAGAAGAGCGTCTTGAACGAAGAAATGTTGCAAGATGTTCAACTTTCGCTGTTTAATGCAAAGATCTTTACATTTCTTATTGTGAAGATGCGTCCGATTTTGGCTCACTGTCTTATCAATTATTTATAAACGTGTAAATTATACCGATGTGGCGTTTGAACAAAGTTTGCCACAAATCCAGTCGTCCGGATGCGAAGCAGCTCAGACTGAAGAGAAGAGAGCAGGAGAAAGGTGACGGTGAAAAGTTCATCTTATGTCTGATTTATTCCTTTTAGCTTAATTTTTATAAATGCAAACCGATTCTCTGTGTGTAGCTCTGAGACAAGCCCGCAGAGACAGACAGCTGTTCAGCAAGAGACTCCTGCTGAGTGAAGACGAAGAGCACAACGCAGAAGAACAGGTAAATGTCCAATCAGCTCTGACAACATCTTCACTTAATAGACCCTTGAAAAGTTTGTAAAGAAAGGCATTCTGAAGTCCTGGAATTGAGGCTAAAGTGAAGCTGAACATAATGTGATTTCAATGTAGCAACTGAGATTAGCCTCAGAATATCACAACATGTAAAGAATCAAGGTGGTTTTGGCAATTGTCAACTACTCAGTTACATGTAATTATTACCAGAGCCTGGTTTAAAGATCGTTTCCATCTCTCTACGATGGAACACTCCTGGACGAAAGAGGGATTACATCGGCTAATCTTTTACAATAGTATTTTAGATTATTTGTGTATTTAAAAGGAGGTAATGATTGACACAAGAAAAAAAAATCCACATTTTTAGATTTTATTTGACAAATACTAATTAATGTTGACCTCATAATTTTTCATTGGATCTTCATATCTTTTGGTGAAGACTAGAGTCTTGAAGGCTGTAAAAAAAAAAAAAAGAAAAGATTTTCTCCTTTTTTTCCAGCCTCCCAATTGAGCTCAGGATCATGACGTCACACGTAACAATTTTCAGTTAGCCCAGTGTTAAATCTAAACTTTAAATGTTAATGCAAACGTATTCTAATTTTTTTGTTTTTTTGTTCACTATTTTATGTTGTTTTGGCTAATGTTTCTCTATGTAAGTGTAGCACACCAACAGCATCAACACATGGCGGATTTCCATGGTAACGGCTGTTTTTTTGCATTTTTTGCATTTTCAGTTAGCCCAATGTTAAATAAATGGAGATTTTAAGATGCTAAATATTAAACTTAGTGTTAATTCAAAAGTATTCTATTACTGTATATTGCTAAATGTATTTACCAGAAGTGACCCAGCAGTTTCAGGTTCTTCCATGGATTTATTGTTCACTTTATTACATTGTTTTGGCTAGTGCTTCTCTATGTAAGTTTAGGTACACCAACAGCAAACGTGGTAGATTTCCATGGTAACGGCTGTTATGTTCTATCTAGAGACAGACGTGACTAAAAATTCTTAATTGTTGCTTATTTTTTGTTCTCAATACTTCAAACCATCGTTGCATTAGCTAATGTTAACGTTAGATCTGTCCATCACTGAACATTTAATGGGTCAATGCACCGCTTGTGTTTTCTGCAGGATGTTGTCAGCTTGTTTCACCATCTTCAGAAATGTGGTCCAGAGAGAGAAGCCTCCCTGAAAGCCTTGAGACGAGCCCTGCGTCACCCACCAGCACAGACCACATTCATCAAGTAAAAACAACATTCTGCTTCATCTTGGTGTGGCACAACAAACCACAATCAAATCAAAATCGCTGTTTGAGTTGGCACAATTATCAAATCACAAAGACTGCAGTTATTTAGGTAATAGAATATCCACTGACCACAAAGAACAAAATATCCTGTCCATCTATGGAAAACATATAATTCTTGTATCACTTTATCAGTTCATTTTTCTGTCTTTCAAACGTAAATGCTCTTGGAGTTGTTTACAATATACACTTTGATAACAGTCCTACTTCTTAAACATCTAAATGCAAATCTAATGGCAATCGCAATAAATCAGCCCCGCGTGAATTGTGTCTCGATAAAGGAAACGTGCTTTATGTTAGTTTATATTTGTAGAACCGTTAACAAGATAATGAGTGGTTAACTGTGAATTACTTTATACATTCAACTCCTTGCTGTATAAAATCATGAATGAAATAATGGAAATAAACAAAACAATATAGTGTTTTCATCACAAGGGAGTTCCTGGTAAAATACAGGTAAATTAAAATAAATAAACATGAAGTAACAATTACCAGATGGTGACATGTAAATCTTAAAGTCAAGCTCAATCCACGTCAGCGAGAAAACGTGTGCTTTTAATAACAAATGCTGATCGGACTTTTAAAAAAAGCTAACTATTCATATACTTGATTTGATTTGTATTTTTTTCTTTAGGTTGGAGAATAGCGTGCATCTTCTGGTGGGCCTCCTCACTGGCTCTAACGCTGAGTGTCGTCTTCTCGCTGTGCGCTGTCTTCATGAACTGTCCCACTCTCCACACTCCTCTGTCTCGTCGGCTTGTCTCCCGGCTTCTCCTTATCTGCTCACGTATTTGTCTGGTCAGAGCACCATGTTTACTGTAAGTGCTCACCTGCTTTATCAACTTATCAACTCCTTTGTCATGATCTGTATTTATTTATTTATTTATTTCAGCATCAGTTGATAATTTTGAAAAACATGAGTTTAAATAACCTTATTCAAATAGAAATAAACAAATTAACTATAAAAAATAATAACTTCAAGTCCACAATGGTTATTAAAGTTTATTTGTGTCATGTTTGTGTTTCTGAACAGGAGCTGTGCCTTTACACGTTGGGTAATTTGTGTCCTGAAAATGATGCTGTGAAGGAGAAGCTGCTTTCTCAAGGAATTATACCAGCTCTTGCAACTTGTTTAGAGGTAAAATTGCAAATTTTTGATAACACAACACACCTGTGTATTTCCATCAATTTTCCATTCCAAAAGAAACAAAAATAACATAATGAATTTAATAAATTGACCAGATGGTTTATCACATTAAGATTCTAAATGGTATTTTAATGGTATTTAATGTCGCATTTGTCAAAAACTTTACAATTAATAAATGAATATTTTTAAAAGTCTGCTGCGTTTGAAAGAAATGTGCAACACGTCCGTTTCAGTAGGGCTTATTTCACAAACCGACTGCATTTGGCAACATTGAGCGTTTCTACATCTTCTTGTTTAAACATTCTGGATCAGCGCCCTGATGGTATTACCTGTGGATCAATAGTTTGTCAAATCTCGAAGCTTTCAGTCAGCACATTTTTATCTTTATCAGGTTACAACTGTATTCAAAAAAATCGATCTATCTAAAAAAAAAAATTGTTAGGTATAGCGCAAACCAAGCCAACAGTAATCCTTATCACTTTAGCATTACTTAATTTATGTTGCATGTGTGACAGAGGCTATTTTTAATTAAATAACACTGCTATTTACTGCAAATGTCTATAGTTTGTTTATTCCGCTTTCATCATTCTCTACATTCGCTTCCTTTTTCCAGACCCAGATGCATAACCTGGCTTTGGTGGAGGCTGTTGGATTCACACTCTCTCAGCTGTTGCAAGGTACAAAAGCAGCGGAGAAAATTGCACTGTAAGAATTTAAATTAAAAGTAACAATCTTCTCTTCATTGGTTTGTACTTCTTATAAATAAGACCTGTTTATTCCTCTGCTTCTTTTAGGATTGTTCTGGCCTCGAGGCTCCCTTTGCACTTGTGTTCAGTTCTCTCACCAGACGCACAGTTTGGTTTGGCTCCGGCGATCGAATGTGCCTGGTCTCTGCATCATCTCATCGGCAGGTGAGGACGAATGCACGAATGGATTTCAGTACACACTTTTATTCCTAACTGGCTGCAGCTTTACCTGTTGTATCTCTCTTTTATCTTACTGCGCAGTGCTCCTGGCGACTGCAGCGTTCTCCTGTCTCATGGGGTTCTTTCCAAGTGCAGTTCCCTGTTAGTGTCAATAGGTGGCACTGTTGCTGAGGAAAAGAAAGATGAAGGACTGGAATTGGTGGGTTGTTCCTCTTTGTGTGAACCATTTTATGAGGAAAAAAAAGACTCAGAATCAAGTATTTTTCATTTAGAATCACAACTTGTGGCATCCTTAATGTTATATTGTATTGATTTATCTTGTGATCCTATACACCCTTTTAAAAGTTTGTAAACAAAAATATTTCAAATTACGGAATGGGAGCAAAAGTGAAGTGGGCCATGATGGGATTTCAATGGAGAAACTGAGTATCACAAAATCACAAAAAAATCAAGATGGTTTTGGCAAAACCACTCAGATACATGTGAGTGATATCAGAGCCCAGTGTTATAAATGTTTACTTTAGTATTTTACATTATTTGTTTTATTTAATAAGATTATTATTGACACTGAGCATTTTTGATGAAGGCAAAATTCAGATTTTTAGGTTTTACTGCACAAATACTTACAGAAATGTTCAAAAATAATTCATTTTATTTACAGATATATATACACACAGATTAGACACACAGATTATACATTTAGCAAACCGTAGCAATTATTTTTTGTTAAGATAGCATTTATATCTGATTTCCGTTCAATATTAAAATTGTTTTATGCTCATCTTCACTTTGCCTCCAGTAGCTCCAGTGGCTTAACTTTCTGAACGATGAACGAGCATTTTAAAGGGTCTATTGTAACCATCGTTTACCACATTGAAAGAATAAATCCCAGTAATTTTATACTCAAATTACTCAAGTAAATATATGTTAAAGCAGAGGCTTGTGAATGTCAAATAACTCACAATACAAGTATTTGGTATCTGATAACAATTGAATGGGATCAAGCTAAATTAGGAGAATGTCTGTGCGGAAGAGAAGCTAAATCTAGCATTAAAAGCAACATTCATGTTCTTGTGTTCTGCAGCTTGTCTGGCCCCTCCTGCGTTGTGTGGGAAACCTGTTGTCCTCCTGCCCCGTGGAGCACCTCACTGCAGCGGTGGATGTTCGTCTCCCGGCTGCTCTGTGTGCTCTTCTTAATGTTTACCTGAAGTCACAGCCCGCACTGGCCCGAGAGGCAGCCTGGGCACTCAACAATCTCACAGGTCTTCACCATTGTTTTTCAGACATTTATACTTGTATTTAGGACTGGCGATGTGGCGAGAAGAATCTACTTGTATTCTCATCCTTTTGACAGTCTGCTGTTTTATTGGTATCATCATATTGTGATTCAGTAATTCTCTATTTTAAACCGACACTTTTCCACCCGTATCTCCCAATGAAGAGTGAACTGAGTTAGGTCTTACAAGCAATATAAACATTCAAAATCAAAATTTAGACCTGGCTTTAAGAAAATCATTATATATATATATATATATATATATATATATATATATATATATATATATATTTTTTTTTTTTTTTTTAACACATCACCTACCCTTACTTGCATTATGGATGTGGCAGTTTTATTGTGCAAAATATGCAAATATGCAAAATATCCCATTTTAGAGAGAATGGTTGCATGCAGCTTTAGGAGAATAATTTAAATTATAACAAAACAGGATTAAGTGAGATTATTCAAATTATATTAATATCTACTGTATCTAGCATTTTCTTCTTTCACATTTTTGTTTTGATTTAATAGAGCTTGGGATTGAACATCAAAGACTTTCTATCCAATTCTAAATCTCCATAGAGACACATTAGCAAAAACAATATAAAATGTTTTTAAAAGCACCACGGTACACCCCCATAAATTGCTTGCTCACTACTGGTATACACATTTATCATATTATAGTGTCAGAATACTTTCATTGAATGCTAAGTATAGTATTTAACAACTTAAAATCTCCATTGGTTTAACATCAGGTTAGGGGAAAATTCTCTGAGTTCTGTAAACTAGGTATTTATTAAGGAATGTGACTTTTAATGTGTATCTATTCTGCAGCTCACTCAGTTGACTTCTGTTCAGCGCTGCTAACACTTAACCTGGTCCCTGGTCTCATCCAGCTGCTTCCTTTCTCTCAGGGCATCAATACAATGGTGTGTTTTACAGTATCTAGTTTTTAATGTCTCATGTCCTCCTTGTTACCATTTAACTGTGGATTTTACTGTCTTAAGATCCTCAGGGTTCTTGCAAACGTTGCTCACAAGA
Source organism: Rhinogobius similis (assembly GCA_019453435.1). Lineage (NCBI taxonomy): Eukaryota > Metazoa > Chordata > Actinopteri > Gobiiformes > Gobiidae > Rhinogobius > Rhinogobius similis. The sequence continues at coordinate 21,042,303 of CM033630.1, read as the reverse complement.
AAAAGGACTTCTGTGATCAGCTTGTGCATCTTGGGCTCCTCTCTGCTCTCTGCGCCACCCTCAAAATGGCCGACACAGAAATGGTGGTCTTAAGTCTTGAAGTTCTGTTTATGCTGATTGACGGTCGCTCACAGGTAGCTAAATATAAAGAACATTCACTTTGGTTCTGTTGCATTTGTGCAGTTGTTTACTTTATATTTTTGTCTCAGGTTGCAGAGGATTTTGTAAAGCAAGGTGGACTTTTGATAATAGAAGCCCTTCAGTTCAACAGTGAAGGAGAGCTGCGTCGCAGAGCTCTGTACCTGCTTGAACACAAATTACTGTGCTACTCCCACTGATGCAAAACTTTTTATAATTTTGTATGAAAGAACAACAACATTTTTAACTTGCAGACAAAGAAACTGCAACGCTATATAATAACAACACTCTCAGTAAAGCATGAACAACAAAAATAGTTTGCTAAGAATGATTCAAGGCTTTGTAATAACTTCATTACTACTCCTACCCCTTAATTGTGTTTGTTCGTGCTTTATTAAGTCTATTATGGTGTCGTTATTATACAGTGGCACAAAAAAAGTAAAATGAAATGTGTGGATGAGTTTACATGTGCACTGTTGAGTAACTACTGTGTGTAGGCCAACATTTTAAGTTTGAATGTATAAATACGTTTGTACAAAATGAAATTAGTACCACATATGATATTTATGCCTTGTTGTGTGTGTATATGACATGACCTAAATAAAATATGAAATTAAAATTGGTCTATTCTAAAATACATCAACAATCATCTATAACTAGTTAAATAAAATAATTGTAATAACCCAAACATAATAGGACCATATTTAACAACATGAAAGAAACTGGTTGCTAATTTATATTATTTGCCATAACTTTATAACGTTCTTCTTTATTTCTGTCAATCATGTGAAAGTGTAGCTGAGGTCAGTCTCCATCTTGAATCAAGATGCGGCCCCTCCTTTCAAATCATCTCAAATTTCTCAACTTCCTCTCTGAGCCTAAATCCTCTCCCCCGCTGTCATTCCCGATAAACAAGCAGAGGTGAGTGTTTATCCAGTCAAATCTGTATTATTCTGCATTTAAATTGTTCAAACACCATTAATTCCTGTCCAGAGTTACTGATAAAGCGTGTTTGTAGCTGGACACAATGGAGGACAGTGGCTCAGTCCGAACCCGAAACACTGCGCGCGACCAGGACCAGGACTCGAGCAGGAAGGAGCTCCTGACCACGAAGCCTTTGCACCGCTTCGTCCAAAGAGACCCCAAGAGTGTCGGGGTAGGCACGCGCTCACCGACTGCAGGGGGTGTCACGTGACCGTTACCTCCCTTCTGTTTTTCAGGTTGTCGTCTTGATGTTTGGGTGCGCAGAGCTGCTCGTCGGGTTTGTAAAGGCCGGTGATGGTTACAGGCTCTATAGGACCTTCTCCCAGGCCTACACCCCCTTCTGGCAAGGGGCTCTGGTACGGTTTATTTTCATAGCTGTAGGTCACGTGACAAGGATATTAACACGACGTGTATACGGAATCTGATCATAATATGTGTAATGGTCTGTTTTCTTGAGTTATCAGATTTTAAAAATGTCGTGTAAACAGTTTGATGTGAGTAATCTGATTTCTTTTGGATTGTTCACGCACCTGTGCTGGTCCTGACAATGGAGCAATTGTGCAAAAAGACAAAAGTGACAAACACGAAACTGAAAGAGAATATATTAAAGATTGAAATAGTTATGTACCATTGTACTTTGTCTTTGCTAATGCTCTAATAATGCGTTGAATACCTGACTCTTTAATATCAGGTTTCTCTAGTCTAGTGCAACCATAAGAATCACATTTATTGCCATTGTTGGTGATCAAACTTCACAAGTATATGAATTTGTTTGGATGTAACGTGCAACATAAAACAATGGATAAAACACAGCTAAAATCAGAGTGAAAATTTGGTCTGATTCTTTTAGCCATCAGGTTTTAACTGGTTGTGTAAATGTACCCACAACAACTCTGTTGTGATCTAGTAAAGATCATGTTATTAATGAAGAGGCTATTTCTTCTACTTTAGTTTTTCTTATGTGAGCTTGAGGTGGGAAATAAAGGTTAATTTAGGTTGAAATATACCATTTTACATTGCAACAAGATATCCAAGGTATACCTCGCCTATGGCCCAAAGTTACTGGGAAAGGGTCACCCGCGACTCTTAACGGGAACACGTGCTGGAAGATGAATGAACATACCGTTTTAATTAAACTATGATTATGACAAGTTCTTTCACTTTTGTATTCCTAGTTTATTGCCTGTGGAATTCTGTCCATTTACACTGGGACACATCCATCCAAGAAGATGGTAAGTAGCCGTCATATCCACACACAGTGTCTATGGCTCTACTCATCTGTTTGTTTTTTCCAGGTTACCGTATGTCTGTCTATGTATGTGGTTTCTCTGTTGGGAATCATCGTCTCCTTTGGCTTCAGAATCTCGTTCATGATCTTCTTGGGGGCTACTCGCTACTTCTACTCAGAAACACAGTGGTTGCCTATGACAGCAGTGAGTAACAAGCTGCTGTTATTGTTATTCACCAGTTTGCTGAATGCTGTTAATTGTCTTTTTTTTTTGCAGCGACTTATGACTGTATTAGAGATCTTACTCTTCCTCAGCTCCGTTTGTGTCTCTGGGCTGCTGATTTTCTTGTGTGTTATTGCTCGGTTATCTTTGAAGTCGACACGCACCCAAGTAAGAGGAAAATGTCTGCGAACAATAAAGTGTGATGTTTAAGCTGTATTTTTCATTTGACCTGCTTTTTTTTATTTCAGATTGTTCTTCACCAGATCCCACCACCAGTAACTGAGACACCAACAGAGGCAAACTAATCCTATTTCGAACTGTTTTACTTCTGATAATAGTTCTGATAATCTGGCTCAGCCACATTTGAAACTGAAATGAATGAAATTAATTTTTTGACAGAATCTCCAATGGGCACAACTTATATATTTATATCTAAATTGTTTCTAACACCTTTGTATGACTTTTTCTTTAAATTTTTTTTGTTAGTGATCAAATTAACCTATAGTGTTTATAACATGCACTTTTTTATTACGGGTGTTGCTTAACAATGTTTGGCTTTTAAAAAAATATTTGTACCAGAAAAAGCACCTTGTTTGACTATGAATGTCTGTTGCTGCGGTGACTTTATTGTTACAGTGTTACTTATGTCTGTTAGCTTTCTGTTTGTGATGTGATAATGTTGCAGTTTGTAAAATATAATGTGTGCATTCAGTACATTTTCATGCTTCAGTGCCCTGATAAATTTTGCCTGAACATGTCGAGTGTACTTTTATTTGTCCACAAATATTATGAACCTTTTGTCAACACTACAAAAGCAAGATTATTACACCATGGCCACACATTAGTTACATAATTTATTCTCAGTTTAATGTGTAGACAAAAGTTTTTCAAAGGTAAAACAATCTCACAAGTGAGGGAAAGCTGAGCATAGAAGTCATTTTTGGTCGTCACAGTTTGGTCCATTGTGCAGTTTAGATGATCCAGTGTTTTCTACTGTGGTGTTTAGTAGACGTAGCTCTCTGTGAACAGAGACTGCGTGGAGGACTTGTCAGCAGAGCCGCTGGGTTTGTACTCTCCTTTGGAAGCAAGGCCATTGATCTGAGAGAGCAGAAGAAACGTCAGTGCAAAGTCACATCTGCAGTTAATGATTAGTCAAAGCGTCCCGCGTGTTAGTGCAGGACCCAAAAGACAAAACAACTTCAGCATAAATCATTTACCAGAAGTGTTGCATAATATCTGATAAAAGACAATTAATAATTGTTCATAAAATGTGTATTTTAAGGCTGTTGCTATTTATTGGTCTCCCTAACTTCGTAGACACTTACTTTGGCCCTGGTGCAGAAAGCTTCCTGAGCGGCAGCTTTGTTCCCGGGCTTGCCCTGCCAGGCAGCGAGGGCTGATGCCTGCAGAGCACGACCGTATGAGAAGGTGAGTTTCCAGGGGCGGTGGAGGGGCACCTGGTTTATGGCGTTCAGGTGAACAGAGGCTTCTTCTTCACTCTGTCCTCCAGACAGGAAGCAGATTCCTGCAACAAAAGAGAACATGATTCTTCATATTTCATACTTAACAGTTGCAGTGTCGGTGAGCCTTACCTGGCACAGCAGCTGGGACAGTGCGCCTCAGAGCGGACACTGTTGCCATGGCCACCTCCTGAGGGGTGAATTTCTTGGGACAGGAATGTCCTGGTGTCACCATGTTGGGCTTGAGCAGAGTGCCCTCCAGGTAAACGTGGTGATCAGACAGAGCTTTGTATACAGCAGCAAGAACCTAGTGATGAATGAAAACAACATAGATTAGAACTGAAACACAATTTTAATAATTTTTGACAAAAAGATAACCAACCTTTTCTGTGACATACTGGCAGCGCTGAAGGTCATGTTCTCCATCAGGGAGGATCTCTGGCTCTACGATTGGCACCAGACCATTCTAAGATGAAGGACATGGTAAAGATTAATTAAAGTTGACAACTAAAATCCACAGATATTTCTTGAATATAGGTCAAAACAAACCTGTTGGCAGATGCTGGCATATCTGGCAAGAACATTTGCGTTTTCTGCAATGGCCAGAGCAGATGGGCAGCCGTCTGAGATCTTGAGCACGCAGCGCCATTTAGCGAAGTCGCAGCCGTCCTTCTTGTACTGGGCACAGCGCTCGGACAGGCCATCCAGACCTAAGATAAGGCTTGTTAGAAATGGCTACTATTATTTATTAGTGCAAAGGCATATTTATTTAGATTGACCTTGTGTGGTGGTTTCCCCATCTGTTCCATTGAGCCCTGCTGTGCCTTTGTCCACCTACATCAGACAAATACACTTAAACTACAGGTCAAAGTCCAGCCACATGCGTCTTTATCTATATATTCTTACCTTGATGCCGACTACAATGCCCTTATCTTTGATGACCTGGGGGAACAGTTTGCCACAGTCTGACTTCTGATAGAGCGTCTCGTGGAAGAAGATGACTCCACCCACACTGTTGGCCATGGTCGTGTCACAGGAGAAGAGGATGTCCCTGAAGCAGCGTCGGTTCTCCTCACTGTTTTCTACATTGATTTTCTGGAGCCGCTTTCCCATGGTGCCTTAAATATGATTACAGTAGTTATAGTCTACTCAAATATAACTCCCTGTAAAACAAATAGGAGCACACCTGTAGATTCATCTGCAGCCAAGATGCCCTTTCCAGTGGCCACAATCCTCTGAGCAATGTCAGAGAGCTCTTTCTTCTGAGCCGGAGACAGCGAAGGAAACTGATGAGTCATTCTGAAAAAGAGAAACAAAACATTTAGAGGAGATTTAATTAAAATACCATTTTAGTTTTGCACTGACACACAATCAGGAAAGAAAATCTCAAGAAAATCTTCCTGACACACCTCCTCTATGCATAGGCCTATTGTTTGTCAACTGGAGTGAACTTTGCTCCAGAGATAAACATCTGATGTTTAGATGTGAAGAGATTCCCTTTCAATTGTGCATGCAGCAAATGCCATATTAGACTTTTTCTGCAAAGAGGGGTAACAATGACAAAAACGTGCAATTTTTAGAGTTAGAAGCTGTGCAGACTAACTTCACAGTTGTCAAGTCTTCAACAAATTAATGTTAACTCATGTGTAATAACCAGTTTGTCCAGTTCCGCAATGCAAGGCCTTTTAACTTATAAATGCAGAAACTTTCAAAACACCATGCAGTTTCTTCATTAAACTCGTGTAGAGTGCGCTCAAGTGACCTATTTTGTAAAATGTAAATGTTCTCCAAGAAGCTTGTGGAGCTAACGAAGGAATGCAAACACACAACAATGGGAGATACTTACTTGGGGGTTGGTCAATTGTCGGACGGTGAGAAGAGATTGTAGTCGGCCTCTGCAGCCTCCCAAAAGCTTATGGACTGGTTGAGAAGGCCGAGCGTCGGACACAGAGGTGTATTTATTGGGCAGAAGAGGGCAGGAGGGGGCGCTGGTGATGTGGCGGGGCGTGCGTCGTCTTACAAATCCAATTGGCTCCAAACAACGTCAGGGGCGGGCTGCATCTATGATCTTTTGAGGAGTTTTGGTTTACTATCAAGGGTTAAACCAGGGAGAACAACATGTATCCAAAATGTGCTAAATGGGTCTGCACTCCTGCACGTAGTCCATTCAAACCACCACGCCTGTAGCAACCTCAAGATCCTCAAGTTTCACTGCAATACTCAACAAGCCGTTGCAAATCAGGGTTCTCGATTCATTCCAGAAAACAACATCATAGACTGAAACTACATGATATTCTGACTTTGTCCAATATTAATTTGCTGGAATGAAATTAGGTTGAACGCAAGGGGAAAACGCTAAAGTTTGTGCATTTATCTAAATGGGACATACCAAATGCACGGAAGTTGCAGAGTATGCCTTATTGATTGTTTGAAGCCAAATAGGAGTTTTGTACAACCTCATCATGACGTAAACAAATGAAATCTGCAAACCGGTCTCAGAAAGACGGCAAACTTTTACACAACATGAACCTTGCCCTTTGTTCAAAGTACATTTAAATATTGCTGACCAGAGTCCACCATTTCCATAAGGCTCTCTTCACATGTAAATTAAATTAAATACCACAACATTCAGACTTGTTTGATTCTAATTAGGCCTTTATATGATTGTGATAAGGTATATACTTATGCAACTGGTGGTGGGTTTGCTGTCCCTTGGGCCCATTAACAACTCCATGATAGCAAATTTGTCTCAACTAACATGTATTATTATGGATATTATATCATTATTATTATTATTATTATTATTATTATTATTATTATTATTATTATTATTATTATTAAGACATGAATCTTCTCCAGGCCGCGTGAGGGCGCAGTAGAGCCCTCGTGATTTTGTTGAATTTTGACAGACTTCCGGTTCCGGGAGGTTGGTCACCGCAGCATCAACATCTTTGCACATTCAGTGTAAAGAAAGCATAAAATCAACGTTTTCAAAGCGGTAAGTAAGGCTTAGATTTTAGAGAAAGGCGTAGAATTTGCTCTTTATTTTGCAGGACACAAAAGTCGCGTTAAGAAGCGACTAACGTCCATTTTAGAGCAGATCCACGTAAAACCACAAACTCAATATTGCCTAAATGTTTTTTATTTGAAATATATTGACGCGTCGGTAGTAGAAAGCTACTAACATCTTCAAAAGGCTCAGATGAAAGAATGAATTGGAGGAAAACTTGTGTGGATTAGGCTATCAGTATATCTTATTTTGTCTTACAGAACAAGGATGTCGGGACAGAAACGTCCTCGAGAAGCGGAGGACGGGAGCCCGGGAGTCAGCGCTGCCACTGCGGTGGAGACGGTCATCAAACTGGGAGGAGTGTCCAACTCGGTAATCTATGTTTATTATAGGGGTATTACCTGGTCTTAGTGCAGTATTTTCCCCAGCGCTACATCCAGTGTCATGTTGTCATTCCTATTGTATGTTATTATAGGAGGAACAGGACATCAAAGCTCTCCAGACAAAGAATCGAAAACTGGGGGAGTCTCTGGACCAGAGACAGGTATAGTGTTCTGCATTATCACATTACACTGCTGCCAATTGTTGTGTATGGCCTGCACAAAATACCTTACTTTTGTTCCAAAGGTTATTGAGGATGAATTACGAGAGCGAATTGAGAGATTGGAGACCCGCCAAGCAACTGATGATGCCAGTTTGTTGATACTGAATCGATACTGGAATCAGGTAAAGGTTATGTTGTAAATATTTTATCAAAATATACATATACTTCTCTACAGCATTTCCTTCATCCACCTATAGTTGGATGAAAACATTCGGCTGATCACGAGGCGTTATGACCAGTCAAGCACAGAACCAGAGAAATCGCCAGGATCTGAAGGACGCACTTTGAAACCAGATACTCCTGAACCTGATGGAGATTCAAACCAAGAAAGGGCCAAGGACAGAGGTAAAGAAGAAGGTGAATATATCTACTGTTTATTTGAGCACATTTTGACTCCTGTGTTGTTGTTTTTTTAAGGTCACCAGGGAGAGACAACAAACTCCTTCCTGGCAACACTTGCCAGCAGCAGCAGTGAAGAAATGGAGGCAGAACTGCAGGAAAGGCTGGAGTCCACTCAGAAGTTGGCAAATCATGTTGTGGAGATTTATGAAGCTTTGAAAAACACACTGGATCAAATGAAAACTGAAATGGACTCTGGCGTCGGTAATCAGTGTTTAGTCTTAACGTTTAATATAGTATACAATACAACATTCAATATTCCACACTGAAATGCTTGAGGCATGTTAATCTATTTTTCTCAGAGGGAAGTATGTGGCAGATTGCTTCCAAACTAAACTCACTTTTAACCAGTGAAAATGAGCGTCTTCAACAGCTGACTGAAGAGCTGAAGCAGAAATACAGTCAAATGACCAGTGAGGTGAGCAATGTCCCACATTTAAGTCTTATGGATGAACTGCCACACCATACCACACAATGTAATGTTTTTGTCTGGTCTCTTTCAGTCCCGGTCTTTGGGTCGTGCTGCGAACAAAGCCGACCAGCGTGTTGGTGAGTTGCAGACTTTAATTGAGGAGCTTCAGTGGGACATGGAAAAGATCCGACGCAGAGAGAACCGACTGAATGCCCATCTCAGTGAAATACAGGAGAGGGTATGAAAATCTAAATTGGGAATAAAACATGTTGTAAGACGTGTGAAACTGAATGATTTTTTCTCTTTTCTCTTTCATAGGTGAACAGCAAAGGTTATAAGGTATGTGGGGAGGCCAGCAGTGTCTGTGGAACTATCACCATTAATAAGAGAAAGGTGGGTCTTATTATTATTAATCTGATTAATTAGACAACGATTTCTATGGATGAACACTGACCACCTGTTTCTTATCTTTCTATCTTTAGTTTGAAGAAATGAACAGTGAGCTAGAGGAGAACCGTGAACTGGCTGATAATCGTCTCACTGAGCTTCAAAAACTTCAACAAGATCTGCAGAATGTTCTCCAAGAAAATGCAAACATGAAGGTACAGGCAAACAGCTGAATTATTTGTAAAGACAGGGATCTCCACCTGGGAAGCAAATGAAGCCCAATGGCATTTTTTTTGTCCTTCTTTTGGATCAATTTGCAGTCTAACCATCAGTAATCATAATCTTTTCAAGGAGTAGTCATGGTGTTGATATTGCCAAGTAAATGAACAAAAAAGTGCAATCAGACATGTGACTTCTATGGTTTTGGCTTCTTTCATTTGATGAGGCAAGTTGGAAATAAGTGCATTTTAAGAGGAATAGAGCGGCTATAGTGCATTTTGCTTTTACAAGTGAAATGTGTTCGTCTTTAGTTTGATAAACATTAAACCACTTACTGCTTGATATGTATTACATTATCACAATTGCGGCACAAAGACCTATTAGTTGTTCTCCTATTGAGCTCAGGATCGTGACATCACACATGACAGAATGTTCAGTCAGCCCAATGTTAAATCAATGGAGATTTTAAGAACGTTAGTGTTAATTCAGAAGCACTCTAACACTATATATTGATAAATGTATTTACCAGAAGTGACCCAGCAGTTTATCAGGTTCCTCCATGGATTTATGGTTCACTTTTTTACATTGTTTTGGCTAACGTTTTTTCTATGTAAGTTTAGCAGACCTACAACAAACATGGAGGTTTTTTAATGAGCTCTATTAAACATCTATTTGTTCTGTTTGTTCCTCCTCAGACTGAACTGTTAACCCGAGCAGAGGGTGTGGTTAAAGAGAGCTCTGAATATCGCTGTCTACAATCCCAATTCTCCGTCCTTTACAACGAATCTCTAACCCTCAAAGCTCAATTAGATGAGACTCGAGCCAGACTGAACACGACTAGGACCGCACGTCTTCGCCAATTAGAGCATATGGAGGTAAGATCCTATATCTACATTTATCTATCATGGTCTAAACATGTTAACTGCTGCTGTGGCCTCTATGTAAACGTAATTACATATTCACAGAATGATGAAGTCACGTTGCAAAGGAAAGTCCGTACAGAGGTGTTCCAGCTTGAAGATACTTTGGCTCAAGTCAGAAAGGAGTATGAAATGTTGAGGATCGAATTTGAGCAGACACTTGCAGCAAATGAACAAGCAGGTAACTTCTCACTTTGCAGGGGAAGTTTGCGAATGTGTTGTTGTATTATTATTCTTTTAATTGTCTCCAGGGCCGATTAACAGAGAAATGCGTCATCTGATCAGCACACTTCAAACGCACAATCAGCAAATGAAAGGCGAAGTGGTGAAATATAAACTGAGATTGAGAGAGTCACAAGCTGAGCTCAGCCAGGTGCGTCAGCAACACGAGTAACGTCATGATCTGTGCACTGTCAACATTTAGCAATTTTGTAGTAAGATTATGTAGTATAAATACTATAAATGACACAAGTCAATGTTGCACACGAATGTAGGTTCGAACATCTAAAGGGAGCAGCATTCTTCAGTCCCAGTCGAGCACAGAGATGGAGGTGAAGGAGGAGACGACTTCCCCAACAACACCTGCTGTGTCAGGGGAATCTGTGGTCAAGTCTGAGCCTGACAATGGCTCCTCTACGCCAAGCAGCACAGGTAACAACTAATACTTGAGTTGCATTGTTGAACCGGTAATAGAACTGATGGCTGCATATTAGGGCTGTAGCCCTTTAGACGTTTAGTCGATGGTGATTTATATGGACCACTGCAGACCACAAGGCATGGACTGTATGTTAGCTGGAGTTTTAATCTGCCTTTTAAGATGCACTTTTCTTGTGCTTCTCTGTATACATAGTTGTTTTTGCTATGATCCTAAAAGTGTTGAGAGATTTTTTTTCCAGCACCACACCCCCTTTAAGTCAAGTAATCGATGCACAGAGCGTGTCCAAATCTCTCTGAATGATATTATCACAATATTTATTGTGATATTTTGAATTGGCCAACAGAATTGTAGATAGGGTCATTTTTCCATTGAAAATGCCATGGCAAGGTTTTGGTGCAGATAATCATATTCATATATAAGACATAAAATACAAAAGTTATGTCTTTATGTCACAATGGTAAGCCTGGGCTATGTAAAGCTTCTTGGTTTTAATTAAAATGTGTATATTTATCATGTAATGTTTTTTTTTTCCAGGTGCCTCAGTGAAAATGGAGCCAGTAGCTGAGCCTGAGGTGACTGTTAAGGAGGAGGAGAAAGAGGAGAAGAAGGAAAGGGAGGAAAAGAAAGACATTGTAAAAAAAGAGGAGAAGGAGCGTGAGAAGGACAGAGAGCGTCTGACACGCAGCAGCAGCAGCAGCAGCAGTGCGGTCAAAGAGGACAGAGACAAACCTGGGGGCAGCAGCAGTCAGCCTGAAGAGTCGGAGCGCATGACCACAGTCGGAGGCTCCAAGAAGAAAGAGATGGAGCAACTCAAAATTGTCAGAGCAGAGCTGAAGTATGGTTTTAATTGTTTTTAATATTTACTTTTAATATAAATTAAACATTATTACAAATCACCCCTCCTTTTTTTCTAAAGAAAAGCCCAAGAGTCTCAGAGGGAAATGAAGCTCTTGTTGGACATGTATCGCTCTGCCCCAAAAGAACAAAGAGACAAGGTCCAGCTCATGGCTGCAGAGAAGAAGACTAAATCAGAGGTGATCAACAGTCCTGTTAAGTCCCCATTAATTTACCTGTGGTCATTGTTTTTGTAAAGTCTTTCTTTTGTTTTAGGCAGAGGAGTTGCGGCAAAGACTCCGGGAATTAGAGGAGAGAGAAAGAAGAGAGGGAAAGAAAATGGCAGATGAGGAAGCTCTGCGAAAGATCCGCTCTGTAGAAGAGCAAATCGACATTCTCAATAAGAAGCTTTCTATTGCAAAACAGGTAAGGTTTGTCGTCACAGTATATGTATCCTTGTGTGGTCATCTCACAGTCTGCTCTCGTCAGGAGGAAGATGCCTTGTTGAGTGAGATGGATGTGACAGGCCAGGCATTTGAGGACATGCAGGAGCAGAACATTCGTCTGATGCAGCAGCTCAGAGAGAAAGATGATGCCAACTTTAAACTGATGAGTGAGCGCATCAAATCTAACCAGATCCACAAACTCTTAAAGGAGGAGAAGGAGGAGCTGGCTGATCAGCTGCTCACTCTGAAAACTCAGGTATCAAACTAGCTCCACATACCGACACAAAAATAAAGATAAAGCTTCATGTTGCTTCAATATGTTCTGTTATCTCAGGTTGATGCACAACTGCAAGTTGTAAGGAAACTTGAAGAAAAGGAGCGCCTTCTACAGGGCACGATCAGTACTGCAGAGAGAGAGTTGGCTTTGAGGACACAAGCTTTGGAAATGAACAAACGGAAGGTACAAACTGTGAAAGCAATATCATTCATATCAATAAATGTATCAGAACAATAATGAGTTCTTCATTCAGGCCCAGGAGTCTGCGTTACTGTCAGAGGATATGCGCTCTCAACTAGAGCAGGTTCAACAGAAGCTGACTCTCGTCCGCGAGGAGGTGGTCGAGAACAGCATCTCGAGAGAGAAAGAGTCCTTCAATGCCCGGAGAGCACAGGTATCAGTCCTCAGTACAGTGGACACAGTGGACATAGTTATACTCTTGACACATCAAATTAAATGTTGTTACATACAATCTTCAGGAGGACATTTCTAAACTAAGAAGAAAGATTGAGAAGGCCAAGAAACCGGCTGAGAAGATCAGTAATGGAGACGACATCCTAAATGAAGAAATCAATGAATACAAGGTGGGTTTGTGAAACATGAGTGCCTTATTGTTGTTGTTAAGAACGTGGAAAACATTTTTCCATAAGTGGTGAAATTAGTACTTGTTTGAATACTGTATTTTTTAATCCAGATCACCACACTCCCTGGTGTGGTTGATATGTAGTGACAGTGGGGCTTGAGAGCCGGTCTCTTGCGTCACAAGACATTTGTGCTGCTCTAGATATTTGTGTTCTTTAAGAGTCACTCAGGACAGCGACATAAACCCCACATCTCTCTCTATGCCCCAGGCTCGTCTCACATGTCCGTGCTGCAACTCGCGAGTGAAGGACGCTGTGCTGACCAAGTGCTTTCACGTCTTCTGCTTTGAGTGTGTTAAGACTCGCTACGACACTCGGCAGAGGAAATGCCCCAAGTGCAACGCAGCCTTCGGAGCCAATGATTTCCATCGGATTTACATTGGGTAGATGGACCCAAAGTTTTGTCACTGATGGAGTGTACAGGCACCTTTTTGCAGCCTACAAAAACTTTTTAAACCATAAACCTGTGCATTTATTTTGGATATGCTGTGGACCATTGATTGATTATAGTGAACGTAGCTTGTATTACATCTCATACTTTGAGTGACATCGGATGTGAGAGACTAAGGTCCTAATACAAAGACAACCATCGACATTCCTCTAACACATTATAATATTTGCATCAAGTATGTTGTTTTACTTCACTGAAACACATCCTTGTCCCACCAGATCATTTTGTTTGGATAAGCTGTGCAAACTTGACTTGATAAAGCCACTTTTCTGTGATTACATGACATTATTGATCTGTATCATTCTATTATTAAATAGACCACACATTCCAGTGCGCAGATCTGTTTATCCCTCAGTGTGGCGCTCTTCTCCTCCGCCTCCTCTGCCTCCCACAAGATCCTGGCGGGTTTGCAAATTGGAAGCGGTCGTTAGAAACGCTGGAAGGAAGGGAGTGCCATGCTCTCATAGCGGCGAGAGATTTTATAGGCTTGTGCAATATAATCCGCAGCAGTAGCGCGTCTGAGACAAAGGAACCCTACACTTAAATGTGTCGAAGGGTCTCAAAGCCGAAATAAGAAGCTTTAGCTGACTCGTGCTTAGCCCAGCGTCATCGCGTCTCCGCTGCCTGGAGATTTTTACGCGCAAAGCTTCACCAAATAAAACGACTGAAGACGTCGCTTATTGGCAAACAGTATTTTTGTCACAGCTTGCAATTGCAAATTCCCGTCAAAGCGAACATTTGGCGTTTGCTGGATGCAAGTCCTTATCTCTTTCTTGCCAAATATAGACTCCGTTAAAGCTGGAGTGCCCTTGGTGAGGCGGAACATTCCAACTGTGGATATTTTTACGCAGCAAGAAAGAGGTTTAAGAAAATTGTGTTTTTGTTTTTGCATGGTGAATTTCTCGCTCGTTTAGTGCCCTATTCGTAAACATTACGCTTATGTGACTTTTTTTCCTGCGTATGGCATGTGGATCTAAACATCGCTCTGTAGCACTTTGACTGTCGTGAACAGAAGCCATTTTAAACTGTTATTTCAAGCTTGTATGAGTCATTGACACTGCTTGTCCAACCTGCTCCCAACTTGCGCTGCATAACCTGATCACAGCATTTTCATCAGTAGCTCCTGACCCCCGTAAGGATGGCTCTTTGTGCGGTTCCTCGCCTGCTCCGCGCTGCCGTGTTCACGGCGCTGCTCTTGGGCTGTGCTGCAGCCGCGGAGCAGGCCGAGGCAGAGAAGAGCTCCCCGGTCACACTGCGCACCGTGATCACCGGGACGTGCCATGAGATCCAGCACTACGTGGAGTCTCTGGTGGGCACCAGCGTCGTGCGATCAGTCATTGAGGTAAACACTAAACCTATGCATCACTCCTTTGTGCAGGTGCTATTGACATTTATGCTGTCTTTACAGCTCAGCTATTTTTAACTAGCTTTTCTAAACTGTGCTTAATGACTAATGTCTTAAACTGCCTGTCTTCATTTTCGCTTTCTCACATACCCTTCTCCTGTTTCCCTTCATCCTAATAATCTCCATTTTGATCCCCTCATTTTCTCTGCCTAATGCACTCATACCCCTCTGCTTCTCCATTCATCTGCTCCTCTGCTGTGGCCCCTTCTCCAGAGTGCAGTGTTGTTTCTTGAGTCAGTGTTTGGGCAAGAAAACTTCTATACTGTGGCCATGGTAAGAAACCTCTTCAAATGTCTGCCGTGCATCATTTAGCTTTAGACAGACTTTGAACCATGGATCTGTTTTGATGTCGTGTTGATGCAAACTATACAAAAATGACTAAACAGAAGTGTCCTGTGTTCATCTGTAACTATTTGCATGCAAACCGAGAATGTTTCCTTATAAGCCTACTTGTCACTGAAGTGTTGCTATAATAACCAACCATTTAAATAGACCCATATCTAAATGGGAGATCTTCGATGCACTGTGGATTATGACAATGCATTTTAAGAACAACGTAACCTTTTTAAAAAGTCAAGTAGTTTAAACTTTCTTAAAAGATTTTGACCAACCTTTACTTAAGTTTTGTAAATGTCAAACTTTGTAGCTACATGCACTCAAATATATGTTCCCTTTTACACTCCAAATTAATTCTAAAAACCGAACATATGGATAAAGAGTTAATTCATACAGATGCTCCCTGCCATAAGACAACATATGCCTCCTTTCAGTCCTCCGTCAATGTGCCAGTGTGTGCTGCAACAGGTGCAGATAAGACACTTGTCCTGTGCGCCAGGGCTATCCTTGACCCTGCCATACACAGGTTAGACTCTATGAGGCCACTCTGCTTTTCGAGGCAGTGTCCAGCCAGCTGTCGAGTAAATGTACAGCTGCTTCTACAACTCTGTGTCATGCAACATCATTTCACCAGAACAAATTGGGGGAACAACTTTAGCCATAGAGCTGCTATAATTCGTGTTCTTAACTTCTTATGCACATATGCCAGCTCTGTGTAAATGGCAAGTTTTAAGCAAGAATATGAACAAAACAAACCTACAGAAACTAGATTCACTTGTAATCCACTTAATATCATTATTCTGTGCAGTGTTTCAAAAAGGCCCAATCTAGACTCAAAATTATAATCTTTTAGTTCAGAAGTAAATTATGATCAGTCTGTCAAAAAATAATAATGAGTCCTTGTTTACCCACAGACTTCCTGACATGTTCATAACAAAGTATTAATTCACATCCCACTTAATCCATTGCACAGGACTGTATATCTCCGCTTTGAATCAGGAGTTAAGAATGCTGCTGCTCTTCATTGTTACCTTCTGATCATGACAAAGTTGAACATGTTGCCGCCCTTCCTTTGCACAGTTTCTGGAGACCGTGATCCGATTCCTGGCTGAAGGGGCTGCCAGTGGCCTGAACGTCATTGCTGTTTACGTCACAGAAATCCTCAGGGTCACGGGATTTGATGGTGGGTACACTTTGTGGGAAAAGCATCATGTTAGGTTGTGTTTTGTAGCATGTGGCTGTTGCACGAACAACACTTGGTTGCTCATTGCACATTAAGCAAAAACTAGATTGTAAAAAGGGCAAACGCAATATCATCACAGAAAACAAAATATGAAAATACAATACAAAGTAAAATTGAATGGTGCCTATTCCAGCAATACACTACACAGTAATTACAAATGGCATGTTTTCCTCATATCATGCATTCCTGTTTTATGTATTCATTTTCCGGCCAAGGTTTTGTGTTTTCTCTCATTTTGGCAACCTTTAATTTCATTTGCAATATGTATTATAACCTGCATTTGTTTACTCTTCTTACCATACACGTTTTCTATATGATCATTGTTGTATGGTGCTATCTGTGCATTTGAGTGTGATAATGTTAAAGTGAAAGTGCAGGTGAAAACACGCCAACTTGCCTCTCCCTAAAGCTGTTTGTCTACCACCACTCCTTGTTCACTTTGTTTGTTATGTTTACCTTCTTTTAACTTTTAAGATGTACAATTCATCCCTGCACATTGGAATTTCTTTTTCAAATGAACTTTCAAACAGTGATAATTTTGAAGAGAAAGTACTTTTGAATGACTGAGCCAATTTAAACCAATTTTTTCAGGAAATATGCCCACATTTTTTTTTTTCCTTTTCGTCTAACTTTTTCTGGGATTTTGGACACTCCATATATTATAGATATTGACTTATTTTGATCATATTCCATCGTTTAAAACATTTTAAAGGCCCTGTATCTGATTTTTACTGTTTTGAAATGTGAAAAACAGAACTAGTTCATGTTCAAGTCTTTACAGCACTTACATGTGTCACTCACTTTGCTAATGCAGTCCCAGTATCCTAAATATTCACGTCCTTGAGTTTATGAGCACTTTTCACGAGTTTCTGCCCAGACCATCACAGACCTTCACGGATCAAGCTAACAAACATTAGCCTGCTAACAGCACACTTAAAAATTACATTGTACATCATATGATTGTTCTGAATAATTTGTGTCTGGGGCCTAGATTTAAATGCATGTGGACTTAACTTCTAGTCCTCTTTCCACAGCCACGCTGACCCTTCCCCGTGTCACTCCAGAGGGCGTCACTGCAGTGGCTCAGTGGGGTCTTCTCACCCTCATCGGCTACTGGGTCCTGGCCATTGTTCTGCGCCTGCTCATCGGCGTAGTGAGGCAGGTGTTCTGGGTCATAAAAACCGTCTTGGCACTCTGGTTTTTTGGACTGATCGTTTTGGACAAGACAGCCACAGCAGACACCACAGCTGTGCGGTTAACCGGGCTTGTGCTCGTGTGTGTGCTCCTGACGCTGCTCACCTCCGGCTCGGAAAAGACCAGTGCTGTGGAGCAGCGCATCAGCAGCCTGGAGGGACGGCTGAAGGCTGTGGAGAAGAGCAAAGGGGACTAAAGGCAAACACTATGGCATTGATTTTTATTTTGTCAAAGTACCCAGGAATAAAGTGATCTTTTTAAACCTTTTTAATTTATATAGATTCTGTTCTTTGTGAGTAACTACACTATATTCTACTTATATATATATATATATATATATATATATATATATATATATATATATATATATATATATATATATATACACACACTCATACTTTGCGTTGGGCAGTAACTAGTGTGGAACCATGTCCTACTTTATAACGTTATATCTCAAAAGAAAAGAAAGTTGCAAAGTAAGAGATCACTATCAGACTGCTTTTAGCTAGTACTCTAATGCATTATTTACTTTTTTCCTGCCAAAGATTTGATAGAACTGTCACAACATTAAAAAAGATAAGTGAAGATAAAATTATCTGCATTTATTATCAGATGCATATCAGCTGTGAACCAAAACAAATACAACCTGGTTTATGAAATAATAATAGTAAATATAGAACTTTTAGAGCAATCCGTAGTCAGTAATAATTATTTTTTACAAAGAAGACTGACACTATACTATATGCCATAAAACATGATTCCTTATTGGGTTCCTGTTTTTGTTTGAAGCAGTTAATGAATTCTGATTGGAGGGGTCGATGATATGGAATGGCTGCCTCACTTCCATCAGTCTGCCCCAGGGCAGCTGTGGCAACAATAGTAACTTCCTACCACCAAATATGGAGTGAATAAATAAAGGACTAAATTGTAAAGTGAATATAGAACTAATACATTAAAGTGCATATGACAGGTTCTCATGTTTTTATTTACTAGATTTTTGGTGGGGTGGCACCTGTGGTAAAGAGTCAAGTGGCAGTTTGTGAAGAAAAAAATTGTGGAAAAGGAGTCCCTCCATGTCATCAATTAGCAACATTCCATAAAAATGCAGGACAATTTACACCCAATATACCCTTGTTTACAATATGGTTACTAAGTACAAAGAGAAACATAAAAATGATTCAACTGGAGGAAACTAGGCAAATGTTTTTAGTAAAATCTTAAATATTATCATGTTCATTACACCTCAGTAATGTATACTGTCAAGCAGTTGTTTTACCATGATTCTTAGAGTGCAATGTGCCTGATTGATTGATTGAAATAACATGACCCTGGTGATTGCTTATGTCATAGTTTTCCCAACAAATGCGTGGTGTAAGTTATGCACAGATTAAACAATACAAATCTAATGTCTTTCCATTAAGTTGCTTCTAACAAACAATGTGTGATGTAAAGAGAATGTTTTTTAACTAGGACCTTTAAATTTCGTTCTTCAGATTGATGCCCCCAATGATGGACAAGTTCATGACCACTTAAAGAACCTTATCTTTACCTTTTAAAGGGCCTAGTATGGCAGCACTAACTATTACTGATATTTGAAGCTGGAAAGTAATATAAGGGATTTGATGAGTTGATATGGTCAGACAAGCAGTTCAGAGGGAAATATTTGTCTGTTAAGCCAAAAGCTCACTCCTGTTTGTCTGGTATTTTGTCTTGGGGCACATGCCATTCAGTCAAATGGAATCTATATGAACCTGTTGGAAGATGGATGGTATACTCGCAGTGAATCCAAAGTGTGCAGTAAATTTTGGAGAATAGTGCGTATATCAAACGGGCGGCCACTGAAGTGACAGGAATGTTAATGCATGAATAGTTATTTACAGGGGTCCGGACCAGGGGGCATGTATTCTAGTTGCGCAGGCTTACAAAACATTTCATGTATCATAGGACACTTGACAAAACAAATTCACACAAAATGTTTGATATTTACACTAGAACTAAAAAGACTAACATAGTTTAATAAAAATAAAACATATTTTTCCAGTGAAAACAATATGAACAAAAAAGCCCTTTATGTAACAGTCTTTTGGTAGTGTAAGTATAAGAACACTGCAAACGTAAAAATGAAAATGCTTGGCTCATCAAGCGTCTGAGGTAGGCTTCCTGAGCCTGTAGAGTGTAAAACTTTACAATCACATTCCGGGTTTATGGATTATTCAAGAATAAATAAAATATAAAAAAGACACATGAAATGCAATAGTTCAGAAAATACATCCCTGATGTTTCAAATGTATGTTTACAAAAAGTTAAAAATAAAGAAGGATTTGCAATTTGTTTTGTCTCTTATCATAGAGACTGTAAAACTTGAGTTAAGTTATTCTTAGTAGTGTTCTAATTCTTCACAGATAAACCATCACTTCTCTGGAAGCACGAGAAACACTGAGCTAGTAAATTTACAAAAAGTTCATCTTTTCTGAGTCATACACATGTGAGATAGAGGTGTCTGAGTCGAGGGGAGGAGCAGAAGGAAAGCTCGTTGCTCTGATGTTAAACTGTGGCTCTGAGGCAGCAGCACTACATCTAAAACCTCGAGAAACTGGACACTGAAAAGAAACTTAAAATAAATAAAGACCAGGAACACACTATGGCTGTTGTTCACTTAAGTGTCTTTTCTATCGCTCAGCAGCTTCTAAGATACCTGGAGACTATTCACTTTTCCTTTTGCTGAGTGACCACTAAACACAATCATGCGTCCACGTTCAAACTGGTTAAGTGCTTTACTCAAGACCACTACTATCATAATAACTGGGAAGCAGGATTTGAACCCTAAACCTAATGGTCAGACAAATTCCTACCACCACCTGAATTACTGTTCAATATATTTATTTTGAGTGTACCTGAGGTGTGGCGTTACCACCAGAGATCACAGATTCATATGACTGAAATACAAACAAAGTTTCAGATTTAATGAAAAAAGTAGGATTTAAAAATTAAAGAACTTTTAAACTTACGGGTGGCTCACTGGGAAATGTGGTTGGTACATTGACAGGGCTGTAAATTATGAGTGGACTAACTGAAGGCTGTATGACAGTCATGTCCTGCAAAATATAAATATATAAATCCTATATAATCCAACATAAATCCTCCATATGTAGAACGTTTACATGATAGTACACAGTAGGTGAAGCAGAGGGCGCAGCTGCTGGCTGATGGGCAGGTTCCAGGGCAGGGACAGATGCAAGGGCAGTTCCAGGACCAGACTCGGGAGCTTGTTGATTTTGTTTCTTTTTGGCTTGATATCTTCTGATACAACAGCAGCATATCAATGCCGACACAACAACAGCTGCTATAGTGCCAAGTATCCAGCCAACTCCCCCTGAAATGCAAAAAAACAAACATGTATTGTCACAGAATTTATATCAAAATATAAAGCTTACCTCTCACTGTTAACTTAATGTGCAACATGAGGTTGTTTTCATGATCAAAATATAAAAATGATCCCTCATCGCCCATTTCTACAGGGTCAATGTCCAGGAAACTGTTTGTAAATAAAAGTTTTATTTGGCTCCCTCAATATCCACTCTGTGAACTCTAAGGGAAATTTGTAATGAAGGTGGTCTCCTGATGAGTACGTGAGGGTTACATTATGCTCTGTGTGCCAAAGGGAATAATAGTAATAAAAATCAATACTCAATTATTTCACAAATAAAATAAAACTGAAGACTTACCTTTGACCTGTAGCTTGGTCCAAAGTAACAAATTGGTCCAAGGATCACCTCTGAAATTGTAGTAACCACTGTTCTTCTGTGTGAGTTTGGAAATGGTATAAAATGTGTCATCCATCTCCCCCTTGCTCTCTTTTGGGTTGGTGCGATTCCACAGCACTACTTCTTGATAAGTGCCTGAAGATACAAACTGGACGAACTCAACCCAGCGTGGCAGCGCCCGTGTGTGACTCACCATACTTCTTTATAACAGGCTCTTCACTTTCTTAAAAGGGAAAATATTACTGAAATACTGTATACCATAGAAAATATTATATGATAATGAATACAGACTTAGATGCTTTCTTACCGTCTATAGAAATTGAAATAACCTCAGCCAGAGAAGGTGCGGAAATTGCTCCTTGTTCTTCATGTGTCAAGCTGCCCATTTTAATTTCAAAATATGACGCTTTGAAGAGTGGGTCCAGGGACTATTGTGGACATGAACGTCAGAGTAATTTAATGACAGGTTCTTGCCTGACGAGCCAACAAAATTCGTGTTGTTTCTCAGTTATTCTCTGTTAATTGTTGATCTATTTTTTATTTGTAAACTTACATCTTTATTTTTGCACAAACAAATCATGCATTTCTGATCATTTAATAACATTTCTGTCTTTGTAAAGTATTGTAAAAGCAAGTGGTCTTGGTTAGCCAGTTAAAAGTATCTGTCTTTGATTTTTTCAATTACCGGTATTCGCTTTTTCAGGAACCCCTGATAATCTCTGGGGACCCCTCAAATGAAAATAGCCTGGCAGCTGACTCCCCACCAGAAAACAGTGATGTACCTGTCCATTGTTCACGACCAAACGTTTGACTCCCTCAGTTGGAGTGAAGTAAATCTCCCGTCTGAATAATGGAGGACTTAAAGACTCTGGTAGAATATACATGTCGCCATAGCAGATAGTCACGTGTAAGTATCCTGAGGCTGTAAGAATAAAAGAAGAAATATCTTTAGTAATTAAAACAACATAATATTAAACCAAACTACTATAGCCTTCTGCAATGTCATCATAGCTAGTCATTGAAAGCTCTCCATTATTGTTCATTGAATGTTTTTGCTTTCTGGCCACTGTAGACCTTGGTCAAACTCATCAAAATTACAAAAAAATAATTTACATAATTTAAACATAATTTTATCAATATCTCTCATGTTGCCATTTTTTAAATTATATTTCAGATACTTTAGATAACTTCTGCCATATTCATTGTTCTGATTTTCAGACCTGTCAACATAGGTCTAACGTGAGTGTAAAGAAGACATACTATACAAAATCTACTTTCATGAGCTTTTAACCTTGTTACAAGGGTGTTTGCTGATCATTTGCCTACTCAAAGTTGATTGACCCATGCATGCTTAAGTGATATCCTACAACTGATGCTTGTGTGCTCGGAAAATTCCTGTTTTCCTCAACCTCGTAGCATTTATCTTTATTTAGTTGTGATTATTTGCAAATATAAGATTTAGAGTGTTAATGCTGGGTTCTAAAATATCACATGGCCACGTAAATGACAACCACACACAGCAGTGAAATGTCACTTATCTGTTTAGCAGTTTGTTTCTAAGCTGTTTTAGATGTATATTACAATTTACAAAGAACAAAATGTAAAGTCGTGATCAGCTAATGTTAAACTGTAGTGCCATACTAATTATGCCTTCCTGATTATATATATATATATATATATATATATATATATATATATATATATATATATATATATATATATATATATATATATATATATATATATATATATATATATATATATATATATATATATATATATATATATATATATATATATATATATATATAAATAAATAAATAGGGGAAAAAGTCTCCTCAATAACCTGTGGTTTTAATCCTTACCTGCAGGGGGTGCCACACATACCACATACCAAGTAAGCTAACGCATGATGATTATATCCAAGAGATCAAACTATTGTTTGTATGCATGCTTGTATCTCTAAATACACCTTTTTGCTTTGGTTTGAATGCAGAGGAAACTTACTGTATCCGAGGAGGTACAAGGCGAGGTAGAGACGTAACAATGCGCTCAATAAATGCTGTCCAAAAACAGAAGAGCTTTAAGTTAAAAAACAGTGTGTGATTTCTGTGACCATATCGCTTTTAAACTTACTTTTGGCATTGTTCCAATTACGTCCGTCAGAGAAAAGGAGAAAACATGTCAGTGTGGTAAAGGCTCGCGGTTGCCAGGTTTACAGAGAATAATAAGCACCAAGCTTTTAAAAAGGGGGTAAGGGGAGGGCAAAGCGATCTCAGCCTACAAGAACAAGCATTGTTGTGGGACACCTACATGCAGAACGAGCCAACGACGTTCTTTATCAAATGTTTTGAATTAAACATGACCTTTACAATGTGATATCATCAAAATTCCAGCACGGGGGCGACTGGAGGCAAAATGAAATTGGCTTTAAATTTTTCAATGATTATCTCACATTCGATCTAAATTCTACCAGTTTTAAGTGTTTGTGTTGGAAAAAAAAGCAACACATTTGAACTTGCAGGGTAGAAAGTTCAGTTCGTTTGCTTTTCTATAACTGGACAAAATACAATTTCCTTGCCTTAAAATTGTATTTTAGCATTAGCTTCAGCTAATTTATGGTGTAGTAGCTAATACATCTACATACAATGAAAAATTATTGTGTGCTCAAAATGTTTGTGAATATTTTTCCAGTAAAACCTATAACCGATTGTTACTTCATCAAAAATGCTTTAACAGTTTAACATGATTTACGAAAACATAATGCAAAATACAATAAATGTGTTTAAAGCTGCTCTGATGTCACTTATTTACAAACTTTTAAAGGGTCTATAAAGCGCTCCGCCGTTTACAGGCAGTGTTGCCAGATTGGCCAATTGAGGTCCTTTTGTTGGGTCCTTGCGGGAAAAATAGCGTTGGGCAGGTGCATATATTTTGGCCTATTTTTGGATGTCTCGGGCGAGAATTTGAAAATGCACAATTGATTATTTTCTTCATAAATATTTGTGTGTTATTGATTGGGTTGTTGTATAAAATGCCTGCATCAATTGAAAAATAGAATATCAAATGGTTAATAATTGTTTATGACAGTGACATTGGTTGGTTGGTAGTCTTGTTGACCTCAGATTGGATGGAAACGAGGTCAGTTTATCTCACGGCTGGAGTGGAGTTACAGGATTTAAAACAAGATGCCCAAGTGGGGGGAAATACAAAAAAGTGTATCAAATAATCAAATAAGAAGGGCTAAGAGCGCTACTGTTGTTGTTGTTGTTGTACGTGTTTATCTGATTGTGCGCAGTTGGTTTGTTCGTGATTTTTCCGTTGCAATTGTGCTTTGTATGCCATTTAAATTGTAATTTTGGAAAGTTTATCATTTGGGCTGTTTTTTTTTTACTGATCTTGGTTTTACATGGACTTTGGGCTGGAAACTGTCACTAAAATCTGGCAACACTGTTTACAGACGCTTTCCAAAAAAAGAAGCCCAAAATCTCTATTAAGAAGCAGGCTTGGCAACTCTGACCCCTCTCATTCCTCCAGTTTTTAAATCTGCAGAACTGAACCAAGCCTAAACCAAAACTAAACAAGGTCTAAACCAGGACTAAACCATTAATAGAGATGAAATATTTGTATTTTTTGAAGATGGGTTGAGGGCCAGATCATTTCCCTTGGAGGGCCTAATTTGGCCCCCAGGCCCCAAGTTGAATAGCACTGATCAGTGGGTTAGCTGTAGTATGTGGCCATGGAAGTATAAGTGTGTGACAAAATGTGACTCCTAAACCAGGACTATTCGTGCCTTACACATTCATTGATATCATTGATGATGGTTTACCAAAACCAAAAAAGTTTGAATTGAACATTGTCCCTGAGATAGTCTACCCATAATGACCACGTATCATAGAAACATATGCATCAAATCAATTCAAAACTAAAGCTCAGATTTCTACATTTATTTTCATTACAATTAGTAGTTTTAAAGGTTTGATTACCAACTTGAGGAAAGCAGGGAAAATGCACTTAAGTGCAAGTGGTTAGTTAGTTAGTTAGTTAGTGATAATACTTAGTCACATTCTGCATGTTAGTTTTTATAAAATATATTGCATGCATTTATACAATATTAAAATACAGTACATCAGCATTGTAGGTCACTTTTGATAAATGTAACAAACAACATGTAACAGACTTCAAATGGAAACAACAAAATGGTACAATGCCACTAATACTAGCAGAGGTGGGCAACAAATCGCCTACATGAGAATATTTAAATAGTGGCGAAGGGTACAGGGTGATATTCTTCTTCTTGTCAATGTTACCCACCCCTAACATCTAGGCACAACAAACAATCTTATATCAGGCACATCAAAGCAATAGAAAATCACTCAAGATTGTGAATAAATAGATGCTTCTTCTCTATAGTTTGAAGATGGCTTTACTTTGAGACCCTTGTCTTGTCCAGAAGATCACAGCTTATTTCTGTTACAAGAAGTTGAGCTTGTCCGAGTTATATTCTACGGAGTTAGACTCTTCAGAGTTGAGTGGAGGAGCAAACGGAAAAGTTGTCTCGCTCAATTCAAACTTTGGCTCGGAGTCAGAGGTAGTAAAATTAAAGTTATTTGAGGAGAGAAATGTTGGTCCTGTTGTTCCTGAAGCAGAGACCTATGAGGGATATTTAAAATCTCTTAAAACAAGTAAAAACAATGACAAACCTGTATTATATCTTGGTCCTATGGATGTTAAACTGACCAATTAATTGCACTTTATTTATATGATTACAGTGATTCTGTCTCAAAGGACAGTAATAGTATAGTTACAGTAGGGTGTTTGTACCTGATCTGGTGGTGATGGGTTCACATCAGTCAGTATCACGTCATTTGTCTGCTGAGAAAACAAAGCTGCTTGTCAATAATAATAATTAAGAGGTTGTACCAAACGACATTTCTGTAAATACTTTTATAAATGCCAATAAATTATGGATACATTTGATACATTTACAAATGTATCATTGCTCTGTAACTATCTATGTTTTCAATTGATTGGGAAGTTATTGATAATGTTGTGTGGCTAACCTGACATTTTCAGTTGAAAAGTCTTTTGGACCAGAGCTTTTCAAACACTAAAAGGCTCCGACTTGGATCTTATAAGCAATGTTAGCTGAAGCACAGAAAGCGGTTTAGGGCATATGCAAACACATCAAAACAGAGCAGCGCCCTGGGTTGAGGCACGCACACACAGGCCTTGCGCCCTAAATCGCTTTCTAGCTGCGCTCTAACAAATGCCGCTCGTAAGTGTGGGACCTCTATGTTAAACCAGAGTGTTGTGCTCCACTTACAGGTAGTTCTGGAGGGTTGCCTGAGGGCTCTGCTATGACAGGGAGGTTCTCTGGCAGACTGGAGTAAGCTGGGACCAGCGGGGCTGAGGGCTGGGTAACACACTACAAGAAAACATTCATATTAAACAATTAAGAATTCTTCTGTTTAATTAACTTAGTTGACATAGTTGAATATATTGCAGCTACCATATTCAACCCAGTGAAGATCTTTGTCTTCACTAGAGTATAAATCTGTAACAGTGTTTATGTGGTCAATGAGAACTATCAAGCTCCTGGACATCAAAAACAAAGGGAAAGCTGCAACCTACTTATTTTCAGTAAAATCAACCATTTTTAGAATGAATCTGGATCCCTTTGTACTCCAAACCCACACACAAGAGCCTGAAATTCACAAAGTTTAACAGGCCTTTTATAGGTATTCTGCCTGAACTTAATAAAGCCCTAAAATCTGTTTTTTGTGATACGGTCAAAGCCAAATGTCTTCACACCCTTGAAATTTTTCCACAAAATGAAGTATTTCTCCTCAAAAAGTATTGCAATTCCACATTTTTGCTATACACGTGTTTATTTCCTTTGTGTGTTTTGTAAAAAAAAAAAGGAATAATTTTGCCAATTTTTGGACTTTTATGTGAAATTATGTCAAATTAGCTTTTTCAGTTTTTTTTCCCAATACACACATAGGAAATAAACATGTGTATAGCAAAAAAATTAGGAACTGCAATTCTTTTTGGGGAGAGCTACTTAATTTTGTGGAAAAATTCATTTCGGCCATGACTGTATGTGCTTCAGCTTTTAACGGGAATTCTCCAGACCCAACATATGCTCATTCTATTGTCTGTCAGCCCATTTCTCCAACAGCAGCTTTACTCTACCCAATAAAAAAACAGGATACATAATGTTAGAGATTGTTACCACTTATTATCAGAGTAAATCAGACATCAGAGGCCATAACTACCAAGTGCTAGCTTCACAAAGACCCCAGTTTATACTCCAGAAGGTTCAGAAACAGCTTCAGTTATAATTAGGTTAATTTTAGTCAAACGTTTTAGGGAAAATCTGCCCTAAGCTTAAAGTGTTAAAATCCTGTGTACCTCTTCATAGGGTGGTGGTAGGTCCATGTGGCCCTCTGTGGTGTTGTATGTCTGCGGGACAAAATAGGGTCAATAAAAATATAATAGTTGGAAACAAATAGTTGCTTATTTTTAACCCACAGGTAGGTCTGGAATAATGACTCTTGGCTCTCTGGGGAGGAGGGGGGAAGCCGTCTGAGTCGATCGAGTTGGATTCTGTTGAAATTGGGTAATATCTCATTACAGTACGAACACGAGCATTTGGCCCGAAATTTTAATACTTACATAGTGGTTCACAGCTGATGCAGCAGCCTCGTCCTCAGTCTCTTCGGTTTTATCTGAGCTCTCTTTACAGCAGCACTTTTTCACACAGCAGCAGCACAACATACCTCCAAAGGAAATGGCAGCGAGAATAACATAGCTCATCCAGACCCGCTCCACTGCAAAACAAACACATTACAACACTTAGATGCTTTGTCCAAATGGGAAAAAAAAGAGTATTATTATAGTCCTTACCTACCTTCTCTTATTTCCACACTTGCATGTAACATAAGGTTACCCTGCTTGTCGAAAAATTCGTATGTGCCAGCATCTTCAGGTGTTGCATCTTCAATTGCAAAATATCTGTCTGTGATTTTGAACTTTTCATCACTCTCGGACACAGTACGTGGATTGAAAATCCCCTCTTGTTTAAACTTAACTTGGCTCGGGGTAAATATAACAGGAAATTCCAATTTGATGTCGCCTTCATCAAAATCATAACTTTTTACAAAATCTGTTTCGAGAGGGAAAGAGAAAGAGGGTGATAACAATAGATAATGGAAAACAATGCAATTTGCTTCAAAGTGTCGTACTTTCAATTATTATTTGCTCCCATTTTAGCAGTTCATGTTTGGACCCTCTAAACCTGTAGAATCCACTGTCTTGCTGTGTGATACCCTTGATCTCATAGTCATTGCCATTGATCTTTCCCCTTCCAGGTTTAGAGGGATCAGTGCGATTCCAAAGGACGCTGGCCTCCACCAGGCCTGAGATACCTGAACCATTATATCTT
Source organism: Rhinogobius similis (assembly GCA_019453435.1). Lineage (NCBI taxonomy): Eukaryota > Metazoa > Chordata > Actinopteri > Gobiiformes > Gobiidae > Rhinogobius > Rhinogobius similis. The sequence goes on along the minus strand of CM033630.1, from coordinate 21,013,620 downwards.
ACAAACTCCAGATATTCAGCTCCATATGGGATTTTCCAATAAATGAAAGATCCATAACGCTTCCTCACAGGACTATGACAATCTTAAAAAATACAGTTATATTAATTAACAATGTATGCATTCTTACAAAAACATTTTGTGAGGAAAGTTACCTTACTTCGAACTCTCAATTTTACAGAGTCAAAAAACGTTGCTTCAATGGATAAAACTGCTTCATTGTCTTGTTCTGTCACATCTGCCATCTCAGCTCTTCCCCTAAGAATCCTGAACCGTGTATCCAGTGACTGAAAATATATATATGGTGATTATTATTTGTTTATAGTATAGTTTAGCTGAAGAATACTATTTGAAAAATCACACAGTAATTAATCACCTTTCCATGGTTGACAACAATTTTAGGCTCACCCACTTTTGGAGTGTATGTAATCGTCTTATTGTAAATAGGTGGTGAAAAACCTGTTGGCATACGATATCTCGCGCCATAGCACAAGTCCTCAGACAAGAGTATAGATGACCCTTTTTTTGGAAACAAAACGATTACAGTTAACAACCATTACCATGATAAAAACATAAACATCAAATGTGGTATCACATATATGCAGTGGCGGGAAGTAACAAAGTAAAAGTACTGTACTTAAGTAATTCTTTTAGGTGTATGTACTTTACTTAAGTACAATTCTACAATTGATACTTTTTACTTTTAATGCACTACATTTCAGAGCATCTATCTGTATTTTCTACTCCACTACATTTTTTAACTGGACTGAAAAGTAAAAGTATATTTTCTAAAGGTTTTAGACCTGCTGAAAAGGCTGAGTTTTTTTTATTTATGACATTTATGATGACATCTTGCTTGTACAGAGAAAAATAACCTGAAAAGTTGCCAATAATGACCAAAACTCAACAGAACAAATCAATCAAGATTACAATTTGATGCTTTAGCAGTTCTCCAAACCAAAAATAATTACTTTTACCTTTTACTCTTAACGTATATTTTTAAACAAGTATGTTAATACTTTTCGTTGAGTAGATCTTAAAACGTGAAACTTTAACTGTTACTTGAGTATTGTTGTATCTGTACTTTTACTTGTTGTATCTGTACTTTTACCCCCTTAATTTTAACAGTAGATGGCAGCAAAACGTGTTACAGTTTATTCCTAGAAAATTAAGAGATGATGCTCATGAAAAATCACAAACATCCTCCAATCAAGTTAACATCCAGAAGATATTTAATTGATGTTTTAGATGGTAATATTTTTGGCTGGATGTGTAAGATAACCCTTTGATGTTATATGCATACTCTTTACATTCATTCTCTTTCACCATCATCTTATACGAAAAACCAACAAATACAAACATACAAACATTTGAATTTGAAGAAAAGCAGCAATTATCCTAATTAATAATGTGCTTTACTTACCCAATGTGACAAGGGTTAAAAGAACGTAAAGCAGCAGCATGACCTGAGTTACCAGAAAGGTTACGCCTACTCCGCGCGATATGTTTCTCAAAAGTGACGTCGAAAGAGCGTAAGGTAAACGCGCACACTACTCAGTTTACTGTAAATTGATTATATTTTCAAAGCATCTTTTATAATCGGCATTAGATCATCTGGAAAAGGTAAAACAAACATGGCTGGGTATGGTCGGGTTGTTGGCGTTGCTGGGCGAGGCTTGTCCAGGCCACACCTCCAATAACTAAGAGGGCGGGGCCTTCCCTTCGCATTCAACAAATGTTAAAGACACCAACATAAAAAAATAAAATTAAAAATATTTAAATCAAGAACATAGCTTGTGTGACCAGTTAGCTATTATGAGTACAGGTGAATAGGAAAAAATCTTAAATTTAAATATATCAATTTGAAACTTTTTGCTCACTTAGAAATATTGCTAAAAATACACATATTTGTGACATATGAAACTGAAAAATGGACAGAACAAGGTTTAAATTTCTTGGTTCATTTTGTTCACAAATTAGTAACAAAATGTAAAGAGAGGATTTTGGTTTTCTTATTTAGTTTTTGAGTAAACTAAACTGGACTGCAAATTGTCCTAAAAATTCAAATTTTTGCCACATTTTTTGACTTAAAACTTCAACAAATCAGTTTTTAAATTAGATATCAAAAAATCCCTTTGTGCGTTTTGTCAAAATCTTGTTCAGTCCAAGATTGTAAAGTTTGGTGTGTGTGTGATCTACTTTAAGTGATGATCCTTATGTTCCGAGTGAAGAAAAATGCATGTTTAAGAAAACTGCCTTTGAAGTTACAATGTCCCAGAGAAATCTATAAATTAAGTGGATTAAAAAGAAGAATAAAACATATTTAGGAGCATACTGGACAAGTCTGTTGTTTCCACATGAAAGTTGATATGTTGAGAGAGCAAACTGACCAAAAAACTGCCTGTTGCCTGTAGTGTCTTGTCTTAAAACATATTTAAATCTATTTTACTGGAATATACTTTAGACATAGCCTATAAATATAGTGTACAGTTAAAGTACAACACTGTGCAATAAACACTACAAGGCTATAAAACTATCAACTATAATAAGTGGCGATGACTAGTGTTATGTCCAGTTTAACATTTGGACTACATAGGAGTGGGCGATATGTTGATGTCTTTTTGGAATTTTCAATTTTCAACAAACAATATTCAGACATACTTTGAAAGATTACTTTATATTAGTTGAAGTTGAATTATCAGACAAATGTGAAATGTCTGTAAAATGAATCATAAAACTGCCTTACAGACACTGAAAAGGTGCACTATTTAACTTTTCTGATGGGGAATTTGCTACCGTGCAGATATTGCTGCTTTATGTTAATTGTAAACTTGATCTATCTTGCATTTTTTTCAATTGAGTGTTTCATTTATTCAAATATACCTTAAATATGTCATGTAGAGGATCTCTCTACACTGGTGGACTGCTCCTCGTCCTCCTGGAGGAACTCTTTAAAGCCACCTCCCTCTTGAGTGGTTCTGGCTCCACAGTCCAAGTGGATGTCAGCTGCAGCCTGTCCGTCCGTAGGAGTAGGATCTCTCCTTCACCGTGGTTCTCCCTGAGGTTTCTACTTTTTCCCATGGGGTTTTTTGTAGTTTTTCCTCGCCGCGAAGGAGGGTCAAAGGACAGGGGCATTCTGGGACAGTTATCTGAACTGCTTTTACCTGTGGCCCATCGAGGCAACTGTTGTTGTGATTTTGGGCATCATAAAAATAAATTGATTTGATTTGATTTATGTGTTTAAACATCTCCATTATGGTCAACCCTCCATCAGAAAAGTTACATACTGCACATTTAACTTGTCCTGTCCATGTAAATTAGTAAACACAGAGAATCACAAAAGACTAGAGATGTAAGTTGCCACTGTCAAAATAAATTCTGAATCAGTTGAATACAAATTCACATGTTATTATAAACATTTTAAAAGACAATTGTGTTTCTAATCACATATACACCAGTGGGAGGTCCTATAGGCACATAAAAGTGGTTTGTTCTCATTTCAGATCTAGAAAATTCACCGCAAGGAATCAGATATTCCTCACAGAGAGAGCAAAGTCGACACATCTTTGAGCGTTGATTTAGCATCCGCTGTAGTTGAAGCAGAACTGGCTAGCTGAAAGACAAAGATGCCGATCATCCTGACATTGTGACCTGTAGAGATGGTTCACATAAAAATGGTCATATAATAGACAGTAAAACCTTTATCTTTGCTGTGCACACAAAATACATTTCTCAACATGTGCACCTTGGAATAAAATGTGAGCATTGTCCATTATAGAGTAGGGTTTTAGGTTTCTGTTAAAGGTGAAGGTTTTGAGGACTTTCACCATTTTAAGATATAATATTTAGTTATAAATTTTTAATTTATACAGTCCAAATTTTACATCATTTTGAAACCCATGGATAATAGGGATAAGACGATAAATAATAGAGGATAGGATAAAAAGAGAATAAACAGCTTCGACAGCAGATCACATTTTATGTGGCAATATGTGAGTTTTAAATGTTTGAGTGTTTATGGTTTTGAGTAGATTAGACTAGTTTAAATTGGTTTAAATTTTAACTATTTCTTGTCAAATGATGTTTGTTATCAATTTAATATAATTAGGACCATAAACAAAAAAACAAGTAAAGTAAACCAGTCATAAAGTAAACCAGTCATAAAAATCGTTTTTGGAAATGTATCCAGGTATTACTGGATGTGTTTGATATTTATTATTTAGAGAGAACTAAATAAATCTGAAAAAGAAAAACATTATGGATTTCAACTAATATGGCCTGTTGGTTTGGTAAATTAAAATAAAATTAAAACATTAGCGCTATAAGATTGGGAACGACTATGGAAATAGAATAAAACATTTGTTTTAAACTCACTGGCTCCAGGCTTTCTAGAGAGTTGTTGGGTCATTGGCTGAATTGTCTTTTAAAGCCTGCAAGAGAATATTCACATCACACAAAGTAAATGTGTCAGCATTATAGTGTTATTGAAAGCACATTAATAATACTTACTTGAAAAATGACAGCAGGAGTCACTGTCTCAGTTGTATCAGAACTCTTTCTTTTCTTTTGATATTTTTTCCAGCAGAAAGCCCCAGCTAACCCTATGAATGCAGCTCCAAAGGCTGTCAAAACAAGAGTGAAATACCAGTGTAGTGGCTCCTCTTCCTCTGCTAAAACAAAACAAAAAACATCTTAATTTTGTGTCATTAGCTAAACCAATCAAACTGTAAACCATAGCCAATACCTATCCTTTATTGCTATCTCTGCATGCAAGATCAAGTTGCCTTCCTTGTCAAAAAAGTCATACGTGCCGGCATCATCATAGGTCGCATCGTCAATAGTAATGAATTGGTTCGTTATGGTAACTCTGTCGCTATTTTCTAACACTGTGTGGGTTTCATCCCCCACACCAGTAAATGTAACTTGACTTGGGATGACTCTAACAGGAAACTCTATATACACAATTTTTCCCAGAGCATAAGTATACGTTTTTAAATGCTCTGTGTGGGGAAAAAAATGGTTGGAAAAAACAGCTTTGTGATATGTCATTGGTTAAAAACTGTCTTACCGTCGACTACTATTTGCTCCCATTTTAGCAGTTGATGTTTGGAGCCCCTAAACCTGTAGTATCCACTGTCCTGCTGTGTCAGGTCCTTGATCTCATAGTCATTGCTGCTTACATTTCCCCTGCTGTAAGTGGAGTCAGTGCGATTCCAAAGGACTGTAGGCTTGGCTGGGAAATCTGAACCAGTATATTTAGAAAACTCAAAATATTCAGCTCCTTTTGATATGTTCCAAATGATTGAAGAGCCATAAAACTTCTTTACTGGACTACCACAATCTGAAACAATATACAGTATGTGGTCAAAATAACACAGTAGTACACAAATTCCTACACATTTTTAGATTGGGATTAGTTTTCTCACTTTTAACACTGAATTTTACAGAGCCTTGTCCCTCAGTGGATAAAACCGCCTCATTGTCTTGTTCTGTTAAATCTGCCATTTCAATTCCATCTTGTAAAACTTGGAAGCGTGGATCCAGTGACTGAAAATAAAAGAAGAACACATTGTTGTGTTGTTTTGATTAAATTAAAGTTACAGAAACTAAATGTTTTTATGAACTTATACAATCATCTGTTGTGGGCCAAGATTGTTTTGGTTAGATGAAAACTGTCCAGAGTCCAGATTAAGTATGTCCAAAACATTGCAAAAATGGTCATGGGACTTAAAGGTGCGCTCTGTAATTTTTTTGTGGAGGGTCCACCACCTGCTTGTCTCCAGAGAGGCTAATTGCTTTGTCTGGAAACCTCCATGGAGCAGGGACCACTTGACACCAGGCAAACCAATAACACCTTTATGGAGACAAGCAGGTACCCACACCAGAAGAAGGATTACATAGTGAAAATTTAAATGCAGTACTAATTTAGCATTTTAGCACCTACTAATGGGTTCCAGCCATGGTTAAAGGACTTTTTCCCCATTCAAAAGCTATAATATTTTGTTTCAGATTGCTAATAGTTATGATAACGGTCTTCTTTTCTTATCATTCTGAAAACCAAGGATAAAATTCAGTTTGAGATGTTCAGATTCAGAATGCACAATGGCTTACAAATATTTAAAGTCTATATGACATGTTCTATATGATATTCTAATTATGACTTAGTTTGGTGGGAGGGCATAGTTTTACATCCATGATGTGTCTGTGAGGAAACTTTGAAAAATAAATGTTTAAAATTGCAGGAAATACTGCTGAACTCTATAACGAAGTCCCTCTACCTATGTCATCAAAAAGCAACGTACAATCCACAGACAATTGACACATTAAATAAAGGTATTATTATTTGTCAAATGATAGCTAGTGTGAATATGGATTTTGGCCCTTGGTATGTAGATGGTTGCTAGGTAACAGGAGAATTACCTCTAACTGTCACATTTGCTGCCCATGTTCAACCACAACAATTATAAACATTACAAAAAACTGGGTACAAATAGGAAAAATGTTTAGTAAAATCTTAAATACAATCACGTGCTCTATGCTTTAGTGAAATGTGTCGTATAACTTGTTAGACTTTAGACCATAGATAGGCTGTGCCCAAAGAGTCAACTGTATCACATATTTGTGTAACGTTCAAATTACATTCAAATATTCACCTTATTCCGGAAGTTGCCGTACGCGCCGCTGTCTTGTTTCCGTTTTCAGACCGCCCAGGAAATCGGTGCGTTGTTGACTTCTTGTTGCTCGTGTTCATTAAACATTTTACACAAATCGACCTACTTTATGTAACATTTTAGCGGCAAGACTTTTCCCTCGTTCGTCATTAGCTTTAACAGAGTTCTCGTCAAACGGAAGTGCGTTTACAACAAAAGCGCGTATCTGTGGCAAAAAAACGGCAAAAGTGGGCGGGGCGGAATAAGGTGAATAGCTTTATATATAGCTTTGACACAAGGAATGGAATCAGTAGAAAAAACAAAGCTGATGTGCCAAATTCTTCCCACAAGTTTTATTTACCTGTCCATTGCTGACAATGATCTTTGAGTCTCCCCCTTTTCTAGTGTACGTGACTGATTTATTGTAGAGAGGCGGTGTAAAAGCGGCTGGGAAATGGTACTTGGTCCCATGGCACACGTCCTCAGAAATAATAGACGCACCTTGTTTGAAAACAAATGAAATGAGCTGTCATTCTATAATTTTATAGATAAACTAATAACAGGCAAACTTCTGCTAAAGCCAGTCCAGTATGCACTCAGGAAAGGCTTGTGTCATGATATCAAATGCTCAACGCTCATGCTGGACTATCTAACGTCATTGTTTGTAAAGATGTCCACTAACAACATTCACTCTAACAAGTTTCACTTACCAAACGTCACAATGGTAAAAATAAAGTAGATCTGCAGCCACATGTGTCTACTGTTAATGCGCTGAAAGGATCGAGCAGACCTGAACACGAAGCTAAATGGGTTCATATGTTAGGAAAAGAGAAATAGGCGTGCTTAACTCTTGCTGTGTGGAAGCTTTTTTCAAACATGACAGAGACCACACCTTGCTGGAGAGTGTAGAAGGACAGACACCTGGTCAATCATTGGCCCATTCGTACATTGTCTATGATCACAGGCACAGGCCCGTCAACAGAAATTTGGGGGCCCAGGGCAAGAAGCCTCACATGGGCCCTCCTCTAATATTCACCTTATTCCGCCCCGCCCACTTTTGCCGCTTTTTGCGACAGATACGCACTTTTGTTGTAAACGCTCTTCCGTTTGACGAGAACTCTGTTTCAAAGTGATGAAACTTTAGCACCGTTGCCATAGCAGCTAACGATTCAAAACAAACCAGCAGTCTATTCAAGGGTTTCAGCTTCCTTCTTGTTTACAGGAGGCGTCTCTTTGGGATGGCTTGACTCTTCGACTACTTGATTCGTCGACTGTCATGTCAGTCCACAGAGATTACATAGCCAATTGAAATATACGTCTCTTTCCCATGAGGTCCTCGCCCTCTCTCCTCTGTAGTTTACAAAGTTAGAATTTAAAAATTAGAACCAGAACTCTTCAAAGTTAGGTCTAGTGTACACTGAGTCCAGTCCGGTCGCGGTCCGGGACCCGCGCGGGTCTCTTGCAGACGCCTGTCACACCAGCTCCGGTTAACTGCGGTCCGTTTTTGACGAAAGCCACGTAGATTCACGTGGTTTCGCGCGAGAATACTCGTCAAATGACATGAAAGCCGCACCAGACCGCTGCGGCGTCCGGCAAAAATAGACTTCTTGCGGATTGTTTCCGGAGACCCGCGCGGCTGCCGGACCCGCGGCCGCAGAGCTCCGAGGTCGGTGTGACAGGGCGCATTGATTTTAAGCACTTTCTAAGTCTTGCGGGACCCGCACGGGACCCGCGCGGGTCCCGAACCGGAGCCGGACCGGAGTCGGTGTGCATCAGGCGTTAGAAATAACCCATGAATTCAACTCAACTCATGTGTTGCCCTAAAGTTTTGATTGACACTCCAAACCATTGACTCAAGCCTATTGCACCTACTCCGCACTCAATTTGATCACAATCAAAAGGATTCGGCTGACAGAAGGTCAAACTACAAACTGATGAACACGTGGTGAAAACACAATGAAAGACAGATAAAAACCACAAAACTTAATATGCACAATACAAATCGATAAATAAATCACTGCCACCAATCACAACTTTGTGAGAGAAGAGAAACTGCATGCTGTGTACACAAATACTTTATTAGTGTCTTCACAGTATTTACATGTAGCCTACACAGACATAGCACTGTATGCAAACACAAAGATGTAACAATTATACCCATGATACCGAGGTAGGCCTAAGTAAAAAGTCTCATATATGTATATAAAATACATTTAACTGCTTAAAATCCTTGTATTGTTGTATTAGAGGAAAGGCACATACTATACAGTTACTACTGCTAAAACAACTACTAAAAACACTTTAAATCTTAAATGACATTAATAATAACACTGACAATCAATAATGGCTTAAAAGTCCTTATTGTCAGTAAAGTGGTTTGCATGTGCCAGAAGACTGGACTGAGGCTGCACTGTTGAATTCATAACTTAGAAGTAGAATTTACAAAAAGTTTAGCTTATCTGAGGTATAAACATCTTGAATAGATGTATGTGAGCTGAGTGGGGGAGCAGAGGGGAAGACCGACCATTTCAGTTCAAACTTGGGGTCAGAGTCACAGCTGCTCGGGCCAAAAGACGTAGGTCCCAAATCTTCTGTAACTGTGGTCTGCAGTAAAGTGGTAAGATGTTGTTGTGTTGGGTTAGGAATAATATCTTTGAGTATTTTAATAAATAAAATTAAACTGGTGTTAAATGAATATTATTTCAAACAATTTGTGTTTTTTGAATACCTGGGTAAATGGTGGTGGGTCCATGCTACTGCTAGCTGCATTATAAATCTACAGAGAAAAACAAAACAAAATCACAGTGGGGAAAAAACAAAAACAGATAAAACAAATATTAATGGAGAACTCACTGTTGCATCAGCAGTAATTTGTCTTGGCTCTCTTGAGAGAAGAGTGACTGTAGGTGGAGCAGGCTGATTCGAATCCTTCAGAGAAAAAAAGATCACAATGTAAAGGCTAGTGGCATTTCGTCTGAATATCAAATAAAAATACTTACATGGTAATACACAGGAGTTGCTGCCGGCTCGGTCGAACCGGAGTTGTTTCTTTTACTTGAACTTTTTTTACAGCAGCACTTTTTTACACAACAGCAACATATTAAGATGCCAAGGATAATCACAGCAAGAATTACGATATATGCCCACGTAGGCATCTCTACTGCAAAGAGAATATTAGTATTAGTATTAAAATGCAGTAGTTTACATAGGAAAATTTGCTTTCTTACCTATCCTCACTTCTAACTGCACACGCATGGCCACATTTCCTTCATTATCTATAAATCTATATGTACCACTGTCCTCATACTGTAGGTCTCTCAAGATAAAGTATGACTCTGTAACTTCCATTCTGTGCCTCATGGAATACTTTTCAATATTCATCTCAATATCTGATCCATCAGGTACAAAGTTAATATGACCTAAGTGAAATTTAACAGGAAAATCCATGTCGAGGTAATCCCCCTCCCTGTGTTCAAAATATCTATGGTTCTCTGTAACAGAAAAAAACAAAAAATAATATATCGAAAACATCCTTACTTTCAAAAGTAACTCACTGTCTCACCTTCAACAATGAATCGTTTCCATTTGAGCAGTCGATTCTTAGACCCCCTAAAATTGTAATAGCCACTGTTTTTCTGCTTGAGATCATATATCTCAAAATAATTGCGGTTTACAGCTCCACTGCTTGAGGAGGGGTCAGTGCGATTCCAAATGACGAGTGGCTTGAGTGCAGAACTGTAAGGCACAACCTGAGAAAACTCCAAGTACTCAGCAGAAGATGGGACCCTCCAAGAAAACACACCTCCATAATTGCTTGTTTCAGGCGTCTGGCAATCTGAGAACAATAATAAATAAATTACAACCACAATATTCATAAGACATTGAAGAGTCTATACAGTATATAAAATTTGTATTCATGATTTTGTTTTTGTTTTACGTTTATGCTGGATTTGTTTGTTTTGTTTTGGTTTGTTTGTTTTGTATTAAAAGTAAACATATAAATGTAGTTGTAGGGAATTTATTTATTATTAATAAAATATATTGTTTAATTTTATGTTATATAAATGGCCAAGAATGTATTGTTTCCACTCACCTGTGACTGTGAGTTGAACACTGTTCTGGGAATCAAAGAACAGGGTCGCTCCGTCATCTTGTTCTGTCAGATCTTTCATTTTTATATTCCATGAAGATGTCTCAAATCGTTCATGTTTTGACTAAAATAAGTTGTTATTTACAGGATGAATTAATTAAAAATAAAAACCAAATTTGCAGTGCCTACCTGTCCTTCTTGAACAACAAGTATACGCTCATCTTTTGTTCTAGGCATATAATATAAGGAAGCAGTACGTTGTGGAGGGCTGAATGAATAAGTGCTGCCATAGCACTCATGCTGATTACGGCTATATGATGAACCTAAGCATCAAAACAATAGTCAACATTTGTTGAAAATAATGTACACATTGATATTTCAAGCCTTATATAACATTTATAAGGCTTAAAATAGTCTAATGTATATAGGCTTAAAAAAAAATTCTTGAGGGAATTCATGATGATTATGGTGCCAGAGATTGTGGTTTGAATATGAAGCCTATAATATAATTATGAATTCTATATTAGTTGCATATTTTACTATTTGAAATGAGCTGTCGTTCTAAAGCAGGGGTGTCCTTTTTTTTCAAAGAGGGCAATATATTGAAACATAGGGATAGTGCATTTCACTTTGAAGGAGCCACTGGAATGTTGTATAAGCCTTTGGATATGGTCTGGGATTAAATTTATCTATCATGCAGGTAACACCACCAGGCCAAGTTACAGGTCAGATCTGTGGATAGGCGAGAACACCTTGGAAGAGTACATGATTTACAGGGTACTTATTACATAGATACACACACCTGTAATTGAATCAAACAAGATAGATACGTTTAATGCCATACTACGGAACATTCTAGGGAAAGCAATATCATAGCCATTTAGACAAACAAGTAGCGGACCTTAACCAGAAAAGTTAATGCCATGGATGTATAGTTCTATGGTTAATGCGCGCAAAGGTTATAACTTTTGAGTCCCTTGGCTTCTCCAAACCTAAATGTGGAATGGAAGCAAATGATGTATGTCTAGTTATGAATAAATAGCTTAATGTTGAGTTGCGTAAGAACTATATAGTTGAAAAGTCAACTCTATAATGGTAAAAATGCAGGCGACTACTTAATGATCTCCACAAGAGTAACAACGATAACTTGGAGCAACAACATGTCCTTAATATGCGTTTGGATTTGAAGCCCACAACTCTCGGACAATTTTACATTCTTGTAAAAAAAGAACTGATAGAAAACGAACAGTAATTTGATTGCTAATTCATATTTTCTTGAGGTAGAGATTTCGACGGTCACAGGGCTGAAAGTGAAAAGGAAAACACATCGAGCGCAAGGCGTGTCCGTGAAACTCCTCCCACACTTTCCTGCTGCAGACATAGACCATAGACCATGGATCTTAAATGACTATGACTAAAATGTCTATGGCTGTAAGGCAATTTTGGTTTAACGTTTTCATTAATGAATTGCTAATTTATTGACACAATAATAGGAAGACTAATTATATACATTTATAATGCTTACTAGAAGTCATGGCGCAACTCAAGCCCGCAGACTGCTCTCGTTTGTTTGTGCAGATAATTATCACATTGTAGGGAGTGGCTAAATATGTGCTGAATTCATGGGGAAATGCCTCCCTGTTGTGGACAAAGTCAGAATCACGCATATTCCTTTACTACTTAATCAAGAACATTATATAAAGTTAAGGTGAGTCTCTGTGTTTTTGTATCTCAAACTACAGTCGTTTTATCATCAATACTACGCTTTTTGCGTAGTGGTTTACGTGAATCGAAAGTACCAATTCGTTCAGCAGCAAAAATGGGGCAAGTGCACATGCGCGGCGCAAAGGACGTTTATCCTTTTATTCCGACCTCACAGAGAAAAAACAAACATATTTTAAAAGGGGCCATCTATTTTCACCGATAGAGGCGGGTGAGTTCAAGTCGGAAACATGTTGAGAATGTGAGGCGGTGCTTTAGCAGCAGCTGCAGTTCAGTCCATGGTGCAAGTGCTCACGGCTCCAGCCGCAGCGGGCATCAAGTAACAGACATAGCGCCGAGAGTTACTGCATCACAAGGGCGTTATAATGTTCATCTGCGTCTGCTTTTGAACCACCCTTGTGTGTAGTTCACTGAGGACGAGATGAATGACAATGACTTGTATGTTTACTTTGTTTATAGGTAAAATGTGTCCCCAAAGCAAGATGTCTCCCTGCATCCTGCTAACTGTCCTTGGTCTTCCCTTTACCACTTGTAAGCTCACCTGGTATACTTAGATATATCATATATGCTGTGTAAAACCCTGAATGACTACATCTGTTTTTGTCTTTCTTGTAGGCTTACATCTTTTAGGTAAGTGGACGAAAGATTTCATTTATTTTAGTATTTACTACAACGATTCAATGTGATTTTGCATTTTGACAGGTGACAGAGAAGAGATACAAACTATATGTGCTGGCAAAGAATTTAGACTGCCAGTTTATTCCACATCAAGACTTGTAACATTTACTCCAGATCAACCAGGGCAGAGACGTGTCATTTTGGAGAAAACTACAGTGGGTGACAATCAGACAAAAGAGGCAAAACTTGGCTTTTAAACTAAATTTATCTAACTCACAAACTTTTTTTCAATTCTAGGTAAAGGACCCACGATTTGAGTGGACTAAAGATAAGATGCTTGTCCTAAAAGAGGTGACTCATCAAGATCAAGGACTTTATTCAATCAAACTGTTCCCTGAATTTACCTACGAGACTGTCCGTTTAATTGTTTCAGGTGTGGAAGATTCTTCTTCAATAAACACATAATTACTATGTTTTTTTTTTGTTTTTTTGTTTTATTATTATTATTATTATCTTTGTAATCTTTATAGAGTGCATCAAGTCCTATCGGAAGAACTATGGTGAAAACTTTGAGCACAGCATCCCCGAAAATAGCCTTTTCCTGGAGTTTTCTCCCAAGGGTGCTCCTCTTGAGGCCATGCCAGTTGTGCTCTGGAACCGGACAAGTTACAATGCCAGCGGTGCAGGCCGAGGTCGCATTGTGAGAGGTGGGAAAGTGTGGGTGGCCGATAAAGTGACGCAGGCTGACCAAGGAAACTACACAGTGAGAGATGTTCAAGGAAAGGTTTTGATTCGGAGTACCCTCGCCGTTCATGGTGAGTGGTTGAAAAGCATAAACATCATACTTGGTCTGGTGCTTGTGCTCCTGTCACCTTCTGCTTGTTGTGTTTGAGGCCCTAAACTGTAATAGGAAGTTGGTGAGTTAGACATGCACAATATAATGTACACTGTGTTGCTATAACTACACCCAGCTAAAACTCAGATAAATCATCTGAAAGCTTACCCAATAATGTGTTTAATTATAAAATGGATGAACTGAAATTATATTCTTCTTTTTCCAATCCATCCTTTTACTTTTCATCCATGCCATCATTACCTCTCCTTTCCCTTGCTCCTTTTGCAAACTTTATTAATTTTGCAGGCCATTTCTTCAATGTCACCCGTTTCACCAAAGAGTCTTTAAATCTACCCCTCTTTCTCCCTGTCCCTCACGCTCATCTCATCTTTACTCCTGCCCGATACCCTGATGAATCTTCACTTGGGCCTTTTGACCCAAAGCCTCCTCGTGGCCCGGTCCAACTGGTCCGCGAGGGCCAGATCACAGACCATGACATGAGATACAGAGGCCTCATCTCATTGGGACGTAATGGCAGCAAAGACGAGGTGGTCATTGCACGGTTGACCTCCAGACACGACGGCACATATGAAGTCAAAGATAAAGATGGCAACTTGGTTTCAACCACATGGTTACAGGTCATTGGTAAGTCACACTCCTTGAGACAGAATAAACTAGTTGATTAGTAATAAAAGTATCCATACAAGGCCATATTAGATAGATTCAGTTTTGCAAAATCAAACAGAACAAGACGTAGCATTATACTCAAGTAATTCTGTCTATCAAGGACACTTTTGGTATTTATGTCGAAAAATTAAATGCTATTTTACCACATAATAAGATTATTTGATGAAAACAAGTAATTATACTTATAACTTAACAGTTTTACTAATACTGCTAATAACTTCGGAAATAATTTGGCTGTTAGACACTCCATATACAAAAATATTTGGATGTATATGAATACGCTATTCTTTTCAATCAGCTGTGTATTTGATATTTAAGTTCGATGTCTCAAATGAATTTGATATTCTGGCCTCTGACTACATCAAATGACTTTTTTGCTTTACATTCTGATTCTGATATCGCTACATGATTTCTTTTCAGAAAAGGGAGGAAGATGGCGAGCGATTTTCAAATCTATCAGTGTACCTTCAGGGATGTTTGTGTCTCTGGCTGGTTTTATCCTTTTTATGAAGCGCTACCCGTACTGCAGTCTTTCACAGATCATCACTGGGCTGAGAACAAACCACAATCCTCCAGTCAACCAACCAAGAGTCAACATACAAGTAAATAAAATCAAATACTTGATCATGCCTTTATTTTTTGAATTGCTAACTAACATTTGGATCTCCTGTTTATTAGGACTACAATCATGCAAGCCCCTCGCACACTGGATATTACGGTTACACACAAGAACCATCAACGCCGAGAAAATGGACTCCACACGCCACTCCAGTTCATTCGGTAACTGAGTATATTTTTAGAGTTCAACTACTACTACTACTACTACTTATCTGTTTTTGTTTTTTGTTTTTTTTAGGGTTACAGTCAGGTAGAAACTCCACCTCAATCTTCTCCATCTACAGTAAGGACTAGGAATGACGAAAACCAGAGACTGACACCAGGGAGGTCTCCTGCTCGTAATTCTGCAACACAGGTACTTCAATATTTACCCTGACTAAAACTAAAAATATACCCTAAAAGTAAAAAAAAAAAAAAAAACACACACACACAAAATAATAACAATAGGACCTTTATATGAGTTCTACCAGGATTTTTTTTTTTTTTTTTAACTTTATTACAGTTTACAAGTCCCTAAAACAGATTTTTAGTCAAATTTGCCTGTGTTTTGAAGAGGAATTGTCAAAACCCAATATATGCTCAATCTAGTGTCACTCAGACCATCCCTTCAGACACCAGCTTTGCTCCTCCTTATTTTTAACAAAGAAAATTTAGGCAGAATTGAAAATCTCCCTGGTTGAACATGGGTAGCAGATGTGACTTAACCTTTACCTAGCAACCATACTACAGAGATTACAGAGAGAAAGATTGTCTAATTTAATAGTTATTATTTGACTAATAGAAATACATGACAACACATTTATTTTCTTAGATGAATGTTTGAACTGTCAG
Organism: Rhinogobius similis; assembly: GCA_019453435.1. Classification (NCBI taxonomy): domain Eukaryota; kingdom Metazoa; phylum Chordata; class Actinopteri; order Gobiiformes; family Gobiidae; genus Rhinogobius; species Rhinogobius similis. The sequence goes on along the minus strand of CM033630.1, from coordinate 20,997,572 downwards.
AAAAAAATGTGTTCATTGTGCATAAATTGTTCCTTAATTTTGGATGGAATGTTGTATACTTATGACACAGATAGAGGGGTTCATTTTCATAACTCAGCGCTACTTCCTGTAATTTTCAACTTTAATTTCAACTTTTTTCTTTACAAACCACCACTTGACTAGAGGTAGGCCATACTGACAAAAATGTATATCTCAAATGCATCAGGAATGTGCTAAAATGTGCCTGTAAATGTCTTGGTATCCTGGTGGTAAGTATTGCACAAAATGTGAACAGACTATAAAAGTAACCACAAAAGGGCAGAAAATCACTTTATACCCTTGTTTAGGAGATCATATTAGACATTTCTCTCTCGTATTGAGATATTTTAAAATGGTTTAATTACAGATAATAACTCCAAAACTACAATTGCAATTTGATCAATTTATTGATATATCTCTCACCTCAACACTTGACTTATGTAAAACTATAATATTATTCTCCTCAGATATTATCCCATCAAAATCATGAAAATGCTGTCATATGCACTATAATTAAGCAACATATTTGCATTTTAACCTGAGTTTTGCTTCCTTTGAAGCCTACTGAAGAGGAACGGAGGATTTCCTTTTCGATGCCGGGCGCTTCAGACTGCCTCCACATCTCTGAAGAGTGTGTTCAATTCCAGATAAAGAAAAATAGAGAGAAGATTACAAACTCTCAAGATTACTTTTCCACTCTGCCCTTGGACACTGACACGTCTGAATCCTGCAGTGTCTACACATCAGATAAACTTAACTTCAGCTGAAAAGGGATTGAGAAAGGATGGAGAAAATAATTAACGAAAGTCTTAACTGTGCCTTTTGTATATTTACATCTAATTTCCATGACCTGCTGTCAAAAACTGCATGTCAGACTTTTATGAAATTTGTAACAATCCTTTTGCACGTGTAGAGAAATCACTGTCCAACTTACACTGGTCACTGGTGCTGCAGAATTTCTCCTTCTAAAACCTACCTCCACTCCACACCCTCAGGACCAATATTAGAACTGTACATTTGTGTTGATGTTTGTTTGTCATGTAAATATATTAATTACACAGACACATCTGACAGTTTATAGTGCATTTGACCCCATTATTATACATGTCTGTTGGCTAACATGACTGCTTACTGCAACAGAAAACTGTAATGTTACCTGAGTTAACAAAAGACTAATATGTTGTTGCAAAATTGTTAATGTGTTACTGTACAGGAGAATAACAATGAAAATAGTTGAACTATATGCTTAATGTCTTTGTGTTAAAATGTATACAAGAAAATGTGAAATTATTATATAGTGTAATAATAATTAAAAAAAAACCATTTAACCTCTCTACATCCTCTTTGCACTTTCCTGTGTGTTTTCACCCCAGTCTAGTCAAAACCATCTCATTGTGGCTTTCCCCAAAACATCTAACATAATATGGCCTTCTAATTGGGTCTATTATTTGTTTTATTCTCTAAAAGAAAGGCCTATTCTTGTTTTTTTTCAGTCAATAAAGAAAGGTGAGCTCAAAAACATTTCATTTCCATACTGTATATACTCTAATTGACACAATTGCCGTCTTTAGGGGGCAGTACAGCGTCCGCGCGTAAACCAAGTTTCAAAAACAGTAGAGGGAGAAGTACCCCGGATGTAGCGGCGATGAAAGGACAGCGTGCTACAAATTCAGCACAACATAACTGTGTACAGTAAACGCTTCAAGAACTAAGTGCTGAACAAAAATATTATATTTAAAAGGGAATTGTAGGACCAAGTGAAAAAATGTCTCTAGTTTGCGCAAGTAAGTATGTTTTCTTTCATTTTCATCACTAGGTACGCAGCAAAGCGGCAATCTTCGTTGCTAATGCTAGCAAAAGGCCATGCATTGCCGCGTTAAAGTTTGTTTGATCGTGGCTTGTAACATTAATTGCATTATCTAATTTAACAATTTGTGTGTAATTGCATCTATTTCAGTTTCTAACGAGGTCCCGGAGCATGCTTGTGTTTCTCCGGTGTCAAACCAAGTATTTGAGCGGCGGCTCATTGAGAAATACATTGCTGAAAATGGGACTGACCCAATGAATGGCCAGCCTCTGTCTGAAGAACAGCTAGTTGATATTAAAGGTATGTTTGCCTTGTGATCCCATGCCCTTGTGCTTATTATGCATGCATAATTACACTGATCTTTTATTCACTCTTTTTATAATGAGTTTTTGTATGAGCCACTGTCATTGTATAAATCACATAAAACTTACTGATAACTGTTTTTTAGTGTCCCATCCCATAAGACCCAAAGCACCATCAGCTACAAGTATTCCTGCTATTCTCAAATCACTGCAAGATGAGTGGGTGAGTGATATTACTTTGTTAATGCAACAATTTTAATATAATTTGTATTAATTTTAAAATATATATATATTTTAGTTGGCTAGCTACACTACATTTGAAAAACAAATGATCTAACAGACACCATGAAAAAGACATCTCTAAAGAGCTTACAGATTGCTTTGAAAGAGTTACAATAGTTACAGTACATTTTCCCTGTTGTGGAACAAATGCGTTTTGCTTTCTTATTGCCATGATTTAATACTTTTCTTTTGTCACAGGATGCTGTTATGCTTCATAGTTTTACCCTACGACAACAGCTGCAGACGACTCGTCAAGAGCTCTCTCACGCTCTCTACCAACACGATGCGGCGTGCAGAGTCATTGCTCGTCTTACCAAAGAGGTCACTGCTGCAAGAGAAGGTATTTCTGACTTTTGATTTTAACACATGGACATGGATGTGATCTATGGTTTACTAATGATAATTCTTTATAGCTCTTGCCACTCTCAAGCCCCAGGCTGGACTGGTCACCCCTCAGGCTGTTCCTTCTTCACAACCTGCTGCTGTAGTGAGTTATTACTTGTTAATAATAAAGCTATATATTTGTAAATATTGTATTAACCATTGTGGCTGTTTTAACAGGGAGCGGGTGGAGAACCCATGGACGTTAGTGAACAAGTGGGAATGACTCCGGAGATTATTCAAAAAGTGAGTTGCATTATTATTAGACTATTAAAAATAATTAAAATTATATTTTAAACACTTTTTTTTTTCCTACAGCTCCAAGACAAGGCTACAATCCTTACAACAGAGAGAAAAAAGGTCTGTAATTTGTTAAATAGCAATCAAAAATCTTATATTTTACATTGATATTTATATGTTTTGTTGTTGTGGTATTCCAGAGAGGAAAAACTGTCCCAGAAGAACTGGTTAGGGCCGAGGATCTTGGCAAATATCGCCAAGTGGCCTCTCATGCTGTAAATATACTCTTTCTATTGATTTGACCTGAAATTTACACTTACACAAGTTGTTCTTATGAAATTTATGGTACAATACTCTCTTCAGGGTCTTCATAGTGCTAGCGTACCTGGTATTCTGGCTCTTGATCTGTGTCCCTCTGACACTAGCAAAGTGCTCACAGGTATGTTGAGTTTCCACATTTATACTGGCCATTTGGCTATGAAGTGCTTTTGTGCCTCACATCTTCATGTTTTAGGTGGAGCTGATAAGAATGTTGTTGTGTTCGATAAGAATGAGGAGCAAATTGTCGCAACACTGAAAGGTCACACCAAGAAAGTCACATCTGTCATTTACCATCCATCCCAGGTAACGCATGATCAGTGATGTGTATGTCAACTCTTTGAGTATTTATTAACTCCTTTTCCCTTTCTCAAAAGTCTGTGGTGTTCTCTGCATCTCCTGACACCACTATCCGTGTGTGGTCTGTCACTGGTGGGAACTGCGTCCAGGTGGTCCGGGCTCATGAGGCTGGAGTCACTGGGCTCTCGCTGCACGCCACTGGCGACTACCTGCTCAGTTCCTCCGAGGATCAGGTTTGGATTACAACATTAATAAATTGAAAGCATACTGAATCTGATTAATATCTTAAATCTTGTCTTTTCAGTATTGGGCATTCTCTGATGTCCAGACTGGTAGAGTGCTCACCAAAGTCACAGATGAAAGTGCTGGATGTGGTAAGTAATACTAATGTTTGTGTTTGTTAGGAAATGCAGTTTTTTTAACGTGTAAAAAAATTAATCCAATATGTTTAACTTTTCCCTGTCCATCCAAAGCTCTCACGTGTGCCCAGTTTCATCCTGATGGTCTCATTTTTGGCACTGGAACGGCTGACTCTCAAATCAAGATCTGGGATCTGAAGGAGCGCACCAATGTGGCTAACTTCCCAGGTCACTCTGGACCTGTTACATCTATTGCTTTCTCTGAAAATGGATACTACCTTGCCACAGGTAAGCACAATTCTGACACTTACAATTGATGGGTGGAAAAAACACTAAATGGGCAATCTCTGCTTTAGGAGCTCAGGATAGCTCTTTGAAACTTTGGGATCTAAGGAAACTGAAGAACTTCAAGACCATTACTTTGGATAATAACTATGAGGTAAGATCTTAACAATTAGATTAGACGTTCTAATTTTTCCCTGAATATGTATTGTCAAAAATTATTTGGTAACCTTTTCATGTGAATGATTGTATTGTAAAATGTTCTCAGGTGAAGTCCTTGGTATTCGACCAGAGTGGAACCTATCTGGCTGTTGGAGGCTCTGACATCCGTGTGTACATTTGCAAACAGTGGTCTGAGGTTCTCAATTTTACTGGTGAGGAAACCCCACTTTTTTTTTTTTTTTTTTAATGGCATTTTTCTGAACATTTTCCATTGTTTTGTAGAGCACTCTGGGCTGGTGACTGGAGTTGCTTTTGGAGAGAATGCTCGTTTCCTCACTTCTACAGGAATGGACAGAAGTCTCAAGTTTTACAGCATGTGAATGACAACAGGAGAACGGCGCATTGGTCATAGTTCATGCTTGTGTTGGGACAGTGGATGTAGTGATCTTATTTTTAGAAAAACAGAAATTCTCACTGCTTTTTTGCTTTAGTGTATTAGAACAAATGCTCATTAATGACAATTTGGGGCCCATGCTTTTTGAGATTATAATGGCATGATTGTTGACTCTCACAAACCAAATTATGTCTGTACTAAAGTCGGCTGCAAAATCTGTTGTACTGTTTGTGATTTATCTGATATTTTGATTTTATTGTGGACATCTGTTAAAATACATAAATGGGCAAACTGAAGTTGGTAATGGGTGAGGCATCTGAGATCATTTTAGTTATTTCCATCATATATATTGACAGACCTCGAGTAAAAGTCCTCTCCATCTTGCAATTCATACATTTTCTGTTTAATTCTCTCTTCCTTTTTAAAAATGTGTTTCAGTTATTCCGCGTGTATATTTTTTTCACTTATATTTTACCTGTGTTATCTACCCCTTTTGCAATAAAATCTTTTATAATTCAAGTATTTCATAGAAGTTTTGAACTTAATTCTAATGACTGTTATGCTCTTTGCATTGTGAAGGTTTAGACACATAAGTTGTAAGCTCAGACTAATTACAATAATTTGTAAATAAGACTGAAGACTATATCAATTGTATGATTTCATTGATATAAACATGTATTTGGGCTTTGTTATCGCTTGTGTTGATCCAAATTTTAAATCATGGATCAAAACTGACCATAGGGCTCAGGTTGATCAGAATCTAGGACCGTTGCCACAGTTATGAACAATAGGAACAAAAAGTCCTCAGAATCTATTTGGAAGCTAAAACCGATGAAAAAAAAAGCGGACATGCATTTACCAAAACAATATAAAATGTGTGTAAAAGAGTCACAGAACAAACAAATAAGATGCTGGGTCACGACTGGAACAAACATTTATCGCAGAAGATGTTAATATTCAACGCTAAGATCTAAATATGTTTAACAACGTTGGTCTAACTGAAAATTCTTCATTGTGCTGATATTTTTGTTATAATTTATCACTATTTAGTTGCATTTAAATAATCGTTTTTTATCTGATTTATGATTTATTTATTTATTATTGAAACGGCGACACCTACAGACCAAAGTGCAAACTGCTCCGTCAGTGTCACGTGAGGCTGCAGTAACGTGACTGTCTCAAACGGGAAGTAGTCACTCACAACTTATTTTTTCCAGTTTTTTTGTCCACTTCAGCGGCTCTTCCTCCGTCCACCGGTACCGGACTAGACAGAGGACACAAGAGGTCGTAAGCCAACACCGTAACAAAACTCAAAGGTAATCCTGTTTTTTTTAGCAGCGTGATTTTATTCATGATGCTGTTGCTATCCAAACAAAGATGAGATGAGTTATTGTACAGCCACATATAAGTCTAAGTTAAAACAGTGTTGTGTCATGGAAAGTCTTCTGCATTTTGCTTTGTTGTTTGTTGTTTAAACTTTTCCCAATCTTGCTGTAATGCTTTGTCTGGATGATCAACAGATGTAGAGCTGTGCTTCATTGTAAACAAAAACGAAACTAATTCTGAGGATAATTTAGGCTACCGTGTGATGTTAGTTAAATCCTCTGCATCTTGCTATTGACTAACACGTAATCTACGGTGTAACAGTTAAATTGAATCATTTGACCCTAATTTAATCAAATGCTGTGTGAATGTGTTTGATCATTTTGTGAGTTTAAAACCTATTGGTAAATTGCACCTTGTTTAAACTGATTATGCAAAAGATCTCATGATGCTGAGTGTGTTGTCAAATGGGAAATCTCACCTGGACGCTTAAAACTTCACTTCTTCTTTTTACACCTTGTAGCTGTGTATAGATAGTCTTGGTTCCCATTTCCCTACATTGCTTGGCAAATCCTCTGTAACCTGCTACTAACAGCTGTTTCTCACATTGTATTGTTTCTGTTTGACAGTTATGGGCTCCATGTTTCGCAGTGAGGAGGTCTGCCTGGTGCAGCTCTTCCTTCAGTCCGGTTCAGCCTATAACTGTGTCAGTGAACTTGGTGAGCTGGGCCTCGTCGAGTTCAGAGATGTGAGTGAAACCTATAACCACTTATCAATACTACAACTAACTTCCGAACTAGATGCTCGTTTGAACAAAAATCACATAATGTTGGATTATTTCCTGAATAGTTTTAGAATTGTATTGGTCTTAGTGTAAGACAACATGGAAACTATTTGTGTTGAAAAGTATATTCTTTTGTATCAAGGCTTTTCCTTTAGTATACTGATACACATTACAAAGTATAACATAGCCTATTCTATTTACTGCTACTTTTCTTTCAATATTACAATATATAATCAAACAGTCTGACTTAATCTTTCTCAATTGATCAGTTTTGTTTCATCCTTTACTTACTATTGTTTGCATAGTTGGCCAAGAAGTAAGTACATACAGCCCCTATTTAAATGGTTTACAGCTGAAGTCAAAGGTCATTGAGCTAAAGATTTCTTCACACCATTAATCTTCTGAGTAAAAATAAGGGATTGTTCCTAATTTGTCGTTTGTTTGGAGCGTTATATATACATTTTTGCTTGCATTCATCTTTTCTATCTCTTTATTATCATAGGTATTAGCATGTCATTACTGCAGATAAAATGGGCATACATTGTACACATGCATTGTTCTCATTCCCTTCGGAGTAAATATACTGTGACTGTTGAGCTCTATAATGAGTTTTGAATGACTTGAGATGAGCTGGTGGTGGTCAATAAAGAGTCACAAGACAAAGATTTATTTACTTTGACTGATTCTTTCCATTTTTCCTTTGTGCTCTCATGTTGCAGTTAAACCCCAACGTAAACGCCTTTCAGAGGAAATTCATTGGCGAGATCCGAAGATGCGAGGAGCTGGAGAAGACTTTTAGTACGAATATCTCCCTTTCTCTCACTCGAAATGCATACATCTATTAAGTGTAACAATTTTGTCCTGAACTTTGCTAACAATGCTCTTTGCCTTGTAGCTTTCCTTGAACAAGAAATCAGTCGTTCACGGTCGCCTCGCTTCAGTAGCCCTCTTCCTCCTCCGTGTCCAATTCCTCCAGCGCCGCAGCCGCGTGAACTCATTACTATAGAGGAGGAGAGTGAGAGACTGGCTCGAGAGCTCAGAGAAGTGCGTTTGAGCAAATAAACTTCATTGAAGAGATTTGTTGTTGATAAAATCATGACTACCTGAATATCTGCGTTTCTTAGGTATCCAGGAACCGGGACAGTTTGCAGGCACAGCTCACTCAGCTTTCTCAATACAGAGGAGTTCTGACAAAAACCCATTCAATCACAGAATCTCAGGTGAAAAATAGTTTACATTTACCTCTACCTACCTGTTCTTTTATATTTTGTGTTTTCATAATGTTTGTAAAACCCTCTGTCTGATATGCGGTCATATATAACAAACTATAATTATGAATCCAGCATTAATCTCTTGCAACAATTTATCTGTTTCATCAGAGCTTGAATTATCACATACAAACCTGTCGCTGGTTCAGTTGCATGCACACTCAAAATCTGATTTACTGAGTTGTGTGCATGTAAAATGTAACCACTGTTCCCTCCTTAAACCTCTTTAAGGAGATATTGACAATTGCAGTCAAAGAACATCTCAAAACCGCGGCACATTGAAGACACTGATCTTTACTCAAACCCTATTTCTAACAAATCAGCCTTCAAGGTGATCAGGCTCTTATTCACTTGTATAACAACATAACAACACTTGGATTTTGCAGGCACCACCACCACCACAGATAATTGAAAACCAAGGCCTTTTTGATAACCGTCAAGATGTTCGGTTGAGGTAGAATTCATTTTCCTCTTACCTCTTAATGCTTTGATTTACTTAAGTTAAAAACAGTCCTGTCTCAGTTTTGTAGCTGGAGTGGTTCACCCGTGGAAGGTGCCCTCCTTTGAGCGGCTGCTGTGGCGCGCCTGCAGAGGCTTCATCATTGTAGACTTCAAGGAAATGGACGATCGACTTGAGCACCCAGACACCGTGAGATGTTGAAAAATGTTGTTAAATTGAAATGTAGTACTTTTTGTTATATACCCACTATACTTGTTTGCTTTTTTTGTTCATATTTCAGAGGGAAAGCGTTCAATGGACTGTGTTTCTGATTTCATACTGGGGCGATCAGATTGGACAAAAAGTCAAGAAAATATGTGATTGGTACAAAACAAGTTTTACATTTGTAATCATATTTATTAGGAAATCACCGCATCAAATCTTCCTTCTATTGTGTGATAATTTAGCCATCAATTCTTTAAATTCTTCACAGTAATCTGGACGTGAGACTGGAGACTGCATTATATACATTTAAATGCATTTTAATGCCCCACACTAAAGAACATAATAAGGGCATCTTCTTTTCAAATATAAAAATATAAGCCTTTGTAGGTGTTCAACAAATTTTCTCTGTTACAGCTTTCGTACACAGACCTTTGCGTATCCCGAGAGCTCAGCTGAAAGGGAAGACATTCTCCAGGGACTTCAAGGCAGAATTGAAGACATACATTCTGTAAGTACCTTTTAAATGCTCTTTCATCGGAATAGAGGTGACTGGAAGCAAAGGTGAAGTTCACCGTAATACATAATTTTACATTTTTAACTAAGAAATACAATATTGAAAAGGTTTCTTTTTTATTATAGATTATTGGTAAAGACTATTTTCTAGTCTCAAAAATGTATTTTAGCTTCACAAAACATATTTAATTTGTATTAAAATATGTAATAAATTTAAAAACTATTGTGTGGTCAATATATCTATAAGTTTCTATATTTGATTTTGATTAAATCCCTCTCCTTCTCTCCCCTTTGTGCAGGTGTTGGGTCAGACCGAAACGTACATGCAGCAGCTGATAATGCGGGCCGTGGCGGTCCTGCCCCAGTGGAAGGTGAAGGTGCAGAAGTGTAAAGCGGTTCAGGCGGTGCTAAACCTCTGCAGTCCCTCAGTCACCGACAAATGCCTGATCGCAGAGGCCTGGTGTCCCGTCGCCAAACTACCAGAACTGCAGTGTGCTCTTAGAGAAGGAGGGGTAAGATTGGATTCATAGTTTATCAGTATACTAAATCACACATGGGTCAAAAATTTAAATCTGGAAACATTTTAGTAACACTCAGTTATCAAATATATGTTAACATTTGTGCTATTCCGAGTGAATTTCCAGCTATATTTTGTTTGCCTGATTATGTCTTACAATTTATCATTATGAAAGTAAACTAAAGACTTGCCCTGTGCATTGATTAGTTGACTAAAAGGGGCCAAGGTGTGATGCTGGCAAGAGCTCTCAGAACTAGAATGTCATGCTAAAAATACAGAAAAGTATCAGTAAACTACATATTTACATATAAAAGTGTGAAATAAACTCGCTATTTTCTCCCAAATCTCATAAGCCCAATAAAACAATTTGTTGAGTAATGAAGATTTTGGTCGACTAAGACACCATCAGCCAATGAATTTTGTTTTGTTTTGTTAATCTACAAGCTATCATACTAAAAATGTGAATTATCTTCTATCCATTACACATTAAATTGTTAATCTGTGATTAATGGATAGATGCATTAATTCTATAGGTATAAATGTATATCTCTTTGAAATATTTTTTTCTCTTCAGAGGAAAAGTGGCAGCGGTGTTGACTCGTTCTACAATCGTCTACCCTCCACCACTTCCCCACCGACGCTGTTTCCCCTGAACTCATTCACTTCCGGCTTTCAGAGCATTGTGGATGCCTACGGAGTGGCAAGTTACCGTGAAGTTAATCCAGGCATGTCCCGACCAAACTCATTGTAAATATCAAAGAAACATAATTGTCCCAGATTGCTTATGTTTTGCTCTCCGTGTTTCCAGCTGTGTACACCATTATCACCTTCCCCTTCCTGTTTGCGGTCATGTTTGGCGACGTTGGGCACGGTTTACTCATGACGCTCGCAGCATTGTGGATGGTACTTGAACAAAATGACCCTAAACTAAAGAACAACAACAATGAAGTAAGCACGCTCATTGCACCTTCCTAAAAATTTCAACAAGTTCACCAAACAAAGTCGTGACCCGTGGTTTTTCTTGTTAGATTTGGAGAATGATGTTCGGAGGAAGGTACTTGATTTTGCTCATGGGACTGTTTTCCATTTACACTGGCGCTATTTACAACGAGTGCTTCAGCAAAGGTCTCAGCACGTTCAGTTCTGCATGGCATGTCACCCCAATGTTTGAGAAGAATATATGGAAGTATGTGTTTAACCTCATTTGAATTTTAATCCCAGTCACTATATTTATTTACTTTTATATATTATTTTTCCTTTCAGCTCATCTGTTCTCGCAGGAAACCAATATTTGTCTATGGATCCCAATGTGACTGAGGTTTTCACAGGCCCCTATCCCTTTGGCATTGACCCGGTATGTCCCTTTTTAAAACATTTTTTCTCTTTATGTATTATTCACTGGGTAAATAATCCGATCCAACTTTATTTATGTAGCACATTTTTGCTAACACAAGGTTTGCAAAGTGCTGCACTGAGTAAAACAACATCAGTAATCACTTAAAATCACATAAATTGCATAAATAGTATAGAAAATAAATAAACATGAAATCAATAAAGCAAATAATAAAAAAAATATAATACAATTAGCTATAGAAAATAAAAATAAAAGACTGTCAGAGGCCCACACAATTCTCATGCCGGGTTAAATGGCAGTGAATAAAGGTGTACGAGACTTAAAAGCATCAAGACTAAGCACAGAGAATAACTATTATGACTTCTTCTTTGTTTTAGGTTTGGGGTTTAGCAAACAACAAGTTAACCTTCCTCAACTCATACAAGATGAAGATGTCAGTCATCATCGGCATCATTCACATGACTTTTGGAGTTTGCTTGTCATTTTTCAACTACATGTAAATAATATTTTTACTTCACACAGTTTAAATCATGTGGCTTATCCTTTCCTATTGAATTTGTATATTTTGTTTTTGTTTTCTATAGACACTTCCGTCAGATGAGCAACGTGTTTCTTGTTCTGATTCCCGAGCTCTTCTTCATGCTATGTCTTTTCGGATACCTGGTTTTCATGATCGTCTTCAAGTGGATCGCCTACACTCCTGATCAGTCCAGATTTGCGCCCAGTATACTCATCCACTTTATTGACATGTTCCTCTTCACAGACAATGAAGATAACCCTGCCCTCTATAAAGGACAGGTATGACTGCTTTTGTCATCACACACACGCGTCTAATACTTCATCTAACATTTGTTTTAACACTTTTTCCTCTAGTCAATTGTGCAAAAGACCTTGGTGGTGTTGGCGCTGCTTTCTGTCCCTGTACTTCTGTTTGGAAAACCCACTTATGAATATCTCACATTCAAAAATAGGGGACATCGTAATGTGGTGAGTCTGTCTAACTGTTCTTTAATCCATCTGTCATTTGAGCATTTGTAACAGATGTGCGCCTGTTTTATTAGGAGGAGGACAGGCGCCCACTGGTCAATGAAGATGGTTCAATCAACACTCAAACAGGGGATGTGGAGGGAGTAGACTCTGAACCAGAAGTACAGCAGTTTTACTAATATTATTGTGTTAAAGCTCATAAATTGTATATGTTGTAGTTATTTGTATTTTCTGTCCCTAGGAGTTTGATGCTGCAGATGTATACATGCACCAAGCCATTCACACCATAGAGTACTGCTTGGGATGCATCTCCAACACTGCGTCCTACCTTCGACTTTGGGCTCTGAGTTTGGCTCACGCACGTCAGTAACACTTAAGAGCTAGATATTTTTATTCTCTCGCAACAAACAAAGCAACAAACTTCCTCTCTAAGACCGATATAAATTCATGCAGTTTAAGTCACATGCACATGACTGATGATGCTCTTCTTCCTTCACAGAGCTGTCAGAGGTTTTATGGGAAATGGTGATGCGACTAGCCCTGAAGTGGGAAGGCTACGTAGGAGCTGCTGTATTAGTTGTAATTTTTGCCTTCTTTGCTGTGCTAACGGTGTCAATCTTGTTGGTTATGGAGGGACTGTCAGCATTTCTGCATGCACTCCGTCTACACTGGTGAGAATTTGTATTGGTCACACTTGATATGTCATGTAATCATTCACAATATGTCATTGTTTTGTTAACTAATACCTCAAAAATGTTCTGTCCTGCAGGGTTGAATTTCAAAACAAGTTCTACAGCGGTACCGGCTACAAACTCACGCCTTTCTCCTTTTCTTCATTAATAAATGCAACAGCTATGTAGATGTGCTGGGACTGCAGAGGCCAAGAACAATACTGTAATAATATACTTTTCTTGTATAATTTTGACTGTTATCTTGATCAATTGAAAACTTTGCTTATGGGATGAACAACAATTATTTTCCTCTACTCAAAACCATCTTGTCAGTATCCTCATTACAATGAGGCCACACAGCTTTTTGCTAAAAGAAATCTTTTTCTAACTATTAATACGGTTGGTCTTAAAAGGGAAAATAATTTCATCTACACTTAAAGGGAATGTATGGATTTTCTGTATTTTGACCACTGTGAGAGGATTGTTCCTCATTTCCATGTCTTCCAAAAAGGATTAATATTTATTGGTAATGATTTTAGGTGCCTTACTGGGACTAAGTGCTTGTTTAGGCATAAGTCTTTAAGTTGTCAAATGTATTGCTTTGCCTTATATAAACTATTGTCTATCTTTTACCACTGATTTGCACTGTAAAGTGAAAATAATAAAATTTCAATTTTTCAAATGTACTGTTTGTGATGTATAAACTCATGTGATTTAGCCCTTGAAGTATGGCATGGCTATTACAGAGATTATGCTCTTTTTAGACCACACTGATATTCTTATACAATATATAATGGAGTCGCTTATATTTTAAATAAAACATAATTATAAACTCACTGTATTCCACTTCACGCTGTAGTTGATAAATATGAAACAGTCTATGTGAATTTTAATGTTTTTTTTAATAGATACATGAAGTGAGCATGTGAATAATATTCTCTGGCGGAACATGTCTGACTTTTTGTTTTCGTTCCGGACCACTCACAAAGTAACACCTAACTGACCGGATGTTGTTAGAATGTCAAAATGGCGTTTCGCATGTTCAGATGAGGTGTTTCCTCTCGTAGACTCTATTTTATGCAATTTATTGTTGTTTTAAAGAGCACTTTCATCGGCTGTGGATGTAGACTTGTTGTATTTATGTGGACATAGTTTAATAAACATGGCTTTGAGGGAAATTACTCGGACTGTTCGAGTGCTGCTGGGTCACATTCAGCGACGTGCCTCCGAACAAACAGGTGAAATATGTTTCTTGTAATAATTGCTGTAAACAAAACGAGTGTTTAATATAAATGTATGTGTCTATTGTTGTCAGCTCGGTGTGTCAGCCAGGCCGCCTCAAAGGCAGAGCCCGCGGTGGAGCAGAATGAAGCTGTGAACCCCACATTTGTGAACAGAAACCCCAGGAACTTGGAACAAATGGCTTTAGCGGTGAAGGACCGTGGATGGAAAACTATTTGGCCTCATAAGGCGTTTTATCACAGGTGCTAATCTTCACGCAACACTATTCTTCCATCCTTTTTTGGTCAATTTTAAGGACCACTCACCTTTTGTGTGATACTTGAATCTGAACTAGACATTAACAAGCACATTTTAGCTGTCCCCTGATGCATTGTGAGAATTTGTGATATTCAAAAAAGCTAAACATTTTTTGTTAATATTGCCCATCCTGCAATATACACAGCAACTAAGTGACCAGAAATTGTTCTTTGTAAACAGAAATGATAAGTGTAATTATGTTTTGTTTTGTGTCTTTCAGATTAGTATTTTCTCGCACGCAACACCATGTCACAGCCCAGGTGTTCTCCTGCACCTCTCCTCACCCAGTTCTCACCTGTTCCACCAAAGAGTGGGCCCTGAAGAGAGAACTGCCCTCCACAAACTGCGTGGCTGCGTGTCAAGCTGTGGGTGAAGTTCTGGCCCACAGGTGCAGACAGGCCGGCATCACGAGGATGGTGTACAGAGCCATCCCCTGGACGTACCGCTCGGATGCTGTAAATATCTGTCTTGCATCATTACCAGATGGCAAGTGTTGTTTCTGATCACAGATGTTGTTACAGGTGCAGTCCTTCAGGAAATCAATGAAAGATGGTGGTATTATTCTCAGTGAACCTCGACGGAAATTTATTTCTACATAATGTTTGTGACTGTCTTTGTAAATAAACTGAACTAACCAAACTGAGTTTTTATTTGCAGTTAAACACGCTTAACAGGTTACAAACCTCAAATCAGGGACAGGAAATATTAAATTCATTAGTGACAGTTGCAATGGGTTTAGAGCTTAGCCTCACAGCAAGAAGGTCCTGGGTTTGTATACCATGGGGCTTGGGCCTGTGAAGTTTGCATGCTTTATGTCTGTGTTACGTTTTCAGATCCCAAATGTCAGCATATCTATGCCAGTTAAAGAAAGGATTTTTTTTACAGATTCCTGGTGCATTATAATGGGATGGTAACTTTACATCAGTATTTATCTCATCAGTTTAGAATGTACTGTAAGCAAAACAGAGGAACAGCCTCCAGGTTTGCATCTGTGAGCAACATCACCCATAAAATGTCATTAGTAGTTCCCCAACTGGAGATTTGTGTAATTCAATGAAAAAACATTTAATACATTACTATAAATTGTTTATTTCACACACTTGGTGATGTACAAGGGACATTTATACATAGTAAATAAATTATCATCCCCAGAGACTTGTGAGATGCAGAAAGACATTCATTATGTACAGCGTGATGTTGGCTCAGGCAGTGGGAACAGTGTGCTCTTTAACATGACAAAGTGCAGGATGAGCCAACTCCGGTGACCATGCAGGCTAAAAGAATCAGATATGACTTGGTACAAATACAAAGAAAAGAACCAGCATGAATTCAAAATACTTCACATCAGCTGATGAAAAACAGTGAATTAATAATGTACCTCAATCTGAGAGACACTATATAAATATAGAAAAAGATCCAGCAGTTTGTTCTCATCATGATACATCGCATGCAGACCCAAAATGTCACTTGGCTGGCCCAGATACAAACATGCAATAAACAAAGCAAGATACACTACACTTGCAATAAGCATAATACAGCCACACGATTTAGTCTCACCATTCTCAGTTGAAGGCACTTGTGGCCTGGGCATGTTTGTCATTGGTTTTTAGTCTGAAAATAATACATTTCAATACAATTCTTGGCACATTCAAACATGATTTGGCAACAGGCCTGTGCCAAAAAACTGGCCTAAACTGCCTTCAATGCACTTAGTAATGGTCAGAAAATGGACAGAAAATGAATTCTGATAATGATTAAATTTTGTAGCCTGACTTGGCAGCATATAGTCTGCAGTGGGACATTGCATAGATATTTGGAACCATAAACACAGCTTTTAACAGATACCTACATGGAAGATCAGACAGATATTCATTAAGTCTTTTTTTAGTCCATACACACCTATTTTAGCTAGTACACACACCCTCCAAAATACTGCAGATGAAACAACCTGATAAATATTTAGAAATTCAGATTGGATAACTATCACCTTTGTTTTGTTTTTTGTTGACTTAATTCTGGTCTCAAATGCCAATTTTTCTTTGGTTGCTGCTTTCATTTCCTTTATGTGTTCTTAAAACCTGCTACTGATTTTGATCAGCATCTTGAAGGCTTCGTGGCTCAGGTGAAACATCCACACACTCTCTCTGATGAGTGAGACCTCGTCGGCTGTGACTCCGCCTCCTCTGTCCTGGAGAGCGCAGGGGACTGCCTGGAAGCTACATAAAGAAATGGCACTATTTTCTATCTAGTTTGGCAGAAAGTGGATGATTTATTTTTTTTATAATTACCTTCTCGCTTCCTTGCTGATCATCATCCAGCTCACTAATAGACTGCATGAGAGAGAAGAGGTTCATTCTGCCACTACGATTAACACTGGGAAGGACCTAAAGGAAAACAAATTATAGATGCACTACACTGAGGCAGACCCTGTTTACTCATGTTCATAGTTTTACAGACTTACCTTGCCAGGCTCACTGACTGTGATGGTAGGGTTAGTGTCTGATGTATCTGTAGACTCCTGTTGAGTGTTCGAACTGTTACCATGATCTTGAAAAACCTACACAATAAAACGTACGTAAATACTCTTACATAATATGACAGTAATTTATGGTGATAATAATATTATGCCATATAGACACACACATACCTCTTCATCCTCTTCCTCATCTGAAGAGCTTGAATCTTCTTCTTCACCACTCTCTACATCATCTTCATCAAGGCTTTCATCTTCTTCCTCTTCTTTGTTTCCCACTCCTTGGTTTTGCTTCTCTTTGTTTGCCTCTTTGGCAATAGATTTTTGCCTTTTTGCCTCTCTTGATTTCCGTCTCCAGAGAGAGCTGTGACGTTGTTGGCTACAATACACAATTTATAATATAGAAGCATGATCACATGTTGGATCACACAAAATCTTGTTTTACCAACACAGGTTTGACCATTGTTTACCTTGCAACGAGGATGCCGCTGTAGGTCTGAAGCTGCCTCATAAAGCCTTCGTTGGGTTTGATAATGGACCGTCGTTCTTTGACATAGGCCAATGCGACATCTAGTGGCCATTGATACTGCTTCATGGCATAAGCAAGCACAGTAGAAGCTGAGCGGGATATGCCCATTTTACAGTGTACAAACACGCCTTGCCCGCTTTTTCTGTCATGATTAAAAATACAAGACAAAATTGTTAAGCATTTGATTTAAATATTTTGCTGTAATAATTCAAAATGAGCAACTGTATCGTTTTATACAACCATTAACCATTAACACATGCATTCAATATGTGTTTATTATTAGTATTTATTTAAAATTATGCATATATGAGTTCTTATTCATAATAATAAGGGTTACTGATTATTCGCCTTCATCTCTTTCAACCCCCAGAGGACTGAATCGGCAACCTGCTGTTAAACTAGAACTTTAGCTGCTGCGTCACACATTGACATTGTTATAAATTTCATAATTATTATAAGAAAAGCTATTGTTGCACTACTGTAGTCTCATGGTTAGGCTCATGGTACTTTGTGTGATCAGAGGAGTTTTATACCTTGCTTTGTTGATGAAGTTGTATGTATCGGGCCAGTGCGACAGCAGGTCAGTCTCATCCACGTCATACACCCGGATGTTCATATAAGTGAATGACGCAGGGAAGAAGTTGTCAATTTCTCTGGTCACATTCAGAATGTACCCAATACTGGAACCACATAAGTAATACAATGTTGACAGAACAACCAAATATTTTACATTCTTAAGGTGTCAAACAAGTAACTGCCAGAAAAATGTCACTGACTTGTTTTTCTGCAGCTCTTCAAAATTTGCTGCATTCCACTCGGAGCCCTGAGTGACAAAACACAATAGAGGATCAGAGTAATTGTAAATGTCTAGTTTTCTCTATCACTCTCGAACAGATGCCCCACAAAAAGGGAAGTCATATCACATGACTGTATCCTGGCGAAAGACCATTTCCGTCACTTTTTCAAACCAAAGCATTACATTCAACTATATATTTAGTCAACAACAACAAAACTCATTACTTACTAGATAAAGGTAGTCAAAGATTTGAGAAGGTTTGTCCATCTGAGCCATGGTGACCAGGATCTCATTGTCAATGTACTCTTTGAAGGGTCGAATGTCGAAGCCAAGTCTGGTGTTAAGAGCATTATGTATCTGTGAATAAAAAGGTCATAGAAAAAGTTACATGGATATTTACTATGTGTTATTTTTTGGGAAGGAAACATACATCTCAGGAACTATCTTATAAAAAGCATGAAATCTTCCCATTAATTAAACTTCCTGTTATTTAACCCAATTTCAAATAAACCGCAGCAGAGACGACACATGCAGTCCTCCATAAACCAGGTTGTATTTGTTTTGGTTTACAGCTCATATGTAATGTAATGACATATCAGATTATAGCATTACTGAAAAAAAGATCAGATTACAGTAATCCCTTACTTTGTAACTAGTTACTGCTTAGTTAGTCAAAATGTGATTATAATCTGATTTTTGAACTTTAAGACTATTTAAATTATATGCAACTCACAAAATCTGCTGTGAGTAACCAGAGGGACTTTTATGACGTTTACGTACCATTGTAAGAGTAATAATTTTGTAACTCAGAAATCTGATAATAAACATTTTGAGTGTGCTGCCACTGGAGGGTGAAGGGACCTGTTTTTGTGCCTAAAAACAATTTAGAGGCGCCTACTGACCTATAACAAACATATATTTTACAGTAGCTGGAGTAGCAGAACTCACATGGCAAACTTCACACAGAAAAGAGGTAATTTCTCACATGTGACTCCTAAATTGCTATAATTACATAACTATAATAGATTGTGAGTTCACCATTCTGCATGTGAGGTTGTCCAGGTCTTCAGTCCTCATGATGTCTCTGAGGTGATCTTTGATGAGGTTCTCTTTGCAAACTCTCTCTTCAGAACTGTAAAAAACAACACATCGTTTTTTTTTGTTTTTTTTTTACTTTTATGTAATTTTATATTTTGTTTTTTGAGTCAACATTATCTTTAAATAGACCAACATTGTGAATATATAGAGCAGGGCTATTCAACTTTATTTTTATCAAGGGCCAGATTTTTTGGATGGTTTTGTCCCTGAGGCCGGAAATGTGTCCAACGCGCCAACTCTTTAGAAATATGAAATAATAGTAACACGCTAGGCTTTATCATCTGCAGAACTGAACCAGAATTTACTAAACTGGATCAAAACCAGGACTGAACCAAAACTAAACCAGGAATAACCAGGACCGAACCAGGTCTGAACCAGGACTAAACCAGGTCTAAACCAGATATAAAACAGGACTAAACCAGGACTATGATATAAAATATTTTCTATATTTTAGGAAGATGGGTTGAGGGCCAGATCATAATCCTTGAAGGGCCGGATTTGGCCCCTGGGCCTTAAATTTAATAGCCCTGATATAGAGAATTGACATATGTAAATAAACCTTTGGACAAAACAGAAGAAACAGGAAATTATGGGGAAAAGAGGAGGAGACAAAAATGTCCAAACACAAAGCCACAACCATTGAACAAATTTACAACAAAATGTTGTGTAGTACAATCTTGCAAAACAGCAATTTAATTTGAGTATCACCTCGATCCACAACTATCCTTCCTGACTGACTCCAGGTCGTCCATCGCCTCCCATTCATTTAGACAGAAGCGGTCAGACTCGATGTGCTGGTGGTAGTGTTCGGCCCACTCCAGCCCATTGCCTGGGATCAGCGCTGTTTTTACGGCGCGCTCACAGCAACCGTGTAACGCCTGCAACACCGACCTTCCAGCCACCAGAAGGGCAAACATGTTAAAAATGTTTGTATTACATTTACTCAAGTTGAGAAAAATACACAAACTTAACTCATTTAAAATGAAGGAACTTTGAATGAGCTCACCACATAGTTTGCATTGACACTGGTTTAAATATTCTGGTCTCCACGGCTGAGGCTACACTAAAGCCTCTAAGAAAAGAAGAGGACACACATTTATTTCAAGTTCAAACTGAAAAAATATTTTGTTACCATACAATAAAATGGATGTATTTTTTAAATCATTGTGCACTGAATATGCAAATAATGATCTAACTGGCTCAGTTGTAGGTGTGATTTTAGACGAATGTGCAGAGGTGTCAAGAGCAGAGCGTGATAAAAATGTCCCGTGTGACACATGTGACAACAGCTACTATCAGCCCAGAGCAGTGAACAGACTCAGCCCTCAATAAACACACATTGTCTTCAACCACAGTCCACAGTGCACACTTTCGAAGGAACATGGGATACGAGGCAATGACTCATTAAATTATTGCAATATCAACTAAACTAAACTAAAAATTTGTGATTAACTATTTGTGCTTGTTAGGAATGTCAATATTTTATGGTTAATCAATAATAGTGATTATTCAGGACACAAAATATAATCGTAAGAACTAAAAAATAATAATTGTGACTATTTTTAAATTTTAATTTTAAAAGCTAAAGTAAGTAAGTATTTTTAATTCTGTCTGCCTGTTTTTGTAGATCTGAAATGGTCATTGTCATTCAAAAAGAGTGATTTCATAAAGCTGGTCATCAAATTTGAGGAATAGTAATGTAATAGACAATGGAAATGAAAGAAAATAAAAAATTTCATGGCTTCTTGCTCAAGGTCTCAGTAGTTGTGTATAATCATTAGATTGGGAGTTATTTTTCCTCACAATAATCGTAACACTAAATTTGATATTGTCACATCCCTTATGTTCATGTAACACAGAGCAGTGAAGGTTCTTGTATTTAGCCTCGTCACAATTTATGTAAGAGTTTACATGAACGACAGTACGACTGTAATTTATGAGCAATGATTCAGCTTCATAAAAAGCACATTATACATGCGCATTTATCACTGGCCACAGTCCCAGACGGTAGGCACCACCATCTGTGCTGCTGTCTAAGAACAAATAATTTCCTTCTTCTCACCCATCTCCGTCCAAGTACACCTGTGTGTCACTCCATATGGGCAGAACCAGACCAATGGTGCAGTGATCGCTGCAAAAGCCGCAAAGCAAAAAGCAGCAAGTCAACCTTTCTGATCTAAATGTAAAAATGTGAATGTGTCTTAGTTTTACCTTTCTGCATTGGGGAAGTCCATCCCCAAAAGAATACTTTCATCTTTGTTTCCCAGCGTGGACACAATGATCAGGTACCTGACTCTAACAGGGTTGACAGACTCCAGCTGCACGGCCTGTAAGCAAACCAGAACAGTCAGGCTGTATCCAAGAGGCCAAAACATGCTTTGGTAAATACGATACAGCAAATATTAAGAGTAAAATTGTTTACTCTAAATATTTTCCCTTTTCTGATTTGTTTCTTTACTAAAATGTAGAGTGCTGAATGATTTGAAATTTGGCTCTGTCATTCCCCAATTTGAATTTGCCAAATTTGAGTCAATTGCGCTAAGCGTTAGTTTGACTCTATTTTCATCATTTAAATATCTAGAAACGGTTAAAACAGTTATTTAAGTTTAACAGAATTTATCAAAACGCTTCATAAGACTTCATAAGTCTGTCTAAAATTAATAAATACATTTCATACATACATTTCAGAAAATGTTTGTAAAAAACACTGGATATTTAGATATTTAGAAATGAAGGACCTTAAAAAATGGCTGTATATTTTACCAGTTTAATGGTGTCCTCTGGTCGGAGCAGCTCAACCATTGCATGGAGTTGTCTGTGTCGTGCATTGGAGACACTGTTATTTTGTTTTGTTGGGGAACTGAGAGGGGGAGACAAATCTCCTTCCCTTGGCTCATCTTCGATCAAAAGGACAGCACCTTTCACCAGAGCAAAACTCTCCCTACAATCAGTAAGACAATATTTTACACAAACTGCAAGTTGGTAAAGAGAAATATTAGTAAAAGGTGTACCTTTTTTGAAGCCTCCCTCTTCTTTGGAAAGTGTCATCCTACAAAAAAAAAAATATTTGCAAAAAAACCCCCAAAAAAACCCAGAATAATACAAACTGATCTTGTGTGCGTGCGTGTCTTTCATTAAGTCATTCGTTTGTCATAACTACTTTAATGGATTCAGATGACTTTTCTCTTATGGTGATTTGTATAATGCTACTATAACTAAAATCATTTAAATTACTTAATGTTGATGAAGAGGATGTGATGTCTGTGGGAAGTAGGCTGCATAATTAGACACATTTTATTTGACTCAAACTCTACTAGATTGAGTCAATTCTAATTGTCGATGATTCGTTTGGGTCCTTTTAATCAACAGGTCTACACTCAATTCTCTGTCAATAAAAGCATGTAGGTTAGAGCAGAGTTCATTCTTTAGAGGAAAACTTGACTATTTTTGTGTTTTTGCAAAGGCTAAAAGTGTATGTTCACAGGAATACTCCATCGGTTTCAGACTTATTTTAAATTAAATTAGGATAGTTGCCTAAGCTATTATGTTGCATATAACAGGAAGTTTAAGTCAGTGACAATTGAAAACTGTTTTATTTGTTTTTAATGAGACAGAATAAAATCAATTGATTAGTATGAGGGCGAAAAAATGAATTTGTTCTGGCCCTAATGGGAAGGGTGAACAGAAGTACAGGACAAAGGAGAACATATTAATACCACAGGAAGAATAGAACAATAACTAGGGATTAACTGCGAACTTTATGAAACAAAGATGTGAGGTGGAAAAGAAGAGAACACAAAACATGTGAGTGCGAGCGACAGGCATTTAAATAGATGTAGTAACAAGAGCTTAAAGAAAGAGACACTCGAGACAGTAATACTACCTGTTACACCACTGACAAGTCCAGACAGAGTGAAGGAACAAAATGAAGAGGAGAAAATATGGGCCAGGAGAGGAAACAAAAATCATAGAGGAAAGAAAGCAGATAAAACATGTTACATAGATGAGGAGATACACAATGGAAATGAAAAGTATGAAACTGTAGCTAGCTTTCTTTGTTGTTGTTTATAATAAAAATGCTGATTATGGTTAAATGTGAAAGGAGTGATTTGAGAAGCAGGAATAAAATGACGTTAAAGGTCATTCATGGGTTAAACAGCTTCACACAATGAGGTGTAAGCATTCCCTGACAACGCGGAGATGAATGTAACTTGGGAGAGCCACACATTCCTTGAGCTATTTGTTCACAACCAGGTCAGAACAAACACAGTCTCTTGTCAGGAGTTTAAATCAATAAAGTCCTAATAGAGAATCTTCTACATTTGCAATTGTTGCATCATGTAGTATCTGAACAGGGATAATAATATAACATCAGCCAACACAATCTTTTATTGTAAGACATTGAACATAGAATAAAAAGTATTATCTTCCAACAAAGATTTGACAGTGATTTGTCAGAATAATCAAATGATATGCTCAATTGAAATTATTTTACACTTTTACATGTTTTTTGTTTAGGTTTAGTTTAAGTAACTGATTGCTGTGACATTATCTGACATATTAACTCTATATTGCATGTAATTTCCCATTTTTAGCTAATCTGGACCTCCAAACAACTGCACAGACTAAAGTGGACAGATACGACAAGGTATGTACTCACTGGAGATGTGGAGATGGATGGGGCCCGGTGCAGAGTCAACAGAGCCATAGTACAGTCCCAGTCTCTGCACACAAACCCTGCAGCTGTGGACAGGTCCGGACAAGACCTGAAGGTTCCTCAACTCCTCAGAGCGATGAGGCGGGTGGCTCCCTCTGAAACCAAATCATGAACAGTCGTGAACAGTTTTCTGGGTTACGTGAACTTTCAGAAGAAATACAAATTATGCATCAGCAGGACCACTTTTTGTAGTGTTCTTGAATGGCAATAGTGAGATTATCATATGGGGACAAACAGAGGACCACTCCAGGATATCGAACAAAAAATTGATGCCTTTGGTCTTGAATTTGAGGGCGAATACATACACCATACGAGGAACCTTTAAGCAGTTGTAGAGGGCCCCAAGCTACGAGGTACAACAGACTACACTAACAGGCTAGATAATAGATATGAAATGTTTCCTCCTAAACGTAAATTATCAAAGCATAGATCACCTGGTTCGGATATCATTAACTTGTAAAATTTAGTATAGGAGAAGCCCCCACAGTCAGACTCCCTCTTGCCTACGCCCCCATTATGTCTCAAGACGGCTCTGCCTTTAGGTCAATATCATAGACTGTAGATATCTATGGTCAATATCAGAGATTCTTTACTCTAAGACCAGGGCCCATGGTAGGACTGCAAGCACCACTTTGAGGGCTGCACAAATAATAATAATAATAATAATCATAATCATAATACTACTACTACTAATAATAATGTGATTGGGCCCTGGGCTATTTTGCACAGAAAAAGTTGACCCCAAAGTCAACAAACTGGTCTAGATTAATTACATAACAAAGGCAATGTAGCCTAATCTGGTGAAATAAAGTCTGGCAGGCTATATCTACAATGACATAATTTACCAAAAAAGGGGTAAGGCTAGGCGTCTTAATAACTGTCTTCCTAATAAGGCGTTGTGGTTATTTGACAGCTTTGGAGATGACAGTCAAAAACTAAGTGTGCTATTACATCATAAGTAACACTACAGGCAATTGACGGTATGGCTCAGTTGAACATTTTTCCCACAGGCGGTAAAACATGGCCGTATCGACCAAGTATAATCTTATAACGAGTTTAAAACAAACACCACAGTATAAAGACATACGGACCGACAGAATATAAACTAGACTGCTCAGACCAGAGCTAATATCCGCTGGAGACACGAGGATAATAAAGTGCCGGGTGGCTCGGATCCTACCTTTATTAGTCTGTTTTAATAATCCGTGCGACGGAGGGAACAGCTCATATTTCACGCACTGTCGCTTTCAGAACTCAAGATCTTACATTTTCTGCGCAAAGCGAGGACGAGCTGCGGGGCTGGGCAGAGCTGCAGCAGCAACAAGGAACATACAGACGACTACGACACTGACGTCATGTGCGGACTGCCCAGCGGCCTGCAGAGAAAGTCTGCTGCTAACCTGATATTTCTCTTATGAACATTACTGTGCTTGTTTACTACATTACTGTAAAATCTAAAATAGTATACTTTAAAATCAGCTTTATTTAGCCACAATAATAAAAGACGCCCTTTCTTTTGTCTATTTATTATTTAAAAATCTATTAAATCATTATTACAAATCTATAATCAAGTTAAAGATTCCGCTAAAGCTACATAATATTTTGAGATGTGTCAATTAATTGATTGATAAAGATTGACTGGTTAAAGAATAATTTCAGATAATTAAATGCATCAGTAAGTGTACAAAGAAAGTTAATTGAATGAAAATATTAATTTTATTATTAATTATTAATAGACCATCCAGCTGCTGTTTTCATTGACGCGTGAATAAATGAGCGCATGCGCTGTACTGCTCTGCTGAACTACTTCCTGCTTTATAAGAAGCTCGAGTTTTACCCTTCTCGCTTTTGTGGACTTTTGCAAACTACATTTCTGTTTCGCTCTGTTGTAACAGACTCTTTTGATGTATTTAGGTTGGTGACGTGATATGCAAACAGTTGGCAAAATGATGAAGGTTTTCGTGACTAGACGTATTCCTCAAGAGGGAATGCAAATCCTCTCCACAGCGGGAGTGTGAGTAACTTTTTTGTTTATTGACTGTTTATTCTAATTAATAATTAACGTACTGTAGTGAAGTGAACGATGTAATCACATCAGTAATCTGTAAACCTTGACCATAATCTGTATCAATGAAATATTTTGCTGATGTGAATGTGCTTTGTGTTTCCATGGTAACAGATGCGAGGCGTCTGTGTGGGAAAGTGATGAGCCTGTGCCCAGGACAGAGCTGCTCAAAGGGGTGCAAGGAGCAGCGGGGATCCTGTGTCTACTATCTGATAAGATAGATGCTGAAGTACTGAATGCAGCAGGTACTAAAGTTTATGTTAGATAAAACATTTTAAAAATATGTTCTGCTCTCTGGCCTCTGTGACTTTTCAAATGTAGCCAATAGTCTATCCAAAATCCAATTACTTGTGTAGGCCTATCACCGTAACACATTTTGAAGGACAATATATTGCAAATGAAAAATGGCAATAAACGATAATACTGAAATTACTGACACAATAATTCTGCCGCAGAAACTGATAGTAGTAGTTTATCATAATAAACATGAGCTGCAATATAAAATAACAAAATCAAAGACCATAGTAGTTAGTTATTATCATTAAGGAGTCATAGATGTTAGTTATTCAATGCTCTACATCTCCAGTGTTCATGATGCAAAAAAATAACAAAAAAAGCTCTGAATAACTGATTTTTTGTTTTTTGCAGGACCTAACCTTAAGGTGATCAGCACACTTTCTGTTGGTTTTGACCACTTGGCACTTGATGAAATTAAAAAACGGTAGGAGTTAATTTAAAGTGTATTAATATCATATGTTGATGCTAAACATGCTGTGTTTTGTCTTTTATTCTCTTAATAGTGGTATACGTGTTGGATACACTCCTGACGTGCTAACAGATGCTACAGCAGAACTGACTGTGGCGCTACTGCTGGCCACTGCGCGTAGATTACCAGAGGGAGTGGAGGAGGTCAAAAAGTCAGTCCCAGAAAGTTACATATTTACCCTAATCAGTTCTTGCTTTCAGGGTTGGTGGCTTTTAGTACAAATGAGTGTGATTATCCTTCTTTTTTTTCAGTGGAGGCTGGAGCACATGGAAACCCCTTTGGCTCTGTGGTTATGGCCTGTCTGGCAGTACAGTGGGAATCATTGGACTTGGACGTATTGGTTTGTGTCATTTCAAAAACTTGGATTTACAATTAGTATAATTTACTTTATTGTAATAGGATTCTCTCTAAGGCATACAGGGTACAATTTGTTATCAACACAATTTCAAACCACATCATAAGTAGCTATCAGAAAACTAAATAAGGCCATAGTAGGTTCACAAACCCAAGAACAGGACTGGCACTCAATGATACTCAATGATACTCTTGGCCAGATTTAGGTAGATAACAAAAAACTGCCCACATGCAAGTACAAAGAAGTTGAACTGCTGACTTGCTGTGATGAAATTCAACATCTACCTTGCTGCATTGGTTTTTATTCTTCTTTTGTTCTTATTCTTTTTCTCTCATCGGTAAATGTGTATATTATTCTTGTCATGTGGGAGCATTGCAAAAACAAATTTCCTTTTGTATGCATTTGTCTCATGAAGTCTAGGTTTTACAATCACAATTGTATTTAATCTTAATATGTTTTTTTTTACTCTAGGAATGGCAATAGCACAGAGACTTATGCCTTTTGGAGTAAAACGACTTTTATATACGGGTAGAACTGCAAAGCCCCATGCTGCTGAGGTCAATGGAGAATTTGGTATGAATAAAGACAAATATCACATTTTCGGCTCATCTAACTACAATAACAAGAATACATTTGTGTATTATTTGTTCTTAGTGCCAATGGACACACTCCTTTCTGAAAGTGACTTCATAGTCCTATCTTGCTCCCTGACTCCTGAAACCCAGGGCCTGTGTGATAAGGCCTTCTTCAGTAAGATGAAAAACACCGCTGTCTTTGTCAATACAAGCAGGTAGGTTTACTTCAACATTCGGATAAAATTTAAAGTACACAGTTTCGTGTAATATATGTTTCAGGGGAGCTGTTGTCAATCAGGAGGATTTATATGAAGCTTTGAAGAATGGACAAATAGCTGCAGCTGGTTTGGATGTTACTACTCCAGAACCTCTTCCAACCACCCACCCACTCCTTACGCTCAAGAACTGTGGTACGTAAAAACTTTTTATATATGTTTAAAAAAGAAATGTTCATCCACATTAAGGTTTTTCAATTTTGTCTCTCCCCTAACCCTTTCTATTTACAGTGGTGTTGCCACACATTGGCAGTGCTACCTACTCCACAAGAGGCATCATGTCATCCCTTGCAGCTCGCAACCTTTTGGCCGGTTTACAAGGCACCGATATGCCGAGTGAACTCAAGGTTTAGATCAAACTTCTCAAAAACACTGCACACAAAGTACTGCAACACTATAGTAATCTATAACATAGATGTTGTATGTGTTCTGTCTTATTTATTAGCTATAATTTAGCAATGAAACAACTTCTTAAATCAAAGAGTGCTAAATATTTACAAAAAAATACAAATACAATCAATACAGTATATTCTAATACAGCAAAATAGTATTTATTTACTTTCACCATTTCAGAGGTCCAATACATCAGTATGAAAATCTTACTAATTCATATAATCATGATTGGGGTTTCATGAAAAGTAGCACAGTAGCTTTATTATTTTATGTATTATTAATTCACTCCATAGCTGTAGCTTCATCTGCCCTAGAGTGGATTTATAGAAGCATGGCTGGCAATCTGATCAGTGATCATCTATTACTCACACTCCACATTTGTTAGTAGGCAAGAGGGGTGTCCAAAAAAATCTGCACTGGTGCCTTAACACAATTTAAGTTAACACTTACTAAAATGTTTTTCAAAACATAATAAATGTTTGTTTTGATTATTTGTAAAACTAGCATTAATTGACTTTCCTTTATGTTGGAAGTGCGTCAGAGAAGGCTTGGTCATCTTTCCAGTTTTGGCATGAGTTTTTGGTGTGCTTATAAAGATGTGAGGACTGACTAAAGCGTTTGCCGCACTTGGGACAGGGGTAGGGCTTCTCTCCTGTGTGAACACGGATGTGTTTTTTACAGTCCGTCAGGTTCATAAAGGTTTTGCAGCAGATTTTACAGGCATACTTTTTGTCCCCTTCAACTAAGAGGACGTGGTCTTCAGCAGCTGCTTTCTTGCACTTGGACATAACATCTTCTGATGCTCTGGTGAGAGACGGCCGTTCAGCAGCCTCCTCTGAAGGATCAGAACTGAGCTCAGATTCCAGAGGCACTTTTGGAGCAATGCGACGAAAAGCTGTCACCCCTGAGCTTCCAGCTGCCCGGGTCTTACTAACACTAGAGGAGGGCTGTATTACAGATGCCTCTAGGGTTAGTCCAGGACCCAGACCGCTCAGGTACCCGGTCAGAGGGTTTGGAGCAGGCTGCAGGATGAGTGCATCACTAAATCCGCTTGACTGAGTTGGTAGTAGCTGCTGCAGAGGAACAGAAGTTACTGGGAAAGCTAGAGAGGAGTCTGATGATTGTGTTGAAGAGGGGTTAGCTTGATCCTCATTTGGGCACAAACCACTGTTGTCCATAGACATAGTTGCATCACTGGCAGCTGCAGCTGCAGTGGCAGCAGCTGTCAGACTAGCTAGACTGTCCTCCTCAAGAGCTCCCATGACACTTTCAGTGGTAGGATTAAGAAAACAAGAAAATGCTAGGTCAGACAAACTTTCCAGGCCAACTGGATCATCGTCAGTGTCTCCACTGCCTTTGTCTACGTCACTGCTCAGGTTTGCGCAAAGATGAGATCCTAAAATACTTTCATCGACCTCAGCTGTGATTTTGTCAACACTGGGTTGGTTTGTAGAGGCATGTGCCAGACACTGTAATGTATCATCTGTAACAGGCTTTAATTCTGGAGAGTTGATGTTTTCTCTTTTCACCTCAACCATTGTGATCATGGAGGCTTCTTGCTCTGCACCTTCTTCTCCCACTTTAACCTTTACCACGTTGTCTCTATCATTTCCATTAACCTTATCCCAGTTATAAATGTCTTCAAAGCTGCTGTCTGACTGACTTGGCTGCTGCATCTCATCTGACTCTCCTTTAGTTGCTTCATATTTTTGCTCAACCTCCTCTTCCTCTTCACCGGGGCTTTCCCAGAGTCTTTCAGGCAACCTGAGGCTATCAGGGGACAGCAGGTCCTCTCCGTTCTCCTCTGCACTGAGTAGGCTCATGCTCACAGTGGGAGAACATTCTTTGTATAGTTCCCCAGGTCCAGTCGAGGGTTTCTTTATGACACACAGTACCTTCTCCTCTGATTTTCTCTTGTATCTGGGTGAAGGTGCTGTTTTGTCTTCAGTACCTCCAGACTGACTCACCTCCACCACTGCATCCTCCTCTGAGTCCTCCTCCAGCCCACATGTAACTTGCTGATAAATGGCAGCTCGTTTTTGCTGGGAGCTCTCTAGACTATGCACTGATCTCCAACCCTTAGGTGGTGCAGAGGGGAAGTTTTTCTTTGATAGGTGTAACTTGCAGGCTTTGACTACAGCATTAAGATGAAGGTGTGAGGCTGCCAACAGTACATCCATAACATTTGAGCTCCCCAGTGACAATGTAGATGTGTATATCATATCTAATAACGTGGAGAAAGCCTCGGGTGTCACCACTTCAGGGTCAAGCTCCATCACACTTGGACTCCCACACTCAGTCTTTTTAGTGCTAGAGCCCCCTCCTTCATCTCCACTGTCATTTGAACTGAGTAGCGCCCTGAAGTGAGAACTGCTGGCGGCCAGAATGGCACGATGGGCTTGGAAAGTCTGACCTCCAACCAGCACCACGCAGTCGCACCACAGCTGAGCATGGAGACGCTGGTAGTTGAGCTGGCGGAAAATATGCTGAAAATGACTTGGAAAATCCATGTTGGGTGGGAGTGATGAGCAGCGGTGGTTAGCTCCTCAGTTATGTTTATATATATTTCCCGTGCACGATGCTGCTCTGTTCACCTGTTCTTCAGTGCTTCGCTCAAAGGCTGGTATCGGGCTCAGCGGAGTCTGATGAGCTGGAGTATGGGCGG
The DNA here is from genome assembly GCA_019453435.1 of Rhinogobius similis. NCBI lineage: Eukaryota > Metazoa > Chordata > Actinopteri > Gobiiformes > Gobiidae > Rhinogobius > Rhinogobius similis. The sequence continues at coordinate 20,966,400 of CM033630.1, read as the reverse complement.
GCCGAGTCCAATTCCGCAAAAGGATGATGCATGATTTCAAACCTTTGTCGTCCTATTTTTTGCGCCCTGCATCCTCTTCCCAGCTTGTTAAGATACAAGAGGTGAAATGTAGACGGTATCTTTTCGAACCGCTGTCCCTTTAGCATCTAACATTAGTGTCCATTGTGTGGTTGGCGCTCTGACAGCTGCTGTCATTGTAGGCTCAGAGCTAACCAACACCGCCCCCTTCAGGTGATGAGATTATACTACATACAATCTACACCGAAATGTGCCCACTTGGTATTTTTTATTAATAAAGAAATTGAATTGATTCCATAATATTCTGTTTGCCTTTTTGGTTTACCAAAAGAGGAATGTACTTTTGCAAATTGATGATTAGGAGCGCTTCGGGTACGGAAATGCACAAAATGTAAAAAATTAGGTGTTCTTCAAAGACGTACAAATTTACAATTAAAAAGACCACAAAAAAAAAAAAAAAAAAGACCCTTCAAGGGTGCGAAATCTTTGACTAACTAAAAGTCCTTCTATTGTAGAGCAAGGGTCCTTTAATTTAAGGAGTGTGTTTACATGTGCCTGTGTATCCCAGTTTTGATCGGGTTTTTAAGAATCCTGGTTTTGTCTTGTAACAGTGTAAACACAGTATCCTGATTTCAGTATCCTGGATATGACAGTATCCTTGTTATGAGGATGCTCTCCCAATATTATCAGAGCACCTTTGATTGTACACTCTCATCTGCACATCAAGTGTTTATACTTTTACTTTAACCTTATTATTTTACAGTAAACAGCACATTTCAAGGCAAATTAAGCATTACATGAATTTAATTCATCATTTTATGGACAAAACACTTAACAAAAAAGAAAAATATTCACAACACAGTTACATTATGCAATTCCTTAGGGTGCTGTGTAAGAGCAACTTTCAGACGTCCCAGAGATGAGTGGTCTTCTGACTCCTTGAGGAGGTCCTGGCCCAAACTTCTTGTGAAGAAGATAACACGCTATTAAGAGTGGTAGGGGAGATGTCCTCGAGGTCAAGTCATATACTGTCCAGCTTCTTCAGCACATAAGGAGCTGTAAGTACAAACAGAACAAACCTATCAGTTTGGTCAAATAAATTGGGCAAAAAAGAAAGTGTAATTAGGGTAAGCATGATTTCCATAATTAAAAGTACTAAGTATGGATTGTAATTAAAATATTACTATAGTCACAACCTATAATACTATTTAAGAACAATCTATTTGCACTACTCATTTGCACATTGCACTATCTGCCAACTGTACATTCTGTATATAGTGTTAGTCTATCTTATATATATATTTTTTATCCTTTGCTTTATGTTGCACATACGCCGAAGCAAGTTCCTACGTTTGTGAATTTCACTGACAATGGCAATAAACAGTTTCTGATTCTTAACTAAGATGCCTTATACTGTATTGATATTTAGGATCAAGACAGAGGAAATTCAGCTCTTTGACTGGAAACTGAACTAAAACTTTTTACACCAAGCACATTTTGTGATTGCTGTGAATAAAGTAAGCCAACATAACAAATGTTATCAAATGTTTTTGGTTTTTTAAACTGATTTAAGCATGTGTCACATCTAGGGTGTGATATAGTTAATTAGTTAGGACATATTTAACCCTCAGAATTCAGGGCAAATCACTAGAATATGTTTATCGCTAAATATTTAACGTATGACACCTCTACGATCATAAGGTGTGTAATGGCATTGCCCTCTGATGATACCACGTGTTGGGTCTGTATTAATGAAAATTTACCTGTTTGACATCTAAGAGTTTGAAAAATATCTAAAATGTGTTTTCTTGTTCAATGTCATCTTGTGCTACTTACTGGCTCGGAGAAGGGCGACGTAAATGAGAAAGTTTCGTAAAGATGAGATGACGTCTTGTCGCATTTTCTTTTTCATTTCCTCCGGATCCATCTTTGGTCCCAGTCCTTCTAATTTGAACATTTTAACAGTGGCTTGGTCTTGATTTTTGCGTACGTTTAATGAAAAGTGAACGCTGCTCCCGAAGCATGGGTTTTTTAACCGGAAATGTGTCCCACCAAACGGAAGTTGCAGTTACGGAAAGCGAGACTGGGCAAACATGAGAAACGCGATCCTAATTGATTGATTAGATTGATGGACGTATTTCCTTTGGTCATGTGTGTTTTCGTATAATTACAGAGCATTGTTGTTAGATTTGTGTATATATTTGTCACAATACGCAACATATACATAAACTTTTTTTTTCTTCATAACTACCATTCTGTAGAATTTGTATGAATTTATAGGTCATTTAGGCATAAAAATATCAGGCGTATGTGTTTGAGACACAGCCTATTTGCTCTGCAGACGAGACGTGGGGGTCCACCTGGGTCTGGGGAGCAGACAGCCGGAGGAGAGGGGCGGACAGAGAGGCAGGGAGGGGTGGCTTAGTCCAGTAGCTCAGGCACGAGGATTAGAGGAGCAGCTCCAGCGCGACGACAGCATCCAACCCCCCCACTCAGATCATCACCATCCGGGCCGGGCAGGACGCACGGGATCTAATCTCAGCGAATATCGTTTCCTGTTGTATTTTCTGCATCGGTGATTTTGTTCTGGGCTGACATCAGACTCCGGTCCGTCTGCGCCCTCTTCACACCACGAGGTGAGTTGTCTCTCGTTATTGTTTGATAAGGAGCCTCCGATGAGGACTCGTCCGCACCTTGCATCATTTACTGGCGCTGAGCTCATATTTGGTTACAGAAAGCACCCGTTTTGCTGATGCTGGGGGCACACGTTTGTAGGCTACAGTCTCACGTTTTGAGGGAGGCGATGGATATTTAAATCCGATTAAGATTACAAAGGAAGCAGCAAAAGGATGACCTTTTTTCTTTGTTTAGACCCATGGTTTCAACAAGCCATGGTTAAACTTGCTGGGATGGGCGGATAGAAAATATTGATCACTTGTAAGGGCATGTAAGCTCTTTCATTATGGCTTCAGTAACACCCTCAAATTTTAGTCTATTCCTATTCAGTATTAACAAAATAACACTGTGAATTCAGGTCAATGGTTTTTCGTGCAGTCTGCTACGTTATTACACATGGCTGAAGACGGTGAGCCATACGCAGTCATTTTATATTAGGATTAAAAAGCACCAAAACCTGAATCCTGTCTGAAGGGGATAGTAGGGTCTTCTCATTGAAACCCTGGCTTTATGAATGAGTTTTGCGCGAGGCACAAACACGGGTCTATATCCTGCTCTATTTTCTCGTCGTCCTCTTTGCTCCTCGTCCTCCGTATCCTTTGGCCAGCAGCATGCAGCAGCCTCCTCTGCACCGTGCCAAGCATGGCAAACGCAACACAACTAGACCGGAACAATGCGTTTTGCTGTTCTGGGGCCTTCATTTAATGCATGACATGATTCAATAAGAGCTGTGATAGCGCTGCTATAAAGGTCCACGATCTCTCACCACGGTGGGCTTGAAGACATCCCTTCGATCCTTCTGTATTTTTCACACCATTCCCTTCTCATTTTCATCTTATGTCTGGCAACAGATTCTATCTCCAAATAGTAAAGCAGGGCATTGTGAGTCTCTTAAAACTTGACTGTATTTTATTTTATTTTTTTCTTTAATTTGACCTATTTGTGCTTGTGCACTTTTGCACTACATTTGCCTCTGCTGCAGGCAGTGTGCTGTGACTCAGGGATGTATGCTACAACATGTGATGGGAATAGCAGCGTGGAGGTCATTCCTCTGAAGGCAAAGCAGGGCGAGCAGAACATCAGGACAGACTTGATGCCTCCACGCATCAGCCTGGATCTGCCCTACTGACTGTGGCCCACTTACAGGAATCTTGCTTTACAGTCCTTTGCCTTTGGGGCACCTCTGGTTGCTGGTAAACTGGTTCATCTAAGCAGAACCAAAGAAAAATATCTAAACTGGTTACAAAATATGGTCAACTGTCATTACAACTATGATTATTATTGTGGCATTGTTGCTCCTTGCATATGCCCCCAATAACCGATGTGTTTATTGGTGTTGCTCCTTCTCAAAGACTTGTAATAAATAGACATAATAAGAAGGTAAAAGTAAAAGAGCAGTACATTCTCTGTACAGCATGCATAAACTAGATTTCCCTCTTCTATTTTTAAAGTAATGAAATATTAAACTCCTTCTGTAGTTCTGTTTTAGTGTTGCTCTAGATCTCCATACCTGCTATTTTCCACTATTATATTTATTTGGAAATAAATTATTTTTGAAGTATTACAAAGTTAAAGGAATTTGAATTTGAGTCAGATTTTGATATTTAATGTAAAGCAGAAAAAATGTTATTCTCCAACGGCTCATCATCTATAGCTGTGTCAGTCCCGAGCAGTCCGAACCATTGCTGGAGATCACAGTGTAACGTACTATTTAAGATTATTAATAGAGCACTGGGGAACTCTGCTGATGAAAAGGGAAATGGAATGAGAAGCACATCATCACTATCATCATCATACTAATGGGGCAGGCTGACGACCTGTGCAAAATACAAGCGATGTAATTATGTCCGGAGTGGAGGTTATACCTGCTCTCAAATGCAATTAATATAGAAAGTCTGTTCTGTTTCAGGGTGCTAGCAATGCTTAAACACTTAAACATATGATAATAACGCATTGGATTAATATACCGTTTGGATTATTTATGCATTTTATATTATTATTGTTGTTGTTGTTGTTTTTATTACACTCAAACACAATTTACATGGTATTATTCATTCAGTTCACACCTGGTGGTGGCCCTATGGTAGGCTGCCAATCTGCCCCTGTGACCACCACCAATTACTTACACACACATGCACGTACGCACACACACACACACACACATACGTGGCAAGGTGGGTGAAGTGGTTTGCCTAAGGGCACAAGGTGCACCTGTCCAAGGTACCTGACCTTCAGATTGATGGACAAGTTCTCTAACCATTGTACTTAACTGCATAAAAAATATACTTTTCAATTATACGGCCTCTATATGACGCCTCATAGGGCAACAAAAGGGACACTTGACTTTAATGAGTTTCTAATCTTGTTACAATGGTGTTCCCTCTTCTTGAGTTTACTCAATGTTATGTTTTGATTGATGCATAATCCTGTTTTGTCCTGCAACTGAGACTCGTGTGCTCAGAATATTACTGTTTTCAACTACCTCCTATGCCTGCCCACATCCCTGTACTTAGTTGCGATTATTTGAAAAATTAAGGCTCCGGGTGATTCATGTAAGGATTTAAATTGTCACAGAAAATTTTCAACAATAAAAACCTACAAATGACCATCCGCTGCTTGTTGAAGAGGCGGGAGTTTTGCAATTTTGAAGTCTGTTTTAGATTAATATTGCAATCTTGGATAACCACATCTGATGTATCTTGGAGTATAGAAATAGCATACTGCTTTGTATACACAAAGTAGTTTTTTTATTAATGAACTTGGCCACAAGTCCAGTGCTGAATAGATTTGACCCATGGCCTTTTCTTTGTAAACTATAATAAGCACTGAGATGTATCATATTACAATTCAATTTACATTTTGGCTCTGTTTTTTACTTTCATTGCCATGTAATCTAATGCAATCCAGTGGTCTTTTTATTGCTCACACATAACTACACACCTCAGATCATCCAGACATTCAAACAAACAGTATTTTCTGCCAAATGTTCTCTTGGACCAAATGTTTACTGAGGTCTCTGTCCAAGTTTGTTGATGTGCACTTTGAGCCCAAGTGAACAGAGGAGTTAGCAGCATTCCCTGTGGCAGACATGCTTTATACTCTATATATGTCTGTGATTATAGGAGGATGAGTATAACAAGATATTACTGCTAAATTGTTGCTATTGATTCATGCAATATCTACATGCCCTAATATGTTGCCAAAAGAGTTGAGCAATTTGTACTTCATTTATTAGTGCAGACAGCTGTGACGAATACAAATGTCAAAATCTATTTCAGCACGTGTGAGCATATGAGCAGCTATAATTGTTTATCAAAATGAGAGTACTCACATTAGTAAGAAGAAAAACAAGGATCAAAGATTACTAGTATCAAAATTTGTGCTTACTCCCCCGGCACTGGTTGTTTTTATATGACTTTATGGATCCAGTGTATTGGTATCTGATCTTCTTTGGTCCAAAACAGCCCAAGTCATCCCTGTACCTTGAGGCAAAGGCCAGATAATTTTATATGAACTTGATGCAATAACTCTCTTGAAAAAGACAGTAGAAACTAGATCTGAAGTCTGATTAATATTGTTCTGAAGATCCAGACCTGAAAGTGGGGACCTTTTTCTTCAGGAAATAAGTGTTAAATGGAGTGAAAAGTGCAATAATATAGCAAACTATTACTAGACATTACATTTTATATAATTAAGCAGAACAGTTTACTACCACAATATGGCATTGTAGCATTTTGTTGTTGCTTTATTTTATTATATCTTAATATTACAAAAACAGACAACATATTAAACTGGTTAATTTATTCACCTTATTCCTGAAGTTGCCTTGGGCGATCCCATGGGGCAGGCGAGCTCAACAGAAAATACGTTCTACGTGGACTAAAAAGCCGTTTCCAGACCGCCCAGGAAATCGGTGCATTGTTGACTTGTTGTTGCATGTGTACATTGAACATGTTACACAAATCAATCTACTTAGTAATATTTTAGCGGCGAGATTTCCCTCGTTCACCATTTGCGTGAATGGGGTCCTCATTAAACTGGAAGTGCCATTACTACAGGAGTGCAGATCTGTGGCAAAAAGAGGCAAAAGTGGACAGGGCTGAATGAGGTCAACAACCAGGTTTTATTTTACACAAAACTATTTATTGAAGAACTGTTGTTTAAATTTATTTGTGAATATCCAACGTAAAACTCGTGGGCCACTGTTTTTGCTCCATGTCTTGCGTAAATGATGTGAATCATCAGTGGAAAAACATGTTGCATTGATCAGCCTTTTCCCAGTAAACAAACTTCTTCACTCTTCAGTGTTGACACTTCTGTTGTTCTTCCTGCAACTTTTCCCTCACTAATTTTTGGCCGCTGCCTTTTTTATCCTCTTTAAAACTCTCCCCTTCTGGTCCCCTTTTGTGCGCCCCCTTCAATATCCTGTCCTTTCTCTCCTTTCTCTGCTTTGACCACTTCTTTTCTCCCTCTGTCCCCTCCCACCTTCTCCCAACCCCCCATACGCCTCTGTCTGCCTCCTCTCTCCTTCTCCTTGTTGCTTGTGTTGGCAGTGGCTGATGAGGGAGGTGTTCGGAGGCTGAGCTAGCTGCATTAGCCCTATGTATAATTCATGAGTCTTGCAGTCAGTCCGTCCAATTCTTGTACTATGGGTCTTGTGAACCAGTTCTGCTTGATGGACACCGGTCCTGATGGTGGAGCTGCCCAGTCGAGCCAATCAAAACCTTCTGTTGGAACCCATGGGATCACAAGTTTACATCATAGATGTTGGAGTAAAATGAGATGGTGGCTTTTGACGTATATTTATTTTGTGTCATGGCTCATTCAACAGCTCGGCTTCTCACAACAAACCTGTGTTTTCTCCCCAACCAAATCCAGTATCAGATGTCTGTTATATCTGGCATCACGTCCATCCATATAGAAGTATTTTATTAAGAGCCAGGAATGCTGTGAGCCAGGCAGCTGTTTTTCTACTACCACATCAGTCGTACTTGCTTTTAGCCCAGTAAGGACTCTTAGTTTAACTGGGTGATATGAAATTTTAATCTAGACAACCAGACAGAGATGGAGTGTCCCTTCAATGCCATGTGGTTTGAAAGCTGCGGAGGAGTAGAGAGAGAAAGAGAGCCTTGGGGATCAGAGGAGGAGCCTATTGGAAATACCACAACCACATAACTGGTTTGGTCTCACATCTGCTCTGCCTGACATAGCTGTGTGTTCACTACAAAAATAACAACAGCCATCTGACTATCTGAAAATGAATATCTCTCACCACTGACTGGAGCTAATTGGACGTGAGCGCTCTTCACTGTGGTCACGAATGATGTGTCACATGGATTTGTGTTTCTCAGTGCAGGTGGCTGAACTGGACTTGGATTGGCACTGATGGTCACACTGAAGCCCCTCTACAGTGTCTGGGCCAATCCTGGAGGGTCGCCGGGGCTGATGTCCCACGGGGCAACAGGGTTTATGTGTTCTGGAGACCCGAGGAGACAAGCTACATCACGGTGAGTGCAGCTGACGTCATCAATGGAATATCATTCTTTGACTGTCCCCTTGCTTTTGGCTTTATGATATTTTGATTATTTATTGTTATGGTTAAAATGTCTATTCGTTGCAAAATATATTACAATGAAAATGTAGCATTCTCAGTAAATGCAATACATGTTAGAACAGAAAGCTTACCATTTACGATTATTATGAACATGCTTCATCTGAGAGGACATGATATTTATTTATACAGCATTTTCTGTAAAAGTGTAATTTATATTATGTAGAATAATTTGTAATATATTATAATATATTATAATCTACATTATAATAGATCACATTATCATATACTGTTTCTCCCAAATCTCTCTAAACAATCTCATATCTTAAATGCAGTGATCCAGGTTTAGCCTTTACTGACTAATACTTTAACTGATATTAAGCAATGTTAAGATGGAATCAGGCTTAGTTTTGACTTGTAAACAAGTTTTTCCATTAGTATTTCAGTAGCATTGCCATAGCTACCCCTTTATTATATTGCTCTTGTCCTAAGACTATTCTTTGTCATAAACTAATAGAAATTGAGTTTTGAGGATCATATGACAGTAAAGCTCATGTCCTTGGCACAAGTCTGCATTTCAAAAAGGAATAGCCGCTGCCCACAGAGACTGTCATTGGAGAAGACTACCTGACTCTGCAAGGACAGTCAGGGTGAAGGAGAGATACAGAAAGAGGAGTGGCCAAAACACAAAAAAGCAGAGCAGAAGCAAAGTCACTTGACTTAGCAGTGATTCCCAGCACATTTATATGACACATGGTTAAACCGGCAGGTGCACTAAATAATCTGCTGCCGCGAACAACAACAACATGTTTTACCGGTGTCAAACACAAGGAAGTTACTGGACAAACAGAGCCGGTAATTCAACAAGGTCACAAGACTCCAGGACAGAGATAAATACAACAATGACAAACTTGTGACGGTAAGCAGTTGGTAAACATAATATTTTATCTGAAAAGTCTCTATTTTACATTGTACTGCAGAGTTCCTGGCTATTGAGAAATTCTGTTACATGTATGACAGTGACAATCTGATGATGGTCTGTGTGAAGATAGACAGAAAGTAGAAATATATCAGCATAAGCTCCTTAATTAAATTATTTCCTCTTTCTATTACAATTCAACCAAATAAGCTTCAGCTTAGTTTCAACAACAACAACGATGAATGTATCTTCATCCTTGAAACCATAATCTGTACTCAATGCTATACATATATTTTTGAGTTTGAATTGTCAGTTATTAAAGAAAGACAAACAAAAGCATTGTTAACACTGAATACAAAAAAAGCGCAAATTTAGTCTGGAAGAACTATCTGCGGCTCTTCATACCTGTTGCAAAATCAAACCAATCTTAAATTACTCTATGTTCTACTACTTTTCTTCTTTCTTAATGTTGGAGTTTGTAAATAATCACTTCCTGGTGCACAGCTGTCAGATACCTCACCCCCTCATCCCGCCGCATCCTCTGTTCAATCTGGCTCAATCCGGATGAGCGGGAGGTGCTAAAGTGACACCCTGACCACCGCGGGCCTATGCCGTGGAAGGGCCTGTGTATAATCCTCTTATGGGACAAACCCACTCTGTGTGCCTTTAGTACATTACCCAGTCATCACTGGCCCGGTCCCAGCAATTACATCAGAACAAACCTGCTAACAAGACAAAGTTGGATTTTACCTCGTTAATAGCGCTGTCTTTTATTGATTCCGGTTCATATGAATTGGATCTGAAACATAATTGTCTTGTCGTGGAATAACCCCTACGCTGTGGGTCTGAAACAATCTAAATCTATACAAACTTAAAGGTGCACTAAGTAATAAGTAATTTGTCCGATTGAGAAGTCTGCCACCTGCTTGTCTCCAGGATGGGTTGGCTTTGCCTGGAATTGTAAAACAGTTAGACTTTAAAGATATTTATGTATTAAAGTGTCGTATTGCCACAAAAAAAGCCAAAAACATTCAATCTTACTGCAGTTGAGCTGTAGCCGTGTCACAGATCTGACATTTAACTTTAACTTGGTTTGGAGCGTTACTCCCTTGTCTCCATAGAGATAGATAAGTATTAAATAGTTATGATTCGGGCCTGTTTTTGACTAAAATTAGCCTCATTTCAAATTGAAGCTGTTTCTGTGCCCTTTGGAGCACAAACTATTGGCTGTTGACTCTTTGTGGAGCTGAGGCTTTGTAGTTTTGTCCTTTGGTGTCTGATTTACTCTAATTACAAGTGGAAACAAGCTCTGCACAGAGGAAAACCAAAATTTAAAGTCCGCCTAAATTTTCTTTGTTTTGTTAAATATATGAAGAAGTAAAGTTGGTGTCTGTAGGTTTTGCCTGATTGACACTTGTTTGGGCTTTTGTTGGGTTTTGACAATTCTTCTTTCAAAGCTGAAGCTAATTTGACTAATAAAGTTTAAAAAAAAAGTCCAGGCGGAATCCATATAAAAGTCCTATTAAAATGTTCTGAAGTATTGTGTAATTTGTTAAATTTGTGCTTTTGGAGTAAAAACTGACTCTAATTCATCCCAGAATGGTTGATGTGACTGTAAGTAAGAGGGCTACAGCCTTCTTTTCATATCAAACATGTCCAGCTGCTTGATAGTTTCCTTTTATCAGATGGTGGATAAAAAGGAATACATTAACTAAATGTTCACAACTAAGAAGTACCATCTCCATGGAGATGACCAAGTATACCTTTCACCAGAAAAATGACATAGTGCACTTTTAAACCTGGTTAAAAATTTAAACAATATAAGATTAAATCATTATCCAATAAACTTTTCACTTCCTACTACACCTCAAACCCTGCTACTGTACTACTGCTTTTACTAGTACAGCTACTAACCCATCCAGTAGCTACTTGTCACTGAAAAAGAAAACACTAAAATAATGTTATACTCACAAACTGTCATTAAACAAGGAAAGGTACATTTTAAATTTTTTAAATGAGTAAAGGTGAGTCCAGTAATGGTATCTAGATACTTTCCTTGTTCCTGTAACTATTGTGTTTAAAAGATGAAAGGTTTAGGACACATGGCCAAACATTTCTCATCATCAAAACAAAACTCTTGGCTAGCAGAAGTTTCCTCATCTTATACTGATCTGATCAAACTAAAACCTCCCGATGTTGGCGAGGCATTGGTTGTCAGAGTTTTAAAGCACATTTATCATTGTTAACTATATTGATTTGGCTATACTGGACTTTATGACAATGATTCTTTACTTTCTGTGGAGCAGCCGGGCCAGTTTATTTTGCTCACCCCAAGAACGCCTCTATCTGAGTACAGTGCAGTTCTGTCATAGAGCGAGAAAATACGTAGCCAAGTGTACTTTTAGTGTAGATGTATTGATTTGCAGAGACATAAAATCCTGAAGTGAGCAATAAGTCTTGAGATTTGGTCCGGATTCAGAACTCATCAGCTCTTACTCCCTGAGGGTTTAATGAAACTCTCCATCCTTCATCATTTCTTTGCCCAGACACTGTGTTAAAAAGCAGGCCAAGCAGAAACTAATGGAGATTATGTGAACATTTTGTACTTTTACAGCAATGCAAATAAAATATGACTTTGTTATCATTTTATTTTTAACGTGACCTAAATTCCTGTCTATTCATTATTGCCCTGTAAGTTGCCTTTTGGTCTTTACACTTATCTCATTATTTATAACATCCAAGGCCAAAACTATGTTCAACAAATAAAACATCGCAGCCAAGATGCAAATTTCACAGTAATTTCCTGGCTCTGAATATAAAAGCTCAGGAGAGGTCCTTTCATCTCCTTTCTCTTTTATTTCTTCCCAGCCCATATCTGTAACTCATTCCTCTGTGTATTTTCTGTAGATAAATGGAGGAGAAGGAGCGATGTAGGAGCAGGTCTCCAGCTCGGAGCACCAGCCGCGTGCAGCAGGTGGTGGGGACCATAATACGACGCACCCGGGAGTCACTTAGCAGGTATTCACTGGGAAGGTCATCTGTATTTTGCTGCCTTGTGATAAAGTTTTTAAAAATACCACTACCGATATTTATTTAGAGCCTTAAATCATTACCATAAAACTACCAGTTAGAGGTGGGCAATATATCAACATGTAAATAATGTTGTGAATATTGTTTTGAAGACATGCAACATTTGAATACAAAGTATATTCTTTATAGCTAAAAATGTGACAAAAAGATTAAAGATTAAAAATAAAAATGAAAAACGTTATGTTGTAAACTTCTTCACATTTTAAAATACATTTTACATACATTTCACATTTGTCTGATAATTTAACCTCAATTTATACATTTAAAGACATGTTTTAACACATTTCTGTTGTATTGACATAATGTCTGAATATTGTTATCGGGATAGTCCAAAAAATATCAAACGTACTATCAGTTCATCCTTTACTGCTGTATTACAAGATTTATTATCAGTCAAACAAAACCTCGCCACTTCCAAAGGATTGAAATTTATTCCAAACGTTTTTTGATCTTGGACAGTGGACCTTATTTTATTCAACAGGGGCAAATTAGAGCCTGCAAATACATACAGGTTATCTCTGATTGTCAAAAATGTATATATTTTTTTCTTTTTACTTAAACATTTGTTGAAAGTGAAAGTTCCAATTAAAAAAAATAACTACTATATACAAACTATATACAATCCATAATATTTACAAAAGTCAGGTAATTTGCAGAAACAGTTACACTCACAAACAAAGTGTCACTGCATTTCCGAGAGTTAAAAGCCAGTCTGAAAAAAAAAAGTTTGGCTTTTTAAAAGGGCCCTTAGTGATATCATAACAGAATGACGTCACCTCAGACCCTCAGGAAAATAGAGGAGAGATGGAAATAGAGGAGATATAAGAAAGGGTATGATTTATTTTTGCTCCATACAAGCACTTTTGTTTTACTTGTCACGTCCCAATTGCTGTCATGCTGGTGACAAAATACAGCAGTGACAGTAACAGCAACTATTTTAACTATGATGTCAACACACTACACACATTTTTCTTGAGAGATGTAATGCCTGCTTCTTGGCACGCTGCCAGCTTCTGTGTGTAGGACGTACGTGATTTATAGCCTTTTAAAATAGTAGCATTTCTTTGCTGGTTAAACTATGTTTTTCCTGTCCTTGTTTGTATCACCAAAATAGAAATGTATAACACAATTTAAAAGGCCAGAAAGTGAAGAGAATAAAGTTCATTACTTTGGTGCAAGCAGGCCACACACCACATCCCCAATCCAAAAACACACTGCACTGGTTTTGGTACAAATTCAAAACCATACCATCTCTTTCCAACACAGAAACACACCCGGGGAGACCACAATTATGCTTTTAAGTGCCCCTCGCTCCCTTGTTGTCTGCGGAGTGGTTTCTCTTTCTTAGTAAAGGAGGCGTGTGAAGAAATGTCTCTCGCACTCGCTCTGAGGAAAAGGTCTTACAAGCGGCTGACCCAGACACGCACCCTCAGGGACTGTGTGTCAGCTTTATATTCAAACAAAATGTATACAGTTTACACAGCTGGCCCTGGTGAATGACAAAAAATGATGCTCAAAAAGAAACATAATGGCTCCATGGCCTTTCATTTTTGTGAGACCACCAGAGTTCACAAAGTTGTCAGTTGGTATTAACTTGGATGTACTAAATGTTTACAATGATAAAAATATGTAACCTAAATTAACATACATTAACATGATCTAAATTTATTGTAAAAATTGCATAAAGAATCAAAAACTATGTAGTCTATACATAATGTGCAAATTAAAGTCTTACTTTCAAACTGTCAATTTAGGAAGGATTTTTTTTCAATCTGGCACATGACTAGTATTCACATAATTATTCACTTTTGTGTCGTTGTTGTGTTATTTTGTGAGTCTCAAACCATGATGAAAAGAAATGGAAAGTAAAACATTTACTAATTAGCACAGACATCATATCATGCATATCTGAAGCACTCCTTTGATCCACTCACAGTAATTCATTCATGGACACCAATCTCATCATGCCTCCTGCCCTGTAACCCTTACCCTTTGACCCCTGCAGAGAGCGGTTGCTAGGCGATGGGAGGTCACAGCGCTCCAACAGTCTGTCCAATCAGAACTTCCAGGCCAAACTCCAGCTGCAGATCACCAGAGACCCGGTCCTGGACAGCAGCACGGGCCATGGCTTCACCCTCACCACAGAGCCGCCCCTGCTGGTCAGGGACATATCCCCAGGTAAGGGACACATGCATCTGTCATGTGCTTAATATTGAGCTGTAACTTCTTTTTACATTTTGTTCATGATAAACCGCGATATTGACCTACGTATATTCAATTAATGATATAAACAGATTGGTTGACTTAGCAGTGATTCCAAAAACTGCAGATCTGAAAAGCCCTGACTCTTTATAGTGACACCGTAACAAGCAGCGCTTTGTCATTTTGTTTTTTATTTTTGAAAAGTGGCTGTGAGATGTTTTAGAACCTTACATTGATCACTCGGAATCTTAATTTTCCAAATAATCACAACTAAGTGCAGAAATGTGGGCGGGGATATGGGATAGGTGAAAAAAGGAATTTTCTGAGAGCTCGGGCGTCAAATGCAGGACATGCAGCAATCAATTATAACACAACTCTGATTAAATGATGTGGAAACACGGTTGTAACAAGGATAAAAGCTCACTAAAGTGCATAATATGTCTCTTTTAAAACAACATTAATTCACAGAACGATCAGTGTACATAAAATGCTCATTATTTGTTTACATGTTGTGTACCCATTTTTGTGATATTTTGACTATAGACACTCACCCAACTAGTTTGATTATCTATCACAAAATTATCCCTCTTGAAAATTGCTCTTGTTCTTAAACTTTACCCTTTACATAAATTTCGAGCAGCTAAACATCACTTTGTTGGTAATTCAGCTTATCCCACCCACAGATCTATGAAGAGTGTCATTAACTTTGCATGTCCGAGGTCTGAATCTGTTGGGGGCTTCCCTGGGAATCTGCCATAAAAATCTGTAAAATCACTGTACATATGGTCTATTATGCTGACTCCTGACAAAAAGAGAGAAACCAAATTATAAAAAAAAAAAAAAAAGTCAGTGATAATAATGTTGTGTCTGATCTGTTTATTCTGTACCTGCTGTGCTGTTGTATTCTGTACCACCTGAATGTATCTCATGCATATTTTCTTGCTGGTTTGGGTTACTGAAGCGCTCAATTTGATCCATTTAATTTGTTAAGATGGTGTGAATCACTGTGTTGTTTGTCTGGATGAGTTGTTTTGGTGCTTCTTCTCTAAAATGTCACTTATTTATGTAACTGTTCTTTGCTACAAGCCATCCACATTTGGGTTACACTGTTTCCAAATACTTTCTACCCCTTGTTGGAATTTCACATTATTAGGGGGCCATGGACTTACATTCATTTCCTGTAGCCTTTCATTAACCGCAGCATGCATAAGCCTTTAAACATATACGTTTGAACTTGGAGGTTAAATCCTATATTATAACTTGGGCAGAAACACACACAAAGGTGCTTTTTATGTGAAAACATTGTCTAAACCCTGGCATTTAGGCTGAGGGGCAGTGTGCCAGGAAAGCCACAAAAACAACAGCACCACCTTGTTCTTTAATCCAATCACTCTTCATTTGGGCAACTTTGACAAAGGGGCAGCAATGGGCCAAGAACAATGCTGAACCATCACTTTCTGTTCATTAATCTGATAAATTACTTGTACAGGTCCCCATCTGTGTACTACCTTGACAAGTCCAGTTTGCTGCCAAAACCCAGTGAGAAACTAAAGAAAAGGGTGAAAACAGAGGTTTGGAGTGTTATGGTCTAACAATCCATGATTTGAATGTGTTAATGTTAATGTTACATAATCATCGTTGGACAGTAGCCAATTAGCCACAGGTCTGCCACAGGTCTGCCCAGACATGCACAGAAACAGTTAAACAGTATATCATATTGTTTTTACTTCGATTACATGCTCTCATAGCCAATTTAGCCTACAAAAATATATGTGAAATCAAAATTGTTTGAGAATAAGGTACAGGTGCAGTGCGATGTTGATGAAAAATGAGAGAAAAAGACTTAAAAACAGGCCCAGTTCAGGATATTGGCGGAGCTGTTGTGTAAGAGGGGGTTGAACGTCTGGCAGTGTGTCTAAAGGCTTTCATAGCAGCGCTACCCTGCTGTCAGTGGGTCAAAAATTAGGGACAGACCCAGGCTTTTCTAGACAGACATGGTATGTGAAAAACATATGTGAAAGAAGACATTTCTTGTTCTTTTCTTCATGTCTGTGTGTAGGGGGTAAACTGTAACGGCTGTGCCTCAGTCGCACTCTCTCGCCCCAAGACAAATGAGTATAAATAACTAGAGAGAGCAAAGCTGAGCTGGATGGAGCCCAGAATAATCGTAACCCCTGAAGTCCTGGAGCTCCGCTGAGTCAGCCATGTTGAAAAACCATGTGTCGTTCTGTGTGTGTGAATGCAGCCTCTCCATCTATGCACAGGATTTATACCTGAAAAAACACTGCACTGTGCAACTGTACTGCTGATGCAGCCTGGTTATATATTCCCAGAATGTTGTAAAGTATCTTCACATTAATAAGTGAAATAACGATTGGTCCGAGTTATACACAGGTACTGAAGTTTAAGATAAGATAAGATAATCCTTTATTGTCTCCCAGGGGAGAATTTGTTTTGGGACATGCTTCAGCACAGAGGTACAAAGATATCACCAACAGTGCAAGCAAATTCAATCAGCATCACCATTGAATCACAAAATACAAAACCAACAAAAGACGCGAGTGGTACGACATCAGGGGCCTCAATCACAACATCATAAAACAATCACAGTCTTAAATGCATTTAATTACTCAAGTGCACATGGGCCTGTTGCACATTCTTCTGTGTATAAACGAATGCTTAAATCTGCTCACTTTGCCGTTTGGGACTCTATACCTTCTGTCTGATGGCATCAACTCAAACTGATTGTGAAGAGTATGTGTTGGGTCATCGACCACCTTCCTGCGGAGTCTCTTAACAATATCCTCAATACAACAATTTGTTGTAGTCAAGTAAGAGCCACGCCAATAATTTTACCTGCTCTTCTGATCAAAGTTTAACTGAGCCATATCCATATTAAATTGCCTCTTGAGAATAAATAAAGTTATAATGATTGACTGATGAATTGATTCATTGATTGATGTGTTAATTGATTTATTACACTGCACACAAAAATGCCAGTTATCTGTGTCAACCTCTGTTTGTGAATTGCTGAAGAAAAAAAAAGTCACTTTGTACCAATAAACCAGTACATTTCGCTTCTTCAACTGTGCTACCAAAATTATTATACTTTTATGTCAGATGTACAGCTGTATAATCAAATACACATTATGCTTTTCTATTGTTTATTTACAGTAAATAATGCACATAACTTAAGAACCATGCTTTAGTGATTTTGAGGATTTCTATTTTCGAGTAAATATCTAATTGATGGTAGAGTTCTTAGACTAGTTCCGCTGATTGAGAATTACTTTTGGATGGGAGTCAAAACATCTTGATTTTCTACAGTGTCCAGGTGACTGAAACCTTTTCTTCGATGGAACACTCCTGAAAGAATAAGGAATTACACCAGTTAATTGACTATTCATCACAGACTTCCTATGCTGTCTTTTGTCTGTAGGGAGTCCTGCAGATGGGATCCTCTACCCGGGGGACCAGGTACTACAGATCAATGACAAAGTGCTGGAGGATTTAAGCTCTGAGCAGGTCGAAAACATCTTAAGGTGAGATAAACTGCAAAAAACAAAAAACATATCTGTGTTGTTATTCAAGTACATTTCTCATCTGACTAATGCACTTCCCAGAACAACAGCGACCAGTGTGTCCCGTCTATCCACTCAAATAAATGCTCCATATTGTTTGCCAGACTGCAATTCTTACATGGACCACGTCATGGGGTCAGGGTGTGTGTGTGTATGCGAAGATTAGTAAGGCAGGGGCAAAGGGTCAAAAGAAAAAGTGCTTATTTGACAGCTGGACACAAAGATAATGAACTGTTTCTTGTGTGTGATTCTTCTTGCTGCAGGGACATGGAGGATTGTATCACTGTAACCATCCTACGGCACATGACGGTGAGCACAAAGGAGATATTGACAAAATGCAACAACTCTACATGGGAAAACAACCTCTTTCTATGAATTATGAAAGTTTCACCAAAGACTAGCTGTGTTTCTGAGCATGTGACAGCAAACCACTGTTTCTGAAAGGGATTAACTCCAGAATCTCCAACATAAACACAGTCAGTGTAATCACAATGTGGGCTGCTGACGTGTTGTTTGGGTGTAATGTCGTTCAATCTGCTTTAAGTTGGACAGGATCAAGCTCTGTGTATCACTGTAATGAGGCTGGGTACGTGTGTGTTTGCAGAATCCAAAGTCGTCCATCATGTCGGCGGAGAAGAGAGCCCGTCTGAGGAGTAATCCAGTTAAAGTGCGCTTTGCAGAGGAGGTGGTGGTCAACGGGCACACTCAGGTTAGACAGGTTCATAACAAAAATAACTGCCCCTTTCTTGGATCACAGCTTTAATGGACAGTAAAACATGTTTAAAATAATCAGATTCAGGACAAGGTTTTTAGTTGAACACGTTTTGCATTTCATCCTGGAAAATATCTCACTAGATCTGCAGTTTTGGAGAGGCCTCGTTGTCTATCATTACAATTTGAACTTGATGGGGTTGTTTCTCTTAAAACACCAATCATGCCCATTTCCCTCTCTCAGTGAAGAGGAAATCTGTGTTCACTTACAGTCAGCGGTGATAATGTCATACTTCTTTGATGTTTATTGTTTTGTTTTTTGTTGTTGTTTTTTTAACTTTGTACTTTGAATCATGTGTCTTTTGTATTTGACAGGGAAACTCTCTTCTTTTCCTGCCCAATGTCCTCAAAGTGTATCTGGAAAATGGACAGACCAAGGCCTTCAAGTTTGACAACACCACCACAGTCAAGGTTTGTGTGTTACAGAAAGTTTGTGTGAGTAAGAGTTTGGGGTTTCTCTCTCATTCAGTTTATCGCAGCTTTACCAGTTTAAAAGAAATCTGAAAAGTGGACATAATATTATTTAAGTGTAATTTTTAAATTGTAGCAAAACTAATCAAATCAGTCAAATATTTGGATAACAGTAACAAAATAGTTTTGTTCATTTTGTTTTATTTCCATTCATCTTTTTTACAAGCATTAAATAATCATTGAACGCCTTGTAGAATGCTAATAAGTGAAAATTAGCTGAATAAGCTGCAATTATAGAAAAATAAATCTCAAACAGAAATTTTGTAATTATGTCTGTCAATATTTTTTTCTTCTGGTTTTCTTCTGAACAAAAACAAAACAGAAATCAGCTTTGCCGATCTGCCGCCTGTCGACAGGGATGAAACCTGCTTGTTCAAGGGGGTCTCAAATGTTGTTCTTTTTCATTGTTCCAGGACATTGTTCTGACTCTGAAGGATAAACTGTCCATCCGGGCCATCGAGTACTTTTCCCTGGTGCTAGAACAGCAGTACAGCATCACCAAACTGCTGCTGCTGCACGAGGATGAGCTCATTCAAAAGGTGAAACCCTGGAAATAGGAAATACATTCACAATCACACATCGCATTATTCACAGTGTTATCTGTGTGTCCATCAGGTGGTGCAGAAAAAAGACACCCACGATTACAGATGTTTGTTCAGAGTGTGCTTCATTCCCAGAGACCCCATGGACCTGCTACAGGAGGACCCTGCTGCTTTTGAGTATTTCTTTTTACAGGTATGCAAGTCGTTATTCAATTGTGTCATGAATTTACAATGTACTTTCCATTCCATGATTTCTATGAGATCTCTAGAAATGCAATGGAAGTATTTCCTCAAAGCTTGATTGAGTTCAGTGGATGTACTTGTGACCTTTTACCTGTTTGAGGTTGTATTTCATCCTGAGTTGATAAACCTTATAGCCACAGATTCCTTTGTTTCAGAATTACCTCTGGGAGATCCTATTCTGTCGGCTTCTCTCATCAGCTGTGGTTGTTCTGCTGTGTGCCACATGTGTCCCTTTTGTTTTTACGGTGATGTCGATGCTCTGTGTAGCACTTATACCTGTGTGTATTGCCCTGTGTTTCCAGAGTGTTGGCGACGTGCTTCAGGAGCGGTTTGCTGTCGAGATGAAGTGTAACACGGCTCTGCGGCTGGCGGCGCTGCACATGCATGAGAGACTTGATAGTTGTGGACAAACGAGGACATCTATCAAGAGCATTACGTGAGTCATACTGTATGAGTTTCAGTCTGTGCGTGGTCATTCAAGAATGTAACATATCCTGCTACTGTCATTTAACTCATTTAGCTCCACTCCGTCATCTGAGGTGACTCAGGTGAGGAGGGGATTCATAAGGCAGGTTAAGCTAACCTCTCCATCACCTTTACCACTTTTTGTTTGTTTTTATGCAACCTGTCAGGTGGCTAGTTACATAATGTATGCACTATTTTTAGAAAATTACACAATATCCTAATTTACTTTGCCTCACTCTGGCGTCTATTCAATTATGTTATTATAACCAAATCATATCTGTGTAAATGACAGGAAAGAGTTTGGCCTGGACAGCTTTATCTCTCCGACTCTCCTCGGAAACATGAGGGAGAAGGACCTGCGAAAAGCCATCAGCTACCACCTCAAAAAGATCCAGGCCCTGCTGGAGCCACGGCAGAAGGTAAATACAGGCAAGGAGGATACACTTCATGATATAATCAGCCTTAATCATCTTGTAAATATGTTGTTTCAGGTCATAGCTGCTACTCAGGCTCGACTGGCCTACCTCACTCAGCTGGGAGAGCTCATTTCATACGGAGGGCGATCTTACAATGCCACTATGATGGTAAGCTTTTATTCTACTCTGATTTATTTTCAGTTGTTTTCATGGTCATGCCATGTGACAGCATTGTTTTGAAAGACATTTTACTTGATATTTTCCAGACCTCTGCCCATTTGTTTTAACTTGTAAATGCACTCAATATCCTAGCCATGTTACAGTTTTATTTTTATAATTCCTGTCCAGTGACCACACAATGTGCTCATTTCCATAGCCCTTCCATCACCCGATCAATAATTTGAAAGGCATTATCAAATTACTTTGTGCATTATAATCTCAAGTTAATATCACTATGTGGCAGATGATTTTCTGTGGTGAAATATCTAAAGTTTTCTCCCCTCAGCTCCAGGACAGAGAGGTGCCGGTGAGCCTCCTGGTTGGAGCAAAGTATGGCATGAGCCAAATCATCAACCACAAACTGAACGTGATCTCGACGCTGGTGGAGTTCAGCAGCATCAGCCGAGTGGAGCTGCTGTCAGAGTCGGAGAAGCTCAGCCTGCTGCGGATCTCACTGCACGACATGAAGGTACGAAGCGCGCTAAAATAGACGCAGTATGTTGTATTATTCACCGATACAGAGGCACTTACACACTGACACACATAAGAAAAATGGATCGTTCTGGCACCATATTCCCACTCATGCAAATATAGGTCACACAGTTTTCTTCGCCACACTGCAGCCTGAGGCGATGTGTCTATCAAAGCAATGCAGCATCCACTGTAGATCTGCTAGTTAAATGCACTTAAATCAAAGTCACAATTTAAATGGTCACAATGAACAAATTGCAAAAATGTAAGTATTTAGTGACTACTTACAAACAACACATGATCTTGTCTCTATTAAGTCTTGTTAGGTGTAAAATATTCCCTGTAGTACATGTACTGTCTGAAATGTGTATGATTTCGGGGAGCGTAGCTACAGTATGTCCCCACTGCTTTATGTTTCCACAACCTTGTTTTGTCACATATTCTCGCACATAAATCCATTACCAAAATGACAAAATCAGGCCCCAACCTTAACCATAATCCGACAATCATATAAATATGGAACATAGAGCTGGATTTTGGAACTGGCTTAGCAGCTAATATTTCAGTGCTGTTATATTTTTCACTTGAACTGAATAGGGCTGCAACTAATGATTATTTTAGCAGTTAACTAGTGAGGGATTGTTTTTTTCAAATAGTCAAATAAATGATTTTGACATACATTGTACATTTAGACATTTTAAATACATTTTCTACCAATCTACCAAGTAAATGTTGAAATATGCAGACAGACAGAGAATATTTAAGGATAAAGTGTTGTTGTTTTTTTACATTTTGAATGCCACCATCATTGTTATAAAAACTTATTTTAATATGTGTTTTAGAATTTGTATTGTCCAAATAACGATTACAATTATTATTTTTTACAGTCAACTACTCGTGATTAGTCAATTAACTGTTGCAGCCCTAGAGTTGAATGTTGATTTTGAAACAAATCGAATCACAATACTTGTCAGAAATATGTATTCAATGTTTTACCTACATTTCAGCGTTGATTCAGTGGTCTCAAAGGTGACGATCTCTCTCTTTCTCTCACTCTACGGCCTTTCCTTCTTTGTACCCTGCTGTGGCTTGTTTGTCACTACCGCTTTTACCTAATCTCCTCCAACCTTGCAATCCCTTCCCAGCCATTTGCCTTACTGATGGACTCTCTGGCAGCCAAAGACTTAGCATGTCTGCTGGGAGGCTACTGCAGACTCCTGGTGGACCCCAATGTCAATGTCTTCCGTCTGGGGCGCCCGAAAGTGAGGGTGCACCGGATACCTGCTGAAGAAGGTGTGTGTGGGAAGTTCGCCGTTGTAGAGGGCGTGTGCTATGAATCCCTGACAAGTGAGCAAATACTGTTTCTGGCTTTAGACTTTTAATAGACATTTTTCACACCTTATGTTGATGAATGTCACAAGCCAGTACGGTTAATGCTAGAAAAACAGCCAACATCAAAAATATATGTTAATAGGTTGTGTTTGCGTTATGTCACTTTGTTCATAGATGGCGATAAAGACAGGTTAGTTCTATATTGCAGATGTTTTAGGCAGGTTTAAAGATGCACTGTGTACGTTTTCTGGTGGAGTGTCCGTCACTTGCTTGTCTCAAATGTTCCAATGTTCCACGGTTTGGTATAAACCTATCTGCCTTTCATTTATTCAATTAAAATGCTTGGTTTGATGGAGTCGCCTGCGTGCCTCCTTGGAGACTGCCAAATTTTATGCCATTCTGAGGAACGTTTCAGACAAAACAACATCTCTTTGAAGAAAAAGAGATTTAGCACCCTTCACCTGAAAACTTACATAGAGCCCCTTTAATATGTCTGTAATTAATGAACATGTTGATATTAAATTATAACCCGAATTATAATAAACCCACAAAGTTTGGGTTAGATTTACCATTGGTTGGAAACATTGTGATATAATAAAAATATCTGATTTGATATTTGTTTGAAAGAATGAAATTGCCCTCCTTAACTGATAATTTGATATGATTTCAGAACGTGAATGCAACCTATTACAGTTTACTGAACAACATTACCATTATATACATACTAACATATTTCTTTTCTGTTTATAATTTGTTCATCTTTACTGTAATATTAGGTTACGTTTCCCGTTGCTGCAGTGACTCAGATGAATCATCAGATGACGACGACCCGATGGACTCGCATCGCCATGACCCCGTGAGTCAGAACTGGGAGGAGCGGAGGCGGGAGGCGGAGGAGAAGAGGAGAGAGGAGGACCGGCAGGAGAGAGAGGAGCATCAGGGCAAACAGGAAGTCAAGATTATTGTGACCACGGAAAGTAGAGAAAACGAAGGTGAAGAAGGTGCTTCAGGAAGTGGGTTGAGGAAGTTTGCTGTGATGGATGAGGACATTAACAGAGAGAATAACTGGTACCACACGGATCCTCGTGTCACCTGCAGCTTCTCCAGTCTGTCCAGCAGCTCTATAAGCGCGGCTCTGGACGACAGCAGCAGCGCCTCGGCCAAAACTTCTTCCCGTTCAGAGGTGCAACCAGCCATAGATGTGCACCATCCCTTCCTCCTTGATCCGAAAACTCGCCAAACCCCTTTGCGACCCACAAACCTCAACTACTGCGGAACTGATAATTCGTACCTGTGCTTTACGGACCTCTCCAACTCCGACTTCATGCCCAGTCCAGCCGGGGCAACAAGTGACGATGATGAT
The DNA here is from genome assembly GCA_019453435.1 of Rhinogobius similis. NCBI lineage: Eukaryota > Metazoa > Chordata > Actinopteri > Gobiiformes > Gobiidae > Rhinogobius > Rhinogobius similis. The sequence goes on along the minus strand of CM033630.1, from coordinate 20,942,070 downwards.
GACGATGATGATGAGGAAGAGGAGGAGCACCCACTTAAATCGCTGCGACGCATGTCTAAGATTCCCAGTTCGAGGGATTTGAGAATGATCGACAGCACACCTTTTAAAAGATCTCCAATTAAAAAGAAAAAGACCCCCCCAAAAGTCCCAGTAAGAACAAGTTCAATACCTGGAAACAAAGCGCCACAGGCAGAAAAGCGCCTATCGAAGGACGAAGATGCAATGCGTCTGACGCCTTCTCCAAATGTTGTGCCGTCTCTTCTGGTGAAGGAAAGTGCTTCAGAGTCTGAGGAGGAGTTTTTCGATGCAAAGGAGAGATTCACGCCTCCAGTGCCAGATCTTTCAGGTTTGTGAGCAGGAATTGTTTTATTTTTATGAGATATATATGATTGAATCATTTGAACAAGAAATACTGCATAATATATACTTTCCTCTTTTTTATTTATAATTTGTATCATTAACTATACTCATTAATGTTTTGTATGTGTTTCTTTCTAGACAAAGAGTTTGCTGACCGATGCAACGCGAATCGGCTGAGTGGCAGTTGGAACGGCTTCCCTGCATCTTCTGGAAAAGCACCGCCCTCTCCCCTTGCTACTAAATCCTCTAATGTCAAGAAAGAAGTGGATACGCTTAAAACTCAAGCACATCAACTTAACAAACAGCAACCGAGCCCTCCAAAGCCATCTCCAAAACGTGAAATTAAGGTCAAACCACCAGTGGCGCCTAAGCCTCAGGTGCCCCCAAAGCCTAAAATCACCCCTCAAAAGTCACCTCAAAAGGGACAGTCGTATGCGCACTGTAACGGGGATGCCTCAGGGCGCCTCTCCTCTGATCTGCTGGAAATGGAGCCAGAAACCATGGAATTTAAGTCTGTCACTTCTGGAGCAGGAGGGCTGCCTCTCTCTTCACCTCTGATCACTGCTGTGCGCTACAGCCAGCAACCCCTCCCCAGCACAACACTGCAGACTGAGGAGAAGAGGCTGCAAAATGGCTTGAAACCTTATAAAGAAGTTCCACATGAGAATGGAGTTTCGAAAGACAAATATATTATTGATAAAAACAGTGATGTTGAGGTAAAGAGCAATGGAATAGTCACGTCCGCTAAAAAACAGCCTTCAATGCCACGCTCAAATTCAGGTACAAAACTAGCTCCTCCTCCAGTTCCCCCAAAACCTACTGGTCCCCTAAACATTGTCCCCTTTTCCTTACCTGCCAGTTCTCCTGTTTCTCCTACCGACCCAAACAAAAGCATATTTAAGGACATAATTAACCCTCCAAACGGGATCTATCCTTGGAGCAGTCGGAACGGCACCATCCAGTCTGGACCTAGAAGGGTGTCTCTTAGCCACGAGAGCCTTTCACCTAAAAACTCAGAGGCACCGCTGACCCTCACCACTTCCCTCACCTCCACCACCTCGGCAGGCAGCGGGGGGCTCGAGAACAGGGAGCCCGGGAGGTCTGGGTCAGGGTCAGACCTGCGCACCAGCTCAACTAGTTTGGGGGGAAGACTTTCAGCTTCGGCCCTACGAGGAAAGATTCAAGCCCTGCCGTGGTACATGACGCGTTCACAGGAAATCTTAGGGACACTTGATTACCCATCATCCAGCTCGATCAATGGGGACACGTCTGGATTTGGTTCTGGGCTGTCTGTTGCTAGCGGACTATCAGACCTGAACAAGACACCTGTAAAAGAAAATGACATGTGCATTGCCTCAAAAGTAGAAAAGAAAGAGTTTTTAGAAGACGGGGCACAAGTTGTTATTGCCACTTTCAAAGAAGCGCAGGAAGTAACATCACACATGAACAAGGCCAATGGGACAAACGGGTCATATCCAAACCTCAACAGCATCTACAGCGGCAGCGTGTCTTCGGAGCAGCCGCAGTCTCGTCCAAACTCGGCAGTGGGGCTTAGAGGCGTGATGAACATGCACGATGGAGCAGATTCACCCACCTCGTCCTTGGCAGACAGCACCCCTCCACAACAGCACAAAGACGCCTGTGGCTGTCGAACTGTTTATGCTAACTGCTTTAGCGGAGACAGCGAGGACGGGGTCAGCTTTGACGAGGAAATGACTGTGTTTGAGTTCTCCCGACGGACAAAACCTAAACCGTCCAGCCCTGCGCCGCCACCTGCTCCTCCAACTTCGTCTTCAAACTCTAATCTCATTTCACTGCTGAGGGACAACCCCAGACCACTCTCTACCTTCTCCACTGCTTCTTCTGACTTCAGTCCGCTCGTGTCTTGTCCAGTTTCTCCCACAACATCACTTGGGAATCCTCTTCGATCTTTCACTAACAAAAACTATGGTGGGCTTAAGGGCGGTTTTGCAACTTTACGACAAGATATTGACCAACTTCTTCTCGTGTTGGAACAAGGAGTACTTGAACAAGAAATATTAAACCATGAATCGGATGAAAAGGGTTTCAAAGATGAACCAGATCTAAACCACAATGGAACTAATAACACAACTCGTGGTGTCTATTGTAGTAGGAAAAGCCAAATTTCAATGAGTGAAGTTGAGAGGACTCTTCTTCAGGCTGAGGCGAGGCGATTGGCGTCTGGATGTCAGCGAGCCACACGTGTTGGCTGGGCCCCCGATGAAGCACTGCGTTCCCTGTCCAATAGTTTTAGTGCACTGGTCCAGTTGTCTGCAGCCTGTTTGCGAACAAAACCATGTAGCCGCTGTGATGTGTGCCAGAGCGTGAGTGCAATGTATAAAGACGCTGCAGAGGACATCCAAGAGCCTATGGATAAGCTAAAAGAGATACTCGGACTGTATCGGGAGTTTGTGGGGGCAGTTGAAAGTGCGGGGACAGGGACAGGACTGAAAAATCAGGGTGAGACAGATGGTGTCCGCTTATTGGCCAAAAGATGTACTGTACTTATCTCATCTGTGTTTGCTTTGACACAACTATTCCGCACACAAACTTTAGAGACTTCAGACCCTTCCAGTCAAACGTCTAATCACGCAGCTAGTCACACGCCTGGTCCAGTACCTCTCAAATTTTGACTTTACCCCGTCCCATTCATAACTCTCTGATTTTGGGCATAAACAAGAGCCAGACACAGACAAACCCCTCTGTATTCTTGCATAGTCCCAAGTTGCCAACTACAGTTCAGCATAATATATAAACTTTGAATTCAACAGCCACAAAACTACCGCAAAATGAGGAAATCCTATTCACTTGGCCTCTTCCTGGACGCATATGGACTATGCATCTGTACATATGGATTTTATAATCTTATTTTATGATATAGTACATGTATGTAAGAATGAATTAACTGTGTATGTATTTATGTATTTATTTTTTACAATGTTTGCACCATGATCTGTGGTGTTTCTGGTGAAAAAATAACACTATGGATGTCACTGGAGAATCTTTTTTTTCTTCTTCTTAACAACAGTATTATATGTTACTTTTGCTGCTTATAAAATTCTCACTCCACAAGGTGTAATCTGTAAATTGTCGTTTTTTGAAGTATAATTTCACCGACAAGTTTTACAAACAATCTTGGTCCTATTTGCAAAAAAGCAGTACTTGATTTCTTTTGTATGTGACTGCACCTTTATATAGATTTAGTTGTTTACAGTTCTCATTTTAATGGGCTACATAACAGAGCAGGGAGAGCACTTTTGACTGTTACAGATTGCACCTTTTTGGCACTGTCCTTTTGTGAAGTGTTTTTACCCATAATTCCCTTGTCCCCATAGTTCCATTATCCAAATGTATGCAGTATTATAATGTTACTCTAGTTTTTTCCATAAGATATTTATTTCCTAGTGCGTGAGTTGGGTCCAAGAGGTAAAAAGGGGATTAATTGAGCGTAGTTTAAGGTTTTGTCTTGACACCAGTGTGACTGTTATACTTCAGATGTAGCAATGATCCAAAGTCTTAAACACTGAGCCACTAATGTTGCCACAATGGTCTCTTCTCTGGACTCCACCATGACAATAACATTGACTGACTGCTGTAGATATACACATGAATATCCATTTGTTTTTCTGTCTTTAGTTTATGGCTATGCAAATCAAACCCACCCCTCCACGTATTGTACTCTTGTTTTACTGTGCAAACGTTTAAAACAACAGTAGCTGCATTATGTTTAAATAAATATAATGGGTGCTTTCTTTGTTTGGAATGTTTAACTTTGATCTAATTTGAAAAAAAAAAATGCATAAAAGAAATAAATGCAACATTCTGCATTGTTGCATGGCATTAGCGTAAAATATACCGTCAATGTGAAAACCCTATCTGTAATGATGTTTGGGATTATTACATTGTTTGCTAATGTATATTATTCACTAATTAGCAGCAGATCGTATCACATATTGCTTGCTCATCAGACAGACTGGAGGAGTTATTGAAATGCCTACAAGAAGAAAAGATATGCGCTTACATAATGATTTTAGAGGGAGTAGTTTGTTAAAAAGACAGCTAATGGGGAGATAAGCAACCAGCAAAACTGTCTTAATGTTCTAACAAAATGACACAAGAAAAGATTTTACTGAAGTAATGATGTTAGGGGAAAAGATGCCTTGTCATTGCCATAACAGGAAGCTGACTCCATTGTAACACTTTTGAACTCTCAGGAGTGTCTTCTGTTTGTGTCAGGCCACTGAACTATGGAGAAGGCCTGGGTCATGTTTTAATCTGTGTACATGTGTGAGCATTGGTCAAACCATAACAAATGCATTTCATGATGAAAGGGACATTGTTTGTTACATGTGGTCACTTTCCCTTACCCACTTACAATAAACTAAATATAACAAGAAATCAATTGTTCTAGTGTATTTTGAATGGACTGCAAACCAGAAAACATACATGTTTTACCCTATCAGTGGTGTGGTGGTGTATGGACACTTACACCAACTAGAAATAGTAGTAGGTATACTATGTTGTTAATTAGATCTTTGTGTATTAATGCTTTTATTTTGGATTTAGCCATTTACTATTTTACCCCATTAATACTCTCAATCACTTTTTAGCATATAGATGTTGTTAGACATTATCCTAACTAGAAAATCAGCAAATGTTGTGTTTTCCCCCAAAGAGTAGGCTATGGAAAAGCAGGACTTTTTGACAAAAAATAAGACCACTGCATGCTGTCTGCGGCTAATAATGAAGTATTTTATTTATCGCCTAGGTGGAAGTAAGAGCCAAAAGCAGCATTCTCATTGGCCTTGCTTAGGTGGTCCACTCCACATGCCTAAAATGAATGTACATGGATATTAACGAAATGCTAATAGGTTTGTGAGCGCTAACTAGATAGATTTAAAAATGTACTTCCTCCTTTTGCGGTGAAAATCTGTTAGCTCAGCTTTAATAAGTGCTCTATAAACGCTACTCCAACCTGAATAACCACTAACGGACATAACACTCAATTGAGGTGCATTTACACTTGCAAAATCACCAGATCAAAGTTGAGAGTAAACGCTGAAGTAAAACTCGACGAGACCAGCATTAAACCAAGTTTACATTAGGACTCTACTGGGCACGAACCAGTGTGAACACACCCTTAGCCATTAATATTTGGTCCCTAAACTAGAGTGTGACCGATGCATGTTAACAACACTGGGATTAGATCTTCTCAGGGTTAGACATGATTTAACAAATAACCTTATTTATTTGGAAAGGTGGAAAAGGCATAAAATATGTTTTGCGACCTACCAGGTTATTTTAATATGTGATAACAATATTTGATATTGGATGCTGATCAAATATGCATGGACATAAAGCTTAAAGATGTTGTTATGCTGCAGTCACAGCACTGATCTAGTCCTCATGTGGGGCTGCCCTTAATCTGATCATTATCTGCGACTTCTTCACAGTAATCTGCAAAGTCACATCCACAGATCAAAACATGTTGACTCTAAATGTTACCATTGCTGTTGTAAATACAGGGCAGATGTTACAAGGTTTGGATAAAATCAACAATCATCATTGTTTACTCTCACCATTGTGTTACTACAACACGATAATGTTGCATCTTGTAAAATAATAAAAGAAGAAATACTTGATAATCAGGAATTGGTTAAACAATACTTTTTATGTAACCCAGAAAGAGTTGGAGGTAATGTGAACTGTTTAAAATCCCATCGCATGTTATGTTATTTCCAACAAACAGCCACAGACTTCATTCCCAATACTACGTTTAGTGTAATACTGGCTTGTGCTTCAGAGAAATTACAAAGATCATTTAATGCCATCAAGAATGTAGCAGTTTCACAAATAACAAACCAATGTATATAAAATGTAATACTTTGGAAAGCTCAAAAACAGGAAATTGTTCAAAAAGAAAAAGCAGGCCAAGTGAACCACATAATTGACAGCTTGAGTTTTAACGCCACTGGACATTATCTCTCTCTTTCTGTCTGTCTGCTCCCACAGTGAGTGGAGATTGGACTGAGCAGCAGCATTTCCCTTTGTGAGCAGCCACGACTGCTACAAGAGCCCTGCACCTACTCAAGCTTGAAATCTGAGCCCATTATGTCAACAGATGTTACAGGCAGGAAGGAGAGCAAGCGTGAGGAAAGTTGTAATATCATCAGCTCAATATGATTCATGTGTGATATGATGATACAAAGGGCATGCTAGTTGTTTTTAATTTTTATGAAAGCAGACACAGTTAAAGTAAAGTAAAGTATTGTTTTTACTAGAATTTACATCAATGTGCACTTGAAAGATTTTGAATAGGAAACACCAAAAACCAATTTAGAAAAGTAGTGAAAAACATTGTTGCTTTGCTTTAACAAATTGCTTGCAAATGTAATGATAAGCTAGCAGCATAAAGCAGGAAATTAATTGTTCAACATTGAGTTGTTCGCCTTTCATCAAGAGCCAAATCCACAAATGTAAGACAACAAAATCAGCAATTTGGGCACATACTTGAGACAATGTTTTCTACAAAAACATTTAACTATTCAACAGGCCTCAACTTAGACTTTGAAAAAGGTGCTGCCCCAAATACTGGACACGGAGGAAAAGGAGCGTGTCACTTGGACCCTGGCACATACTTTATATAGGCTAATTTTTATATATTATGACAATGGTAAAAAGTCACAATGGCAGATAACATCACACCAACAGTTGGCCCCCATCACAAGTGCAACTTCACTACTGTCTTTGCAATATTTTCAATCATTGCATTAGCGTGACTTTTTGCACAATAAACTGTCATAGACTTATCCCTTTAAATAATGACACTCTCTCTCTCTTTCTTTCTCTCTCTCTCTCTCTGCAGCCTTTTCCTTGGCTAACATACTGGTAGATGTGCATCTAAAAGAGCTTTAACAGGAGCTCATAGGTAGCATTTATGATCCCCCATGATAACAATGAGCGGTGGTAGTTTAAGTGGGCGCCCCTGAAGAGCATTGTTAAGCTGCTGCCCCTCTCTCTCCACACTGTCAGGAACACCTTGCTGCAGGACTGAAATTCTCCACCAACCTGAGCCTGAGCCCGGGACTTAACTACATTTAGAGGATAAAACATAATGCCCAGACCTGCTCCCAATAATCCTCCACAAACAAAATCATTGACGAGGTGACCCACTCGATTAGTAGCTTCAGGAAGCTGCTCCTTTATGGGGCCACGAAAGCCAAAGAAAAGCACATTGCTTGGACCATTGCGAAGGAGGATTGGCACCAGTCCACGGTAGCACTCTCTGATGCCATACTCCGACAGAAGTGTCCTAAAAGTGTGGGCCGTGTTGTTGAAGCGCCCATGGTGCCGGTGGTCTTGTAAGAGTGTCTGTACACGCTCAAAAGGTGTCAGAATGGCTTCAGTAGTTCCAGCTAAAGCAGCAGCAAAGCTTCTTGTGACAATCTCAGGCACTCCACTTCCACTAGCCAAGTCCAGCAGAACTCTGGAGAAGTCCTGGTACAGGCCAAACATGATGGCTACTGTAGTGCTCTTCTGGAGCAGCGGGGGCAGTAGACCGCGATACAGATTCCTCAGACCATCCCTCTGCAGCTGCTGCACAGCCTCAGTAGCAATCACACCATGCAACTGCTGTCGAAACAGCACCTTCTGGATTGGAAAAGTTACCAATATGTTGGTAAATGCAGCCAGCGAACCACACACATAGTGCTTTCCTTGAGGCCCCAGTCTGGCAGTGAGCATCCCCTCATGCAGCAGCCCACTGCTGCCTTTCGTCAGAGGGGCCTGAGACTGAGGAGTCCGGGCTGACTCAGAGTCCATAGTGCTTACAGCCATGAATGGCTCAGTGCAGCTCAGTGTACTTTGTCAACCCCATTATGCACCTGAAAAAAGAAGAAAAAAAAAGCACTTACATCAATTACAGGGGAAAAAAAAGATTAGCATTAAACTAATGCGTTCTGAAAAAGGCTGTAATGCTACACTCAATCTTGGGCCACCTGCTTTAACCAGTCTTTCACTGATAAAAAGGTCTTACGCAATTAAACTGATAAGCACCAGCTTCAACACTACTAAGGGGCATTAGGGTACAATAATGTACATAACATATAAACTACCAAAGCAAGTTCCTAGTTTGTGAATTTTGTTCACTGACAATGAGAACCTTTCTGACTCTGATTTTAAAAATTGCATGCAATCCCATTTACTACATTGAGTGAAGTGTAAAGTTGGTATTTCATTAAGACAGTGTTTAAAGAAACTGGTGCTATATTTAGCAAATAATCTAAGTTTGGACTGGAGGGTCCATTTCTGAGTGGTGATTGAACCCTGGTCACTGGAGGTCGCAACACACAAAATGTAAAAGCGATGACATCAAATAACAGAGATAGGACTAAAGAGACCTCTTTATCCTCGCTACCATCTTTGCATCTCATCAAAACACTTAACGTTATATTTGAAGATTGTCTAAACAAGATTTTTTTTTGTTAACAACAGCAACGTTACACTGAACAAGACATTAGTCAAATGCATTTTTTACTTGTCAGTTTGATGTTTAACGTATAATTAGTAGAATAGTAGATGTTAAATTGAATGTACATAGACCTAAAGTACTAAAATCCTGAATCTTTCAGGAGTCACTTTAGTGAGTGAACGAAATATGCAATGTCATAAACAAGTGGCCCATGTGGTTGTTTACTGAATGTTAATGAATACTGTACTGTTCTAGCATTAATGGTTGTTAAATTGACCACGTTTTGTTCTATTTTATTATTTAGCAACCATACAGTAATAATTTGCGTGCACGTTGCTCATTGATCTTCAATTTCGAGACGGAATCGGTGCAAGGCTTGAATTTGACAGGGAAACAGTTAGCATGCTAAGCAGCTAACAGGCGAATGGTGATTGGAGACTGGGGCACACAAAATGGCAAAAGAAGGACTCGTGCACATTATAGTTTACGTGTATTGTGTGCTGTCAGATCGGTACTTGCCTGTCCCGGACCCGTTGCTGTCCTCTGCCAGTTTGCAGGTTATGGGCCACTACAGTAGGTCGTGTCCACAATCTGCAGCAACAGCAGGTGACCCCATCACCGCCTCTGCGCATGCGCATTGCTGAGGAGGGGCAAGGGGAGCGTCTCAAAAACATAACTGTGTCATATTTATGCCCCTAGAAAGCCCAATATCAAAGACTGGACTGATAACAAATAAAACAGAGCAATTTACGACGAGAACTCGCTTCCACATCTGAAATCCGTGGAGTTTTTTGCTCAGACAATAAAAGAACGTAAACGTCAATCAAGCGACAGGTCTTGACGTCATCAACACGCGTTCAGAGAGTCGGTAAATAACATAGAACTATACGAGCAGGCTAATGCAACTGCTCTACAGTTTGCGAGTTTTTAATTATGCTTGTACACTGGACACGTGATTTGTTGGGTTGTGTTTAATTGAAACAGTTTAGATTTTGCATGTAAATCTGTCTTTTACCAGGCGCTAAAGCTAGCGCCGGAGGCAGAAACTGCTAAATTAATTGTGGCTTGTGAATAGCGGCTAAAGGCAAACATTTGCACCGAAAGAAAGGAAGATCTGTGAGGTATTACTTTTCACTTGCAATCTAACATAATTGGTCATGTCCGCGCAAAAGGACTGTGAGTTTCTGGTGAAAAGAGCTCGTGAGTTGGTCTCAGATGATCCTTGTGCGGCCAAAGCCTGGCTCATCACAGCTAGGACCCTGTATCCGGCAGACTTCAACATACAGGTGACCCTAACCTCGTCCTCTGTGCCACAACACTGAGATGGTCATATTAAGTCAATGTTGTTGACTTTATGAGACTGGTTTATTGTAATAAGCTCCTTTTTTTTCTCTTTTTAGTATGAAATGTATACAATTGAACGAAACGCAGAGAAGACAGCTTCTGCTGGAAGGTTATTGTATGATATGTAAGTTATTCCTTCACATACATTTAGGATAAACATGTTTAAGCTACGTGAAACATCAAATAATTTGCATTATAATGTTCTGTTTAATATTAAATTTGTATTATATTTCAAGGTTTATAAACTTCCCTGAGCAGCCTATAGTATGGCGAGAGATCAGTGTCATCACAGCAGCTCTACGAAGTGACTCTCAGGACAAGCACACACTATTCCTTCGAGGTGAGATAAATCTATTTGTGTGATAAGTGTTTGTCCTTGCAATTTTCATTGTATCTAATATAATTGATTTTTAGGGCTTTTTGAGACACTTCCTGCTCGTGTTCAATGTGAAATGCTCTTAAAAGCCACAGAGCAGTGTTTTAACACTTTAGAGAAAGCAGAAATGCTTCTGCTTCTCCTAAAACGATTCCCTGAGTCTGTCGTCCAACATGGGGTCTGTAATGATTACAAACAGGGAACTGTGCGTTAGTCAAAGACGTTTAATTACATAATTTTGTGCTATCAGGTCAATCTCGGGGAAACTTTGTTGGAAGCGGAGGTATCAGAAAATGTGGAAACTCCTGTTAATTGCTTCAGAAAACTGTTTGGTAAAGAAAATACAGAATTTAATTTCTTACTGTCTTAATGTAATTGTATACATTTTATAATCTTATTCTATGATCATATTACTAGACATAGTAATTTTTACATAAATGTTTTGCTTTTTGATTTTAGTTTGTGATGTCCTTCCCTTGGTTATCAACAACATGGACATGCGTTTGCCGACAAGCCTAATGCAAAAGTATATGTTGAAAGCTGCAGAGTTTTATATTGGTTATGTTACGCGGGGACCTTCACCTGATGCTCCGATACAAGGTAAAATACTTCATAAGTTGTCATGGCATATATAAATCCTAAAACATCCTTTTTCCCACAGGCACTCAGGATGCATCTCTAAAATCCCCTTCTGTGTCTCGTGGATCACAACGTTATGTGATTGACGGCCTTTCAGAAAAGTCCTCTGTTGTCTCTGAACCATGGGAGAGGCTTTTGGATATTCTTTCTGTTGTGGGTGCACGTTGTGAGTGGCAGGGAGACAAAGGACAGAGGTACTTCCAATCTCCTTTTTTAAAATAAAGGGTCAGCGTTATGGTAAAAAGAAAGAAAGAAACAGATTTTAAAAATGGGTCGCAATTTGAATCTTTTCACCACATCACAATTTTTGTTCATGTACTTGAGTATAATTCTAATCATGTAATTGTAACTGGTTACACTTAAAATCATGTGCTCAGGAGTTATTGAGTACAGCATGTCGCAATCCATGGCTGTGTCTCCGCTGTATCTGTTCCTTTCTACACATACAGACACACATTTGTATTTTATTTTAACATTTAAACAAAAACCTATTCAACAGTTTCCATGACCTCGTCTCACACAACACACATTTAAAACAAATGTTAATTAAATTACACAGAGAAAAGATGCACAACCATAACAATTCCAGTTCTGCTATCATATTCGCAACCAAGATACTTAAAAATGTAAAACTGATTTTAAGTTAATTACACGGCTGTAGTGTTGGACGGGTTAATTAAATTTTAGATAAATTACAGATCTAAAATGCTTCTAAAATTGCATATACATGTAACTAACATCAGATGGTACTTTGAGTAGTATTTTTTATGCATGCTTTGTACTTTTGTACTTTTTTTGTACTTAATAATTTTTTAGTACTTCTACACATTTCTAGTACTCGTTACACCATTGCTTATCACCCACCACTTTAACATTTGCAGTTAAGTTTGTTTTGTACCTTTATGTACCAGAAGTTACATGGACATGCTGCACAGAGTCAAGGAGTTGTGTCGGTATTTGCCTGGTTTGGAAGGAGAGACTCGTTCACGGTGTTGCAGTCAGGTGGTCATTTGTGCCGCACTGGTCCTTTTCCGTAGTGCTTTCCTCTATGTTTCTGCTGTACAACCAGCACTGTTCCAAGGTCTGTTTCTATTCGGTCATTTTTTATTCATGTCCTTTGTTTATTTAACGCTATTGAACTAAACTAACCCTAACCCTAAACCCAGGTGTTAATGGGATGAGTTCTGGCCCATGGATTCTTGTGGAGGACTTGAGCTCTGTGTATACTGATATAGAAGTGGAGAGAGGAGCGTTGAAACATGTACACAAGAAACGGAAACTTGCAGATGGGAGAGAGAAGACAATGGTAACAATAACAATTAGTATGCAAACCCTAAGCTCAGGCATACACAGGCATACAGCCCTGAGATTTACGTCTGTTTGACATAAATTTAATTGTAGAGCTCAGATGATGAAGAAGTCCTGGGAAAGGGCCGTGGGCGACATATTGTAATTAATAAGACAGAGATGCCTGGTTGGTCAGAGACACTTGAGAGCTTCCGGACAGCAAGAGAGAGCTGGGACCTCCTTCATTCACATGAAGGCTTAGAGACCGGTACATTTCTACATATAGTCAATGCTTACTATAAGTATTTCTGTTCATACACTCTTTAAATTAGGTGTATTTCATCCGCAAAAAGTGGGATTTTGTTTTGTTTTTTTCTACATAGAATTTAAAAAGATTTGTGCTGCATGGAAAACGGAGAGCTGGATGTGGTTCAGAATATTCCTCACTGACATGATAATATATCAGGTAAAACTATGTTTAGCCGTTTTCTGAGTTATCTGCAATAAATATGAAGGAAAACAATTTATTTTTGTTATGTTTGACCTGTAGGGCCAGTACCGCAAGGCTCTCTCCAGCCTGCACCAGATGGCAGCAGCGCAGCAGCCTCAGCCGGGGCAGCAAAGTCCTTCGGGACAGGCCAGTTTAGAGCACCACAGGGCTTTGATTCAACAGGCCTCCTGTCACTATGCTCTGGGAGAGTACAGGGTATGTACGTAGACGGCACAACTGTTTTACCGTCTCTATAAGTGTTAAAGCATATAACTGTATTATTCAGATGGCCTGTGACAAGTTACTAGATGTGGTTAGTGGGCTGGTACCACCGAATTATGAACAAACTAAAGGTTCAGACGATCCTTGCCGTCTGAAACCCAAATCACGGAAAGGTACATTTTGCAAATTTATAAATTATTCTAACCATAAAATTTTAAAGGCAACAATTTTAACTTTTTTTTTTTTTTTACCATTTAGGTAATGACCTCAGATTACTACCATGCACCAGCAAAGCCATCCTACCTTTTTGCCTGCAGCTGATGTTGGCATGTTTCAAGGTAATAAAATATATGAATATATGAGTTATTGAGTTTTTTAGACTCCACCTGTGTTCCTCCTTTTGATGTTAACATTGGTATTCTAGCTCCGGGCCTTTGCAGAGAACCACGATGACCTGTCTCTTGGTCATGTGATTGTACTTCTCCAGTATGACTGGCCACAAGGGGAAAGTCTTTTCCTTAAAGCAGTGGATAAGATCTGCCAGCAAGGCAGTTTCCAATATGAAAATTTCTTCAATTACGTTACCAGTATCCTTACCAATCTGAATGCATCTATTTTCATCAAAACGTTTTAAATGCTTTCTTAAAATACCTTAACCTATACTTTCTGTCAGACATTGACATGTTAGAGGAGTTTGCTTACCTGCGCACTCCTGAAGGAGGAAGGATCCAGCTGGAGCTGCTGCCCAATCAGGGCATGTTGATCAAGTAAGTTTATGCACAGGTAACACTTGTATTTTTGGCATTGTTCAGTTGACTTTGCACACTCCCGTTCAGTTGGTGTGATTTTATATATTCCGTGATATAGGTTAACAATCAAGGCCTGTGGGGAAAACATACTATGAACTGAAATGTTTTTGGAGGGGGCGTTAAAATTAGTTTGATGTAAAACAAGATCCAGTCTTGTGAAAGTAGAGACAGTTGACTGCTCCCTCACTGAGTTGTTGAATGTTGCTGTCCCTCAGGAACCCTAGTCCCGCCCTGGGGGTGGAGCTAAATACCCTTCTGCTCCAAGGGGTACAGACGATGGACAGGTACCCCAGGCCCCTCCTCCCACAGTCCCCTCCCGCACCAGTCACCTCTCCTCCATCCCCAACGCAAGGCTTGTCATTCCCCAGTTTGATTTGAAACATCAAGAGTTAGCCATTCTATGATTTCCTGTTGAGTTTGTTTATTTTAGCATCTGCCCGTCTTTTTGTGGTCATCATCACCTTTGTTGTTCAAGGTTTCGTGAATCATTTTTGCCACTTATTTTTGTACATTTTTTTCATGTAATTTCTGTGCAACTCTTGTGACTGGCTGTTTTTCATTCAGTTTAGTGTGTCACAGTACGGCATTGTAAAAGAGATCCTCGACATAATGTTGTCTCTTAAAAATGTTAACCCTTTAAAAACACTATGTCTCACTCTTTTATGTGTTTGTGTGCATTCTTGCAGACATCACACAGTAACTCGAGGAATCACTAAAGGCGTGAAAGAAGATTTCCGTTTGGCCATGGAGCGCCAAGTGTCTCGCTGTGGAGAGAACCTGCTCAATGTCCTGCACCGATTCTGCATCAACGAGAAAATTATCATCATCCAGTCTCTTCCTTGACAAATGGGAAAAATCCTCCCAAGTTTTACATTCAACATCAATGACATGTTTCTAGATGCACTTGACATTCTCTTACCTTCAAGATAACTGTTAATTATATTTGCCATCCACTGTTATTCCACTTCATCTGTAACATTTGTGATACTCAACTCTGTATTTGTCATAAAAAACTGCAATTTTGTCTTTTGAAAGTAAACTTTATAATTTTTGTATCAAAGTGTATTCAGTTATTCATTGTATAGACACAGTTATTGTACATGTCACTGTCCAGTACATAATTTATTCACACAATCACAAGTACAGTTTGGAGTATAGAGTGCTTTATATACAGTTCTTAGATTATTCTTTATACATTTTTGATTTGAAGTCACTCCTCCAGTTCTGTGACAGGTGTACTGGGTATGTTCGACTGAAGTGCTGCCCGAAGATTTGCCCAAAACAGCCTCTGCTTTGCCTTCTCCTGTGGCCACTCTAAGTAGGTGTGTCTTCTCATCATGGACTTCAGTTGATGGTATTTGGATGGGATCAGATATTCCGGCAAGGGCTCCAGCAAAACCAACACGACACTGTCCGGACCTCGTGCAAGTCTCTGGTGTGTGGCAAAGTACAGCTCATAATGACACCACTCACTCTTCACAAAATGGGCGGAAAGAACAAAAACTGATCTCCTGCTTTTTTGCACACAACTCATGATGTTCTCAATGATTGTCCTCCCTGGCATGAAATGTTTCTCGTGATGGCAAATTCGTAACTCCGCCAGATTAGGAAGCATTGAGTTGTGCACCCAGTCTGCGTTATGTTGGCTGAAAGAGGTGAAAGCATGAAATTCAACTCCTTGCAAGTCCTCGGCAAGGATATTGTGTCTTCTTGCTCTGTGCTTTGCTCTTGCCCACTGCCATACCATCCCCAAATACCAGGGCACATCAAAATGACGGCACGCAACCACTATGGAAATAATTGTGAAGATAGCTGGGCATAATATGGTGGCAGCGAGCAGGCCAGAGTTGCAAAAAATTTCAGGTATTGACGCATCTTTCAATGTGGTGTTTCTCATTTCTTCGGGATACAGACAGTAATAGCCTGATGGCCAGTTTATGACGTTAATCTTTGTTGAATGTCTTGCAGATCTGATGCCAAGGTTTCGGAATTTGCGCAAAGAACAAGTGCAAGTGAAAGGGTTATGACTGATGTCTAGGATTTTTAACAAAGGACAGCTTTCCAGTTTGTTTACAGATGGTGCATGGAGTGAATTTGACTTGAGCAAAAGTACATTCAGCACTGGGAATCCACTGCACACTGGCAAGTCACGCAGCCTGTTGCTGTTGAGGTTTATAGATGAAAGATGTCGAAATTTCAAAGCAGTTGAGGGCACCACAGAAACCTGATTATTTGCAAGATCTAGAATCTTTATGTCTATTGGTACACAGTTGAATACATTGCCTGTCAGACTGTTGGAAGATAGGATCATAGTTGTGATATTTGGAGGCCAGAGACACGCCTCAAGTCCATCATAGACCAAAGAGTTCTGGCTTACATCTAGTTTCTCCAGTGAAATCATATATTGCATGCGTTTGCTAATTGTCTGGAAATTCTTTAAATTGTTGTCAACTAAAGTCAACATTTTTACATTTCCTAAATTCTTGCATTCAATGATTTTTTGATGGTCAACTCTGTAAAATATAGTGTCTGACAGAGCACAGTAGGAAAAGTTGAGATACTGGATTGGACTTGGTGACTTTGGGCATGTCATATGTACTATCGAAGTCTCCACAATTTCCAGTTTTGGGACGGGAATGTTCATTATAAAGTTGTAAACTGCATCTTGTGAGAAAAATACAGACTTCACCTCTGCTCTTCTACCCGTGAAGGATCTCACTTTGGATGTTTTTTTCACTGGTGTGTCTGAATATGGCAAGTTTGTGAATGCAGTATCAGTAAATGTGAAATGTAAAGTTGATGTTTGATCCAACGCAGCATTCACATAGTTGGTGAAATCGTTCCACTTAATGACTATGTATGAAAGAGACAAAAAAGCTGTGCGGATGTGTTTTTTTGCACCTAATATATCAGTTAATATTTTGTAGCCTTGTGTCATGTTGGTCAACTCCACATTGTCAAAAAGAGAAAGGGCATCTGATACCAAATCATGATGAATTAGTTGAGTTTTGAGGAAGGATATCTGAAGCTTTTTAGCTTGAACATTTTCTAAGCTTTCGCTTTCATAGTCAAATTCTCGTCCAACATACAGAGACATTGTCCCTAATTTAATTTCAGAAATGTGCTCAAAGTCACCTCTACATATTTTCTTGGCTTCAATCGACAGTTTCTCCAAATTCTTCAGCATACTAAATTCCTTTCCAAGAGTCATATTGGTAAACTGGTTTTGATCCAAATGTAGCACCAGGAGATTTTCAGTATACAGTAGATACTTTTGATCTTGTAGGTTTGTCAGTTTGTTGTGAGAAAGGTCCAGTTTCTGAAGCAACAATGTGTACACGAACGCCTTTGGGTGAATAGTTTCCAAGTCATTCCATGACATGTTCAGGAACCTAAGCTGGGTAGTATTCATGAAATCTCCTTCATGTAGTTCTCTGATGTGGTTGCAGGAAAGGTCTAAGTGCTCAACTATTTGCGGCAGGTATCTCGGGACAGAGGAGAGGTTTTTGTTTGAAAGATCCACAAATCGGTCTGAACTTGAAGCACCTTGCTGAAGTTTTACCAATATGGCAACCACCCAGAAGACTGCAGTGATGTACCACATGTTTCTCCCTCTAAAAGTAAGTGAAAGTAAAAGTCTAGTTAGAATCCATAAGACGTGTTGGGTCCAAAAGTGGGTTGTAGGGTTTAATATACAGTATTTTTAAATGTACGTATTATAGACACACATTTACACTACATACTGTACATAAGCGAATGGCCTTCTGAACCAAAAACCTACAATGCTGACGGTCCAGAACATGTAATAAATACTGTACCAAATGTTTAGCATTAACAAACTTAAGATACACATTGAAATTCAAACACACAAACTGAAATTTAGAATTTTAGAAATTTAGAATAGAAACTTACTCTGAGAATGTATTTGATTGTAGTTTTGTAGTCTTACAACAGCCAAAATGACTTGTTTGAAATGCTGATATGAGATCAGGTCTGCAGCTAAACACAGTCTGTTGGTATAATTAATCAGGACACTTTGGGTAGAGACCTCTCCCACAGAGCATATCCTCTTTTCACTTCCCTTTAGTAACTGAAAATGCATGGTCTAAAAACCACCGAACACAACAGATATTATGTATTCATAGGGAATTAGTCATGAAGTTAAAATTTGTTTCATATTTTCATAACAATATTCACAGATTTAAATGAGTGTGTTAAAGGGCTTGCCTGCCTACTCTACCAGGTGTAATTTCCTGACATTTGTTCCCTCTGGTTGATAAATGAGAATCCTAATGCAGTTTACCTTGTTGCCTTGGAGCAGACTTTGCTCTTGGCCACTACAATACCGCTTCCCCTTCTTAAACTACAGAGGGTGGCAAGGGAAATGTTCTTTTAGTGCAATGAGACATCCTGCTTTGGGGAAAAACAAGTATGATTGGTGTGACACGGGATGTACCAAGCACAACAAGCGTGGGCTCTTACAGGCGATGATTTCAGTTGCCGTGTTGTGCTGTTACAAAAAAATTGAGCCTAATCCAATAAGGACCAGGGAACTGGTGTCACTGTGCCCCTTGGAGAGGTGTTATTATATTTCAAGGATGTATCAGCCAAATATAATGAAATCAACTTGAATCACTTCATTAAATTGTTATTGCCATATGAAAAAATACAGATATATATATTCAAACACAAATGATTCTTACAAATTAACAACAAATGTTATGATACTCTGTGAAAAGGTACAATGTGGAAAAAAAACATTGGAAAATATTATGTTGATATTTGGTCCCTAAAGCAATTTGCAAACTATATTGACAAATGAAAGCATGGATAACAGTGTATATGTCTGTTATGGATAAAACTGTGATTTCAATTACAACACTGATGTAATTGAAAATATAATGAATTAATTTCTGTTCCGAATGATGGTGATGTTGTGTGCTCGTTCGGACACTCAAAACCCGGAGCAAAGCCACATTTGTCATAATATATTACTTATTAAACATATTGAACTATATTTTCTTTACAGGTTAATTTTGAGCGTGTAAGTAATTGTTTGAATAATAAAAATAATTTCAATTTTGACCCAGTTATCTTTTCTTTCTTTTTTTGGTCACAATCGAGCAGTCGGTGAGAAATGTTCACCCACCTTGTGTTCAGTGATGTGTATTTTATAACTGACACATGTTTTAGAACGTAGAATATTCCAAATCACTGCACAGAAATACTTACTCTGGATGTTTAATTTTCTTTATAGCTGTGGCGGCAACATCGTCAGCCAAGATCAGAGTTCAAGGTAATAATTGACTCCTGAACCTCCTTTTGAGGTAATCAGCATGTTTATGAACCTGTAAATCTGTTGTCTTAAAAGTTTCAGCCGCATTTAAATTGTTCGGCTACATTTGCAATATTGTTAACATCTGCAAAACACGCTACCGGATTATATTGTGATATTATATGCGTTCACTGTTTACAAGTGGACAGAAAGGGAGCATATCTGGTAAGGAGGGGCCAGAGTACAGCAAGGAGAGATAGTGACGTTTCAAGAGGTCGTCAGATGGACACAATAACACCTCAGGCTTTACACGTCCCTTGTCCTTCTGTTGTGGGCTTCTTTTCCATTATGGATCTCTCACGTTTAGCTATCGGATTCACAATTTCGTCTTATGACACCATCTGTCCCTCTCCAGAAGATTTTTGACAAAGTGATCCATTATGCTGAGCCATCCTTTTAACCCCACGCACCGATGGTTTTTCCTGCTGTTACTGGTGTCTGGATGGAGCCGGACGACTTGTGCTCTTGGGGAGGGCAGGAAAATTTGGCAGCAGCAAAAACCGGATCCAGTCTCACAAGACCAACTTTTTCTTCACAACACTTTTCCCACAGATTTCCTTTGGGCATCAGGGACATCTGCTTTTCAGACAGAAGGAGCCTGGGAGCGAGATGGGAAAGGCATCTCCATTTGGGACAATTTCACTCATTCCAGAGTTGGTGACACTGCGGACATTGCAAGTGACAGCTATCTGCAATGGGAAGAAGATATAAAGGCCCTAACATTTCTAGGTGCAAAGGCATATACATTTTCACTTTCCTGGCCGAGACTTTTTCCAAACGGGGACGCCCAAAGTAAACCCAACGTGGCAGGAGTAAAATACTACATCCGCCTTATTGACAAACTATTGGAAAACAAGATTGAGCCCATTGTAACTCTGTATCATTGGGACCTGCCTCAAGTATTGCAGGAGCAGTACGGTGGATGGAGAAATGAAACTCTAATTGAACTATTTGAGGAATACGCTTCGTACTGCTTTCAAACATTTGGAAATAATGTCAAATATTGGCTAACGATGCATAACCCATATTTAGTGGCTGTGCAAGGATATGGCACAGGTATCCACGCACCTGGAGAGACAGGAGGGGACGTAAGCTTTCTGAAAGTTGCACACAATATGATCAAGGTGAGCAAAACAAGACCAGAAAACAGGACTTTAAACTTCAAACACAGCCATTCAATACATTTTGCAATCAAACTGTCTTGTCTTTGAGGCCAAGTTTGTAAATCCAATGCTATCTCCTGTTATTGTATTCTAATAGGTTACAATTAAGTTCAATACATGCACTTCTTCCGCATTTATAAACAAAAACGTAAAAAAGGATTATAATTAACACTGTAATTTCAAATATACTTTAAGGCATGAGTTATTTTGAAGAGTTCTGTGATCAGTAAACACGGCACTAAAGGCAAAGAGGTCGAAGTCCACCACATCAACAGAAATGTGCTGGACACAATGTTATATAGCAGGAAGTCATAGAGATATGGTTCATTAGTATAACATCACTAAACCACCAACACAAGATGGTGAATGTGTGACTGACAACAAGCCGATAGCATGAGCAAACAGACACAGGGCTTAATAACTGTGACTTTGAACAGGAACAACTGACTGTAAATCAGGATTTTATTTTTCATTTAAATGATCTACCAATTGTATCTAAGTGTCAGTTTATGTGATTTCTGCTTTTTTTAGGCACACGCCAGAGCTTGGCATAAGTACAACACTTACTTCCGTCCATATCAAATGGGGAAGGTGTCCATTGTTCTGGGTTCCCACTGGGTCGAGCCCCAAAGGGCCACACAGGCAAATGTTGAACTTTGCCAGGAGTCAATGGAGTCAGTTTTGGGCTGGTTTGCCAATCCTATATTTGGAATTGGTGACTATCCATTATCTCTAAAGTTAAAGCATGGCACTGCTCTTCCCAACTTCACTGACGAAGAGAAGCTTTGGGTGAGAAACACGGTAGACTTTTTTGCTTTATCCTTTGGCCCAAACAATCTGCGTTTGGGGAGGACCCTGGCCCAGTACGGACAGACCGTGACTCCGGACCTTAGAAGAGTTCTGAAATGGATCAAACTGCAGTATGAGGACCCTCTTGTGCTGGTGGCTGAAGCAGGCTGGTTCTCTGACACCAGTGAAACAACCGAGAACACTGTGACCTTATATCTGATGAAGAGATTTGTCAACCAAGTCCTACAAGGTGAGGGGAATGGTTCTAATATGTAAATACATTTGGCTGATGTATACGTCTAAATGACAACACAAATTAGCCAATAAAATTTCTACAACATAAGACAAAACAACACATTAGTAAGGTTTCCCAATCTTTATTATTTTCTCTATACACATTAACTTGGCTTTTAAAAAGAAAAAAAGAAAAATATAACATTTCAATTTCATGGTCTTGTGACCGTAGGTTTAGGCTACTATGTTAATTAATCTATGAATGAACAATAACAATGATAAATGTATTGATATTTTTGAAGAGTATCCCAAAACGATATTATGTAAAAGAAAGAAATGTGTTAAATCATGTCTTTAAACATATTTGTTGAGGTTTAATCATCAGACAAATGTGAACTGTTTGAGAAAATTAATCACAAAAGTGCATAAATATGTCTTTTTAAACAGTTTACAACATCACTTTTTGAAGTTTTCAGCCCTTCTCTAGACGTCATACAAGTCTGTGTAAATATAAATAAAAACAAAAATAGCTTGTTGTCAGTATTTACTTGCATCTCTTATTTGTGTTGCAGCCATTAAGTTCGATGGTGTCCAGGTGATTGGCTACACAGCGTGGTCTCTCCTGGATGGATTTGAATGGAATTATGGGTATGCAATCAGACGGGGGCTTTTTTACATCGACTTCTCTCAACCCGGGCGGAAGAGAAGCCCCAAAACATCTGCTCTCTACTACAGGGATATTATTGCTCAAAATGGCTTCCCCCAAGATAAAACCTCTCAAGAGATCAAGGGGCTTTTCCCGTGTGATTTTCAGTGGGGAATTGCTGACCCAACTTTACATGTGAGTAACTATAAAAAGGCTATACATGTGTCACATAAGAAAAACTAATTTTAGACAAAGGTGGGTAGTACTCAGTTACAGTAGATTTCAGACACTTACTTGAGGCATAGTGGACAGTTTAAAAGTTTTGGTTACTTTTCTCACTGTGAGTAAATCTACAGTAACAAAAGTTTTATGATGACAATATTAAATGATTTAAACATTTGTGTTTCTTGCATCTCCTTCAGATATGGCTTGACTTTGCTCATTTTTGTGGTCTGTCCTTAGAAGATACGAGATTTTGTGCATTTGTCGTTCCAATTACATTAACTTAAACTTAGAAATAAGATGTTGGGTCAACACCGTTACGTTCACTTGAGTAGCCGTTTTCCCAAATACTTTTTTACTCAAGTAATTTCTTGGAGCACTACTTTGTACTTCTACTTGAATTATATTATTTTTAAGTTTTTCTTCAGTGCAATTTTTGTAAACTCTACCTACCTCTGACTTTATGTGCTTTACCCCTGTGTTGTTGTAGGTCCACTTCCACCCCTTCTCTCCTCAGTTTACCGACCCACAGTTGTACATGTGGAATGTATCTGGAGACGGGATGCTGTTCCCTGTCCCAGGAGTGAAGCTCCAAACAAGACCCTCAGAGTGCACCGATTATTTGGCGATTCGACGTCATCTTCGTCTGTTTGCCTCAACTGGAGCATCTCACTACAGATTTGCCCTGAACTGGTCTCTGGTTTTACCCCAAGGCGACCTGTCAAATGTGAATAAGGACGCACTAAGGTATGAATAACACATAATCAGTCTTATGGCACCTTTTATTGGGTGAGAATCAGCAGCAAGTGTGTAGAGACAAAATATATCAGGATTTGACTTTGACATAGCAGATATTATGAGGCAGAGCTGCACAATACACTACATGTTGTCTTATTTTATTTTATATGCATATAACAATAACAAAATTGCAACAACAAAAAATCTTACATAGAACAAAATGAAAATATGCTTTGACATTGATTGTTAATGAAGTTAGGTTTTAGTCATTGCTTCCCCTTCCCTGTGCTATTCAATAATTAAACTAATACTGAAACAAGATACTCCTTTGAACAATGAGTATCTTTGCATTAATCCTGGAAAAAAGAACATGGATGGGACAAAATGGGAACGTTACTGACTAGTTTTAATCTTTATCAGAATTAGCTATATGGCAGTATTAAAAACTAGAAACTACAATAATTTTACATTTTGCCTGAAAAAGCAGAATGAAAGGCATTTGCGTTTTTACATTTTTATTTTACAGACTGAGCATGCTATGTCAAAATTTTAAGTGCAAGTATAAGTAATATATTTTATTAGCGAAAAGCTATAGTTTAGAGAATCTTTGCTTGTCCCACAATGGGGAAATTCCAGTGTAACGCACTGTTCCAGGTCGGCAAGAGAATAGACATATGCAATCAAAAATCATGACAAATAGCTATTAAAATGAATAAAGATATAGTGAAAATAAACATTTATCAAATATCACATTCTTTCTTCTTTTTGTGCAGGTGATAACAATATTGTGCTTTTATTAAATTTCACTTAATTTTCTTTAACTCCACTTGCTTTAGGTACTACCGCTGCGTTTTATCTGAACTCACAAAGATGAACTTGACGGCTGCTGTTATCCTGTACTACCCGTCATACAGTGCTCCAAACTGGGGTCTCCCTGCACCTCTGCATGCCTCTGGGGGCTGGCTCAACTACAGCACCGTGGAGGGCTTCCAGGACTATGCTTCACTATGTTACAAAGAGCTGGGCGCATGGGTTCAATACTGGATCACAATTAATGAGCCTAACAGACTTATAGATGTGTACAACAGTGGGAAGGACAAACATCGAGCGGCACATAACCTGCTTCTTGCACACTCAAAAGCCTGGAGATTGTATGAAAATAAATTCTCAAATCAACAGAGAGGATTGGTGTCATTGGCTCTGCATGCCGACTGGGCTGAGCCTGCCAATCCATTTCTACAGTCCAACATTGAAGCTGCCCAACGATTTCTTGCATTTGAACTAGCCCGCTTTCTAGACCCTTTACTCGGGAATAAACATGAGGGAAAACAAGACGGAGGGGACTATCCGAATGAAATAAAGACATTTCTAACACAAACTGGCCTCCAAGAATCCCCCCTTCCGAATTTTACTGAAATGGAGAAGAGGGAACTTAAAGGCGCTCTGGGTTTTATTGCACTGAATCACTTTACAACACGCTTAGTCTCTCCTTATTCGCCAAAGCAGCCCAAACCAGCGCCAGATCATAACTGTAGAACGCTAACTGATCCTACTTGGACCACGTCAAAGCTCGGGCAGGCTGTTGTCCCATGGGGGCTGAGGAGGGTTTTGAACTGGGTGACCAAAAGATACGGAAGAAATTTGCCCATCATCGTCACTGCCAGTGGAATAGATGACCAGGCTGCAGTGGATGATAAACTCAGGCAGTTCTATATAAAGAATTACTTACAGGAGGCTCTTAAAGGTAAGGCACATGTTGACACGTTTTTATGAGTGTAGAGTTCCTACTATAAAATCCAGCTTAAATGAGGGACTGTGGACCATAAATGCACATAAATACAGAAGCAAAGAAAAATGATGTACAACACTATGATAGGTCAGCGGTGGTCATACTATGGCAGGTGGCAATGAGCAGTACTTTTTACCCTCATAACTTCAATAAATGTTAAATATCCAGCCTTCTTTTTGGAAAAAGGTTGAACACCTCTAATCTAGATGTTGACTGATGAAAAGGTTCACATTTTGATCTGACTTAGGGTTTCGGAATCGGAATTTCACTCCTAAATTTGACCAAATTAAATATTGCTATTGTGCCAACATTATTTGACAGTTCTTAACCCTTAAGCCCCATATCCATTTTGTTCATGTAACATTCATTTGGTATTTTGACAGGAATATTGTATATTACAGCTATATAAAATACATTCCATATTTGTGTATTATGTATTTATAATACAGCTATAAATCTGTGACTTGTGCATTTTAGCCGTACGTCTAGTCTTGTCTTTTAGTTTTTGGTCTGGTAAAATATTTTGTCTTTTGCTTCTTTGTCTCCAGCTCACCACGTGGATGGAGTCAACCTTCAGGGCTTTTATGTTTGGAGATTAGAGGATCGGCAGTCTCCACATTTTGGCCTGTTCTCTTCCGTCTCTCACCTGTCTAAAGCCAAAGACTCTGTCTCTGTTTACAAAGACATTATAGCTAAAAGAGGTTTTCCTGAGAGCGCTACAGTTTCGATGTGTCACTTGAATGGGCAGCAGGAAGTCTGTTCAGTTTGTGCGTGGATGCACCAAAATAAGGTGATCTTTGCCTTTGGAGTATTTGTCCTAATCATAATAGTTATGTTGGTGTTGCTCATAGTCTTTATTTTCTTGACAAAAACAAACTCTGTGAGATGCAGGAGGACACATAAGAGTTGGAGGAAGAAAATGCACGCCACTGTACCGCCTCATATTATTATTAGTGGGATTCATAGTAGTAAGAATAGTAGGAAAAATGTGGTGTTGTAAACGAGACATTGAATGGTGTCGATCTACCTACTCCATCCATATTGTTCAAACTTTAATTTTATTTTTATTTTTAGCAGTGTCATTATATTTTTTATTTTATGTCTTAATCTGTGGATACTTTGTGAAATCTATTGTTCTGTTGATTTTGAGTGGGTACATTTATATAACCTGTAAAAACTAGAATAATCGGATAACCCAATTATTAGATTTTTGGTGTTACATTCACAAATTAAACCGGCTAAACAAAAGCACTCGGTGACGCGTGTCGCGCGCCAGTTTGTTACTGGATTTTTAGAGTAACTGTTGTATTTGGAAGACAAAGTATAATGAATTTTAAAATAACTCTTTCATTTTCAACTTCATTTTTTCCCCCATGTTAGTTTGTTCTAATTTTCTCAAAAGAACCTATAATAAATCTGATTATTCACAATAATAAATCTGATTATTTACATCCGATATAATTCATTAAATGGCACTTCAGAAATAACGATCCGATTTTTGGTATAGACGTAAAGATAGAGGGAAATTTGAGAAACATTGCCCTCTAGTGTTTTTGATTATATATATTATAGAAACGCTCTGAAAAGGGGCAGTACATGATGAATTTGGGACGTTTGTGTATTTTCAATGTGCTTTATAGTTCCAAAAATACATTTAACGTGTGTTAAATTCACAATAAAATGTAATGTCTAGTACCTCTATTTCATAACTATGATTTCATTAAATCGGTGTTGTTTCACGATATAGCGAGCATGAATAATTATGTGATAGTAATTAAGAAGCAGCCAATGGAAGCAGGGCTTGATCATGGCGGATCACATGACCTTTCAGATCCAGACTGCAGGTTGGCATTAAAATGTTTTCCGAGCCAGCAACCTGTATTTCGTTTCGATTTTGAGATGGTACGTTCACTGTGAGTCGCTTTTTCGGACAGAGCGGGATAATAAAGTGTAAAAGACGAGCTGGAGGAGAGCATCGGAGCAGCTGTTGTTGTTTTGAGGTCCATCAGAAAGTGCAGAGCTAAAACTGTCAGCAGCAGCAGCTAGGTTAGGTTAGCATCCAGCACTAGGTCCAGGGAGGCCCCAGACCCACTCAGTACGGGGAAACATGGCCAACATCGCGGTCCAGAGGATAAAACGTGAATTCAAAGAGGTCCTCAAAAGCGAAGAGGTATGTGATGATAAACAGAAATGTTTCTGTGTGATTTTGCTTTATCTGAAGTGTCACTGATGTTAGCTACGCGTTGCTAATCAACACTGTTTGCATCAGCTAACTGTGTTGACTGTTCACAAAATGAAGCCTTAGCAATGTTTAGAGATAAAGTTACACCTGCTGCAATGGCAAACGTTCATTTTAGTCAATAGTAATTCATCATATGCATTAACAATTGAACTGGAAATAATATAACCATGTAAACATTCATTGTCATGTATATCTGAAGCTAGCTGTTAGCCTCCCCACATAGTTTCATTCTTGTGACAGGTTTAAAACTAAAACTATCCACTGTAAGTCGTATACCCGCGTCATATTGTTAGATTAAACTAACTATGCCTGCTTAATTGCTTTTTCACTTAATGTATGTCAACTTTGGCTAAAATGGCCATAGGGTGTCAACTTCTGCTGCATTGGCATGTTTGAGTTTGACAGCACTGTGCCCTTTGGTTTCTTTCTTTCTCCACAGACGAGCAAAAACCAGATCAAAGTGGATCTGGTAGACGAGAACTTCACAGAACTCAAAGGAGAAATAGCGGGGCCTCCAGACACACCATATGAAGGTAAGTGACTTGCTTCCCTGCTTCTATAAGATTGCACTGGAGCTGGAAATGTTCAAGGGTAACTGAATTGAATGTCTTGCCGCTTGATCATGTTTGTCAAATGCTTAAAATATGTTCTGTGTTTTTCCAGGAGGGCGCTTTCAATTAGAAATAAAAATTCCAGAAACATATCCTTTTAATCCACCTAAGGTATACATTCATTACATATAATTATCCCTTCCATCTAAAATTGTCTCATATTTTAAATGTACAAAAGCTCCATCAACCCTATTTACCTTTGCATTTCAGGTGCGGTTTATCACAAAGATTTGGCATCCTAACATCAGTTCAGTCACAGGTGCGATATGTCTGGACATCCTGAAAGACCAATGGTGAGTATGATTGGTTCTTAACTGTGTTTCGCTTTAAAAAAGAAAGTAAAAGGCATTAGCCATTATAACCTGGGTATTTCCCTTTCTTTCTTCAGGGCCGCAGCCATGACACTAAGGACAGTCCTCCTGTCGCTACAAGCCTTAATGGCAGCTGCAGAACCAGACGATCCTCAAGATGCAGTGGTAGCCAACCAGGTGGGTTTGCATGACCTTCTTATTGAGCTCGGGATCGTGACGTCACACATAACAGAATTTTCACTTAGCCCAATGTTAAATACTAAACTTAATGTTAATTCAAAAGTATTCTCATACTATATATTGATAATATTTACCAGAAGTGACCCAGCAGTTTATCAGGTTCTTCCATGGATTTTTTTCTTCACTTTTTTAACATTGTTTTGGCTAATGTTTTTCTACGTGAGTTTAGCACACTAACAGAAAACGTGCTGGATTTCCATGGTAACGGCTGTTTTTTGATGTTCTATCTCAAGCTCTATAAAAGGAGGAAAATGGCTTTGTTTTCCTTCTTCATATTATTATATCAACCCAGAAACTTTATCACTTTTGAGGAGTCAAATTAGTCAGCTCTGATCACTGCCAACAGAAGTCCCAGTCAGTCTGCTGGTTATACACACAAATTTTTGCATTTAAAAAAAAGGTGATGTATTGGTTGGCCGATAATTAAAACCTTTGCGCATCAGTTTTGTTTGGATCAACTAACTACTTAAAGGATATTCTTATTTACACTGTAGTGCAAAGAGGCACTGCACAAAAAGTGTCAGCTATTATTATTATTATTACCTTTACTACAACCAGCCATTGGCTGCTCTTGGTTTGATAAATATTAGTACCACCACTCTTGTTAAAAGCTTCCTGCATTCAGCTCATAATTTTGTTATAAATTAATTTTTATAGGATGTTTCCGTCGTCTTTTCTTTACAGTATAAGCAGAACCCAGAGATGTTTAAACAGACAGCAAGGCTTTGGTCTCATGTCTACGCTGGTGCTCCTGTCTCCAGTCCGGAGTATACATGCAAAATAGACAAACTATGTGCCATGGGCTTTGAAAAAGTAAGCTGCAGTTCATTTATTTTCTGATATGCCATGTTCTGCTCTGTATAATAAACATGTATATCTCCCAGAATGCAGTGATAGTGGCGTTGTCATCGAAGTCCTGGGATGTGGAGACAGCAACAGAACTACTGCTGAACAACTAAGTTTGGTTCCACTTCTTGAAAACTCCTGTTTCTCCTGAACTCAATACACTCATCCAGAGCCTGTCCCAAACCCACTGTCCAAAAGGTCCTATATTATGCATTATAGGCTTTGAAATCTTTTCTACAGTTTAGTTTTGGTATTGCATGGGGATTAACTTAATGTATATGAATGGGTAACAAATCAAATCACATCCCTTCACAAATGTCTATATAAAAACCCCAGAAGACAGCGCAAAGACTAAATCTATTGGTCCACTAGAGATTAAAGCAGTTGAAACGTTGGCTCAAAATAATGGTCAAATTGAAGGCGATTTGAGTGTCGATCTGAAATGATCCAAATGTGTCTGGTAAAAATGTTTGAACCTAGAAGAGCATCGAGGACAATGACCAGTGGGAGGAAGAACAAGAGGGGTAAGATGTGCTTCAAAAGAAAAAAGATACAAACGAACAACAATACAATATTAAAAGCTCGTAATAGTCAGTTCAGCGTAATATAGGACCTTAAAGGCGCCTGTCCACCTCTCATCCTTCTGTGTGTGGCATTTCCCTTTGTCCCTGCTCTGCTCCTCTCCATTGCCCCTCCACTGCTGTATCAGTCACTCGCTGAACCGAGATTACCGGTTTGTTGAGGTTCATAAAACATTCCACTGAGTGCTACAATCACAAGTTGAGACACATCTGCTCTCTTTATAAACAATGCCTGATGAAAACCCTGCCACTCATCTGTCAGTCAGTGGCTGATTCTTGCCTATGCAGTGCATTTTATGTGGAAACATTTGTTGGAAAGTCAAATCATATTAGGAGGCTCTTTCCACCAAGATTTTGGCACAACTTTGGCCTGTTTTTTCAAATGTGGATAAAAGAAAGGTTGTGAATTTTTTTTTTTTATCTAAAGGATGCGTCATGTTGGACTCTCCTTATGGTATCCCAGAGTTCTTGACATCGCTTTAAATAAAAATTCCCTTATTCTGTAAATCTAAAAATCAATGTAATTATAAATCCTATTTGTAAATCAGGCTGATTGATGTCACTGAGGTGTTCACACAGTAGCCATAACCCTTTGCCATGCCATGGTTTCTCCACTGTCTTTGCACACTCCTCCAGCAAAACCCATTGCCATTGTAGGTTTTTTTCTTTTTGCCCTGTTTAAAGTGATTTTAAACTTTTTTATTTTTATTTTGGCTGCGTACAGGAATAAATTTGGATTCTTGTTTTTATTCTGACAGAAAATAGAAAAAGGCTCAGCAGTAACACAAACTGTCAAACAGACAACATAAGATTCATCTGTAAATAAAGATATTAAGTCTGTGTAAATTAAGCACATTTCTTGTGTCATTTTTGTGTTGCTTCAAACCATTTTGGCAAACGTGTCAAGTTCGTATTGCTGTTAATACTAGCTGTTTGCGTCCTCTCTCAGAGTGATTAATGTAATGTGTATATCAAGTTAGCAATACAGGAAACCCTTTACTTTGCATACATTTAAATGAAGACCTGGGTATTGAATAACTAGATGTGCACAAACTGCATCTATAGGGACTTGTGCTGCGGTAGAAAGAGAACAAACTCATTTAGATGAAGAAGGTGCATGACTATTGATATATTAATATGGGTTTTGTATTGGGCAATGGGAATCACATTTTTCAGGGCTGTAGTTGTTTTGCCATGGACTTTATATAAATAGAATAAATAAGACCTTTTCTTTCTTTTAAGTTTTATATATTCAAACTCCATGTCAAACTATATTCTGACACCTTCATTTAGAGCTCCAAATACTTTCCATCAGAGGAAAAGATGGTGGCCGTCACTTTTTCTAATTTTCTACCACTTAAAATCAAGGTCAACTAACTAATGTGACCTTTACTTTTGCTTCTTGTATTAAGTCAAACATGTAAATGAAACTAGACTGTTCAGGTTTATGAACATGGAGAACATTTTTTATTTTAATTTTTGCATCATTGTAGATGAGTTTTTTTAATTTTTTTTATTATTGAACCTCAATTTTATCAAATATACTTATTTAATATTGTCTGATCAAGGGCACAAAAATATTGCTCCGGGTGTATGATTGACGGCTGAATAGATGCTGTGTGGTGATGCAATCATTCAGGAGGGTCTGGTTTCCCTCTGTCTGCTGCTGCTATGTGATAGCCCGAGTTTTATTCCTCCATCAGTCTGCAGACATGCTGAGTCCCCTGCCAAGCCGTAAGAGCTGTGAGGAGCACCAAATGAAATGTTGCCTCGCTATCTACAAGACAAGTTCAATTGGGGTTGAACGAACATCATGTAGGTCTCTTTTACTCAATGAAACTGTGGACTGCTGAATTGTCACAGCTGAAATGTCTGATCCATCCTGGAGGTTTTTTTTTATCTGCTCAATATGATCCAGTTGATGTGTTTGCTGCTGCTGCTCCCTGAAGGTGAGACAAAAATCTAAATATCATACTTATGATCCAAGCATTAAGTATTAGTCTGTATAGGCCTACCTGTAATTGTAAAATAAATAGTAGGCTAACTGCTTTTAACAAGAAATGCACTTGTTTTCAATAGCAACAAAAATGTGGATAGGGCTTTCGTGATATTAGCATTATGATGTTGTAGATCATGTTCTTACACCCAAAAGGTTCAAAACTTCCCTTAAACTCTTATAACTGAAGTAAATTCATTTAAAAAACAATAATGATCTTACCCTTTTTCTTGCAGCGGTCTACTCGGCTCAGGGGCAGTATGCACAGAAACTTCTAAATGACTTGATGGAGAATTATTCCAGTGCCTTGCGACCTGTAGAAGACACAGACAGCGCTCTGAATGTCACTTTACTTATCACCCTCTCGCAGATCAAGGACATGGTAAGGATTAACATGTCTGCATTTGAAAGAAATAACTCTTTACAACTGTATGTGTCATGTTTTAGTTCACTGGTGTTGCCGTCTGCCTGGTTTATGATGCTGTGCGTATGAGTGACAGCTGGACCTCCCACTGGGCCTACTGTTACTGCTGTAGATCAGGTTCCCGTTCAGGTTCAGTGCTGTGTCAGCCCCCAGTGAATTACTGACTCTCAGGGGACTCAGCGGAAGAAACTGACTGAACTGGTGCATTTACTCCGTGTAAAACCTGACGGGTTGATGTCAGTGTGTCAGGAGAGTTTGATAAGGCCAATAAAGGAATTACTCTACATGCATTTTGTTCTCTGTCTGTAACTTCATATTGCTCAAGTGCTTTTCTTCAATGCATGAGTGAAGCTGGCACTGAAAACCATCCACACCCTCCTTCAATCGGATACTGGCAAATCCTATTAAGGCCTACTCAGAAAGAGTCTAAAAGATTACTTTAAACTGATTAAAGA
The DNA here is from genome assembly GCA_019453435.1 of Rhinogobius similis. Lineage (NCBI taxonomy): Eukaryota > Metazoa > Chordata > Actinopteri > Gobiiformes > Gobiidae > Rhinogobius > Rhinogobius similis. Next base: position 20,909,430 of record CM033630.1, on the reverse strand, counting down.
TTGTTTGTCTTTTTTTTAGGATGAAAGAAACCAGGTGTTGATTGCCTACCTGTGGATCCGACAGGTGTGGCATGACGCATACTTAAAGTGGAACAAAGATGACTATGATGGACTAGACATCATCCAGATCCCCAGCAGCTTGGTGTGGAGGCCTGACCTCGTCCTTTATAACAAGTATGCCTGCATGTGGTGTGCCCTCACCATGTTCGACATATAATTGTATATATTACATACAATAAAACTGTACATAGCTATGTTGTTTACTTTTTGAATGAAGATCCATTTAACACAGACTTAAACTTTTGTTTGGAAAAAATAGAAGTAATAGCTTACAAAGATAGAAAGTAGCAATAGCTAAATAGGGTATAGAGATCATGTTTTCTTTTGTAAGATTTTTACATGGTCCCCCCTACAAAGATTAAAGTAAACAAAAAAGCATCCATAATAAATCTAAGCATTTTTATAAAAGACATCACGGGAAAATACTATATTAGTATAGTTACACTATTGTGTAACTATTCATAGTAAAATGGTCATTAGGGAACATTTAGGATTTTCAAACTTTGTTTTCCTTCAGGGCTGATGACGACTTCTCTGGACCAATGGACACTAACGTCAAACTCAGGTATAACGGTGAAATAACGTGGGATGCTCCGGCCATCACAAAGAGCTCTTGTGTGGTGGATGTCGCCTACTTTCCATTCGATAGTCAGCAGTGTAACCTCACCTTTGGCTCCTGGACGTACAATGGTAACCAGGTATGGCAATAGGCCATGACACACAGTTAAAGCTGTATGTTTATAGAATTACATGCCTGATAATTTACTACTATATGCAGTGTATAATATTACATTATAATGTGCAAATGGCTGTACAAATATGAGTTGCACCCATCCATTACTGCCATCTGTTGCTGAAAAATGGGCACACTTGTTTTTTTATGACGATTTAATAACAGTGCACTCACACTGACAGTTTATTGTCAGATGAATTCAAAGCACTGGTCAGAGAATATTCACTGTACCAGTGCTCTTGCTTAGCAGGATTTTATTCCACATTGCTAGTGTGAGTGTGTTTTTATCTAATAGTTAATTAAATTGTTTTGTTTGTTCCTTTTGTATATGTATTTTAATAGGGTACTCATGAAAAGGAGATTTTATCTCATTGAGTTTTCCTTGTATAAATAAATTATTTTAAAAAAATTAAAATGAAAAAAAAAATCTGGGATCCTTGGAGTTGGCTAAACTTATGAGATAGTCATTACTATGTCTGATGTTAAGGGTGTGTTATGTATCTTTTCTGGTGGGGAGTAGGCTACCTGCTTGTCTCCATAGAAATGTTATTGTTTTGCTTAAAATGTTCAATCAAGTTAATCAATTCAAGGTGTTTTTATCCCTTAGAAATACCTCAAAAAACCTTCATTCGTACTATGAGCTGTGTCACCTCTCTACATATGTGACTTGTGACTTGGGCTGGGTGAGGGAAGTTTTTAGGGAGTGGCCCGGGTGGGCATAGGCCACCCCTGAAATCTGAGTAGCCCACCCACTGAGAGGCTGTGGCAGTATATTGATGGTAAATATCTGTATTATTTAAAAAATAAGAAATTGAACGTTTATCATTTTTCTTATTATTTATAATGAATTATCCCGCCAACCCATTAAAATAGTCTGGACACTCCTCATGCAGGGTTATGATACTTGCTTGATTGCGGAACATCCAAGGCAAAGCAATACCACCTTCCTGTTGACAAGCAGGTGGCAGAACCTCCATCAGAAAAGCTACATAGTTCACCTTAAAGATTACCTCTTTACTTGTTAATATTAACTCACTTTTCAATAATCCATCAGTCACTGAGCAAAATTATTTGGGAGGTGTGTCTTATTTGTTTTCATTTGTTTTCATCTTTGTAGGTTGACATATCTACAGGGAATAACAGTGCAGACCTGTCAGACTTTGTGGAGAATGTTGAATGGGAGCTTTTGGGGATGCCTGCCGCTAAGAATGTTATAATGTATGGCTGCTGCCCTGACCCGTACCCTGATATCACATACACCGTCCTGCTGCAGCGCCGCTCCTCCTTCTACATCTTCAACCTGCTGCTGCCCTGCTTCCTTATCTCTTTCCTGGCCCCTCTGGGGTTTTACTTGCCCGCAGACTCTGGGGAGAAGGTCTCTCTGGGAGTCACCGTTCTCCTGGCGCTCACTGTGTTCCAGCTCATGGTGGCCGAGAGCATGCCTCCATCAGAGAGTGTGCCGCTAATAGGTAATTTTCGTAAATGGTGTTGTGGGAGCAATTTACATTATATTAACTGAGCAACTGTGCATTATGTTGTAACTGCGGTAGTTGCAGTGTTTCCCATAAATGGTGAGACAATGGTGGCGCCCCATAGTTTAATTTTCGCCCCCATAGTATACAAACAAGCTTTACAAAATTCTGTTACACAAATTATACTTATGGTTGTAGTGTTGTCATACAAAAAACAGGGAAGTAGCTATATTTAATTTGTAATTATTTTTATTTTTTACCAGTAGAGTTACATTTATACTCCCAAAATTGTGCCGCAGATTTTTTAGGTGCATTGTATAGGAATAGGAGCCAGGAACATACTGATGTTATTATAACTGTGGAAGCTGTATATTTAGTTATTGTCTGTGAACAATTAATTTATCCAGAAATGTTCGTTGGATAGTAGTAATAGGCTGAGAAAATATCCACCGACCTAAATACTTTTTCTGTATTACACAATACTAGTAACACTAGTAACATGCAGTGGTGGAAAGAGTACTGGACATTTGTACTCAAGTAAAAGTACAATTACTCGGCTGAAATGTATTCAATTACAGTAACATGACTTTTGAGTATTTTTAATAAGTTATGCTCCACTCCAACATAATCTATTGCAGGAAAGCTTTGTAGCATTTCCCCTGAACTGGATGTACTTATCTTTTTTTCACCTGTCGAGATATGTCCCACATTTGTCTAAGATTATACCATTTGTTTATTGAACAGGTAAATACTACATTGCGACTATGACCATGATCACGGCCTCCACAGCCCTCACCATCTTCATCATGAACATCCATTTCTGTGGAGCGGAGGCCAAGCCTGTACCTCGCTGGGCCAAAGTCTTGATCATCGACTACATGTCCAAAATCTTCTTTGTTTACGAGGTGGGCGAGAACTGCGCATCGCCCTCTTCAACATCCCAGACATCTAATGTCTCCCAAGACGATGTAACTCACCAGCACCACAGCTCCCACAGTCAGACCAATGGGAAACCAGGGAACAGTAGTAAGCAGGAAGAACAGCGTGGGCGCAGATATCCTCGCCCACAGACCCCCAAACCACAACACCACCCCAGAATAAAAGCACAACACCACATCACCAGAGACGACGGAGACTTTGCACCAGGTAAACATGACATTCACAATGGCAAAATTGTGACTGATGGCTGCTGTAAAGAGGACCAAAAGTTACCCTGCTACCTGGAGGATGAAATGCTCCAATTCTGTGATGATGAGAAAAAGCAACATTCAGTAACTTTCAGCCCGTGTGTCTTTTGCACTCATGCTAGTGCCTTTGGCGGGTCAGACACCAAACTTTTGCGTAATGTGGAGTATATTTCCAACTGCTTCAGAGAACAGAAGGCCACATGCGCCAAAGTAGCCGAGTGGAAAAAGATTGCTAAAGTCATGGACCGTTTTTTCATGTGGATATTTTTTGTCATGGTTTTTCTCATGAGTATTCTCATCATGGGCAAGGGCTCCTGATCCAGCTCTGAGCATGTCAGAATATATACAATAGTGGTGCTCTAAAAGAATATACATTTACTTAAGCAATGCACATGTGGCCCTTGGTTGTCTTTTTCTGATGTTCTCAACTGATCCTACTGTCTTTGTCTTTTCCGTCTCCAGCCTTGTCTTTACAATCGAGTGAACTCCAGCAGTGATATGGGTCGCATTAATGTAACTTCAATTGCAATTTTGACATTAACTTGTCCTGCAACTGAAGCTGGAAACTTTGCCTTTGCCAAAAGTCAAAATACAGAACATCTTCTTTTTATGGGATTAATTCTTTTTGTGCATTTCCCTAATCAAATAAATACATTTGAATTAACAGTAATAGGATATACATAGCATAGTAACTGGGATAAAAATGACATTAAATGTATTTTTCCATATGATCACTGAGGAAAAACTGACCAGGTTTCCTGGTAAAATCTTCAGACTGTTAGAAGTAGGATTGGAAACATTAGACAGATGTGTCCTGTTTCTGAGTAATTACCATGTAATTTAGTTAATTACATAATTGCTTTAAGTTACTATGTGATTTCCATCCCATTACCAAACGTTAACTATGGTGTTCGGTAAAGTGTTACTGTAATGTGAGAATTGTTTTTGCGGTTATACAGCAGATGTCCTTCCTGACCATACTATCTTCAGATACCTGTTTAACTGTAAGTGAGGACCAATTTTTCCTGATCAACTGACTCAAACCACTTGTCTTGTGACCTACCCTTTGGGAACTTATATCTTGGTGGATACATGTGTAATGTACATTTTCCAAGGCAAAAAAGCTAAATACAACGATAAAGGGTACATTTATGCTCTCATTTTTAAGCTACATTTAACGTATGTGTAAAAGTTCAAGAATCTTTTCAGAATCCCTTGTCTTCTGAAACCAGACTCATTGTCAGGTTGAATTATGACCACGGGCACCTCAGCATGTCTTCACCACTCTGAAATTAGATGCCCTGCATTACACAGCCCGGATCTGCCGAATCATCTTCTATTTAAAATGATGGAGTGAATAGTTAATGAGCCACCTTTTTGTTGTAGTGTGCAGACAGTGAGGATGTAAGTTAATATGGAGCGTTAATAATGCACAAGGGCTTGTTCAGAGCGCCCCTGGCTAAGCCCTGAAAAGTAAGTGAATGAGATTTTGTGGTTTGTTGTGGCCCTTCATATACCTGTATGTGTGTACATGCCATCATGGGTGGCTGATTATGAGGCTAACATTATCAGTGCTAAATGGTAACCTAAATAACCTACAGGCAATTTTTCTTTTTCTTTTTTGTAAAGTTATATTTTTAGTGTACTGTAAGAATGCATATCTGCTTGATGTGCTAATAAAATAGGCCAATCACTTACAATAGTGTTTGGATTTTGATAAAAATAATTTATATTTTTAATACTTTTTAGTTTTTGAATGTTTTTATATCTAGGGTAACCACCACAAATTAAAGAGGAGACAGGTTGTTGAGGCGGGACATGGAGGTGTGGACTTGGGAAATTAAGGTGCGTTCACACGTCTTTATATGCTCCTAAATTGACCCCATTTTACTCTTGATGTGAACTTGATTTTGTCCTAGTCCTACTTTATTCCTGATTTTGTTTAGGTTAAGTTTTTAGGTATAGTCCTGGTTTAGCCCCATTTTTTAAGTGGTAAGTGTGCAAGTGTGAATGCACCCTTAAGCAAAGTACAATAACTGCAACAACACCATTTGATTTCTAGTTTTTATAAATTGTAATACACAAAGAGATAGGAATTGCAAGAGGTGCAAAAGTCTTGATTTCCTTGCAATTTTTTTCCTTTTTTAAATTATAAATCTAAATTTAAATTTAAATCTCACTTTTATAATTCATGTGGCAGAGATGAATAAGTGGGAAATCTCTAAGTAGGTGGGATGAGCGTTACATCTGTGTAGGACAACCAAAAGAGAGACAGGTGGTCACTCTATTTATATATATTAATATTTTGTCTTTGCTGCACCTTCTGTTGGGTAGGTCTTGATTTTTTCACGGTCTTACTACACTTGATCGGTCTTACTACACTTGATAGAGCCCTTTACCTTCTTAGGCTACATCACTCCTACTTATCCAACAGTAGAGGGTGCTCTTCACCAGTTGTTGTTGTTGTTGAACAGCTCATCTGCGTGTAGCAGGATGAAATTGGACGAGGCTGATAAGTCAATCAAATTAAATAAATAATAAAAATAACCAGTAGCCTGTTGATTAACTCTTAAAGGGGACTACGCAAAATCATGTTTCATGAACTTACCTACCCCCTAGACCTACCCACTTCCCTAATGTGATGCCTACAGTTTTCCATATTGATTACATTGCGCTTTGCCATGAAATATCTAAAAGGTAAATTTACAAATGTTTAATCTGATGATTTCTGTTTTGACTAGACCCATTCATTTCATGTAGCCTATTACAACAAACTCTGCACTTTAACTGTATCAATTCTGCCCCCCATCTGTGTTAAATATCATTGGCCTATGTATGTTGTAATGTCATCTGAAACCCAGCCAAATTCAAACTACGGGTCAGACACCTAAGATTCAGAAAAAATATGTATCTATGTTTCAACAATAAAACAAATGAAAATCCACTGCTTTCACTACAGTGAAATGCCACTATGAAAAGGCGAGGTTTATCAATTCTTCATTTTTTTTAAAAACAGAAAGTCAATGATACTAAGCCGTTACTAAGAAAAAGGAAAAGTAAAATAAATTAATGAATGAAATAAAACATAAAAAACTTGACATAAATAAACGTTGACAAGTCATCCTGAGCAGGATACGGTTAAAATGCTGATGAAGACCTGGCGGGACACTGGGACTGTTACCATGGTGATGCACTAAAGCAGAAGTTCCGGGAAAAGTTAGCGTCTGACACAAATTTACAAGTGCACGATTATCTGTCTTTCTTCTCCCAGGCACAAAACCAGTCCTGCGTTGCAAGAAACTACTTCAACAGCTCTGTGGAGACGGACTGAAGTCGGACTGTTCTGGAGGGGGACCATAGACCGTACGGTCCATGATAGGACATGCACTCGCATCCATTGAGACCACTCTCAAGTTTAAAGAAAACGTTCACCACGCGTAAAGTAAACCAGAAGTAACGCAAAGGAAACAGAGAAGAATCCAGGGAAAAACAGATCTTTTTTAAGGTAAGTAGGGTTTGTATATATATTGCTAACTCGCCTACATTTTAAAAAACTATTTTATTTTTCAAATGACAATATTAAAAAAAAAAAAAAAAAAAAAAGATTCACTCTCTGGGCTGTAGTTTGAGTTTGAAATATTAACTTCATATTTCTATCGTATCTTTTAATATCACTGACTTAAATCACTTAAGTTAATGGCCTACTCACCTGCTCGTGGACTGCAGATGGAAAGTAGCAGTAGCTAAATCTGGTGCAGATCATATTTGCTTTTATAAGATTAATGACCTTGTACATAGTCCCTGACAGATAAAGACTAAACTAACGTTAAACTAAACTTCTATTATGTATAGATACACAGGAAAAAAATATGAAACAGTGACTATGTTTACATCCACACCAAACTATCGGACCATTATCTGATTTCTACAATTATTAGATTATGAAATTGTCACGTAAACAGTTGCATCTGATGTAAGCAATCTGATTCTTTCTGATTGTTCACACCTGTGTAGGTTTTGACATGAAAGGATATGCAAAAAAGGCACTAATGTAGCAAAAAAAAAAAAAAAGAAAGAAAGAAAGAAAGAAAATGTTAAAGATTGAAAGAAAAAAGAAAAAATCTTACAAATACACAAGTTACTCTAAAACCCTCTAATAAACTGTCACTGTCAAATTTCTCTTGGGCAAATTATTTTGTCATCTTATTATTACTTTATTTATTAGTTGTTTGAATTTTTCTGACCATCTAAATGTACCAGTCTGTGTTGCAGCTGAGATGGATGGTCCATCCTCCGTACAGGGTCCGTACACATGGAGCGGACCGCCAGTGGCCAAACTCGCGAGGGCTTCTCTGACAGAGTCTACCTGCTGGCATCAGTCATCTTCCAGAACAGTTACCTGCAGAAGCCAGCTGCTCAAAGACTGGTGAATTATGGTGAAGAACGAGGTCTCACTCTGCCTGAGGTCACTGATGGAGAAATGCAGTGCACGGCCTACCAGTTGGCTTTTAGTGCACTCAAATGTAAGTAGCACGTAAAGTAATAACCATGTTAAAATCAATAATCTGACCAAGTCTTTGGGAAAATCAGAAAAAAAAATGTTTTTCCCATCATGATAGCTTCTTTTTTTTGCCATATCATGCACCCCTAATTCCAACATCTACCAATACATTTATTACTGAATAAATTGGTTGATTAAAGGTGTGCTCTGAAACATCTCTAGTAGAGCACCTGCTTATCTCAGTGGAGATGTTATTGCTTTGCTTAGAATGTTCCACAGTGAGATATTTAATGTATCTATCACCACGGAAATCGCAGATGACTCTACCCGGCCAAATTACATATTGAGATCTGTGAAGAGGCGAACCCACTCACTGTAACCATTCATGATTTTCTGTTTTTAAAATAAAAGCAGTGTTTTAACAAATGCGATAGTGATTAGTTAAAGACATACTGTGGTAGCCTGACCAGCCATTGCCACTATCTTTCAATACCTTTTAATTTTGAAAGAAAGTGCGTATGTGCATGATCCGTAAATCCCCGCTTCCTCTATTCTGCGGCAACCGAGCCAATCAGAGCTGGAGAGGAGAATGTCACATCCCGTGTGCTGCGGTTATAAGCGATAACAAACAAGATGGCGTCCACAACAGAGAAAATGTTCAGGGCTGCTCTCTCCTCTGTCTTAAAAGACGTCAAAACCACAACAAGAGGAAGCTTTGCGTTGCTACGTGCCATTTCAGCCACAGCTCTCTGCTGCTTGTCGCGGTGCTGTCGTCACGTCCGCTGTTCGTCCGATCAACGCATGCTTGTCCCGCCCCACTGAAGTCAAATTATGTGCGGCACTTCCAGACAGTATTGACAGTATTGAATAATACATGGAGATTAGAATGGAGGCCAGGCAAATACTGTGGTACATTCAAGACAAAGTGATAAACTTTCCACGAAGACAAGCAGTCATCAGAAATGTTACATAGTGTGCCTTTAAGACATCTCATTGTAGAATTTAAACATTCACAGGTGCACTCTGTAACTTTCCTGAACTTATCTCTCCATGGAGACAAGCAGGTTATATTACAGTAAGGTTCTGTGAAAAGGCGATCCCTTTATGTTTATCAATGTATTAAAATATAATAATAATGATAATGATATAATACACCTGTAATTTAATGCACAATGTTTAAGTTTGATGCTATACTGTGAATCCATCTCACCATGAAGACATACAGGTGGCAGACCTTCAGTAGAAAACTTACATAGTGCACCTTTAAATTAGTTATAGTGGTTTTACTCTACGCTATCAAACAACCATTTAAGGTGTTTGAGAGTAATGGCTCGCCCTGTGAAAGTTAATTGACAAGGCAAATTGAAAAAAGATAAATTGGTGAAGGACAAGTAGAGAGTAGAGCCGCGCAGGTGATCAGGGGAACTGTGTGTGATGCTACAAATCAATCAGCCCCATGATCTCTTATCTGTGCGCAGGGCGCTGTATGGGTGGCTCTAGTCTCCGGGGTATGTAATCGCTGCGGTGATAAGCCAAGGAGGAGGTTAGCCGACTCTTGATGCAGAAAGCTGTCTGCCATCGATTTAATGTGTTCCTGGGATGGAGAGGTCAGGTAGCAGGAACAGTCGCGTTGGCATGAGTGATTTTGTTCCTGGCCATCAATCCTCTGAGCCGGTATAAGCCTCTGGCCAATACATGTTCCTCAATTAATGCAGGACACCTCCAAATATCCATCAGCACAACTTCCACTCTTCTGCTGCAGTGGCCTGTGTTATGGCGGTCACACAATGGAGAGGATTTTTTTGCTGAGGGAAATATCAACATGACAGGATTATCATTTTTTTATTTGCCTTGTACTATTTTCCTTAGTCTACTCAAAGGTGCACCAAAATACTATTTACTGGTTTTGTGAACACTGACTGTGTCTCTCAATCCTGAATGTTTTCACTTTTTACAATGTTGTTTTCATTCATTCATTTTCTACCGCTTATTCCTGTTCCCGGGGTCGCGGGTGACTTTGGGCCTTAGGTGGGGTACATCCTGGACAGTGGCCAACTCGTCACAGGGCTGACACAGAGACAGAGACAAGGACAGACAACCATTCACTCTCACATACACTATGGGCAATTTAGAGTTGCCAATTAACCTAGACATGGATGTGTTTGGACGGTGGGAGGAAGCCGGAGAACCCGAAGAGAACCCACGGTAACACGGGGGAGGCAGAAGCTCTAGCCGTGCACCCCCAATGTTGTTACAGAGTAAATAATAAGAAATAAAAAATAATCATTCTTTAGGTATCAGCGAATACATAAGACCCACTTATCATTTTCATCTGGATTTAACACACTGGATTGGGGCATATTTTTTACTTTTGGGATTTTTCCTAAATTAATTTAAATTTATTCAACAACTGGATTAAAAAACAACAACTATAATGTATTTTATCCAAAAGGATCAAGAGAGTTTTATATAAATAAATAAATAAATAAATAAATAAATAAATATATATATATATATATATATATATATATATATATATATATATATATATATATATATATATATGTTTTTAGATAATTGGTATCATCACAAAATTCTAAATATTCTGTAGTGAAACCAGATGAAGTGACACTGCCTGGAAGCCAATGTTAATATTTCCTCTCTCTTGTCGGCGTTGGCTGACTTTTGGTGCATGAATTGATTTATTTGTGACTCACACTAAACATTTCCTGGCCTTCACTTCACACGCGGTCACACAGACACTGCTCTGGAGGGACTGATCCCAAATCGAGCTGAGGTCAGTTGTTAACCTAAAGCAGAAATGCTTCAGCAGCAAGAAATGCACCAAGTAAATGCCATGGCGAGCAGCGCTATTGATCTTGTGATTGTCACTCTTATCTGCGCCAAACAAAAAAGTCCCTCTCTGAGCTCTGAAGTGGCGACTGAGGACACAGACTGGTCACCAACACAAATGCATACAGGATATTTGTGTGTATATGAAAACCTTTTTGCTGGATAGAAAAATGCTACACCACATAAAATAGTTTTATTGCTTTGCTCTTTAACATTTTCAAGATATTCTTTGCCCTCTCTGCGACAATCATTTTTACTACTGAGTGATTGTCATTCGGATCACTGGCCTCCAGAGATTTTATGCTGCCAAGGTTTCAAATCATGTCATGTGCTTTCCTCACCCTGTCGGAACAGAAAGTACTCAACAATTTTGTCGGGTTTTCTTTTTACTGAGTGTTTTTGGGATTTTAACTTTTGTGGCCTGATGACAAATATTTATTTTCCCTAAATTGAACTTTGGAACACTTTTTTCTACTTTCTTATGTTGTCTATTATTCAGATTCATTATATTATCGTTGCTTTTCTGGGCAACATAACGCAACAAAGTTCTTGACAGCATAAGCATGCTCAGAGTGACATGTCTGATCATACAGGTATGTCATTTAGCGTTGTAAACTAGAGATCCGACAGTATGGGATTGTCATGGCTGATTCCAATACTGATATTATAGAGCCCAGGAACCGATTTTACTAATGTCCCCAAAATATATGACTACAAACTGTGCTACATAAAAATACAGCATAATAAGAAAAAATAATATCAATAGAAATTAATTTAGACTGCCACAACCCTGTTTTACAACTAACCATTAAAGTAAGTGCAATCACGTATTGTGCAGTGCGCTCTTTGCACTAAAGTGTTATAATAAAGCTCTTTCCTTTCCTACGCAGTTAGTCTGCCCTATGCTGGAGATTTAAGACCAATGGCCAATATCCCAAACAGTATAAATACAGCTATGTAAAGATTATGTAACTCTTTGGCTGTCCAACATGAGATGAATGTGCGTCTTGGTGCAGTGCTGTGGATTATTTTGAGACACAAACTTGGCTGGGAGAGAGAGGGGCTGAATTTGACTGTTTCACAAAGGTTTTTTTTTAAACTATAGGCACTATCACTCATTGCTATGTGCAGCACCCAAAAGCTAAGCACAAAGCACACGATCAGCAAACACAAACAATACCTCACTAATTTGTTCTGCCAAATGTGGATAAAAAAAAAATTCTGTAACAATGATTTAAAAAAAAACCTTTGCAATAACACACTGTCTAACTCGTAGCCATGTCTTCAGTTAGCAATAATGCAGTAATATTTTATGTTCAAGCCAGCCTGCTGAGGGTGATTTATAGCATGTAAAGGGCTATGACCTCTATAGGCCTCCAATGTGGTCTGCACTGCACTGCGTTTGTTCACTGAATGGTTATCTCCCAAGGGATTATCTTTAAGGTTTGCTGCAGTAATAACTACTATAGCACACCTTACATCGCTCCTTGCACTGTACACCAGATTACCTTGATGTTTATTTTCCCACCTTGATAAGGTCTATTGTGGGAAATAATTCAGGATGTTTCGCGTGCTTAAATGCTTTTACAGGGACCAGTTGGCAGAGATCCCAGGGGTGTGATAAGGCACCTCTAGAGGAAACTATGCCATGCACAGAATAAATGACATTAGTACATTGTTTCAGTTATCCTACTTTGAAAAAAAAAGAGAAGATGGTCATTTTCATGATTGTAATTGCATGCAATGTATTAATTCGTTTTAATACAACAACAACAACAACAACAACAATCTAGGGCTGGACAATATGGACAAATTAATCTAATTGCAATTTTTCTGACCAGTATTATTTGGAATTGACAAATAGACTGAAATGTGAACTGACAAACTAAAAAAATAATCACATATGTTTCAGAACATGTTTGTGCAGATCTAAACTAAACAGTTTTTACATGCAGTGCAGGAAATCATTGTACTTCAAAAAAAATGCAGCCTTTGCAATTTGCTTATTGCATCCATTCAGATTGCTATTTCTGTTCGATTTCACTATCTAATTTTGTCCAGGCTGTGTGCAGCTTAACATTTGGATTTGTTTGTTTGAATTAGTGTTAATGACCTCCAGTGTTTCCCTTAGATTCTTGGGAGACTATGTTGGCACAAATCATTTTATTTTGATTATTTAATCTCTTATCTAATCTAATTTGTGGAGGGCAAATTTCACTTATTGACTATCTTTTTTTTCCTGTATAGTTTCTTTTCAATGTTTAGACAAACAATAGACAACTAAGGCCCAGATTTACTCAGCATTTGCACAGGTGCAAAACAGGTTGCGCGCGCTAAACTGGAGCGAAAAGCGTGCGCAGTTGAGATTTGGGTCTCTCTCAGTCCGCAGTGCGAATTTAGCACTTGGGGTCTTATGAATATGCAAAACAGGACAATTTTGCCCCAACGTGCAAAATTTGAGGCGGAGAAAATGCAAATGATAATGTTTTGTGGGCACTGTTTGATTTATCAAGACTGTGAGGAGCAAAACTGTGTGAAAAGCAGGGGTTAAACTTTTGCGCAGAACAGACTTGCAGTTTACACATCTATGTGGTATTTAAAATTGTTTGAAATTATTGTTTACGGCTGATTTAAAAATACAAATAGGCCTACTACAAAATAATAGTGTTAGTTAGTTGGAAGTTATAAAAACACTCTTTACCTGGAGCAGTTACGGAAACTGTCTCTGAAATGGATTTCAGGACTTTGTCCCAGATCTATTTAATGTCCTTTAGTCCTTAACAGTGCGCTCTGTGAACGGAGTATTGATGACAACAGAGAATATGCGACTCGTCCACCTGTTCCTCGTATCCAAAGCTTGTGCGTCTGTGCTGTCCCGTTATCCTGTAAACTCTGCTTTTGAGGAAATTCATCTTTCCACCACATCCCTCTCTCCGTGTGCGCTACAGTGCACAGCTGAACTCTGAATAAACACGCAGATTAATGGCTTTTTATGCATAAACGTTTACAAATGCAGACACTAATCACAGACTTTCCCTATAACCTAAGATGAAGGTCTCATAAAAAACATTGATGTGATATATAATTGATATCATTTTTAATAAAGTGGTAGTGAATATCATCATTTATCAGCAGCAGCAGAGGCACACGCACATTTGCGCTCCCTCTTCACCTGTAGTAAACTCATTTACATTTCAGATTTGCACCACTGAGTAAATCTGGGCCTAAGTGTGATTTTGTGAGGCCAATGTGGAGTCCATGTTGTTTTTAGACTATTGGGGAGACGTTTAGACTGTGGGACGCCACCGTAGTCTTCTCTGTTAATGAGAAACACTGACTGTATTTCTTTTTTTCTGTGCAGATCAAGAGCTACTCGAAAACATCATACTTGACAGCAGTTTTTACCTCACACAACCACTGGTAAGTAAGTTTTGTGCATAAAATAGTTAAAACCAAGTCTTTGTCGTTAACTGTTTGACATCAACATTGAAACGTCTTTTAATCATTTTGACGAGTACATCTGTGCCTGTTTAGTTTCCCTGTGTATTTATCGTGTACAAAAAGGTCTTTTGATTCAATGTTTTGAGTGGAGTAGCTGTAGCACTTTTACATTCATCTTTGGCTTTTACCTTGTGCTGTGATGGTGCCTGTAATTTCCATTTATATTGCTCGTGTGTCTTTGTTCTACTCTTCTAATCAGTATCAGTTATATTGATGCCCTGCTCTGATACACACATTTTATCAACTCACAAAGCTCCTTGTCTCCTTTCGAGTCCTTTTCCTAATCAATGGCAATCACTCCCTTTGGATCCACACATCTAAAGAGAGAGTGGGCTTAGCTTGGTATCTTTTTATAGCTTTTCTCAAACAAAATAGGTTATTAATTAGTAATAAAAATCAAATGTTTGAACGCCCCCGAGGCAGTAGTTTGTAACAAGTCTCTTACCTACCTCCTACCTCACATAAGACCAATTATGTGTTAAATTGTAAGGATATGAGGCAGTAAATGAGCTGTCAATAAAATAACAGAGCAGTCGTGGGCTATATTGACAAAAATTAATAGCATATTTATTTGGATTATCCTAGTCATTTTCTGATTATTATTTTTCAGTCCAAAATATGCCTGTTAGTGCTTTGGTTAATGGCTTCAAGTATCACAAAGTGAAATGGAATTGAACAATAAAGTGCAGAAATATTACCTTATTCCTTGTTTGAAGTTTCTTTTTTATATAAGGTGTTTTTGACAGTTTTTCTATTGTAGAAAATGTACTTGCTTTTGTAATTTTTCATATCTTGAAAACAAGTAAATAATTTTCCCACTGACACTATTCTGAGACAGGGAAACGTCTGAGTGAGATTTGACTGTGAAAGAGCCTGTCTCTGTCATTGCCTCCGGCAAATGTTTACATTAACTCACAGATGTGTGTCGTATAGCGCTGAACACACGACGTCACAACTGTTGTCCTTGTGAGTTACGGCCCGGGGTAAAATGAATCGGTCGCACAATGTGTTGGTGGCAGGTCGTTACTCTGCATCCTTCAGACAATAAAGCCCAGGCACAATGAGAGTCTTTAGAAGCCCGTCTCACCTCCTTTTACACCACTGGCATCTATAAAATTCAACCTTGACAGTGAGGGGAGATAGAGAAGGGGAAAGGTATGGGTTAGAGAGATACCTGTAGGTATTTAAAAATGAATGTAAACTGCCACATTTTCATCAGATGACACTAAAGCTACAGGAAATTTTGAGTATAATCAACTTGTTTCTGTAGATAGAGTCTCTTTTCTCCTGGGTGTTAGAATGATGAAGAAGATAGGACTGTTGCCATAGAAATTAACAATTTTAAACACAATATCCTATGTTTTGGTTGGTAAAAATATTTCCTATAACAGGAAGCTGAGTTGAGTTAAGACATTAGTCCGCTTGTCTTCTCTAGACATGTTTGTCCTTTTACACTTCTAAGTTGAAGAGTCCAGTATCTAAGGCGACCTGCTGGTATGTTTACTGTAGCCCAATAACGCACCATGGGAAGCTGTTGCCATGCTACTAAATGGGCAGAAATGTTTAAATAGGAGAGATACGAAAGGGGCACAAATTATCCGCAAACAAAATCACAATTTACAGATAAACTGAAATGTCAAGTTTCATAAATATTACTTGCAAGTTTATGAGGTATCCATCTTTCTGCCCCATTTGCCTAATAATACGACCAGTCGAGCTGTTGCTGCTGAGCGCCCCCATCTGCCTCTAAACTGGGAAACTGGTTAATTCCAGAATTTACTTATTCACTTTTTTTTCTCTCTCTCTCTCTCTCTCTCTCTAGCCAGATGATCAAATGAGCCTTGTTGTTGTCATGCTCTACGACTTTCAAGACCGGAGGTTTCTCCCTCGTAAATGCAAGAGCACTGATGAATATGTAAAAAAAGTGAGAGATGTGGAGCTCCACCTCCTCAGGTACATTATCCTGTGTTCAATGCAACAGAGACACAACAACTCAAATAAAGCTAGAGGAAGATAAATGGAAAAGAGGTTAAATAATCTTTGAAAATGAAAAACGTGAAACTGGGAAAAGTAATGAATTGATTTTCAAATCTTAAAATATATTTTAAGTTTCTAATATTATTTTTATTTTTTAAGGATTTTTTGCTCATAGGCTTTATTAGACAGGACAGTACAGCATGAAATAGACATGATACTGGGGAATGACATGCAGCAAACCCACAACCCACGGCCCACCCCACACAGCAGGCATATGTGCTATTCTCTCAACCACGAGCTGCACCGATTTTATTTTATTTTTTTTCAACTTTGATTTTTTATTTCTCTATCAGATTATCTGTAACCTTTGAATAATCTTTCCAAATTTCAAGTCATATTCATATTTAATGTTTCAAGTTTTTATGATATATATTGTGAATGTCAACATCAAAACTTGCTTTACCAATTTCACTTTTGTATTTTTTATTTTAAAAGATTATGGACCTTCTTGTGGCTCCATTAAGTTGATGCCTATGTATTGCGATGATTGAATGTAAAAAATGAATAAGCAAAATCGACCATGTTTATGCACCAGCGTGCAAAATGTTCAGGGAGATCCATTAGCCAAGACAATGTTTTATAAGTAAACAACCTGCTTGGTCACTATACATCACTATTGGTAAATACATTTATCACAGTATGGTGTCGTATTTAGCATTTTAGCATTGGGGTAACTGAAAATTCTACAATCCCTCTAGAGTAAAAACTATTTTCAATGTTTCTTTTCCAGATTTACAGCCAAGTTAGCTGCCTCCCTGGCCCGCTGGAGGATCAAACATGAGATCCTGTCCATTGAGTGCATGCTGCCAAAGAGTGTGAGGATAAAACAGGAAAGAGCCAGCAGCCTCATGCTTTATGCCTGGGTCAACTCTCTGAAGAGCAGGTCAGCACAAATGGGCTCATGCAATTGAATATGTATAAAGGTGCTTTGCGTCTCCACTATTTTATGTTTTTTCGAAATACGGTTATTGTAAACAAGTACAAAATTAATTCAAATCCACGAGTACACTCGACCCATAGCTTTTTAAATGCGATTTCACCCAATGCTACTACATGTTTTATGCTTAGTTGACACTCTATTAAATATCCAGACAGAGTGTTTATGTGTGATTATGTGCGGGCTACGGCCCACAGCCTGATTCTGTTCGCTGTAAATCTAGTGGCTGTGGACAGATTCAATCAGCAACAACCCTCAGCCATCGCTCCCACTATAAAGGTCACCTGCTCGGACCAAGTGTGTATGGGAACATTTTATACAGTATTAACACATACCAGTTATCTGTTCTCATGTGTTGTTTTAATATTTTTCTAATGTCCTCTCTCCTTTCTGCCTGTCTAGTCTTGACGAGGTCCAGAGTGTGCTGAAAGGAGCGGGCTTCTCGAGGGTGAGATCAATTGGGCAGCTGCAGGGGAAGACCTTCTGCCAAGATCCGCACTGCCAGGATACACTGGTATTCCCGGCTGAAGCAAAGGCTCAACTAGACCCCACCAGTCTGCTTAGCAACCACAAGCTCATTGTTCAGGTACAAGCTGCACCCAAACATGAGATATCTGGATGGAAGAAAAAGTCTAAGTACCGATCTTGGTGACAGTTATAATTCCATTTCCATTTTATACATTTATTTCCCTTTATTATAATGTTGGTAAGTCTGGGCGATTCTCTTGAATTGAGATTTGATTCCTGTGACAATATGCTGTTATGGTGATACGCTTTTGCCCACCCTCTCCTCCTATTGGTCCCCCTTTGTTAGGCTTGGATTGAGTAACAGGTGGATTTAACCAATAAATAATAGTGTGGAACGACAGATGGCATTAGTTACGTCCTAAGGCCAGTCTTATTGTTACTAAATGTGCATGAGTTGTAATAAAGTCTTAATTGTAAACTAGGCTTTAAGAAAATAATATTTGTATTTATTTATTTTTAGGCATATTTCTCACCATTAATTATAGGAACAAAATGTAGTTTAATTTAGTTGTTAGTTTAATTCTGTAAAAATGTTAATGCTATGTCATTTTTGTATTTTTCTATCTGTTACTTTCTGTTACTTTCTCTTCACTGACACACTTCCTCCTCTTATGTACACATCTCCCATTGATTCTCCAAACTCACTAACCTTTGACACTTTATCCATCCGTCTCTTTCCAAGCTAATTTGCACTGCTTTCACATTTGGATCATGAAGTCTGACATCTCTGCTGGACTTCTTCTCCACAGGATAAAGCCTGCTGTCTCGGCCCGAACGCAGTGTGCCCGTTGTTACAGGCGGCTGAAAATGGAGATGTTCTTATGGCAGGATGTTTCTCCGGCCTGACTGTCTCACATGTGGCTTCGCTAATTGCAATGAAACAAAAGTCCACCGGCAATGACAAATCCAATATCTTTGTATGTGTGGGTGACCGGACAGAGGCTCAGAGGGAGAAGCTACAGCAGGTTGTCAATGCAATAGGCTGCAAAAGTAAGTAAAAATGTTAATGTTGTAAATAATAGCTAGCACTTTATAATAGCAGTCACCACTAATGAGCAAAGCATTTCCATTTGGCACGTTTTCTAATTGCAAACACAACTTGGCAACTTTACAGCACTGAATAAAACACTGACTTTGAAAAATGGCGGTGTTTACTGTTTCAACAAATGCACTTCTTAATGTGTACTTTGTATAGATGTGAAACTGATACCGGGGAGCTTTCAGTCTCTGGACGGAAACAACAAAAAATGTGCGAAAGTACGAGTCATCCTATTAGCCCCCAAATCTTCACTGTCGGCGATCAGCAACCCGGTTGAATTTATACTGCAAGAGGACGGAGGTATGTGGCAAAGCAAACCATTTAAAAGTTTTATACATTACACCCAGCTGTGAGGAACAAACTGGAGATACATTGTGGTCTGAAATGATATTTTACAATGTTGTCTTTGCAATGTTTTTCTGACAGTCATGATTTGCAATTTATGTGTGAATTTTAAACACATCCAGAGACAATTTAATTTGAGGGAGGACTGAAATATAAATTGCCAAACAAAAAGCAAGATCCTGTTCATTATATAGCAATGTATAGAGGTATAAAATTACAGGGTTAGCAGTTTTTAGCTCTATTTTGAAAACTTTCTAGTACCAATTTGTTGTTCATTGTCATAACTTTAAAAACAGATCATCTTCACCTGTCAAATAAAATCCACATATTACGCTCTGAGTTTAGCCAGTCTGTGGTCATAATGTTGTGGCACCTTATTGGTGTAGATTTATTAACCCTCTGTACAGGCATCTGTAGGCTTAAAACATTCTGGGCATTTTCACATTTGATTGCTTTGTATAATGGCTTTGTAAAGGTAATGATTAGCCTTCGAGACTCACTCAATTCTCATCAATATATGCATTAATAATGACTCCTGGTCCTTTTTTTCCACAAAAGACTAAATTGAGTGCAAAATCCTATCCCTCTTCCCCTCCTTTCTCAGACACCGAGCTGCTGCAGGACCTAGCCCAGGGATCCATCGCCAAAAGCAAACTGGAGGCTTTGGTCGTGCAGCAGAAGAAGGATATTGATCACGCCATGCAGTGTGAGTGTACCACCAGCTGCTCCCGTCCAACACAACTCCACAGCGATAACTCAGACAAGATGTACAAGTCTCCACTGTGTGCACCCTCTCCCCTCTGACTCCATCAAGCTCTCGTACTTTGTAATTATCTTATCTCATTTGTCATCAGTGAGACAGTCCCAAAGAGATCTTCAGAGTTTTAATTAGACATTCTAACGATGCTCCTTAGGTTGTCAATAGTACAATGTGGTCCCCTGTTCAATATGTGGAAATACTATATCTGGTAGTAATGGATAATGCTGCTTTAAAATAAAACAAGGGGATTTAGTGGCCTTTTAAAATAATTCACAATATAAATCTTAATTTGAGTAGTTTTGACAAGTCTGGATTTACTTGACTTGAAGTTTCAACACAACATATTTACCAGTGGAGCAAGAACACTGCAAATGCGTTATTATTGTGAAACCAATCAAAAATGTAAGGACATTTTTGATTAAAACCGAAAACGAAAAACACAGACACAGAGAGAGAACAAAACAGACAGCAGACAGTGGAAGTTTTTATTATGCTTATTCACTTCAGAAAATCTCAATCTCAACTTGATGTCATTTGCTTCAAGGACACATAAAAGTCGTGCCTGTGGAATTAATTATCAAGTTTTACACCAGCTCGTCACTATGTGTGCCTGAATAAAGAGAACTGAGTCAAGAAGTGCATTTGACATGAAACATTTGTGTGATGTATAAAATAACACGTCAGCTGCCTTTGTAATGAAAGAAAATTTGAAACTTGAACTAATAGATTACTTTGCTGATCTATTAGTATTAACGTAAATATTAACACCAACCTAAAACGTATATATCTTGGAAACTCTTGATCTGCAGTCATGTGTCATTTTTCACACATTACGTTCATAAGACATCACTTAATCATTGTTAAATTTATCTTCAGAGTTCCTTTTGCTTTGTTCCCTCTCTTTCTCCATCTCTTCATGTTCATCAGGTGCAGGTGCAGTCCTCCTGATAGCTGCATTGAAAAACCAGATTGTGTAATCGCACTAACATTGATTGACCCACCTCACCATTTCTGCCTGTACAGATTCCCTCCAATGGGACTGTTAATTATTAGTGGGTGTTTATCGAGTGACTGTGAGTCGATGGTTTCAGTACACGAGGCATCCGGCCAGACAAATATTCACAAAGTCGTATGCAAACTTCTCCACAGTCTATAATGTCCTCGTATCTCATTTCCACTTATCCAAAAGAGTTTCTGCATTGTTTCGCTGCTGATTTAGAACACTATCCCGCAGGTTTTATTTCAGCTCAGTCAGCCTAATTGTTTTTGACACACTGTAATTAGTGAGCAGGAAGAAAATCAAAGCTTAAATGGATGAAATCTAGCAAGCAATAGTCTTTAGACCAGAATCAAAAATGTGACATGAATACTTAATCACCTCGAAGATTCCGGCAAAACACTGAATCTTTTAACAAAAATCTAATACTGAATACTGTGGGAAAAAGGAAATTAAAAGTGTGAAGTCCCTATATCGAATTAAAAATAATGATACTTTTTGTTAACTTTAGACCACAGATTTCAGTGTAAATTTATGTGTTTCAGAATGGTGAGAATCTAGGACCGTTGCCATAGTAATTAACAATTTAAATTTAAATATTAGATCTTTTGAAAGAGGAAAAAACCCGGTACCAACCCCAACACCAGTTACAACGGCTTAGTGAAGTACCATCAGAAAGTGTCCTAGAAGATGTGATTGCAGAATTGAGAGTGATCCCTACCACGACCATCATTGAAACCAATGAGCTGGTTTACACCTCAGCATCAGTGATCCTAGAGATGCTTGGCTATAAGAGCAACCATGGGAGCCATGAGAGACAATACCCACCATGGAAAAGACGGTTGGAGGCTAAATTCAAGATCGCGCAGAAAGAAGTGACTCAGCTGACAGAGTCCGAGCGAGGTGCAAATGAAAAAGCAAGTACCTGAGAAATACAGCCAGATGCCCACACCTGAAGCACTCAAAACTGCTTTGGCTCGCATAAAGTTATAAAGCATAAAGAGTATTTTATTGAAAACAACAATTAACAGTTAAACTGCAACTGATCAATAGTTCAGAACCACATGCCCTTAAAAGCCACAAATGTGGATTCAATGTGGCATGTGGCAAAAAAAAAAATTTTTTTTTATGTGATCGGGTCGTTGAGCTGCATAAACTGGGCCTCTCGCAGTGCACCATCGTTGGTGAGGTGGGACACTGTAAGACGATCATTTTCAATTTCTTAAAAGATCCTGAAGGTCATGGAACAAAGAAGTCAATCATCAAAACATAATGATCTGGGGTTCTTTTTCCTTCAGTGGAACAATGGAGCTCCAGGTGGTGCAGGACATCAAACGGCCCCTGGCATTGTGCAGATGTTGCAGAGAGCATCCCTCATGACTGAGGCCCTCGTCTGTGGAACCACTGGGTTTTTAACAGGACAACTCCACAGTTCACAAAGCCCCAGGACAAAGGACTTCTTCCAGGAGAATAACATCACTCTTTTGAACCATCCTGCATGTTCCCCTGATCTAAATCCAATTGAGAACCTTTGAGGATGGATGGCAAGGGAAGTTTACAAAAATGGACAACAGTTTCAGAAAGTAGATGCCCTTCATGAGGCCAGTGTGGTCCTAAATTTTTGATCAGCAATGTTTCAGTTTAACTGTTGTTTTCACTGAAATGTTTGCTGCTTAGTGAAGCTCTACTTGGAACCTTGTTAAGAGCCAACCATGGAAATTGTGACTTTATCCAACTGGTCTTAAACCTTTGATCAAGAGTGTACATATCAGGGCTATTCAACTTTATTTTACAGAGGGCCAGATTTTTGTACCCGGGCTGGAAACGAGCCCACGCTTTTGAAATATGAAAACAAATGTAATATGAAAGGTTAGTCCAGAGCTGAAATAGAACTTACTGAACCAGGTCTAAACCAGGTCTAAACAAGGTGTACACCAGGTCTTATCCAGGACTAAAACAGGTCTAAAACAAGACTAAACCAGGACTAAATTAGGTCTAAACCAGGTCTAAACCTGGTCTAAACCAGGACTAAACAGGACTAAACCAATAACAAGAAACAAAATATTTTCTATATTTTGGAAGACGGGTTGAGCGCCGGATCATAACCTTGGAGGACCTGATATGGCCCCTGGGCCTTAAGTTGAATAGCCCTGGTATATATTCACAAACCTGACTCAAACGTGGCCTGGAGGAGCCTCTTCCTTGTTTCCATGGAAATGTTGCTTTGACTATAATATTCCACAGTATGGCACAAAAACTTCTCTCCATGGAGACTTACTGTTGCGTTATTGACAAAACACCGACTTTTTATCTTCCAACAAGTTTCGCATTTGACTTTTTAATGAATGAATGAAACACTTTTTGCGCTCGACTGGTTACTGGACTCAGACTCAAAAGAAAGGACATGTTTTTTTCCTAAACACTTTTTTTTTTCCTAAACACCACAGTCCCCAAGATTCAGTCAGTGATCTACACCACCTATTCATCGCACCCTGAGGAGAACGAGGAGGTGGTCAGAGCCGTGTTTGAACAAGCTCGTGCCTGTGACAGCCCAAGTCAAACCAGGTAAACGTGAGGTGAGCCTACGTGGGCCTCCCCGACACCTCGCCCCGATGCTCTAAATCTGTTTTTCTTTGTGCCTCCTTTTTGTGTCAGCCTAGTGAGTTGTTTGTCTCTCTTCAGATAAGCTCCCGTCACAGTCTCAGAGCACCTCAGGCAGCCACTCGATTTAGTGTAGTCGGGCTCGTGCAGTAGTGGAAATCAAATCAAAAGTGTCATTTTATGTTGGTAAATTCTGTTAAGGAAAATATTCAGCTGTTTGTTCAGTTCTGCAGTTTGGGGGCGTGTTTTTTATCCATTTTAAATTTTCTGTTCAGACTTAATTCTGTGTTTTCAGCGATGCCCTTGAATTCCAACCAATATAATACAACACTTTCATTGTGTGATATGACTTTTATGAGAGTCTAAAATACAGCTACGAAACAAACAATCCAATGTTCCAGTTCCAAGCCTGGAGAAACATATGAAATGTATATTTTTTGCTTATCCTAATACTCTCTGTACCTGTTTGGTTTTAAAATGATCAGCCTCTCCCCCCCATTCACCTCTCCCTTGGACTCAGAGGACCCTTTCTTCATGCTGGAACCCACAGAACACAACAATGGCTGCTTCATGGCTATTTTTACCAGAGAGGTAAGTTTCATTGACACTTCTTATAGCAATACATTTTGTCAGGGAGAAATAAGTGACCTAACGAGTCAAGAGGTAGGAGACTGTGGATATCTGAGGCAGGGGAAGTTTATAAACCATTAGTATGGGACCTGGAGACATGAACACTCAACACATCATATAGTATTGTCTATTGAAGTCTCTGCTTCCACACACGAAGGTTTGAATCGTCCTGGGTTGGTGTCTTATTGGTAACTAATGTTGAATGTTAGAAAATGACAAATTCTGTAATACACTGGTCATGAATAGACTGGACCACAAATAAATACCTATTATAGAATATCCATTATAGAGCTTGGTATGGCTATACAGGGGATTGAAACACACTTCAACTTACTAGAATGGTTATAATAGAATCTTTTAAAAAATCACATATCTAGCTATTATTCCTATTTTTATAATAAACTTGAATGTATAGTTACAAAGCACAGAAAAAGTCCTTAGGCTTTAAGGCTCAGATATCGAAACTTGTCATCAGGTATAAATTGTCATCACGTCTTGTTCAAATGATTCTCTGCCAGACTTGAGAAAGAAAAAAGTGAAAAGAATATTCAGTCACAGGCAGAAATCTGGTGCACCCTGAAAGCGATTGTTGAGATGTCGGAGGGTTACAGCGGCGGGATAAGGGAGATTGAACACTGAAATGGGGGAGGGAGTAGACTGATAGAGACAGTGTCTGTGTGAGCCGCGGCAATAGAAATCTGTTAAGGCCCGAGATGAGCGGAGTTGATACCTACAGCAGGGCGTGGTGGGCCTCTATACTGTGCAGGCAGAGAATTGTTAATTTAATTACAGTGATGACTGGCTTATAGACTCCTCTGTATTGCTACACATTTTTTCTCCTCTTCCTCCATCACATCTTTTTTGTAATATGATCCTTATGTGTAATGCAGTTTGGAGGCTGTGGGGACTTAAATCAAGCTACTCTTAAAGTAGATGCATCGAAAAACAATTGCGATTTTTTTTTTTTTACACTTTTACAACAATAAACCCACCTTGATTGTTCTAGTACCATTTTATGGTGGCGAGCACTGCAAACCAAGTATGTGCAGAGGCAAGCCCAAATAAAGGTTTTATTTCAGTTAATTTATTAGCTGCCTAAAATGTTATGCAGTGGAACATTCATGTAATTTAGGACTGCAACTGAGTTTGAATCCCGGACCAGACCAACATCACACGATCTCTCTGCATGTCCTCCCTGTGTTACTGTGGGTTCTCTCCAGGTGTACCCTTCCTAAGGCCCAAAGTCACTAGGATAGGCTCCAGTCACCCCCAACCCCTAACGGGAACAAGTGGTAGAAAATGAATTAATGAATAAATGAGTTGACAATTATCGCAATGATGGTTAGTTACGATTAATCGATTGTAGTTGTTTCAACCCCAATGCAAATGTGACTTTGTGCATACATCTAAAAAATGGTGCTTTCACATTGTGGATGAGTTAATAGTGGGCTCCCACAGTTCCTAAAATTGTTTTAAATATTCTACTTGAAACGTTTGCCATTTTACTTCATGAATGACTTCGATACTAGATAGTTTGAGTGCTTTGAGTTTGTGAGTAGTTTTATTAGGTGGTTAACTGCTTCTCTTCTAGTATTATCATTGAGTATTATGTAATTTCTTTCCAAAGTGACTTATCTCTCTTCTATCAGATTCCTCATAATCCACTTGACAACATGCTTACATTTACCAGAGTCTTTATGAAACATGTGCCGATGCTTATGATGCTGGTGTGAAGTTATTAGCCACCGGTGAAACGAGCTCCCGTGCACCGCACTCTCCGCACATCTCCGGTCATCCATCATGTTTTATACCTCCGCCGATGAGAATGAAAAGATAATCAAACTGCTGTAATGGCACCTCAAACAGGATTTTTTTTTTTTTTTTTACCCCGCCTCCAATAAACTTGTCTAATCAAAAGTTATTGTGGCACCCGGAAAAGTATAATAAAAATAGCAATTATATAAGTGTTTGAATGCTGTCTGGCCTACATTGACTGTCACAGCAGTGGGCCATAAATTTCTTTATGAGGCGTCCATACTGGAACAGCTGGGGACGATAAACACGGCCGACTAATGTGTTTTTGGCCTAATTTCGATGGGAAGCAGAGCAAAACGGCACAAGACCGAATGGGACAGCAATATTGAAGGACAAATCTCATTGCTATAAATAAGATGATTCAATTTTGAGTTTGACTTTGATTTGAGTCTGTCATTTATCTTTGTTTAGTGGCAGTTTTAGGCATTGTACCAACATATTAGACGTAATGCTAATAAGCATATGGACAGACTGGCTGCTGTTTTAAAGTACTAAGTAGGTTGTCCAGGTTTGAAAAAGTTACAAGATTAACAGAAAAGAAAGCATACTTTGTTTAGAGGAGATGGTGAGGAAGTGGGGGGAGAAAGAGAAGCAAGGGAGAGTGTCTCTTGAATTATTCAGTGCTCTCTGTCTGTATGAGTTAACATCAGTGGTGTTCTGGGCATCCACCAACTGCATCACAGACCACCAACACTGTTTACCTGCCGTCACCTTCACCTAACTGTACACAAGTATATGCATATCATTTACACATAAATCATACTATAATACTGGCATGAATACATTTGCATGGAAGTATGCTCGAAGGTTAAAAATAAAACACAAAGTCGGTAGCTGCATGTCCCAGTCGTGTACACTGCGCTTGTGAATAATTCAGGCTCCAACGAGTGCAGTGGGCCGCTGTGTGCTGAGGCAGCAGGTGACCCCAGATAGGACCAAGGACATGGGGCTTTCATCTTTGAACACAAGGACAAACTATGTATATGTTTGCTTGATATTACGAGTGAAACTATTTTATTTTGGCATTGTTCACAGGCCCCTCAACAGGTCAAAGATCCCGTCACAGAAGACCCAGCAGAAGTGGAAAAGACAACTGAAAAACCACAGCATAAAAGATCTCAAGCTCTTCTCAAAAGGAGAGAGACCAAATCCAGCAGCAGTGGTAAGATTGCTGTCAGGGATCTTTAGGCTTTGGGAAGTCAGTCTGACACAAGAAATGTCTGTGTCTCTTCCCCTAGGAACCTCCTTAAAGAAGAATGCAGTGGTGAGTCATTACGGCATTTTTAAACATTTATTTTAACAGAAAGGATTTGCTAATTTTTAAAATTCTTATTCCTCTTTTTGTCAGCCTTCACCCAAAGTCAAAGAGACCACCAAGGTGCTTCTGGCCAAAATAAGCTCCAGAGATTCACAAAAATCACAAAAAATAGAGAAATCCAACAGCGGGAGTAATACTGTTGATCGTCCACATCATCAGGTAGTAGACAAGATCAGTTCAGTTCTGTAATGTGTAATCTGGATGCTTAGATTTCTTAATGTCATTATTATGTAAAAAAAAAATCAAGTTTTCATAGAAGCTTTTCAGTTATGATCCTCTTTTTGAAATTATTGCCAGACTCTGCAAAAGGTCAAAGAGTCTACTGCAAAAGTCCTACCCAAGACTAATTCTAGTGGCTTCAAGAGAGCCCCCAAACTGGAGCCTTTTGGGAGATCCAGTAGTTGGAGCAAAGTGGTCCCTTCTTTTCCAGCTCCTCGGGACGTGCACAAGCCGGCAGTGATCACTCTGCCACAGGTGGATTTCCCTGCTCTGTTCCCCCCTCACGCACACACGCCCAAAAAGTCCTTCATACTCGGACAGCTGGATCGTGAAATCCAGCCACTGCTATGAACACAATTTCTAAAACAGATTATATTAAATATATTGTCAAGAGGCTTTTGTTTTGATAATGTATTTATTGTCACAACATATTTGTACATTAACACGGTGAAGTAGATGGTGGCAAACGAAACGGATATGACTTTGAGCGCGTCTAGTTTTGTGAGAGTGCCGTTTGCGTTGGACTGCATCACAGAGTTCAAGTGGAGTGCAGGTGGTGGCCCCGAGCCATAGGAGCAGTGCGAAGGGTTTCAAAGAGCAGTGACAGCAGACGCGTTACCGCGATGTGCTCATATTTATGTGTCTGTGACCGAGAGCTGACAGTCTGCAGAGCTTCTGAGGGAGAGGGATATAGAGTTTACCGTTATAGTACTCCTGTTTCCATAGAGGGACCACTGCTTATATCACCAAAAAAAGCCAGTTGGCCTGTGGATAACCTGCTACCGTATGTTTAAGTGTGTACACAGAGCTTCCTGAGCAATTTAACATTTCAAAACAACATTCTTGATGCATTTAACTTGTTTGAGCATGGATAAAATACAATCAAATTACAATCAATTATGGAGCACAAATACATCTTTGTACTGATTAACTCTTCAACAACAACAAAAATAGAACATTTTGGTTTGAAAATTTTAGGGGTAGAATATTTACTTTTTTTAACTTTAAGGCTTCATTCTGAGCCTCGGAGATATAGCTCCCATCTTCTGATGCAGACCCTCATTTTATCATCTAAGTAAAACAAATAGCATCTTATTAACATAACATGCAAAATTTTAATTTGACCATGTACACCTGTCTTTTGTCTCTCATATCTACAATTTCCTTCTGAATACAGTCTTCTTACTTACAATCATTTACAAACATATTGTCAAACACTTTTACCATTCATTCAGGACAAAACCTTTTGGTGAGAAGACAGAAGATATTTTCTGCCTTTGTTGGTCTTCCAAAATTCTCAATTTAGTGATGACAGCTTGGCATCTGTTCTTTCTTCACTGATGGGTACAGATCATGAAAAACTAATGAACAAATAAAAGCAGTCAATGGATAGATGAAAACTTCCGCTGGCTGTAGAAAGTACGTCAGCCCCAAAATCCACTGTACGCTGTTTGGACTGTAGAGTTCGTAGGTCAAAGTTCACCTAGCAACTCTGTCAATTGTCATTTTTTTGAGTATCTTTGTTCCTTCAACAGCAGTGGTGTCAGCTAACATATATACTGTATGTACATGGTTGTTTACCACGGCTGGCACTGGTTACATCATGTTACAGTGGCGGTTTCGTGAGAGTGCTGTGGACACCAGTGGTCGGTCATTGCTGGGGCAGTTCGGGCGGCTGTTTCTTGGGTTTCAGAGTGTCTATGAGAGACTGTACCCCGCGCTTCACACTGGTGGTCACCCGACGGGTCACAGAGTCTGAGGAGGGAGAGGAGGAGGAGCCGGCTCGCTGAGAGGGCGGGCGCGCCACCAGACACTTCTGATACCGAAGCTGGAAGACATATAAGCACAGGAGCGAATTAACACACAACAAAAACTTTTAATGGATGGTCCAGTCTGACATCTTGTCTCCATGGAGAGTTTATAGCTTTGTCTGAAATGTTCCACAGCCTGGCATAAATGTGTCGATTTATTAAATATGTGTTTTCATTGCTCAAAAATACGAGGCCTATTAGCCTTTAGTCGTTTAGTCAATTAATTGGTTCATGGTGTCTTAGTTGACCAACAGAAGAAGATTTAAACGGAAACTTGAAGCTTGAAGTGAATTAGCTGGAGTTTTGGGAGTAAATCGTGAGTTTCATCTGCCTTTTGCATACAGTGTAATACTACGCTCTTTGTATACATATTATTTTTCCATGAATTCTTGTAAGTTTGTGGTCTTATGAGTCCCTTTGGACTCAGATCAGAGAGAGGCTTAAATCATTTTGAGTGCTTTTACCCGTTGAACACCACACCTCCTTTAAGTGGACTTATCAATCCAGACAGCATGTCTTAAAAATGCTCTTTAAAAACATGCATTCCTCCCAGGTTGCCAGTAGTGTCTCTCAATACGTTTAAAGTTAACCCATTTTGGGTAAAATCTTGCTTTCCTATAGTTTGACAAAGTTTTTCATTGTGGCGGCCGATACACCGCAGAAAAGTTACATAATGTAGCTTTTATATATAACCAACATTCAAACTACTACATACTATGAAAATCCATTCATTTTTGGTTGTCGAAGGCATAATATTGTGCTTGTTCACCTCTGATCCTTCCTTTTATTGACAGACAATTGTAAACCAGAAACTACAAGAACTGCATTTTTGTAGATTCCCCTGTTTTCCTTGTTAAGGTTTGAGAGGCGAATCTTCACTTGTTGCCTAATATTTGATTCCACCCTCTGACAGTTGCCACATTAAATAGACATCTTGCTAGATCTTGCTGTTCACCGCACCTGCCCCCTATACTGCTGAAGTATTTGTGGATATATGTAGATTCATAAATGTCGAGCTTACCACACATGCCGCCTGCACAGCCTCAGACACACAGCCCGCATTGGGGTCGCACCAGAACACATGGCATTGGAAATGTTGGTTCCCAGTGTCCATGATGAAGGCAAATGTGTGGATGTCACGCCCCACGCCCATAAAGGACAGGAACCGCACCCGGCACTCCACCAGGGCTTCCTCCTCCTCTTCCTGAAACAAAAACGTGTTGCATTAGTAATCTTACGCCAAAAATCGTGAAACGACAGAGAGTGACCGAAAGCAGTATTTGTGCAAAAGGCTTTATAATTGTAAAAATAATAAAGGCTAATCTTAAGATGTACAGAAAGTAATCGTAAACGTCATAGATTTTTTATTCATCTCAAAACAAGTTGATGATCCCTTAAGATTTATTTTCACTTTGAAACCAAGGAAAATGCACCATACCGATTTCATTAACAACAGAATGTCAATTTCAACACAAATTAATAGTTAATATTATCATGTGGTCTTGGTCATATGTTTCTTTCTGTTCAGTACTTGCTCAAATGGGTTTTGATGCTATTTTTATTAGTGTTCATTAGTATTTCATGGTTTTGAAACGAGAAAAACATTATTTTTGTTACAAAAATAAAGTAAGTACAAATATATAGTAAAAGCATCGCCTTATAGAACATTTTATTTTACAAGAAGCAGGAAGAGTGCCATTAGCATGCTAATGTTTGGATGGCAAAACTCACTCTAGTCTCAGAGAGTTGTGAAAAGTGCTTATAAACTCATTACAGAGAATAGTAAGTGAGTGATACATGTAATTGCTGTAAAGATTTTAAAATAAATATAGTTATGTTTTTCACATTTCAAAACAGTAAAAATGTGGTACAGCGCCTTTAACTTTACCGCTGTTTTAATCCTATTGGTTTTGACATTAGCTTTTTGACATAATCGACTTATAGTAGTTTTGAAAGATTTCTTTTGTGTTTTTTGTTTATATATTTTTGTATGATTTCCTCAAATGTTGCTTTATGTCCACTGACAGCTTAAAAATGTTTTACAGTTTGACACAGCTCAACAAACACACGTCTCTAATAAAACAAGTGTAATGTTTCTTGCCTTTTCCTTTATGACTGATACTGTGGTGTCGGCGATGCTCAGGATGACAGGAGTCCAGTCCTCTTTCCCTGTGGAGGTCACGAGACTTTCTATGGCCCCATTTATTATGTCCATCCCTGCAGCCAGACACAACAGTAGATAATGAGGTCCATGAGGGTCAAACACGTACAAAGTGATGTTAATGCTTTTACTTTAATACCTATAGGGCGAGTTACCGACGTCACACCCAAATAAAACACATGAAACTTCTGAACCAGCTCAGTCTTTGGCATCGGAAACTCTAAAGAGAGAGAAATAAATGCATAATAAATACAGCGTTATGACAAGGCTAAAGATAAACAGAAAAGCCCATATATGATAATTGGCCCAAACCAGAACGCTAAACAAACACTCATGAATATTTTAAAACTCCATATCGCTGGTGACATGATTAAACGACGCAAAAAGTCACACACAAACAAGAGATGTGAAAGTGCAGGACGTTTTTCATGCACTGGTTCAAACAATAGACTCAACAGAGAAACAAAATGTAATTGTTGTAAAGGAAACAATAATAATTACATGCACACTATAATATAATAATGTGCATTTCAATGTGATGAGAACAAATAACAGCTTTTCCTGGCAGACTGTTGATATTGAAATTTTAACTGTTTAGAATATCTCAAGCATAAAAATAGCTGTTCTTGCTGTTTCATGACGTTATTATTCCATACAAGCTGACAATGCAGACATCTTTAACATTCAAACAATAGAAGTCAATATCATTTACAACACACTACTCTGAAACACACAAATCATCTCAGACATGGCATGTCTAACAAAGCGACCCTGCGCCACAATTTAATATTTGACTTTTAGTGATTTACGATTCATCTTATTATAATCTCTATGGACTAATCAATGCACACCAGCCAAAGGTAATTGCTTTTTACTTGATTCATATACTCATAATTTCACTGGCAGAAAAACAAGAGAATGGGATCTATTGCACTTTCTCTGTATGCATCTTAATGTGGAGTTAAAGAAAGTCAAGCCACAGCGAAGACCACAGCTGTCTAAACTAGTTTGGTAATAATCGTCCCAAATGTGCGCCACAACTCTGGGAAATTAAAAATTAATCCAAACATGGAATGGGGCGGTTAAGACAACAATAACTTCTACCAGTAAAACACTAAATAGGACAACACAGGCAATTATGGCAAATACAATATCTCTGAATAAGTGTGATGATTATAGAGCAGCCGCAGCTTAGTTTTGTGCCCAGTCAATTAGTAATTTTGGGGGGAAAAACAAAATTTCCAAGTAATGTGAATAGATTAGAATTGTATTTTATGTTTTCATGTCAGGATTTAGTTCATAGTGTGTACTTTGAACAAATCCAGGAGCATTAACATTTGAGAGAAGACTGGAATAATGAAGTGACAAACCTTTCTCAACCAGGGGTGTGAGGACCCAGTGTCTAAGAGGTACTTAGAATGGTTGTGAAAAGTAGTTAAATAGAGCCGTATTTGAAGAAAAAATATGTTATTTTTTATTCTTAAGAATGTTTTGCAGGATTTGGGACGACATCAATATCATTAAAACAAGAAAATATAATAGTAATTGACAATATACTACTGCAAGAGTGTGAGACAAAGCTTAGGCGATACTCGAGACAAAGGTTTGGAAACCACTGATAAACTACGACCAGAATTTCATGCATTTCAGAACATATTTGTTAAGCTCAAAATTACAGAATTCACACATTTTTCTTTATAAATACGGGATATTTTGTTGTTTACAGAGGACACATTGCTAAAATAATTTCAACCTTTGCACAATTTCAAGCTGCGATTTAGATTTGGTTGCAATAAATTTTCCAGTCCAACTGAACATATCAATATATCAGTACACCTATTATTCAACTCTTTCTGGTCTGCCGTATTCTATTACTAGTGTTTTAAACGCGTTTAATGTGCAAATAAGCTACCGTGACCGAGTAATTTCCTTGCGGATCAATGACGCCTATGCACCAGACATGTTACTCCGATACATGCTTTGATGCTGAAGTTGGGACGCTGCGGTTGGGCATTTTAAGTACTCGCAGACTTTACCTCAAAGAAACACTAATTGGATTTTAATGAGCTGGCCCATGTTGTAAGTGAATAGCTGATTTATCCAAGGTCTTTTATATTCTGATGCAGGGCTTTCTCTTGTACTCAGCAAATCCGACATGCTCTAGTTGAACTCACGGCAAAGAGGAATAGTCCCTGTATCTATTCTCTTCCCACCTATAATTACCAGGGACCAAGAGAAACAAAATCGCACTACAAGATTTGTTCTGCAGTCAGCATTGTCCGTGTGTTGTAGAGGCAAAAACACTATCTTTTCTATTATCAACATGCACTCAGTGGCTTTCGAGCTGATATGGACGTCTTTAAGGAAAACCTATGTGCTTTTAAACAGGAATAAACAACGTAATGTGAGACAGGAGGCCACAGCGGGCCAAGGAAGCATGAAGCTGACAAATACAATTCCCACTCAAGGGAAAAACAGAAAAACAAAAAACAGATCCAAAGAAAGAAAGTGTGTTTTGTGAGTTTTACCTTGTAGTGGTACATCTGAGCCAGTCTGGGAGGAGCTGCCAGCTGCAGCCTTGGCACTTTTCCTTTCAGCCATAATCTAAATAAACATAAAAGAAAAATAATAGTTTATTTATTTATTTTTTATTTTAGCATAAGTAATGAGCGAAGAAATGGTTGTGATTCAGGAGTGTTTATGGATATACTACTATTATAAGACACTGACCTAAAATGTTATTTCACGCCATTGAAAAGTTAACCATTGAAAAGTTAACCATTGAAAAAACTATTACAGATTTGTGGCAAGGCTTTTTACCCCGGAACTAAGCAATCTGAGTCCAAGGATACTTATTATTTTTTCAGTTTTACTGAAGGCTATAGTTAATAATATCAAATCTGTGGGATTAGTTAAAGTTGATCAACCATCGTTTCCTATCAATGACTTTAGCATTCTTCTGAGCATACTTTCCTGCAGACTAAGCATATCCTGGTGCTTAAGAAAGTAAGTCACAAGAGTAGTCCATGTGTAAAGGGATATAGGCGCCAGCCTACATCCATATGCAGCCCCGCGGCTGCAAATCCGCCAAAGCTTTTACTGCATAATCCTGTCCATGGGACGGGTTGAGAAGAGTCGTAAGGTCCACGTTGTTAGACCTTGGAGCTATTGTTGTAAGTTCTAAGCTGTGTACATCATATGGGGATATTATCATAAGGGATAATAATAACATGCTTCATTTCAATCTTGTTTGCAGTGTGCACAGAGTCCATTGAAATGTTTCAGATTTTTTTGCTAGACCACAGCAACCATCATATCGATGACTTCAGCACTGATAAAGAAAAATAACTTATAGACATTGTTATTTTTGTAATAAGTAAAGACCTAAGCTAACGTAAAGTACTTTATTGGTGGCTTTCAGATTCTAGTATGTGAAGATGTCATGCTCCCACATGGGGGCAAGAGCTTGTTTTTCCTATTAATTACACTGAACTTTGGCATGAATTTTTCAAAATGTAAATTCACACAATTTCAACCTGATAATTTCAAGTCCCAAAAACGTGTTGTATTACAACAAAAATCCACACATTTAACATTTAACAAAATGTATTTTACCTGCCCCCAATTTGTATTAAATATTATTGTCCCATAGAATGCTCTGAAACCCAGCAATTAGTTCCTCTTGAGGAAATTGATTCTCTGCATTTGACCCATCTTTCAAAGCCACTCAGGAGCAGTGCACTGCTGCAGTGCAGCACTCACCACCTGAGCTCTATCTTGGGCTTGGTTTGGTCAGGACTCAGGTGGATTGCCTATTGTGCGTGTTTTGGGTTGATGAAAACCCACGGAGAAACACAAGGAGAAACATGCGAGCTCCGCACAGAAAGGCCTGGGCTGGCTGGGAGATGAACCCCGACCTTGTTGCTGTGAGGTGAGAGTGCTAGTCACTCGCCATCATGCCAATAATGAATCATACATTATACAAAACAATAATGATAATTTGGCACAGATTCACTGCTTTATAGAGAAATGATTTGTACATTATGGCTGTGTTCACGCTCACAAAACTAGGCCTAAACTGGGACTAAACCCAAAATTATGGCTTGAATTAAAACAGGACCAAACCAGAATCAAACCAGGATAAAATCAGGACCAAACCGGGACAAGCATGAACACAGCTGAAAACACATTTCTCTCTCTATAGCAGTTCTCGTGTAACTGTCTGAGCCTCAGAGCTGATATATGTCTTTGGCCCGTCTGTCCTGGTCTCTGCAGTGTGCATGGCCCCTGCTCCTGCTCCAGACACTTGATTAATTGTGGGTGTCATTAATCAGAGGCAGTGGTGAGTCTGCAGCTCGGCTCACAGGGGAACATGCAAAAGGAGCATGCACGGGCGCTAACAGGGCTGAAGGAGTGCAGCTGCAAAACTGAGGTCACCGGGTTTATCTGCTGCAGAGGAGACAAATCACACTCAAACTGCACTCACTTTTTACAGTTATGACTCCAGGTCAAACAAGTGCAGCAAATCTTTTACTATTACTTCAGTACACAGTTGCATTCACGTTTTATAATTTAACGATGTCATCATTTTAGATGTAACTCTAAGGGAGATTCACGGTTTTTGTGCTAGTTTTTGTTTGATGTGGATTGGTCCAGTAATTGGTCCAGTTTTTTTTTTTTTAATAACTATTTAAGAATAAGATTACGATTGAAATTTAATAAAAGTACAGTAAAGAAATAGTAATTTACATAATAGGCTAATTAAAAAAAAAAACAACACAAAATGATGTTGTTTTTTGCATTCCAGTAAAAGTATTACTCATTCCTCCACTGTGATGATAAGTAAGAGATAAAGTTTGTCGTATCAGTAAATAGGTCGATGCGCCTCAAAGGAAATAGAGTCTTGTACAGGTAGATCCTCCAAGGTCATAGCAGGCCTAAAGGATGGAGCAGTTTGTCTTAAGTGCATTCTGGGGTGCACTTAAGAACACTGTGTCTTGGTCCCTCTGAGGGTTCGTAAACTTGTGTTCCTGTAACCTAAATCTTATCTCCTTACAGCAAATGGCTCTTTATCTGCTCCCTCAAAACTCTCTCCTCTCAACTGATAGGATCAAAACATTACATGGATCAGGGAAAACACACTGTACTAGATTTTAAACATGAAAATAAACAAACACGATGTCCGCTATTAGTGCTCTCACACTTTGAAAAGACTTAAGCTTGTGCCGCTTTGTGGTGGAGAGGATAGCACGTATGCCTGTAGTGTGGAGCAGGAGTTTCAATCCGGCTCCAACCATTTACTGCCACTCCTTCCCCACATTCTCATCCCCCTTTCACACTGCACTGTTCTGTCCAATAAAGCCTTCAGGCCAAAAAATCCTTTAAAGAAAAAAAAAAAAGACAAGGCATAGGCTCTTTGTCTGTGTAGTGTAAATATTTTCTCGTTAAGGAGTATATTCTGTCTACCAATGTAGAAAGCATTTAGTGTGAAGGATCTGAACAATAAAGGGTAACTTTAACCTTTTGGTCAGAAGTCCTCAAGATGCCTTTTTGAAAGAAATACTAAATATTGAAATACATTGTTTTGTTAGCGTTGGGGTGCACAAACTTGTGATATTAATGCTGTAACTCACTGTCCAGTCACCTGACAACTGAGTAGACTTTTGTGTCACTTTTTGCTTGTATAGACAGACCAAGACATATTAACTAAATCTTGCAGTTTGACAGTTCAATAGATATCTTGACCACTGACTCCTGACCTGTAATATCCAAATGTTGAATCGCATCATTATTTGTAGAGGACTGGCTCCACAAACTTTCCATTTTAATCTTATGACATTAGTTCCTTTAAACCTACAACAATTACGTCTTTGGAATTGAATAATAGCACAACTTTCTGAAGCTAGTGTGAATAAAAAAAAACAACCTTTGTTTTTGCTGTCAGAAGACGCTGAATTTTGTGCTAGTTTCTGTTTTATGTGGATTGGACCAATAATTACAGAGACATTAACCACAAATCGGGATAACAAATTCTCAGTTTCAAAGCATAGACTCTTGAAAATGCCATGACACCACCACATAAACACAGCCTGTTCACTGAATGCCTTTCCAGTTCAATAAAGAGTTTACCTTGGAGCAGATTTCGTGGAGACTGGTGGCGATGGCTGCGGCGGGCGTATCACATCTGAACACGTGGCACTTCAGCACCCGCGTGTTCTTGTCCCGCGCCACGTAGGCAAAGTCCCTGAAACCACACAAACAACATTAATAACAGAATATTTGTCATTTAGAAAAAGTATTGAGCAAATTAAATGTATTGGGAATAACAGGGACTGGTCATTACTAAGCCTAATGTATTTGTAAGTGAGTGTTTGCATAGCGATATTGTTATTTGTTCCACCTCAGAGCATTTCCTCATCTCATATATAGTGGTTATGGTTATGTATGGGCGTCTTCATTTAATTTTATTACACCAAGAGCTGCCACCAAGTGCATTCACAGCAAATTGAGTTTACATCTGGCCTCATATGCAGTAGTTTGAACATGATTGTAGGATAAAAGATTGCTTGTAAATGGTTCGTTTTTCTATATATTCATTTTCCCATGACAAAATGAATTGCGCATTTGCAATTCACGTTTTAAACTTCTAGAAAGTTTATCAGAGTGAAAACATACTGGTCAGTGGATGATATTAAAACGTCATAAATATGAAAGAAAAGTTTTTGCACCAAACACTAAATGAGCAGGAAACATAAGCTCATGAGAGAGATTTACACAAGACACACTCAATTGTGATGTCAAGCGCAAAAACAAAACAAGAAAGATTTTAGGGTGCTACTGCTACAGCTATTTTCAACTATTTTCTTCAACTTGTGCTGCAACTAACAATTGATTTAGTAATCGACTAGCAAGTGATTATGATTTTTTTAATTAGTCGACAAGTCAGATTTTTCGGCTTTTTTAAGGCAAGGGAAGTTTATTTATAGAACACGCTTTGAACACAAAGTAATTCAAAGTGCTTTACAGAACAAGAAAAGGTGTATTAAAATTACAATACAAACAAATCTGTTTAAATTTAAATTTAAAAGAGAAGAGCGCAGATAAAATCCTTTCGGTCAAATGCACAACTAAACTGAATACGGTTTGAGCCTGAATTTGAACAAAGCCAGTGTAGATATTAAAGACATTTTTAATCGATTATATAGATAAGTATATCGCTGATGAAAATCCAAAATGGTTTATTCTTTTGTGCTTTTTTGATTGCATAATGTTGTGGTATTTATTATATAAGGTTTGGCATGAGTCTTAGAGTCTGTATAGTGCAGGCGATGACTAACAATGATGATTATCAAACTACGATTACGATTAGTCGCAATTATTCCAATTAATTATTATTCCAGCCCTTGCCATTACCTCCATTTACCATTACTACTTGCTACAACAAATGGTTTTACTAAAGCAACTAAACTATCACAGTTACTACTGCTGTCATTACACTTGAGGATACGATCACACTTGCTCACACACACAAAAATTGGAACTGAAGTGGGACTAAACCTGGCACTAAACATGGACTAGATCAGATTAGAACAGGACCAAGCCAGGACAAGTGTGACTAAATCTTCTGTTTTTATTTTTCCAAATGTTAAATGTGTTTAGTTTCTTTTCTTTCCACTTCTGTAAAAGGTAAGTTACTGAGGAGGAGCCAGGGTTTTAATGCCTCAAATGCCGCCCAGTAATTTCATGCACAAACAGAAATATTACATTAATCACGGCTGGCTCTTTCTGTTTATGATCCCATTGTGCGGCTGTCTCCTCTGCCTAATTGTGTGCTCACTTTTGGGGTCGATAACGCTCCCGACTGTGGCCAAGCAGGAGAAATGCGTGTGGTTGGATATTAGTGAAGCGTGCACGGCATCTCGCTCTTTGCTCAGGGACATTTAAGCCTTGTGTCACCCGACCAGCGTGAGTGGCCTTGGCAAACGCAACACAAATGGCTCTTTTATGGCGCTCACTGTGGGATCAAAATGGCATAAAACAGCAAGCAACTCTTAACGGGGAATAGTCAGTGGTCAGTGTGTGATTTAACACCTGCGCCGTGGGCTTTCATAGTTAAAATGGTGCAGTAAAGAGCAAGGATCACTCAAGGTGTACACAGACAGATGAGATGGACAGTGTTTGGAAATAAAAGGAAGCAGTTACCTTTCTCTGGATCCAATAAAAGTGATGGAGGCAAAGGACGAGAGGGAGAAAAGAATAGTTCAGGTTAAGCACTGAGAAAAATGTGTTATGTACATGTTTGCTGAGGTTTTAACTTAGTGTTAGTTAGCAGTAGAAATGGGCAATACATCAAAATGTAGATAATATTGTGAATGTTGTTTGGATGATATGCAAAGTTTGAATATTGAGTTTATCGCTTTTTTTTTAAATGCTACAAAAAGAGCTGATTAAGAATAAAAATGACAAAAGTTAAGTTTCATTTTCAAATTAGGATATTTCACATTTGACAAGACACATTTCCTTTGGATTGACATGATATCGTTGTCGGGATACTCCAAAAATGATTGAGATGTACTTTTTGTCAGTATCGCCCACCCCTAGTTAGCAGGTTGCAATATGTTATTAGTGAATAGCAAAAGATATGATAAGAGAAGATACACTTTATTTGTCCGACAATGGGGAAATTCCAGTGTTGGAACACATAGAACAAAACAGCAGGTAAATAAAAATAATCATAACTGGAGAAGAAGCTGGAATTCTGTCAACTGGACAAACGTTTTAAGAGTGAAACACATTCCACTCGTCCAAGTAGCTTCTTCGGTTCTGGATTGAATGACTGGATGAGTGAATGAGAAGTCAAGCTCTATCTCCATGGAGGCCATCTTTTTTCTGTTGTATTAGTTTACATGAGGCAACTGAAAATAAGTTCAACACGGACTAAAAAGCTGTTTTCAGGCAGCACAGGAAATTGGTGCGTTGCTGACTTGACATTTTACTCAAATCAGTCTATTTTATATAATGTTTAAGCTGCGAGACTTTCCCCTCGTTCACCATTTACATGAACAGGGCTCTCGTCAAACCGGAAGTGCGTTTACAACAGGAGTGTGGCTCTGTGGCAAAAAGAGGCAAAAGTAGGCGGGTGGAATATGGTGAATATCGACTAATAGTTTGATAAGTTTATGACTCATTATAGAAACAAACTAAGTTCTAAACTGTCAGTTCTTCCGCAATACATTGCACTTCAAAATTTGTTATCCTGACAGGTCTATATAGATGGCACCACTAGATCAAGTTACAGGTCAGATCTGTGGAGAGGCATTGCTCATAAAAAGAATGCATGTTTTCCAAGGTATTTTTTGCAATAAAAACATGTGATTGAATAATTGCAAGATACGTTTAATGTGGAACATTCTAGGCAAAACAATAACATCTCCATGGAGACAAGCAGGTGTCGGACCATCCAGGAAAAAAGTTACAGCAACACAAATAGTATTCACAACGAAATCCATGCACACAGTCCCTGAAATGACACAGCACATGACATAAGACACATTCTTATGAACACATATTATTCCCTCGTCCCGTTCAATCCTGCGCCTCCAAATCTCTGCACTCCGTCTCTGCTTTGGTCTTTAATCTGCCGCTCTCACCTCGTCTGACGTGTGACAGGAGAAGCCCCCCGAAGAGAACAAAGTCTGATCCATATCCACTGCATCTCTCCCATTTAGTTCAGACTACAAAGGCAGCACCAGTATCAAAAGGCCTAATTTAAACAATGGCAGGCTTTGATTTACTGATGATCTATTTAGCATACGGTACGTCCGCATGTGTTTGTACAAATGTGGTATGTATTTCAATGAAGTTTCACAGCAGAAAACTTCACTCACAGCCACTGGACGCCCACACAGTTGCTCTGACTTGGATTGGATTCCTGGAGTCTTGAACGTTACTGTCATAAACTGCTAAAGATAGACAGGCTTCACCTCGGTGTTCAGTTTGTAAGTCAAAATCGCATTCACTTTTCAGTGCTAAATTTCAAGTACCACTCCCTATATTTGTTTTTTTTTTAATCGCGTAGCATCATTGTATAATAAAGTTTTCTATGTCTACTGGTAATCTTTTGACATGTGAGTAAGAGCAGTGACTCTCAAGTGTATTGGACCATTGGGTTCATTTCAAGAAAATGCTGGTTGACTGTTGTACTGAACATCCCTGACCGACCACTGACAGATGGAAAAACCCGCTTAAGTGAATGGAGTAACAGGCTACACACCATGACTCAATTAAAGCTCGGCTGCCTGATTTTCATCCTACAAAAAGAGGAAGTAGTTTTTTAAATCTGTCAAACTAGATCACAGCTAGTCAGAGCACTGCTTTCGGCTCTTACATCTGACTTAATGAGAAATAAAATACTTTAACCTGCAGACAGTGTACAGTGGCCTGTTTATACAATATATTCTTTGGGGAAAACACAACATTTACTAATTCACAAAAAAATAAAATAAATAAATAAATAAAATGTCAGATCTAGCATTAAATCTGTAGAAAATGTATTCATATTATTTAGATCAAATCTTTAAATTATAATTTATAATGTAAGGTTAGTATGAGCTGCTATGAACTTAAAAGAATAAGAACAGACAGGATTCAACCAACTAATACAACAAAATCACAATAATCTGCATCTTAAAATGTAATTAAAGAACTAGGATCACGTACTCTTAAAGGGGCACTATAGTTTGCTGGTGGAGGGAATAAAACATTTTATTCTCCTGGAGAAAAAAATCAGTCAATCTCCTGGAGACAAGCGGCAAACCATGTACTTTTAGCAATTATAAAAACTGTGAAAAGTAGATGAGATTGTATTGGAACCTTCCAGGCAAAGCAAAACAATTTCATGAGAAAATCATGAGTGATGGACCCTCAACTAGAAAACTTACATATAGCACCTTTAATGTAAAAATGCATAATTCGCACAATTATGTCTTGTTACAGTCAAACGATGCTGTCCAAACAAATTTTACAACATAAGCACATCCACTGAGTAGTTGCCCGAGTGGATTTTCATAAATTTGACATCGCTGCTCTAAGTTTTGACTTTCTTTAGTGCCAAAACTTGTAGCATTTGCCAACCATAAGAGTGACTCCTCCAAAGTTTGGTGCAAAATTTGTGCAAAATGCCAGTCTAATGAATTCAGCTTTAGACAGAAAAAGTGCCGACATGTTGCGAAACTATGATAAAGGCTGGGCTGAGAAGACCATGGTCAGAAATAACTTAATTAAAGCAGGAAGTTACGAGCCATGACGGACCAGAGTCTGAGTGGGAGGAGGACTTTCTGGCAGTGAATAAGATGGACAGAGCTGGCAAAAGATATAGGCAGCTGGATGGGGCCAAAAATCAAAAGGTAGGAGAGATTTTAAAGCTAAGGTAAAAAAAAAAAGAAAGAAAAAGTAGTAGTGGATAAAAG
The DNA here is from genome assembly GCA_019453435.1 of Rhinogobius similis. NCBI lineage: Eukaryota > Metazoa > Chordata > Actinopteri > Gobiiformes > Gobiidae > Rhinogobius > Rhinogobius similis. The sequence continues at coordinate 20,866,457 of CM033630.1, read as the reverse complement.
CTGCTCAGAAAGATGTATTTTTTCATCATTGTGTGCTCTTCGTATTTGGAGAATTGAAAAGGGTGGGATGACGAACGCACCACCAGCGCTGTCTTTGATCCTGATGGCTACGAGGCACGCTCAGCTCCAGAGATTAAACCAGGTCACGACTCTAGATGTTTTAGAGAGAACGAAAGCCACACGAAACCAACGGCAACAGCTGCTCTGACATCACCTGCACCTCCCTCTGTAGTGGAGGGAATCATTAGCATATACTATGTACAGGGGAATCCACTATTAACATCCAGCATCAAATCAAGGGGATTTATCCAGTCAATGAACCTGCTTCTATTTATTGAGCCGTTTTAGATCAATATTGTGGTTTACAGTGAACAAAATGTAAAATACTGATCTGCGTTATAGTTTTAATACAAAATACCAGAAAAAGTAAAAGTAAAATGCTGTTTCAATGCAAATACTACACTTCACATTAGTGCTGAAACAAGTTAATCAATTGATAGCCACTAATCAGTAACTGAAATAATCGTCAACTAATTAGATATTGAACACTATTGAATAATCACTATCTGTCTATACACAGACATTATGTGCTGAGGGAACTGGTTTTATGAGTCAAGCAGCGTCTCTTTAGCTTCTTCAGATTCAGTAAAGATTTCATGCACCGTACTTTCACAATCTACACAACAGATCAATAAATAAAAGAAAAAATTCACGTTGAATCAAGTAGTAAAACGATCATTACTTTCAGTCTGACCCCACAACAATGATTTATTTGCAGTTGCGAAGTTTAACTTTGCTTCCAATAAGTAAAGTATATTTTACAACTGCAGCTGTGATTACAACTACTACAACTTGTTTTTTTCTTGCCGAGAAGGAGGGTCAAGGACAGAGGGATGCTCTTGGACAATTATCCATTTGCTTGATTCCTGTGCATGTTGGTTAATCTGCTTCTCTATTATTTATCAATTACTGTTTCATTGTTTGATTTTGAAACTTTCTGCTGGTAAAATCAACAATTTTGGAAAGAGGCAAGCGTTGTGTGTGATTTGGAAGTTTACAAAAAGAAACTGAATTTAATTGAACCTTCACTATTACTATTAGATACTTCTAATATTTCTAAACTATACATACACAGCTATATAGATTAATTCATTCATTTTCTACCGCTTGTTCTTGTTAGGTGTTGCAGGTGACTGGAGCCTATCCCAGTGACTTTGGGCCTTAGGCGGGGTACACCCTGGACAGTGGTCCACTCATCACAGGGCTGGCCACTGCCATCTGTACAGCAGAGCTATACACATACTGCAACAAATACTCTCTAATATAAGTTCATATCAGTACAGTTCATATCACACACACTCAAAACTATAATACAACATTCAGTGTCTGTCACCGAAATACATAATCAATTACCAAAGCTTTTAGTTTAAAGTTTAATTTCCTCTTGGTTAATAAGGTGTCCATGCAATGTGAAAGCAAAGTCACACAGGATAAATGCTCACACCAGCACTAAACTGTCATGTGTAATGCATGATAATATCAATTCTAGCCTGCAATTATTGAGCAATTAACTTTGATTACAACTAATAATTTTCGCTCTTGAAAATCACTGAGAGAAGTCGTTCTCTAAACACTGGAGCTCGATGTTTTACTAATCAAGGAAAACTTCTTTCATATCAAAGTAATGTTGATTAGGAATGCTGATTTTTTTGTTTTTTGCTTCGCAGTCTTAAATTGTAATATCAGATGCTCTGTTATTATATTGTATGTGATATTTCATTGGTGCTAAGTTTGAATTTTGTTGTTTATACCATAACATACCATCAAAAAGAGAGCAGGAAAAGCATGAGCACACATTTGAACTCATAAAAAGTACTGTAAAAATGTTGCCTAATTTCTTCAATAACCATAAAGCATCATTAATATTTATCGCCGATATCTTCACTGTGAGTCTTCAGGTGCTAAATTGGGCTCGTAAAAGTAAACCGCCCTGATACTGAGCAGTAAAACCCTTTTTATGATGCAGCGATGTGAACTCATCCTTATTTTCCTCGTCTCACCAGAGCCACGCCATCTGTCACTGCACACAGACTTCCATTATCAAACAGTCTCAGTATATATACGAATGCACTTACATATGCTAATGCGCCGGGCTAATGCTGATTGGAAATGCCTGCAGTGGTTTGTGGTACTCAGCAGAAAGCAGAGCGGCACGACAGAAACATGTGATATGCAATATAGGAATCCTTTCATGTGGCTGGGAGATATGACCGTTATTTTTTTCTTTGTATCGATACATCACAATTTTTGCGAAAATAAATAACTATGGCTTTCACTATTCATTTCTGGAACATATACAAGACATCCAGTGCCATTTAACAGACATTTGTTTGTGAGATATTCTTTGCTTCAAACCGCACGCTTTTACTGTCAGATGTTTGGCTGTAGACTTTACGATCCAAACAACAGTATACAAGGCAGGACTGAGCTAGAACTAAACCTGGACTACTATAAACTACTAACCAGGACTCAATCATCGATAAAACAAGTGAGAAAAACACAAACCAGCCTGAACGGGGACTATTCAGGACTTATGTATAGGACTAAACCAGGACTAAGTAAGCAAGGGCAGTAAAATATCGGCTTATAAAACACAAAAAGTGAAACAAGATGTGACCAATTACTGTTTTAAAAAAGGTAGGCTAAATGTTTGTCAGGTATAGGTATAGGGCTGTGGAATTAACGCAATTTCAATAGAGAATACGATTAATTGCAGTTTACTACATTATGTAGTTTGAATCCGCTTGGCGTGATTGCCATTCATCTGTTTATTTATACATTTGTAATTGTCTTTTCTTCTTTGGCATTATTCTTGTGCCAGTCACAAGATCATTGGTCACTTAACCTTGCATTTAAATAGTGTCATGCACCTGGTTTTGTTTGCCTGGATGAGTCTGTATTCAGATACATATCCATGATCCAGGTGAACACTTGCAGGTCTTTTCTCTAATATGCTTGGGTCTTTTTAATTTAGAGGTCTAAAGCCAATCCACTGTTAGTAAAAGCAAGCAATTTGGAGCAGAGTTTAGACTTTGACGGAACAAATATGACTATTTTTGTGTTAAGTGGCACAGATTAAACGTCTGTATTGGTTAAGTTCAGGACATAATTATTGAAAAACATTTAATTTGTTTTTAAGGAGACAAAAAAAATGTAATTAATGAAATCAATATGAGGAAAAAAAACATGATGAAAATGATTTATTTTTTGTCATATTGCTTAGTCCGAGGCGCCTAAAATGATTGCCTTCAGCCTGTTGTGATGTTGTGATTCAAATACAGTTTGCAAATACCACCAGAGCAACTCGTCTGTGATTGTGGACAGTCAGCAGAAAGCTCCAGGTGTGTGTCCACAGACTGTGTCATAGTTTTTATTGATTGTGTTTGAAGCGTTTACTCTGCCGTGGTTTGACGTGATGAAGCGTTTACTCGGCCGAAGTTTGACGTGTTGTGACTTTGGCTCGGGGCCAGATTGGATATGGGTCTGATCCAGTGCAGTGTGTGATACAGAGCGGAGGTGTGACAGCTGCAGCGGGCCAGAGTCAGGAAAACCCTTTCATTGCTTTGTAAAGAGAATGGCAAAGCACCTGCAGCACTAGATATATTTAGAAATGTGTTTGTTTTACTCTCTGGGATATTTTGCTTTAATGCCACAATATTATCCCCAGTAATTGCGCCAAAATTGCTTGAGTCTGACTTCGAAACACAATCAGAGTTATACTATACGGGTATTACAGTGACAAAAGTATAACATTTAAAGTAATTACGGGTATATTTCTAGAAATAGAAATAAAATGTGCCCTCAAGCTCTGTTAAAAAGACACAAAGTGATGAAGAAGCATCTCGGCTGTCTATGAACAAATGCATCAATATTAATACTGCTTTTGCTCGAGAGTCTTCATAATCTGCATGTACTCTTCAAAACAGGTTTCATTTTGAATCCATTATAGATCAAACTCAATAAGCACTTTAGTGAGAGGCGGTTAAAAAACAACACCCCGTGTGATGATAAAACATGACCATAAAAGGACTTAATTGTAGTTTACTGTAATGGGAAATGGAGTATGTCGGACAGTTGGACAAAACACGGGAAGCCACTGTAAAAGCTATTTAATTTTACTAGGCCATTCATTTACAGAGTGCAAAGCTGCAGAGAAAGCTTGTGCGATCAAATGTGATGCTTTAATAGCAGCTCTCTGCTCCTCCTTTAGTTGCTTGAGAAGGACAACAGTTTGACAAAAGTTTCATCATGTTATGTTTATGACTTAATAAAAGAAACTTGGAAATAGAGGCCATTAGGAAAATTGCATTTGTGCATTTACATATCTTTAGTTAGATTTTCTGCTGAAGTCAGTTTTGGGAAATGTTTGCAAGAGCAAATATTGTACACTTAAGTAACTAAACTAAATGATCCGATGTAATGTAAAAGCCTCTTATTTAAAGGACTTAATAGCAAAATAATGAGTGCTTCTGAGCACTAATGTTCTGAATATTGCACTGTGTGAGAACAAACAATGTTGAGGTGCACTTTTTGTTCATTATATGTCCTGTTTGAATAAATACACATAAAAACACATAAGAAATGGGGCTGAACAATTTCAGGAAAATATTCTTCTGACAAGCATTGCAATTACGATTAGATTTGCAATAAGTGTTTTAATGATAAGATTCTGTTTAAAGTTTTCATTTCAACCACAAACACTTGACAAAAGACTGTCCAAGTACTGTTTGTGAGGTCTAAACTCCAGGAGTAATGGCTTACAGAAAGAATAAGATCGGATATTTTGTTATTTCCAATGAAAATAAAGTGACTTAAATAATTACATGTCTTTGCGATTTGTTAATAGTGATAATTGAAATAGTGATTTCTATTCCATTGTGATTAATCTTGCAGCCCTATGATTCTGTCAACTCGACAAACAAATATGACTCATTATATGACTCAAGATTCAGTCAAAGAAGAGAGAAACTGTTCAGAAATGTGTTAGTCGACTGTGCAGTGCATACACCAATGTAATCAATAAAACACATGACACACTATTATATTAAATGGTCTTAATGACCAATAATCATCGTTTGTTCATGATGGTGCAGTTACATCCTGAGGAGGAAGGAAGACCCCCTCCGTCTTCTCGTAGTTAAAGGTGCAGTGACAGTGGAGGCTGGAGCCCTGTGCGACCTGCTGAATTAGTCATGCCCCGCGGCCATTAGCTTTAATGTGGGCCGTCTGAGCGTAATTACCTCTCACACCGTATACGCGTTTACAGCACCAAGATGAGCCGAGACACCAGCTCCAGGAGCCAGAGGTGCAGCCCCGCCCCCAACGGTGTCATAGATAGACTACAAAATACCCAACAACACCGTCCTACGCACACACAAAACACTGATAAACATTTATAATGTGACCACTGACACTGAAGTGAAAACAGGCCACGCACCTGCTAAAGAACCAGACACAAAGTGAACATTAGCCAGTCATTTTCAATTGTTATTGTAATAATCAATTCATATGTTGTATCATCCGAAGGTCAAAATTTGAACCATAGGGGTAATCTGTGAGCGTAAATGAGAGTAAACCTGTAGTGCCTGATCAGTGATAGAAGAATTTTTTAACACAAGGAAAAGGAAGGATTTTTTTTTACAAAAGCAGAGAATGCATTTCTTCTTATTTTCTACTTGTTATTTTGAATTTAAATGCTCTCTGTTAGTAACCACTTCTCTGAACACATGGCATGTTAAAATCTATATTGACCTTATTCTGCCCGCCCACTTTTGCCGTTTTTCACACTTTTGTTGTAAACGCACTTCTGTTTGATGAGAACTCTGTTAAAGCTAATGACAAACGAGGGAAAAGTCTTGCCGCTAAAATGTTACATAAAGTAGGTCGATTTGTGTAAAATGTTTAATGAACACGAGCAACAACAAGTCAACAACGCACCGATTTCCTGGTCAGTCTGAAAACGGCTTTTTAGTCCGTGTAGAACTTATTTTCTGTTGAGCTCGTCTGCTCCATGTAAACTAATACAACGGAAACAAGACAGCGGCGTGTAAGGCAACTTCCGGAATAAGGTGGATAGTCCACATAATGATTTTTATTATTATTACTGACCTTTATTTAACCAGGTAAAATATTTGAGGGTCAGTTCTCATTTACAAACAAGACCTGATCAAGAAACCCTGGCAGGACTCCATTTATTGACTCATAACTACACATGCAAAGGTATAGACAAACAACCTAGGACAAACACAAGCAAAGAGTGGGCAATGGGGATTATCGACAATATATCTGAATAATCAAATAATCACAAACGAATCTGATTAGTTGCAGTTGTTATGGCTTGAACCAGGTTGGACTCAGAGCTCAGACTTAGATAGGGCTAGGCGATTAATCGAATTTATTCATGTTTAATCGTCAATTATATGTTGATTTTAAAGGAGAGGTCCACAGCTAATGATCTGTCAGTAAAAGCATGTGGTTTGGAGCAAAGTTCAGACTTTGGAGGAAGAAATGTTAGATTTATTTTATTTTTTTTGTGATACAAGGTGTTAAATAAAAGTCTGTCTTGTTTGTGCTCATGAAATCACCAGTAAAAGCCATGGTTATTTTGTTTATGAAAATAAAATAAAATAAAATTGAATCTAAAACAGATTGAGATTGATCAATATGAGATCAATATAGTAAAACACATGTCGCCCAGCCCTGTGTAGACTGGTGTACTTTGTCCAAATGACACTTCTTGTAGCTTAAATTAGACAGTGTTGGTTTCTTGTATAAATTATTATACTTGGTTGGTGTTAAATACTGTCAAATACCAAATTACTGTCATGGCTGAAGACGTCTAAATGGAAATAAAATACAAAATTGGAATTTAGTTTGAACTGAAATTAGGGCGGAATGAGTTTGGAAAAATATCTAATTGAGATTTTTCTGACAAGCAACATTTTAAACAAGTCCAGGAGAATTAACATTTGAGAGTAGACTGAAATATGAACTGCTAAACAACTGCAAGAATCCCATGCATTTCAAAACATGTTTGCTGTTGAGGTCTAAACTACAGGTTTAGACATGACTGAAAACATATTTAGTTGTTTGTAGGGGAAATTATGTTACTTAAATATTGCAACTATTTGCATTTTCGATTTGACTGCGTTTATCTCGCAGCCGTCACTGAAATGTTTGTAACTGATCTCTGATGTTATTTGCTGCTACTCTTCAATTTGTTTCATCTTCTCTGTGCCATGTCGCGGGGAAAAAAACACACCATTTCACAAAACCTACGCTGCAAATTGTGAGAAAATCCACACAGGGCTGAGGTTTATGTTCCTATGGCGTTGTGACCCAGTTCTGAGCGAGTGGCAGAGGCAGATGAGACAAGGGCGGGGCGAGGCGCTAAGTAGGCACAACGCACTTACATCCAGCATGTCAACAGTCCATATATCATCACAAATTTAAGAGTGTTAATCAGTGGGTGGGCAAGACGTATAGACGGACTGGGTTTGGGTGGGATAAAGAGGAGTGAGATGGCGTCCTGCTGTTCTCTTGATCTTTTATACATCACACTGGTTAAGGCTTTCGTAAAAATTCACTTTAGCACTATAACATCATTCAAGTGGCTTTTATACCACCTGTGTTTGTGGGACAGGATTTGGCGTCACGGGAGTTTATGCCAAAGCACAGAGCACAGAGCAATGGGAATCACACTGTCTCCATGTAACCTAATTAGGAGCTCATGCTATTAATCATAAGCTGCAAACACACTACAGACATTCAACACACTATAACTCGAGTAGCAATACCACAAATGGCCCATATAATTTAAATTTGCACCGTGGTTTTTGTTTCTTAGCTACGTGGAAAAAAAATTGTTCACAATCACATACACAACCAAGTAAACGGTAGTAGAAAATCAGATAAACTATCACTGATGCGAACTCAACTCACAAACAGTTAAACCCATTATCTTTCTCTCCTTAAATAAGATGTTTCTGAGTCTGTGTATTCAGGAAATTAATTGCTGTGGGTAGGGATGACATATCGATTAATGGATCTCACCAGTGGTTTTCCCCAGATATTAGTATTGCTCTTGTATTGAAAAGGTTGCAGATATTTAGCACCGATCTTTGTTCTGTCATTCCCAGTTCATCCTCAGCTTTGACTTTTTGAACAGACGAATAACAAAATAGAAATAGGAGGCCAATTTGGGTAAAAACGTTGCTGTATTCATAATCATGCCAGGAATTGCTTTAAACCCCAGACAAATACACTGTGAAAAGTTAATATGTGAACTTAATTATAACGTAACATAAATGTATGGTCTTATTACGTGTATCAGTAAATATCGGTTATCGGTTAACAGTTAGACATACAGTGTATTGGTAGAGGTTGCAAGCTCCAACTGCAGGCTAGCTAAGCTCTCACAGTCAGAGCAACAACGGAGAAACTACTTTCAGCTTACATTTTGCCCTACGAAGTTAGTTTGAGCTAAACAAAAGCTCCACAGACAAACATTAGACATAAAAAAGCAAAGAAACATTTTTAATCTGTCAAGTCGCTCAAGTCAAAATGTTGAGAAGCATTTTTCAAATTAAAAAATGTCGCGCATAACATCTAATAAAAGCATGAAAGCAGCAGCCCAAGCATACATTTAGCGGGTGTGAGTGAAAGTGGAAAAAAAATGGATTCCTTTGGATGGACAGAAGGAAGAATCACACTGAAATGACCAGCAAACGTCACACAAAAAAAATCTATCCTGTGACATTCTTACCAATTGACTTCCTATAAATAGCTGATGGTAAACCATGCAACAGGTTATTAAAAAATAAATAAATAAAATAAAATAAGATAAAATATTGGGGTAATCACCTAATTTAAAGCCTAAATATTGTAACATAATTGTTTAATACACCTGAAATGTACATTATACGCAACATTTATGCTGAGGGTTCCAACTTGTTCTTGTCTCCATGGAGACTGAGGTTGTCAAAAGTATATTCTAATCAGTACTAAAACTACTATTGAAAGTAGGAACACACTTGTGTCAATACTAAAAAATAAATCACACAAATAGGACAAAATTTGACCCTTCCTGAACAGTTTAGAATGATTTCATGCTTTATCAGCTTTAGTATAAGACCTCAAGGTAACATAAAGAAAGTATTTGATTCATTAACTGAGAGGCGACCTCGCTCACAGTAAGAATTTGTGTTTTTCCTGTTATTTAGCTATGTAAACATCTGTAATTGTATAAAGGCGTTATAGATAAGTTAAATGTCATACTGTGAAACACTGCAGGCAAAACAACAACATGATCCACCAGAGAAGTTGTACAGTGAACCTTTATAGTAAATTAAACTGAATCAAGCAAAAGACCTCTGCAGTATACAAGCGTAGTTTTAATTCTAAACTTATTACAGAATATATTCAATCCCAAATTTGATGATTACCTTTAAAACCTACGTTATTATTCAAAATAGATTTGTAAAGTAACATTAACATCTTAATGTACTATATTCATATTGATGATAAACATTTTAAGAGGTTGACAGAAGACTTTCAATCATATGGACTCGTCCTAAACAGATAAACTCTGTATCAGCTAAATTTTCCCTCCCCCTTTGCTGTATAAAAGACTACACCTGCCATTGTATCTGTGAACTTTTTTACTATTGACCTGTCATGAGTAAAACTATTCTACTTTTACAATTATGAGAGCCTTGTCCTGGCATCGTTTTTATTCAGAGGATTCATTTTTCTGTCAATGTCTCTAGTTTAAACTGTGCAGTGAATATGGAAGACTAGAAATGTAGCAGATAAATCTTTCTGCACACCCTATAAAGTCATCGGTCCAACCTTGAGCCTTCAATCTCACTCAAGTCTCTGCAGATTAAACTTGTGTAGACAGATGTCCAGTCCACAGGTTGACTTTGCCCGCGCACATGTCCCGCTGAGTCCGTCCCCATCCCATAAGTGAACCTCAGCATCAGCTCCTCTGACATTGCCCGGGACTGGGGAGGATTTTATTGGGACTAGATTTATCGGCTGGCGGGGCAAAAGCACGGGATCTATAGGCAGAATGGGAAGAGTAATCCTTCAGGAAGACAGGGATTACAGCAGGTGTGCCTAACAATGCTAATGTGGGAAGCAACTGGAAGAAGAAATGCGTTTTTGAACTATGATATCTTTCTGTGCTTGATATATGAGTGGACACGAGACGGGACACGGCCGCTTCGTAATGACTGTTTAGACTGCGGTGGCACCCTTGGGAGAGCGGACCCACCCTGACATGAGGCGTGAGGGCACAGTCCCACCGGTGATGGATCGCGTGAGGATGGGAGACGCTGACGAAGACACCGGGACGACTCAGAAAGGAGTGCAAGAAACCTCTGGTCAAGCTCAAACCGTGTAAGAGTGAGAGAGAGAGAGAGGAGCCATCCATCAAAGTGGCACATATCGAGTGGGTCTAGGTGTTAGGGCCAAGTCCCCAAGGACCGTCCGAGGGGTCCTGTGCATGTTAATTAAGGCGACAAAGGCCTTGACATCAGCAAATAAGTCACCGCTCATGACAGGGAACGAAAAAGTGAAAAATGGTACAGTAAAGACAGCCACGTGCTTCATCTTTGACATAAACTGGAAGTGAATGGAGGAGTGCGTTCAGCATTAAAATAGTGATGATACAGGAAGCTAGCATGTCTTTTTTTCCTCTTTCCTTTTTTTTGCTTTTCAACATGCTACTGCTGTTCACAGAAGGTCACAAGTGAGGGGTGAGGCTGGAGGGAGTAAGCAAACAGAGTCTCACTACGGCCTGGTAATGAATATGAATTAAATCTAGGCTAGTACTATTTTGTGTGCCTTTGTAATTGTGTTTCCCCAAGACTTAAGTGAAAGTGAATGAACAGATTGAAGCTTCTTTACAGAGACACTATTAAAGTCATGCTTGATCACACCGGTTCACACGCACTGCTGTCTCAATGCTAATAAGTGTCAAGGACAAGGAAACAAGCGGGAACTGCCCCTAATGTCGTAAATCATCTTCCGGCGCTCAATTGTTCCTCACTCTCCCTCCTTCGTCTCTCGCGCCGTTAACAGAGGCGGCGAGGGGAAACTCCACATATACATAAAGCCACGCGCATTCATCATGTACACGCCGGCACCTACAACCATTGCAATATGTTCTCACAGATTCTCAAGGCAGAAGGAGATGTCAGCGAGGTGCGCATGAGGAATACAGTAGGAGAATCTCCAACTTGGACTTTGAAAATCCTTGCAGCACATCCAGACTCTTTAATCCTGTCTCACAATCTATCCTCACTTCATCTTCTACATTCTTAAGCTCCTTTGCATCTCCTCGCCAACTCCAAATGCACTGACACCGACTTATAACCTACTGACAAACCACACATAAAACAACAAGCTAATAAAACTTGACATAACAAGATAGACGTTAGACTGACTGAAAGATACTCACACCACAAGACATCCTCATGCCTTTTCAGCTGCTTCCTTTGCCGCGTGACATTCCTCAGTACAAACCCCTTTTGCACTGCCGGATAAATCTCCTTCTCTCTCCGCATCCACTTTTTTAAATCCTTTGGGGGTTCGCTTCCTTGTTCCCTTCCCCCTTTTTTTCCTGGCGCTTCCCTCTTCCTCTCTGCACCTTTCCACTCGCGATCCCAAATCCTCTGCATGTGCCACTTTGCCTTGTGTCTGAGTGCAAAGAAAGCATGCCTCTGCACCCTCCCCCTGCCTCTCCTCCCTCACTTGCTCTCCCCAAGCATCACTCTCTCTCAATAGAAGCCACTTTGTTTGTTTGTCTTTCTGGTTTGAGTCTGTTTCTTTTAAGGCGGGCAATATTTTTTCACCTTCACATAGATATATTATCAATTTCATTTGATTCCGTCTTATTAAAACCTAATAAAAATGACTTTCCACGTTAATTTCATGAACATAAACAAAGCACACTTTTAATTATTGCCGTATAACACTCTTTAACTCTAAGTCTGAACTTTCTACTCCAAACAACAGGCTTTTACTGACAGATGATTGGCTTTGTACCCCTCGATTAGAACGCCCCAAGCACACTATTGACGTTTAGCACTGACTGAATCTCAATCTCGATTAAATTTAGATTAATTGCACAGCCTTAGGTATGGAGGATGTGAAAGTACAACAACAAGGAGCAAACAATGCCAGTAGGTTTAGACAAAAAGAGCGCCATGAGACAAGGAATAGAATCAGCCCAAGATGAGATAGAAATGCTTGAGTGCTCATAGGGGAATTTATTTGATGATTAAACCTTGGACTGCTCAATTATGATCACAGTTATTTGGCTCATGACTGAAATCACAGTTATTTCAAACAATCACTTCTATACTGTCAATACTAACCTGCAGAGAAAGTATACCTAGATACGTTTTAGACTTTTACACTTAAGAATGTAAATTAGAAGTGCCTTTGCTCCTGGTTTTGTTTGGCAGAATGAGTGCACATATCACACTGAACAGAGGTTAATTAATTGCATTTTGGATTACAACCTTGTTATAATTGAATGGAGTAATAATTGAGAGCCCTAGGTACACCTTGCCTGGTAAACCAACTGATTTTCTCCACAGTATTTTAGAGCTGTAGTCGACTAAGACATGCCCTAGACATAGATTAGTCGACTAAAACAGAGGCGTGGCTTTGCATGATCAAAAGCTCTCAAAACTACTGAGTGTCAGTCTGACTGTGTCTCACTCAAACTGCACTGACAAGACTACAACTTCACTATTTATATAACAGAACTAGACAACAATGTATTATATGTAAAAGACAGACTAAACTCATGATTCATTACCAAATCTTCTTGCTTTTCCTTTTTGCTGTTTTCACATGAAAAATATGTATGCAATTGATTGTAAAAAGGTGAATTAGTCATCTAATACAAAGGTTGGTCGACTAAAACACAACGTGCAACATGAAATTAATTTTTGTCTGGCCAGGTAAAGGTACACCAATAAACCAGTGGAAATATATTTAGATCCAACTACATCAACTACACACACCAGCAGCACAGACTTGCTGAGTGCTCCAGATATAGCCCCATGACTTCATCCAACAACATCAGACCACTCCTCTTTCCCCCTCGCGCCCCCTTTAGAGACACTCATTTATATTGAATCAGGTTAAAGGAAGGAAGGCGGGGAAAGGGGGCATCCAGGACATGCCTCGAAACGAACGGGGAAAAAAGAGACCGCTTGCAAAAGGAGTGATGGATAGAGACCAAGTCTGCCTCAAGATTTATGTTAAATGCAATGGATTTTCTCAGAATCATCTGTTTTCTTAATTGGCAAGTTTTTCGAAAGTGTTTGATTATTCAGTTCAATACGAGCTGTTCTTGTTCAGCGCGCTGCATCTGTTTTGTAAGTGACTACCTCTGACACAGAAACACACTCAAATAATTAAACAGACTTCCATATGTTTGAAAATACATTCCCACAGATGCTCTGAAACACAATATCTTCTATCAGTGAAAACAACATTAGAGCACAGTGCCCTCTTGTGGTGGGTAATCTAGATTTAAAAAAAAAATCTGCTTAAACTATTTATAAGTCATTAATAAGCACTGGTTGTTTGTTAATGCACTTACAAATGACCATTTACAAATTACTAGCATTTGTAGATCGGTTATAGTATGTTAATAAGCCATCAACAAAAAGCGTATGTGTTATTAAACCAGTGACAAAATGTTTGTAAGAGCTTATTAAACTATTTTCAATAACCAAGTGATAATTGCTCAACAAAAAATAGTGCTTATTAATGCCTTATAAATGGTTTACTAAGGAACCTTATTTTAACGTGTTACCAAGGTGCGCTGGAAGTTTTCGAATCTGACCTACAATAGCACGCAACGAACTGCAAAATAAATGATTATTGTGTAAAATATACTTAGGCATAACTTAATTATTTGATTTTTTATTCATTTCAGGACAGTGAAATAACCTTCACCTTTAAGCCAGCATGCAGCGTGAAAGTAAGTCCTATGAAACTGTACTACAGCAGTTACTTTACATCTAATTCTACTGCCATTGCTGCTACAACTAATAACACAACTCTTACTAGTGTATTAATATGTAACTGAATATCTAAATAGCTGAATATAATTGTACTTGTACTTCAGAGAAAAAGAGGCAGAGATTGAACTAACCTTGCACCATATTTTTTCCATTGCAAGCTATTACCATAAAAACCGAAACACTGAAAATTCTCATTCCGCTGAGACACAAGACCGCAAAAACTGACAATATTTCTGATTTACATACACCAGGCTGATGTTGTGATGGGGTTACTGCTGAAGAAAATATTGGAAAAGAGACGAGTGGGAGGTCGACATGGAAACACATAAAAGAGGAAAAGTAGGGAGAGAGGAGGGATACGAATCACATGAAAAAATATAATCACATGAAAAAATATAACAAGATGAAAAAGAAAGCCTGGCCAAAAGTGGGGAGATCAAACATAAATTCAAACTTAATTTCACCATTTCAGCCACCGTAGATCACACTGGTCCATGGACTGTCAAATTACACCAGTTTTAAACCCAATCTCGTGAACATTTCTGCACAGCTCTTCACAAATATGGGCACAGCTCACTGGAGACATTTCATTCTTTGTGTTAATATTCCAGTTGAGCAACACATTTAAACCATTATTTGCACATTGCCTCCTTATTAATGTGTCACAAAATCATTAACCTATTTGTCAGTTCAGGTTCAGTGCGAAATAATTTGCCATCGCATCGGTAGCTAGAGGCAGTTTGCAGCTAAAACATATTCACGTTCACATTCAAGTTATTATGAGCAATTTAGATTTGTCTTAGTTACATCTATAGACAATGAAAGAAAGCCCACAAGAATCCATAACAGCACACACACTGAGACAAACAGACTCTTTAATAAGTAGTAAATTCTCCAATACAACAAATTTTAGGAGCTTATGAATTAACCCGCACAATTTACAAGATCGTAGCGCTTTTACTCAGGGATGCAAAAAGCAGCAAAAATGCATTTACGTCACACTTTCCATTCAATGTAAAAATGATAAATGGGCATTATTACACATTCATCCATCAACAAACTGCTCATATTCTCATATCGTGTACACAAGCTCACCAAACTAACCCATCAGCACACCACATGTTCAAATGTCAGGTCAATATTAAAACAGCCCAGTCAACATAATACAATACTTTTACGATCACACTTGCCATGGAAAAAGATCGGAAAAGATGAATGATTAATGTTCACTAACAGTCCTGATTCACCAACTAATGTGGCTTTGATTTGAGTAAAATGTAACATGCTTCCAGATTTTTAAAAATGAATGATTTATTTATGCTTTACTGTCGGATACATGAAGTTAAATAAATAAGTGAACATATAGTGGTAAGTTTATGATAAGAATCCTTCCAAGCTTCATACGTCTATGCATCATTATGTTTAATGCATTAGCTGTGATGCTGGGAATTCATTGTATGTTTGCAGGAAGTGTAAATGTTTCTCGGGTTAATGGGAACCTTGAGGGGCTCGTATCAATGAACGCTAAGCTCAGCCCTCCCCACATGTTATGCTAATGCTAGCCTCAGCAAACTGTCAGCGCAAAGTGAAGAGGTTAAGGGACTGGGACAGAGCCAAATGAGTGGCAGCCCCTCAGGCCCCAAGCTGAGATGGAAAATGAACAGCAAAGGGCATAATTATGGTGTTTCTACTGCAGTTTATGCAAATATCCATTAATGGCTGTGGTGCCAAACTCCTGAATCAGCAAAGAGTACTGTTTGTGTACATTGTTCCTAACATTAATCTGTATACCGAGGTCATTACTCTGATTGTTAATTATGATGCCAGATATAAATAAGACAAGGAATTAATAATTAATAAGAAAAATAAGTGTAAATACCTGTCGTGGTCCCGCCCCACGCCCCACACACGGATGCTGCTGATTGGCTGTGAGTGAAGGAGGCTGTGGTCGTCAGGGTCAATCAAGGTCAACATCCGGTCCTGAAGCACCAGCAGCATTCCTTTACCCTGACAGCACACAACAAATAAATAGTCTGTCATATATCTATGTCTGTCATCATACAACAAAACATTTAAAATACAATGTATTAATGTCATGTTTATGGCTTTACTGTATTTTTAGTTTAAGGTAAAAGTCTGTATGTAATACTTTTAATCAGAATCAGAAAAAGTTTATTGCCATTGTCAGTGAACAAAATTCACAAACATAGGAACTTGCTTTGGTGGTAAGGTGCAACATAAAACATAAAATATAGTAGCAAATATATAAAAGAAGGCATGCATAACATTAAGACTAAAATAAAATAAAACAGACTTAGACTATATACAGAAATGTTTTGTTATATGGTGAATTAGATGATGAAGGTGGAAAAATATGGTGGCCAATAATAATCCAATGATAATATATTGTATAGATAGTACTGTATATATATAGTGTAAAGTGAAATTTTATGAGATAGGATATATAAAATCACCATATGTGTAAGCAGCACTCTTATTTTCTTTTGTAATTACATGTTCATACCATATTACGGGACTTGTGCACCTGTTTTTTAATGACACATGATGAGACTGACCTCTCCCCAGACCCCAGCGGAGTCCCGTATGTCCCGCCGGCAGTAGGACAGCTGTCTGATACAGTGGTGCACAGCCACACTGCTCCGCCCCTCGCACAGGTCCTGTTCAGACATCTCCACCCAGCCCAGCGACCGCACCGGGAAAGACTGGACAAGATCAGAAGAGGGGACAAGAATTAACAACATGAAGCATTAAAACAGCCACACAGATAGTCATTAAGTACAACTAAACATTTTCAGCATGAAAAGTGTTTGCATGAAGGGCCGGTTACCATGTGACCGAGAGACAAGTGCCTCTTCTGAGCAAACCTGCATGCAGAGTGATAAGTACTGGACCGGTGACATGTGCCCGGCTAATTTTGAAAATGTGAAAGAAAACTAACACTCCTGCATTTAAATATGGAGGGAGAGAATGATGGACAGCGCTGTGTGTGAGAAAATGTTGGGGAGGGTGAATGAAAGAGATGAAGCGGTGACTGAGCAATGGGACGCTTTTTGTTTGTAAGAGGCTATAATTGTCTAAATGTGTGTTAGTGTTCTGTTAACATACACTTACTGTTTTTATTTTCTGTTTCTGTTCTCAGGACATCACATTTATGTTGGTGCAAATAAAACTATTTAATTATTAAACAATAACCAGAAAAGTTCAATAATATTCTATTCACTTAATTTCGGAAGTTGCCGTGGGCGCTGCCATCTTTTTCCATTTTAGTTTACATGGAGCAGGCGAGCTCAAACGAAAATAAGTTCTACACGGGCCGATTTCAAGCCCCCCAGGAAATCGGTGCGTTGCGTGTACGTTAAACATTTTACACAAATCAATTTACTTTATATAATGTTTTAGCGAGACACTTTTCCTTTTACTACAAGAGTGCAGATCATAGACATAAAAAGAGGCAAAAGTGGGCGGGGCGGAATAAGGTGAATTCTCCTGGAGACGGACTAACCAAGCAATCTCCATGGAGACAAGCACAAACAAAGTACTTTTTGGGCAATAAAACTCCTTTAACTGGATAAATGAGACTGATTTTATATCTTTCTTTGGACCCTTCCAGGCAAAGCAAAAACAATTTCATGAGAAAATCAGGAGGCATGTCTCCATTCACCTGATGTTCTTGAACTGTTCGTGCAACACTGCAATTTCCCCATTGTGGCACAAATAAAGGTTCTCTAATATGATCTTTAAGACAAATTTTCTACAATGCTATCACTCAAGATATATTTTCAAAGCAAATTATACCTAAAAGTAGTATTCATTGATAACATGACCTCAGTAAATGTAACTCAGTACAGCCCATCGCTGGATACAAGTTCTGCACTCACAAAATATAAAATCCTGAGACTCAAACTATCCCTGCTGCTGAACCAGTGTAACGTAAAGTGACAAGAACAGCACATCTTGTATCCAGCCAGCTGCAGACAGAAGCAGGGCAGAGGAGGACAAAGTATTAAATATGAAAGGGCCTGTGTGTATCTTGTGTGTACTGAAGCTCCCTCATCTTTATCCCTCTATTTCCTCTCCACAACGAGGAGCTCCTCCCCGCTGAGAGTAACCACAGGACACATCTTTCAAGTCCTGTGATGGAGCCGAGCCGGAGTACAACGAAACACATAATCACACTCTCTACTGCTCTCAAATCTATTTCAATATACACCGTTTTAGCGTTTCTGAATTCTCATTTGCCCCATGCGTATGGTCCAATCTCGACTGGATGAACTGTGATTGTATGAAGCAAACTTGCAAGTGTAACAGACTATTCATGGGTTTTAGAGTGAAGACAATGAGAACAGTTGTCATAGCAATTAACAATTCAAAACACAATATTATATCATCGAAATTCTCAAAGGCCGTCAAGATGTCACCTATAAATAGGACGCTTGAACTATCATTCGATAAATGACAAAATGAGCTGTAATTTTAGGGGTCAGTATTCATTCATTCATTTTTGTAATATGTAATTATTTGAGGTATAAAGGGCTGAACAATTAACGCATCTATAAATATCAACACACTTTTTCACATTGCACATTCTTTGTTTATTTATTCCAGCTAATGTTTTATGTTTACATTTATTTTTTTTAATGCTTAAGGGTAGTTAGTGCTCTCAAAAACAGTAAATCAATCCATAAGAGACACTGTTGTTCCGGCTGCATTAAAAATTGGTATTACAACACCAGTGCACATCTCCAAAATGTATGAAAAGGTTAATGGCAGAGCAGCTGATTGAACCCCTTACAATCTGGTCACTCAACCAAAACTTCCTGCTGCTACTTTATCAAAGAAATAAAATCCAAATTAGATCAAGGAGATGTGGTAGAAGCAGTTTTCTTCGACCTTCGTAAAGCTTTTGACACAGTCAGTCATGATATCTTATTGCACAAACTGACAAATTACAATCTTTCCAACAAAACAATAATACCTCTGTGACAGACAACAGTGTGTGAAAATTAGAAATGATTTATCGCCACTGAAAGAGAACACCATGGGAGTGCCGCAGGGCTCCATTTTGAGGCCCCTACTGTTTAGCATTTACATCAGTGACCTCCGCTCTGTGCACTGCAAATCTTATCATGTACGCAGATGATACTGTGTTGTTTGTTCACCTGTATCTACATTCTGTGATCTTCTCTCACTTTATGTACTGTATATCAAGCTGGTCACATGGCTCCAAAGCAGCTCTAAAGCCTCTTGAGTTTACAAATTTGCCATAAAATCCATTATTGGAAGCCAAGGCAGTATCACATTTGTTCTATTCTTACCAAATATGGAAAATCTTATTTTTATACCAATGTTTGCTTACTTTTTAAAAATCATCAATGGAATAACAGCACCTCCTCTAAGAAAATTTGTTGCTCTCTGCTCAGATAAAATAACTCGAGCAACTCGATACCTTAAGAAGAAAATGCAGTGTCCCCAAATGCAGGACCTCTTTTGCTAAATCTGCCTTTTCTTTTGTCTCAGTGAGTCAATGGAACACAATGACAACAAAGATTTATCACTGTATTTGAAACATTTGCACATTTGACTAAAAAATGGCTTGAAAAGGCAAGTCTGTACCCATGAGTAATGTTTGTGTGTAAGTGTGTGTCTGAGAATGTGAGAGTGTGTGTTTGTTTGTGCCGGATATGTAGCAGTTTTAGTTGTGGTTGATCCAAGGGTGGGATTATTTGCTTGTAATTAAATGTAATATGTAATTGAAACATATACAAGGTCAGGCACCAATCTACATTTAGTGTCAGTTTTTTTTTTAACATCGACCTGCTTAGAGACTCCAGGTAGAAATTAGCAAATTATGCTATAACCTGTTACAAGGCATCTTTGCTTTTTTTGGTCAGTATTTATTGTACACTGTCCCTGTATAAATAAAACTATGCCATACCATATCAGTGGTATAACGTGTCTTTTCAATACTATAGTTTATCACAATATTTTATGAAACATATATTGTATGTAAACATTATCGTGACAGGCCAAGCTGAAACAAATGAATATACTGTGATATCATCACAGCTTCAAAAGGAGAGTTTACATTTTAAATAATACTAATAAAATAGAATCATGTAATAAAATATCAAATTAAATTAACTTAAAAGTATTTGATGGCTATGGTTTATTTTGAGTAATTTGGATATGAACAAAATATCAAATCTAACTGATGAAACAGCAAAGTACCTACCACTCCTTTGTCACAATAAATTCAAACATCTGACTCTAAACAAACCCCACCACGGTTTCCTGTTACGGCTCTTGACCAGCAGAGGGCAGTAAATCCTCCAACTTTAGCACACAGCAGTTCACAAAGTCACCACCGTGTGTCGCTGCTTCATGCACAGAGAGAGAGCGAGAGAGAGAGCCATAACTGAAGTTCATTACGTCATCCTGAATAAAGGCCGTGCACGCTGTTTCTCTTGCCTTTAGGGAAATTATAATTTGTGGAAAGTTATTCGGTTCATAGGACAGAGTGGTAGCAATGTTGAATAGACTGGAAACACTAAAAACATCCTCTAAATGTGGTTGGTCTTACCATTGCCTCTGAATCTGAATACGTGCTGTCAAGATCCACAGTCTCTAGTTGGGCTGGAGGGCTGCAGGGGCACAGAGGGTCATTTTTGTTACAGCTGGTCTCATAAAACCATTAATAAAAGTATGTTAAAACAGAGATAAATCATAAGAAGAGTTCATTTGCAAAAACAGATCATCGCTTTGAACATTTGTCACACCATCTTCTACATCTTTCTACATTCAGAACAGTGTAGTTGATGAGATTCTTTGACATTTCTAAAATACAGTAGATTTGGCTTTTGAAAACAATGCTCGACAAAGAGGAAATCTTAAGCCTTCAAAACTTTTTTTCAAATGCATGTTTTTGCAAAAGAACTCTTATTTGTCAGAGTCTTTACTTGAGTTTGAGTGAAGCGTAGCGCAGTGTGGCTCCTTCAAAGGCCTTGAGGCTTGGGTCAGGATACACTGGATAGTCTTTCAGCTCCTGATTGATGTATCCACAAAACAAAACAGAGATATCGTTAGAAAACTGGTGGACAGACCCAAAAGATAATTATTGCGTTGTAATAAAGAGATCTTTGAAAAATTAGTCTGAATTGTAGTTGTTGTTATATCAGTTTGGCTCCTTTTGGTTGAGGGTTGATTAATCACAGTTGTCTCAATCAGCAAATATAAAAAGGCAGTAACTATAATGTCCTCTAGAGCAAACCACAAAATATCCCTTCTTCGTGAGGACAAATTATGTTGTATGATGCTTAGGGCTGCAACTAATTATTATTTTAGTTGTCGACAAGTCAAACGTTGATTTCTTATGTACACTGAGGCTTAATTACATTATTAACCAAACAGAGATTTAAATATGTTCGCTGAGGACTTCTAGATACAGAATATTTACAAATTATGTGTATTATTAAAGACAATCTTTTTTTGTGTGTGTGTGTGTGTGTGTGTGTGTGGACATTTTAAATTCATTCTGCTGTCTTTATAATAAAAAAGATATTTCCGTTTGTGTTTTAGAATCTGTATAGTCCAGATAACAATTACAATTATCAAAAAAATTTATATTTTTTCTGGTCGAGTATTCACAATTAGTCGGTGAATCGTTGCAGCCATAATGTTGTTGTATCCATAAAACCACCAGACCTTGTAGTTTAGACTTCTACTACAAACAACTTCTGAAATGCAAGTGATTTTAGTATGACTTTATTATTTTATTAATCTTTCAAATATTTATGTCTGAATTTGAAAGTATAAAATGTGCCCTGTGAACTGATTCTTGAAAATAAATGTCAAGTCTAAAAGCAATGGCAATGCAGCTATTTTTAAAAACATTTGTTCAGCCCTGTTTTAGCTGTAAGAGCGTCGGTAATAGCTGTGTGTCATACGTTGACTGTGCAGGTGGTGAGGTTGAGGTCTGGTCCAGAGCAGATGATGTCATTCATGGGGGTGGAGGAGGCGGAGCCAGGGGAGGAGCCAGAGGGTGAGGGCACAGGCTCCACCGAGCTGTCGGAGATCAGGCTGCTGGGGCGCTGGGAAGGCACAAATTACAGGTTAACGGCAACAACGTTCAATTTACTGTCCTCGATGTGTTGGTGCTAGGTTTGAGAAGAAACTGACAGTGGAACAGGCGTTGAAGCTGCAATTTCTGTATTTGCACTTTTTATGAAATTTTAAGAATATTTTGATGATGAATTGTGATTTCATTTGAGGGAGTGGAAGCAATATAATATAAATGGGGATCGACTGTGGAAGTGGTTTGAAATAAAACCAAAGCAACCGTGTACTTCAGACCGGTGTCTCTCAAACTGTGGTCTCTTCTACAGTTCTAGTATTTTCTTTATTTAGAGACAACTTTATCCACATTCTTGTCCTCCTATGAGTTAGATTCTTGCTCGGTTGGTTGTTTAGTCTTAGTTTACAGCTAATAATCTATTTTAAACCTGTTTTCAGTCTGATGGTACTCGAAGAGCCAAGTCTTTTCTCGGGCGGTACTTGGTGTGAAACATTTAGAATCACAGCTTTAGACTGTTTTATTAAGCTACTTCGTTGGAAAGTGAACTGTATGACTTGATTTTGTAAACAAGTAGTTGAAATAAATAAATCCTTAACTTCACAAGTATTACGACTCTTTGGTGTGATAAATGATCCAGCAGCTGATCAGTTTGTTCCACTGCTCTTTTCTTTTCTAAAAACTGTTTTGGGTAATGCATTTCTACATAAACTTTGCACATTTTCCCCAAACATGGCGGATTTGAACAATCCTATTTGATCCTGAGTTCTGTTATGAAAATCTAGTTCTTTTTTCTTGAAGACCTAAACTGATATAACACTGTACCTCGTTGGGTGGTTTGAGTGAGTCCTGTGTTTCTTGTTGCGGCTCACTGTCTGGACCATTGTTCATAGAGGAGTTGCTAGCGGCAACAGGTCTGTGGTATTGAGTGGTACCGGTGGGGACATGCCAGAAATAGACTTCTGATGAGTCCGAGATCTCCCTCCAGCCCGGGGGCAGGTCCCCTTCACTCCACACATCTGCAACAAACAAGAATAAATACAGTGAATGCAGCGGGAGAAGATACACTTCTGACAGAGAAAAAGTCAAACAGTACAAGCTTCAACGGGCACAAAAAAAAAAAGTTAGATTCATTATAGTTACTTGGGGGCGCGTGGAGGGTTCCAAAAGAAGATGAAATTGAGTGGAATTTAATTATAAAAATGTAAATTTCACATTGTATTGTATTGGACGATTTTGAACATCAGTATCATTCGAAAAAAATAGTATAACAATAGTAGTGAGAATTGACAATACACTGCAACAGAAATGATTTTTTTTTCTCTGTACCTGAGTTACTGAGAATGTGAGACAAAGCTCAAGGGACACTCAAGATAAAAAAGGTTAAAAACTACTGGCCTAAACCTCACAAGAAATGGATACATAATTTAAAAATATATATTTATCAGTACAGCTCACTTTTTACACAAACCTGTTGAAACATTCTCATTCAATCTAAATGTCATTTATTGTATAAAGTGTTTCCCTTTACATTTTAAGTATAAACGTTAGTATATGATTGTGTGTATTTTTATTATTATTATTATTATTATTATTTATTTTTATTTTTTCAAGCATGAATAATTGCTTTCGAACCAAAGACACACAGCCACCCCAGTACTGATGGTTATACTGTATATTAGTCTTCTCGTACAGCCCAACTTGTTTCCCCTGGGGGCCCTGTCTGTTCCTCTCTTCTACCTCTTTTACATCCTTTTTTATGTGTCCTTGGTATTCATAGCCTCCTAAACCCAGCTCTGCATTCGTTCGTTGCTCTTTTCACGCTCTGCAGTCTCCTGCCCTTCACCCATCCTAATCATTCTCTGCACCGTCAGGTCTCTCACTCTGGGACCCTAAATGTGTCTGCAATAGTGCGAGAGAGTATCCTGTTTGTCGTAAAGGAAAGGTATTGGTAAATTTCCACGTCAGACTGTCTGTAGGAGGAAGCAGAAAGCAGCAGGGATGAGTCCGTGATCAAAGGATGAAACAGATATGCTAATGTTGCTTGAAAGAAAATCAAGACTTGCACTACAGTATTGACCATAGAGATCGAATAGCTTGCCATTTGTTTTTACTTCTGTGGATATAACAAATCAACGCATGAATTGGTTTGAGTTATGTATGTAATGAAAGCGTCTTTTCCAGTGTGTTATGGAGGAGCGTGACAAGGCAAAACAAGTGCTAAACTGTGCCACGAGGTGCAAGTTTAATGTAAAACGTGAATAATCCCTAAAAAGAGTTAATTTCCCTTGTTTGAGAGATTACAGCAGAGCTTCTGTCATTTTTAATCCTTTTAATTAGAAACAATATTCTAAAACAACGATTGTGATATGATCCATTGTTAAACATCTCCCACCCCTAAATACATATATTTATTTTTCTTCCGACCAAGGTCATAATTTGACTTTCCTCCTGGAGTTTACTCTTTACTGACTGGTTAAATTGGCCTGGATCTCCCTCAGAGCATGACTGGCAAACAGGAGAAGAGAGCGGAGAAAAGTGTGTTTGAGCAACGTAAAGCTACATAAAAAAAACACTATAAACTATAAAGCAATCCAGGGATGAGACAGACCGATTTTGTCATAGGTTTATTTGATGCTGATATTTTTGGGCACCAGTCGACGTGTGGCCATGTGTTATTCCACGTTTGTCCTCAGTGCATCAGGTTTGTCTTTTTGAACAAACAAATACAAAAAATGGGAAAAAATGGAGCAGTTAAAAAATAAGACCACATGTTTACACAATCATTCCACTAATAACTGTATATATGGGGTTAATACATTTGGTTAAATACATTTCTAGATGAGCTAAAATGTCTTAATTTTACGTTTATATCAATCTGAATTTCAGACGTTTTGATTCGTTAAGATTAGTGGAGACTATTTTTATTTTTTTTGATGGAACTAGATTATTTTACTTTTCTGACTTGTTTCAATCCAAATTATCTCAAATGTATAGGCTTAAAATGGCTTGAATTTATCATTTTTATCTAGATTTGAATAGTTTTGACTTGCTGATTATGCAGAATATTTAACTGGTTTCAAGGTATTTCTGACTGATCAGAAAATAAATTTGTCAGTGGGGTAAGTAAAATTATCTTAACCCAATGACAGATAATTTGGATTGAAGTAAGAAATAATGTACTGAATCAAGTCAGAAACGTTTGAAACAAGTAAAATAATCTAGTTCCATCAAATAAATAGTCTCCACTAATCTTAATGAGTCAAAACGTCTGAAATTCAGATTGATATAAATGTAAAATCAAGACATTTTAACTCAGTTAGATTCATTTTTTGCAGTGTAGTGAAAAGGGAGTTTGTGATCTTTACTTCAACTTATAGATTTTGTTGTGTTTAATGTTAAAATGTAAACATCCCTATAACAATCTCCAGGCATCACAGATCATGATTTTTGTGTCGTGTATCACCGAGGCCAAGAACGAATGCGCGCTAATTTATTACAACTTCATGTGCCTTGTACGAACCTGTCTCGTGAGGAGTCTGTGGCGAGGGCGTTTCCTGTGACAGCGTGGTCCAACTCGAATCCTCATCCTCAGAGGGACTGTCTGGAGTCAGGTCCATCCTCAAACTCACTCTGGGCAGGCCTGTCTCCGACTCGGGCTCTGGCGGGACTGAGGGCGCTCGGCTCCTCGTTGGGGTGCTCCTCTCTGCGGATCGGTGCAGTTTCGGGGACGACGTCGGCGCACACTGCTGCTGGAACTGGTTCTCGTTGTTGGGGTGCAGCTCGACTTTGATCACCCGCGGAGAGGAGGTGCGGGGGGGCTTGGCGGGACTGCGAGGAGCCTGGGTTAGGACGTCTTCTTGGAGGTGGATCGGAGGCTGGTTTTGGAGAAGTTCCTGGTTGTCGGGGACCCACTCTGGACTGTTGCTGCTGGATGATGTGCAGGACAGAGGTGCCTCGACCACCACGGGTAAAACTGATTGTCTTGGTGTTGGCGATGTCTCGTTTTCCTCTTTAACTACAGGTTCTACAACATCCTTTTCCTCCTGGCAATCATCTTTATTGTTATCTTTCTCTTCTTTCTGAATCTCACACTCCTTGCTGGGACTAGCTTGCTCTTTTTCAGGAGATAACTGTTTGTTCTCTACCTCCTCCTCTTCATTTTCCTCTTTGTGACCACAGTTGCTGTCCATGTCCCAAGTCTTTGCGTGATAACCCAAAAAACTTTTGGTTCTCCTGCGAAAAGGTTGGGAATTATCTAACCAATCAGAGCTGGCGTTGTTGAGGAGGTCGTTGTGGATTTTGCTCTCTGTGGTCGCTCTGCTAAGCTCCATTTGTTGGCTTTCGGCTCGTCTTTGCATGTTGGCGCCGTTCTTCACGAGTTTAGGGTTGGTCGTATTGAACACAGTGGAGGACGTGGATGACGAGTAGAGGGCGGAGCTTGAGGAGGACTTTGTGGGGAGCCCTCTCGTCCTCTGGTTTTTGGATGACGCCAGGTTGTCGCTGATCCCCATGGCGCTCCGGACACTTGTCATGGCGTATCTTTGCCGGCTCTTCGGGAGCGTGGCCGAGCTCCCCGTCTCCATGCTGGGGGACTCCTTGATGACGTCACGCCCGAGCAGCTGATTGTAGGAGGAGCGCAGGCTGAGGGAGGTGGGCGGGGTCACTGAGGGTCCTGTCCGATTGGTCAGGCCCACGTTTGAGGGGGAGGAGCCAGAGCGAGAGAGGGGAGGAGTCTGTACGGAGGTCATGACGCTGAACTGGCCAAATTTATCTGAGGGGAAAACAAAAAAGAACATTTATCAAACACGTGCATATTTTTACTTTATTTTGCATTTAAAAATACAATTATTATTAGACAAACATAAAGAAATCTATATATATTACAAGCAAAGTTGAGTGAGCGTGTACTATTATAACTATAATTGTGATTTCTGTAACTCATGAATGTAATTTAGTGTGTTTAGTACTTGTCCAATGTCCTGATTGATAAAAAATACTAAACACTGATAAATATGAACAACTGTGATTTAGCACTATGTTGGTCCAGAATATAAATGTTTTTACTGGTTGGTTTCTTCCTGCTGTATTTCTCAAAAGAAAAAATTATTTCAGAACCTTTTTGCACGAACAGACGTTGTTTAAACCGAGTCTCAGTTATGGCGTATGTAAACTTAATCAGATGTTGTTGATTTTTAAAAACTAATATAGCTGCAACTGATTATTATTTTAGTAATAGAATAAGCACTGATTTTTAACAAAAATGTACTTTATAGCATGATTAAGGAAAACATGCTGACTGAGGACTTTTAGATAGAGTGTAACTATGATTTAAGTGTATTATTGATTAAAATCACTAACTGTTTGCCATTTAGTTGCTGTTAATAACGCTGGGTTTCAGTTTTTCTCTTCATTATTTTAGATTTAGATTTAGTCAATTTGTCACAATTATTATGATTATCATTGTAGTTTTATTGTCGTTATCTTCAGAGGTAAACGCTTTTCAGATGGCATGTGTCGAATGCAGCTTCAGTAAAACTATCCCAGACCCTGATCTTGTTACAAACTATTGTACATAATTAAAGAAAGTGCTCTGACTGTATTATGTCTGTATATTTTCCCTGAGTCAGACCATAGACTCTTCTTGTGGTGCATTTCCACCGCCCACACATCTCAGCGCTGGCTAATGGTCACTGGGTTAGTGTGTTTTTAAAAGCTCTGCCTCTGGTGCATGATAACTGCTAGCACAAACATAATCCTCCATTGTTTCAAATTCTGGCTGCAAATGACAATAGACCAAATACTGCACTGTTACCGACATCCATTTTTAAACATGAAACGTCACTGTGGATCAAAAGCACTCCATGTTGGTCATAAATTGTGACTGCATTTGCATGACATTAGGAATGAGTCAGAGTGCACTTGTTTTGATCCAGGACCAGCCTTTCAAATCTGAAGGAGGGCTTAGATTTCCACCACACACCACATTTCTAGTGCTCAAAAAACGACTTAAAATGAATATATTGTCAGCTGGTAAATGACAAACATGGTCTATTCAAGGAAGTGTCGTTAGTTGTATTCAGTGGTGGAAAGTAACAAAGTAAGAAGTACTGTACTTAAGTAACATGTTCAGGTATATGTACTTAAGTCATTTTTACAGTGGATACTTTTTACTTTTACTTCACTACATTTGAAAGCAGGTATCTGTACTTTCTACTGAACTACATTTTTAACTAGACAGAAAAGGAAAAGTATTTTTTCTTCTAGACCTGCTGAAATTGCTAAGAGGTTTAATTTGGGGGACATTTGTTCAGACAGCTTTCCTACTTTTTCTGAGTTCAAGTCCAAGCGATAAGCAAACAAAAAGGCTATATTGATAAACAAAACGGTGCTTATAGACTAAAAATCTGGACGATTCTTTATCAAGATCACAATTTAAAAGTTCTCAAAATCTGTGTGAATTACTTTCTACTCTTAAAGTATATTTATATATTTTTGCTCCTATATCTGTACTTACTACTTGTAACAGAATTGAGTACTTCTTCCACCACTGAGTTTTTGCCACGAGTGTCACTAGTTACAGCATTTTATAGAATTATTTATCCCAAAATCTAAAATCTAAACCTAAATCGTCACAGATACAAGATCAAATGTGGCAAGTAGTGTTACTAAAAAGTAAGACTAGGTCTTGTATTTGCACCACAGCTTGAGAAGCAGTGCTGTGTATTGTCTCTATAGGGTTCAGCCAAATAATAAAAGATGGTCTCTTGTTACCTGTGTGGCCTTGTTATTTATGGTTTTAATTAAACTCTACACCTGTGTAATAAAACTGGGCTCCATCCAGACACGCAAGTATTGTGTATCAACATCCTTTTTGCCGCACACACAATGCTGCAGTCATCACTGGCAGCTTTCTCAGAAACATGGAAACCACGAGCGCAGCAGATTTGAAACGCGATAAGATCTGGGGAAAAGACAGCGCTGTAGGTTGAGCACTTTGTCCATACAGGACCCCTATCTCTCCCCCGTCCTCCTGCCCCTCGCTCGTCCTGGGAGGTTAGCGTGTTGTTGTCCGCTGTCACTGAACCGGCCAAGAACAACAAGCTGTTACAGTGCTGACCATGCATTAGCTCCCGGAGTCAACAGGTACATCCCACCTGCGCTGAACCCACCGCGCTTTGCATAATACTGTTGTCTTGCGGTCGACCGCTGTGTTGTTGTTTCACTAATACACATTTATGAGCGTATCAGGGCCACCATTATCACTATGTTGACTTATCGTTCAATTAATTATGACTTTTGGCGGTCAGTGCACTTTTTCTTTGCACTCGTAGGGACTTTTTGTTATTTTTCTGTCATTTTAGTTGTCGACCGTTGAATAAATAACTTCTATGACTCATTTTGGAGACTAACTAATATAGCCTTCCCTTCTGCCGTTTATCAATTGCAACTCATGTTTGTTTGTTTTCAAAAAATATTGTACATTTACAATAGTTTTTTGGAATATCCCCTGCTTTATAAATCTGTATTATGGTTTATCGTCTATATTATCTTCTGTAATATATTGTGCTTCAAAATCTGTTGTTGTGTCTGGCCTGAGCATGTTATCTTCTTGATCCAATAAGGGGAAAAGGTTGTGTTTTGGGTGTGTTCTCTCATCATTGAGCAAGAACAAAAGGTAAACGAAAAAGTGTGAGTCAGTAAATACATCGAATAATCCTTTGTTCTGGTGGATCCACGCAAAAATGTGCACGATACAGTGAAAATGGTGTAAGACACAATTTTGGGGATAAAAGAACATAATCCGTATCATTTGTTTCCTCAAATTAAGCTCTGAGTGAAATTAAAATGCATTGCAAACGTTTTAGGGAAATCTTAATAACGCTGCTACTTCTTAAATGTGCTCGATGTAACTTTTCTGGTTGAGGATATCTGCTTGTCTCCACGGGTGTCACTACTTTGCCTGGAATGTTCCACAGTATGGCATTAAACGTATCTCTGTAAGAAGAATCCAAGGTGTTCTTTAAGTTATTAGAACACTTGCAATTGAATAAATGTAAATTAATGACATTTTGTGGAAGATTCCAAGCAAAGCAATAACATCTCTATCCAGTCAAGCAGGTGGCGTATCCTCCACCAGAAAAGTTCCATAGTGCACCTTTAATAGGCAATTAATGTCCATCCTATACAATTGTAAAAAAAATAAATAAAATCTGGGAAATATGGGCTGCTAATTATCCTATCAGACAAATGTATGTTTTACTAAATTATTTTCTTCTTAATTGAAAATATACATGCAAAATTGTCATGTCTTACGCCACATCTTGAGAAACATTGCAGGTCTTTTTAACCTCTTCTTTATTGTGCACTTATTGAATGTTTAAATCTTTTAGCACAGTACTGTAAGCTCATGTGACAGCAAACACAAGCCAAACGTCCGGGGCTGACAACACACAATACTTTAAGTGCAATGACTCTCCACGGGTGAAGAAGTAAACAGCATCTTTTACAAGGACAATTACCGCCCGCGTCGACATTAAACAAAGTGGTCGTGCTGTAAAAGAGGAAGTGGGGAGAATGAGGCTGGTTATTAGAGGGAGAAAGCACAGAATGACACAGCAGTTTGCAGGACAGTGGGCACGGCCAGTCAACACAGGAGCGCAATCCATCAGTGCTTTCAATATGATACAAAAATATATGCAGCTGGCAATGAGACTTATTATTGATTTGAGCCGTTTAACATATAGAAAACTACAGCAGACAATACATTCTTCATCTTATTAGCCTTACTAGACTGGCATTTGGTTTTGAAATGAAAGAGTTTTGTATTATTTTGTTCAATATTGTAATAATTTAAAAAATTACAATCAAAACTAATGTCTATCCTGATCTTAATTGTGTTAATACAGACAATAGCTAATGATATTACTCCTGTAAAGACAGCTGTACTAATTATTAGGCTAACAGCTTTAAATTAGAGAATGACATCATTGAACACTGACAGAGAATCCCCCTGTATGTAAAGTAGCCATATTTCTTATTCACGTCAGGCATCTCCTTATATTTCTCCAATATTCTCAGCTAGAATTGAGATGCAACAGTTGGGGGCACGAGCTGGGGACAAAAATGAACTTGGAAAAAGTCAGTGATGTCATGGGTGGAGTATCTCTGCCTCTCGATGGTTTCTCGCTGCTTAGATTCTCTTTTCTCGTTTAAACTCGCCCAATGTCATCCCACAAACACCTATAGATCATGCGCCATTACGGCAGCCTCGCGCAGGTGAAGATGCCACGATCGCACCGGCTCATAAGCTGTGTCGATACACGAATACACGCAGTAAATCTTCCATACCCATCCGTGGAGCAGCAGCGGCAGTAGCGGCAGCACTGGGAGGGGGCGCATCCCATCGAGAGCGCATCTATTTACATCAACTCACCGCTTTGCCTCGGGACTTCTGCGTGTTGCTCCGATCCCGCGACAAAAAAGTGTGGACAGCGGTGGCGTGACAGTCGCTTTTTAAGACGCCAGTCCGCCCGTATAGCTCCAAACCGGCCCCCGTATCTGAGGATCACATCACATCTGCCCTCCCTGCCCCGGCTCCTGCTGTGTTGTGCTGCGTGCTCGGTGGCGGCCCAAGCTGCGCACTCCCGCTCTGCGCCAGAGGATCCCGGGTGGCGGCGCTGTGGAGCTCTCGTCGCGCGGACCAATCAGAGCCGCGGACGCAGGACGCACCTCACGCGGACCAGACGCATCCACAATAAAAATTTACCTGTTCATTCTGCGACGCCGCCGGTAATGAAATCACACATCATCGCTTACGTCAGGGAGGACACTGTGGAAAATGAGAGAGCTTTAGGTTGTGGACTTGTTTGGAAAATTGGAAGATAATCTAGGCTTAATTTACCTTTTTTAATTTAACCAAAACTGCAACTGTACGTGTCAATCATGTAAAAAGTCACCATTCATGAATAAAATGATGTTATCATATTAAAAGTACTGCAAATATAGGCCAAACAATGACACCAGACAACTATGAAAATGTATACATTTTATTTGTGCGTTAATGTCATGATTAACTTTGGCATACAAAAACTGACCCACTCGTCAATTACAATGACCTTAAGATAAAGCACTTTTCAGTGTATGGTGCGGCTCCAGCAAAATAGATTTGTGTAGTGTATACAAGCATTGGGCATACTTAGAAAACAAAGAGACACTTGTGAGTTTTAAACTCAAATGATTAAAAAAAACAATATTATAAAACATAACTTTTTATATTACACTAGTTTTTGTTCACAGAATCCATATCCAGTATAAAACAACACATCCACATCTGAAAACATACATAATATGTATTACACACTGTTCCTCTCTCATCCAGAAGCATTCATCTGACCAAATACATTCTTTAGCTTGACCTGTGCCACTGCTGACTACCCAATTCCCAGGATCCATTTACAGGTGTCTCCCGTGTTACTCTGTGGAAGGAGGTGAAGAGGCCGCGAGGGCAGAGCAGGAGGCACACACAGGCTGCCGGTGCTCCAGGAGTGGGGTATGAGGGCGGCTGGGAGAGCGAGACTACTGGAGGTGTTACTGACGCCCAAAGACGAGAGAGGTCGCTGAAAACAGGGAACTGAGTGAATAGACCGCAACAGGACATCTTGAGCTGGAATAGAGCAAAGACACAGAAGCCAAAGTGAACAAAAGAGAAATGCAACAAAATTTCTCAAAAAGTGTAGTTCTCCAACAAAGTACTAGGGTAGGGCAATTTCAAAAAGAGATATACTCTTAAAAACGTACGTAAAAACTTAAAAAAAAGTGGTTGAATAAAACATTTTTCATCAGACAGATATAAAATACTAGGCACATTTTTAATCCAGTTTCATTTCCATAATTATACATTAACATGACACACAAATCAAGTAAAAGTAAAGCACAATGTAATGTAAAATACATTACCTAAATATTAATATAAGATTTTTTTCCTAAATTACTTCACTAAACTACATGACTGAAAATGTATTGCTGGTATTGCTTGAGTTCTGAACAATTAGTGCTAATACATAGCTTTACATACATTATCACTGCGATATTGGCTCATTATAATCATATCACATGCAGTGCTAAAGCGAACAAAGAACTGAAGCGAATGCCAGTCATTCCATCAGCGCGTGTGGGCTTACTGTTCATGCCTTTGTTACTGGACGACTCCAGGAGGTTCTTCGCCTGCTTGTTGCCCGCTTTCGCAGCTTGTCTGTAGTAATCGACTGCTTGACTTAGATTCTGGGGAACCCCAAGGCCTTTTTCATAGCACTGACCCAGAAAGAGCAGAGCAGTGTTATCCTGCACAGATGGAGAAAATTCATAATTAAACAAGATAGTTTTGTACAATGAAGATTTTAAAATAAGCAACACAAAGATATTAAATAACATTTTGGAGAGCAGCATAAAATTAGACCAACAAAACATCAAATTTTAACATAGCTTGATTTAATGAATGGTTTGCTGTGATAATATTTATTTGTTTTTTGTTTTTTTCATAATTGAAAAAAAAAAAAACTCTAGAAAGATCTATGAGCACTCACTCCACTCTCTGCTGCCATCTTTAGGTACAGCACAGACTTGTTCCCATGCTTTTCAGGTTTCCGGGAGTAAACCGAGGCGAGACAGACCTGGGCCTGAGTAAAGAAGAAAGCAGCAAAAAGAGTAATTGAATAAGAAAGCACAACTAGAATTTTACAGTTTTTAGACATTGGTGTAGACATCTGTTGTTCACACCTATGTGCAGGACTTCAAGTAAGTACAAAGTGTTAATGTAATGTCTTGGTTTTAAACTGGTATTGTACTGTTGGTATTGAATTTAATATATTGAAGTGATTGAGAATTACAGGAGACTAATGCATAGAAAACAGGCTCAAGTCAAAAACAATGCAGCTAATAATAGTAAATTAAAAATATAGTAATTATAGTGGACACAACTCATTTTTACCTTGGTTAGTCCAGCAGCAGAAGCCTCCTTCAAAAGGTTGGTTGCCGTCTGTAGTTCTTCTTCATTGAGCTGCCCCCTACTGGTCAAAAGCAGCTTTGCATAGCGGTACTGAGCTTGGGCATGGCCATTTGCTGCTGCTAGTCCATAGTAATGCATTGCCTTATGGGAAAACCACACAAGATTAATCAAGAAATATTAATGAAGTTAAAGGTTTCTGATTGAGCCTCACTTTCTCCTTGTCCCGGGTGACTCCTCGACCTTTCTCATAACAAACACCGGTGTTAAACTGGGCTTTCATGTAGCCAAGTTGAGCTGCAGCCAAAAAGCAAGAAAATGCTTCCTCATAATTTTCATTGTTGGCATTTTGCAAACCTTGGAAAAATAGAGAAAAGAGAAATTTAGATAAAACATGAACTAAAACAGAAGCACAGACAATCCTGGATATGTATTCTACACTGATTAATAATCCTAGTTTTTTGTCTTACCAATTATGTTGAGGATAACAGGGACACTGGTGTCTCCCACATGTCTGAGGTTTTGAGCTGCTTCCTCCAGGTTTTCATTCTCTGATAAAACATTCTGGAAAAAATGTTTTTTAAAATAGAACTCTTAACATCTTTTTTTCTCCAACTATAATTGGCCAATCAAGATATCAAATACATATTTTGGTTGTTGTGGCTCTTACCTTGTCATTGATTTGTGCTGTTTCTCTCTTGTGAGGTTTAGTTATATCATCCAGAGAGGAGGAGGAGGACAGCAAAGAATCCTCTGTGGAGTAAAAAGACACGCACATTTAATAAACATTACATATGTCACACAAATAACTTAGAACTTTAAATAGAAGGTAAACAAACCAAATGAAGAGGAATCATAGTCTGAGAGAGCCCTCTGCTGGTCAGGAATAGGACTGTCAATGAGCTCACCGGCTTCACTGCTGCTGCTACTGCTGCTGCTGCTGCTGCTGCTTTGATTTATGGACAGATCTTGAGTTTGTGTTTCTGGAACACCCTGTAGACACAAAACACTTCTTCCTCTGGGCAAGACGTCACGCCTTGACACTAAAAACCAGAAGCCAAAATCACACTTCAGTTACATCAAATACTGATATTACCATTAAAAATGTAGTAACGTTATGGTGTATATAGAAATAGAAAATGACATACAAATCTCTAGCAGGATGTGGTAGCCACATTTGCGCAGGCTGGAGGGCTCAGTGAGGGCTCCTGTGGTGGGACGAGGTTCAGACCCAGAGGAAAGCTGAGAGTGGATCCTCCTGCACACCTGCATGAACAACACAGCTGCTGCCCCCTGTGCACAATACACACACCACATTAATGGTTTACAATCAATTACACTTTGATTTGAATAGGCTTTGACAACAATTTCTTTGATGATTGTAGGAGCCGTTTTGACTGCCCTTCAAATGTGCACCTCCAGCCCCTATGGGACACTATAGAGCAACTGTTGGGAGTGGAAACCCCAGGTATAAAGGGGGCAGGAAATTGGCACCAGGCGTTCGAAGGTGCAGAGTTGCACTAATGTAGTTGCATGTGCTATTGTGGCAAAGGTGAGCTAAATAACTAAAAATATGTTTGAAGCGTCCGGAAAACACACGTGCTTAAAGACTTCTGTACATCTTCAACCACTAGTGGCTGTTTTGCAGGATTAATCAGCCTTTACAATAATTCTAATAGATATAAAATGTAACTATTGTCTTGACAGGTCATGAAATTGGCAAAACACTATGTGAAGAATGAATTAAATATATAGTTATTTTATCTCTATGAATAGAGCCAGCCATACCCATCCCACTGCATCCAGAGCTGTGTAACGTGGGAGATCTGCAAATGCAAAGTGTGAAGTCCTCTGCTTTCTCCTCCTCTCTCCATCTTCTTCTCTCTGGGAGCTGCCAAAGTGTGGACAGTTCACAAATGGGAGAACATTCCAACATGGTATGTCCAATCATTCATATGCCTCAAAACATGTGCTTGATGTGTCTAAGTAACAAATAATCAGCACCTGACGTCCGAGGAGTGACGGGAGGTGGAGAGGAGAGAAGTGTTGATAACTTCATCCTCCACATGATGGTGGTTCTGGGGGCGACGCAGGGAGCCATTGGCGTGATAACGGTGAAAAACTGCAAACAAAAACAGTTTAAATTCACTTCAGGAAGTAATATTGCACAAAAGAGTAAATATTTCTTATTTAAAGCGATAAACATTAAAAGAATCTTCCCAGAGTACATCGAATCGAAATGTTTGTGTAAGATGTATAATCAGTATCATCACAGCTCTAAAACACACTGCCATATCTGTAGCCCAATATCAATTGATACGAGTTGTTATCAATGTATATGTCTCATTTAAAACTTTTGATTGTGCATTTATAACACACCAACAAATATTTTAATGCGCTATACATAAAGATCATGCATGAACTGTGCAACTTGATCCCTCAGCCAAAAATAAACTGGTGCGGCTGCTGTCACATGTCCTTTTGCTTTCACTTATCCATGTTTCAGGTTTATTTCGTTTTTTTTTTTTTCCATAGTCATGTCAGAGATAAACGTAGGAAGTTAGATACACATTAATCCACATGGTACTGGCGACTGTTTAATATTTACACAGTGTCAATGTCATCGGTCTCACCTCTTCCCACCAATCCTTGAACTCGCCACATGCTTCGTCTTTAGGGCTTTAACCGCATCCAGACACTGAAGAAAAATCCTCTTCACTTTCACTCATGGCCGAGTTTAGCGAAACAAAACGATCACAGCAGCAGTTTTGCGTTAGTTTTCCTCCAGGACGTAAATAAAACTGTCACGAGACTTTTGAGCGGAAAGATCAACCCGGAAGAGACTCGGGTGACGCAACAAGCACGTTCATCACAGCAGCGCCCTCCAGCGGTCTGAAAAAGGATAGCATGGTGAAAAATAGAAATCTGCTGAATTAAAACACACAAATGATAACAAACGACGAAGCATCTTTTCACAGACACGGGCTATAAAACGTAACATGCGACGAGCTTTTAAAATCTATGCATATGGCTCGTTTATTTAGCTATTACATTATGATTGCTTAAGTCACTGCAAGTTAAAGACAATAGCATTACCTCTAGTGCACTAAATGAGAGGACATTTCTGCAGACCAATGTTGTCTTCATAAAGTAAATTGCTTTTTCTTCCCGCAGTGCATTTTGTTCTTTGTGTGGTACGTGTCTTTGTTGAACTTAGTTTTCAATTCACACATTTTTCTGTTTGTCTGGGTTTTTTTTTAGGTGAAGGACACATTCTGGCTGCTGTTCTGACGGGAAACATCTCCGTAATTGTGCTCAACAGATGGCCAAACTTTTTGCACCGAGTAAATGAAGCGGAGGGTCACAGAACGGAGGTCGGTACAATGACTGGATTCAGATTCAACTTTATTTATCTGGAGGCTATTCATTTGAGCAGCATCAGACAATAGAAGTCATTTTGCCAAACAAATGACACAACAAACTGTATCAAGGTTTTAGTGGTACTAAATAATTAAATATGATCAAGTCAAGAGCAATTTTGATTACATTGTGTTCTCATAAGAAATGTATAAAAGAAGGAATATTCATAAATGTTGAACCTGAATTAATTTGACCAGCCCCCCATCCGTATTGAATGTGATATCATCTGAAACCCAGCAGTACCACCTTCTTTCCTCCATCTGAGTTTTTGACATCATCATCATCATCAAACTCCAGACCATGAGCTGAACTTTCTGAATAGTTGCCATGGTGACACAGTCATCACGTCTCTCGCTCACATCCTTCCTCGGGCTAAAAGTCTAGCACGCAGTAGTTTAGTGACAGAGAGAGATTTCCTCTCTGCCAAAAAGCCATTTACTGCACAGCCCTGGGCTAAATGTGTCTGGGCATTATGGAAGACATTGTATTCAAATAAAAAACACCCACATTTATTTGTCTCTGACACTTTTTATAGGGTTTTACTGATTTGCAAGAGTATTGGTAGTTGGAAATGGTAGTTTTAGCTGGTAGACGCTATTGACATAATGACAATATGACAAGAGTATCCTAAAAACAATAATCAGAACATATTTTGGCAATCCAAATGAAATGTCAAATAAATCATAAAGAAATGTGCATGAACCTATATTTTAATGTTTTAGTTGATGTTGATGAAGAATCGCAGAAAATGCAGCAAAAATCCCAAACGTGCAGCATCACTTTATACTTGTTTGATTACAACAAAGGTTTTGTCTTTTAATCAGCTCTTTTTGTAGCATCTTGGTATAATTTTTATCATAAATAATTTGCCAATATTTAAATTTTGCATATTTATTATATGATTGATACTTTTATTTATAGATTGCATTCAAGTTCTAAAATTTGATGTCCTAATTTCAGATGGAAGGCAGGGGCCTATGGAACTCTAAAGAGAAAGACTTTGAAAGACAAATAAACAAACAAACAACTACAAATGTAGAACCTTATCATTATTTGTTAGGGATTGGCTCCAAAAACTTAATTTATTAATCTTATGGCCTGAAGTCCATTTTCTGAAACTGAAAACATAATTTATCTTTTGTTTATTTATGTTAACATAAAAGACATTGAACTTTCATGTGTAAAGTCCCAATTGTTCTCGAGATATACCAAAAGACAGCTAAAAGTTAAATTGTATAGAGTTCTAACCTGCTCAGCTCAATAACTAAAGACATTCTTAAATGTTGGGATTTTATATGAATGCAACCTGTTGCCTTGTGAAAACTGTATTCAAATAAGTACACTGAATAAAAAGTGTCTATTCCTATTTTTAGCTAAAGGCTTAGTGTAATGTTTTAACTACTGCTTAGTACTTCCTGGCTTTCTCCTCCCAAATCCAGTAAATAAATGGCGAGCTTCCCGGCTCTGGCTGTATTGTTCTTGCCCCTCACAGACCGCACCACCTCTGCCTCTCTTTCACTTCTCTTCTTTGACATCTTTTAACCCCTGTTATTTAAAGTCGTGTTGGACCATTCAGACAAACAGGACTCTTGTGCAGATGTGCTCGCTGTGTTTGGTTAGCTGAGAGCGCTGGAGTGCGGAGGCGCGCCGTGCTGTGAGGTGTCAGCGTGTCCAATCTCAGGCTTTTTCTATTTAAGTGAAGTTTCAGTATCAGCATGAATCAAAATATGGAGGGATTAAGTAGTGGTAATAGGTGCTTCGCTGCTTTATGGTTAAATGTACAAACCCGGAGCAGTTTAATGGACAAAATATTCTACTTTCTGGAGGTGGCACCTGCATGCTTCCATTGAAACAGAAAGTTAAAACTACTAACATTTTTCATGGAGATATGCCATTCTGTAATATTATGGTCAAAGCAACATTTCCATGGAAAGAAGCAGTAGGGCGCTCCTCCAGGCCAAGTACAAGTCACGATTGTGTAGATGTAAGCCCGCTCACACTGAGGACTCATATTTTTTTTTCCAGAAAAGAAACACACATTTAAAAAAACAACAGACTTTTATTTAGTCAATTTTTTTGCTTAAAATGTTACATACTGGGGCTTTAAGTAGAAGCAGCAATGATTAAAGTAATGACTAAGGTAAACAGAAAATATTAATATTTTTGGATTTATTGAAGATTGACTTGGCAGGAGTTGTAGTTTACAGTAATTGTTTATAGAATTTAAAGACTTATCAATAAGACAAATAATTGTAAAAATAAATGTAAATTACCCAAAGTAAGGCAAGAGAAAACAAACATCACAAAAAATAAATAATTAAAAAAATAAATTTCTCAGGCAACAGACGTTGAACATTATTTCTGTGTAGCAATAAGATTATAAAAACAATTTAAGTGAAATTTATTATTGAACAACAAATGGAAATAATTGCTGCAGACCTTTTCAAATCTTTCAACTCTCTGAATGAAAGCCTGCAACGAGAAGAGAATTTGTGTACTTGATTAAGCGAAAGAGGCGGGTTTGGAAAGTCAAAAGGAGGTGTCTGTCGCCCCTCTCCCCTTTTTCTGTCCCGGCTGGTCTCCGTGGTCACACACATGCACACACACACACCACATTAACACAGACAAGGGATCTGTCCTGCTATGGCTGCTACCACCACCGCCGGCTCTGAGGATAACACTGCTGTTTCCTCCTCTGCAGCAGGACTCCAGCCGCCCGAAACCAGTCCCGGACCTGGACCAGACACAGACCCCGAGCCCCCAGAGACCCAGAGTGCTGACCCAAATGAGAGGGATGAGGAGGAAGAGGGGGACGCAGACGGGACCCCAGCCACGGGACAGGACAGGGACCCCGAGTGTGTGGAGGAGAGGTTCAGGATTGACAGGAAGAAGCTGGAGCACATGTTGTATTGTAAGTAGCGTCCTCACAAGTCGTTAATTGTTAGAGATTATTTTTACATGAGTAACTTTTTGAAGAAATTACACTTTCAGAGTAGTTTTTAAACAAATAATATTTAGTTTGAAGTAACATTAATCTTACTTGAGTAAAGGTTTTGGTTACTCACAGTGACATATACTTTATCTTGACAATATTTCATGATTTGAACATTTTCGCTGCTTACAACTTACCATCAGATATGATTTGTTTTCGTAATATTTCTGTCTATTCTTCAGAATTGCTGAAATCTATGCATTATTTAATGTTTTGTCTGTCCGATTGCATTGACTCAGAAATCATAAATGAGATTTTATGTACACTTGTGACATAAATTGTATTACACTGGCACGATGCAGTTAAGTTAAGCTCTTTTATTTGTCGTTATACATGCATTTTGTACAGCAAAATGACATAGATCAGATGAGTCCTGAGCATTCAGCTCTGTGGCAATATAATATAATAATATAATTTCAGTCAGTTCTTATGCAGCAGGATCACTTGTCACTTTTAAATGGTAC
Organism: Rhinogobius similis; assembly: GCA_019453435.1. Taxonomy (NCBI): domain Eukaryota; kingdom Metazoa; phylum Chordata; class Actinopteri; order Gobiiformes; family Gobiidae; genus Rhinogobius; species Rhinogobius similis. The sequence continues at coordinate 20,825,377 of CM033630.1, read as the reverse complement.
GTAACGTTTCGGTACTTCAATTATAAAATGCTTTTCTGGGCTTCTTACTGTGATGTATGCTCTGGGCTAATGCATGCTTTTAAGTCTTGATGGTTTCAGAGGGAGACCTGAATTTGAGTTACAACACATTTGGTTAAAAAAAAGGCTGTTAAATGGAAAAAAGGCACAGTAACAATGATATAAACAGTGATATCAAGTATTTAACTTAGCTTTGTAGTTCATTACTCATCCACAAAACCTACCTTAAAATCACAATGGCAACTCGAGAAGTCGCAGTAGTGATATATACAAGTAGTAATCACAGCACTTTTTTATTATGCAATTTATTTGACTGTAGAGATGCATTAAGAAAAAGTAGTCGTGAATTAAGTTCAGAATCTCAAAATCTTCATTGGTTTAACATTGGGCTAACTGAGCACAACACAATCCCGATCTCTGTTTAGGTCGCACGTAGTCATTTACTTTTGTGGAGGTCTGCAGTGCTACTTTTACGACTGCTCCATCTTGTCACGCAACAGTAACACAACAACAAACTTTATTTACAGACAAACTATGGCTTTAATTGACATTTATTTATTTTATTCACCCGTTTCTGTTTTTAAATGTTTGTCAAGTGGGAGGTCTTTGCGTCACTACATGCCATTGATGATATTAGCTGTCTCCTGGCTGATTTGTGGTCCCTGGCTCAGACCTCCACCCCCTGTTCTCCACCCCTGACTGTTGTCCCGTTCATTCTTCAGGACTGTCCCGTGTAACCCGGGGCGATGTGCAGGGCGAGGGGTATTTGGGGGCTTCTCTTTCGCCCCCTGTAAATGTCACAACACTCCAATGGCCTTTTAAAAGTGCCTTGTGTTCCCGGCAGCCTCTTATTCACGCTTTGAGAAAATTGTAGCCAGTCAACATTTAGTGTTGACTTTGTACACAGGCTTCATATTGAACACCAGAGGGAGAAGGTGGGCCATGGTGGACAAGGCCAAAAGACAAATACTACAAATACTGCAGGAATGTCAAGAGAGGAAAGCAAAGTAACTACATGTTTACATTACAAATCTATTCTGTACATTTATTCTATGGTTTAGCTTTACATTTTTTAACATTACTTTATTTCTTCTGCTGGTAGGATGCGTGCTGATAATTGAAATTAAAGTAAATATAGATAAATAGATAGATAGAAAATGTTCAATAGTAAACTGTTATGGTTTCATTCATTCATTAGTTATCTTTTTCGATTGTTAAAGTATTATTTATAAGGAAACAGCCCATTCCTTCATTCCCCACAGTCTGGTTCTAATCTACTTCTGCTGCCAAAATGTGCCAGTGGCCAGTCTGACCTGCACTAAGTCACTCAAGCACCACATTTTCACTAATGCGGGGAAGTGTCTTGCTCTAGGACACAAGAACAGCATGCACTTGCGAAAGCTGGAATCCACTTTGCGGGTAACGAGACGACGGCTCTATCACCTCAACCGATATCACCGAGAGTCAAGTTTATAGTCTATCTGTAAACAAAAAGAAACCTGTTTGCCTGCTTTAACTTATTTATTATTTATTATTATTTAACTGCTTTATTTGGAGTTTGTTCAAAATCACGGGATGGAGGCAGAATGATGCAGACCATAACTGAACTGGCGTCTAGGCTAGAAATATTTTGATTGTTTTTCCATTGCAAATTATGGAAAATTCTGGCCCCAAAATAGTTTTTGAGTTTCACAAAAAGTGTCTGTGGTCATGTACAGTATATAATATAATAATAAGCATTGGCAACATTTCTGTTAATGCTTTCCAGTAAAACCTAAAACTCACAATTTGTCTATCCTCTATTAAAAACAAAGAATGTAAACCAGTTGTAAATGTCTTTAACTGCCTTCATCGTTTTCATTTTTGACAAACCTCATATGTCTTTCAGCTCCAAAGACTGACGGCGCAGAGACAGGAGAGGAGTTTTTCGAGCGAGTGAGTTTTCCTCCTACACCCGACATTACATTTAATCGAGCAACTCAGAACAAAGAGAAATCACTTTTCTTCCCCCTCATCATCACTAATGTTCCCTGGTTAAATGTAGCTTCAAACTCCCCTGTATTTTCCGTAGTCTGTATCCTGTGATTAGTGGGTTTATGGAGGGTGTTGATTGAGGCTGTTTCAAATGCAAATCAGGCTTTGTATTGTGATCTGCTCTGTGCCTTGCCCCATTTTTACCAGTCTGCTGATTACTAATGCACAGTGAATAGAATGTAACTTATTTCTCACTCATTGTCTTTGCGCCACCAGGTGATGCGGGAGACAGAGACACAGGTGAAGTGGCCCTCAAAGCTGAAGATTGGTGCCAAGTCAAAGAAAGGTGTCGAAACACTTACAGTTCCTCAGTGCTTTTTCAGATTTATACAGTATCTAATAATATACTACTCTGACACAAAATGGCACCGTCGATAACTGTGAAACCATTATATTTCATATTAGATCCACATGTGAAAGTCGAGGGGAAAAAAGACAACGTTTTACAAGCAAAGAAGATGATTTTGGAAGTTCTTGAAACCAGGGTAAGGCATAGTATATGTTGTATGCAAGATACAGCATCAATAAATATAATTAAAATGGTTAGGTTAATGATGTTATTCCATTTAAAAATTACAAGTAACACTGGTAGGTTCAAGTTTTATTGGATTGTTACATTTTGAAATGCTGTGACATCATTATTATATGAATTGTGTGTATATTTAGTGTTTTAAATTAGTATAAACCTTTTCACCTCAATTACAATCACTATGCAACCAATTTCACAAACAAAGTGGCATTTACCCTCAATTATAATTGGTTATTGTATGTATGTTGTTGTTGTTGTACATGGTAAGCACAAGATTAAAAAAAGAAAAATACTGATACAAATCTAACCGTCTAGGTGAACAAGGTGACTTTAAAGATGGACGTGGCATACACAGAGCACTCTCATGTGATCGGGAAGGGAGGAGGAAACATTAAAAAGGTCATGGAGGTTACATCTTGTCATATCCACTTTCCAGATTCAAATCGGCACAATGCATCTGGAGAGAAAAGCAACCAGGTAACAATATTTATTACTGTGTGTCAGTGCAAGTTTGCAAACCTAGCCTGTGCCTGTGTTATTTTGCAGGTGTCTATTGCTGGACCCATAGACGGAGTGGAAGAAGCACGAAAACGGATTAGAGTAAGTGGCTTGTGTATAATTTCCGCAGACACAACACAAAGAGAAATATTTCTTCTGAAAACTCAATTTCAGCACTGCTGTCAGCCCACAGATCAATACAGTGATTAATAGAGTTTATGACAGAACCAAGACAGATGCATTTATCAAAAAGCCACTCTTTGTCATGCCATGTTTTCAGATTCTCTCCTTGTTTTGAAACTCTGTGTAAATCTCGTGCCAGGATCTGCAGCCGCTGGCCCTGACCTTTGACCTGCCCGTGAGTTTGGTGCCTCAGCCTTTGCCGGATGTCAGTTCTCCGCTCGTCCAGCAGGTGGTGCAGTCTCTCGGCGTTAGCGTGAGCTTCAGGGCAGTGCCTCAGACGCAGCCCGGTTTCTATGGGAGCTGCTGCACGGTTTGGGGGCTGCAGGGAAACGCAGCAAACGTGAAGGTAAACACTAGACACGTTTAAGCATCTCAGCTGTTTACATTGTTCCAAAGAGTTAAACATCCGGTTCTTAAATATATTGTCATTTTTGTTGTTTTATTTGACTAAACATACAAGAATGGCAACGTCAAGAGTAAGAATGAATAATAGCAGCGTTATTATTGCATCAGTAAACTACAGCAAAATAACCAGAATACCTTTGAACCTTGATATTTGCCATAGAATATTTACGTTAGAAACACTCTTCAGTCATAAGTTAAATGGTTTTAAATACACCAAAGGCCCATTAATTCATAGACGTAAAGGGGACATATTATGCTCTTTTCATGTACCTAGTATTAAACTATAACATAAATAGATCATTGCTTTTGCATTTTGTTTATTGTAAACTGCAATACTGATCTGAAACGACTTAGTAACAGAAACAGGTCCATTGACTTAATGTAAAAAAAAAACTGCAGAACTGATAAGAGACATTTCACCATAACAAGCAGCATATTGTCATTTATGTTTTTATTTTTGTGGCTATGTGACATTTTAGAAGTTTTACTACATATCACTTGGAGTCTTAAGTGCAGACATGTAGCGAGAGTAAGTGAAAACAGTAATTTTCTGAGCACTTGAGACTCAATTACACAGTTGCACAATTAACATGCAAAAATCAATCAAAATACAACTTAAAGTAAACTAATGATGAGGAAACTGTGTTGTGACTAGGTTAAAAGCCCCTTTAAGTTAATAGTTGTATGATGTGCCCCCTTTAAAACAAACCGACATGTCAGGTAATCTGTTTTTGTCCTCAGAAAGCCACCTGTATCCTCATGGAGCTGCTCTTGGGGTCGGAGGTCGCGGCGGGGGTCGTGAGCACTCAGCTGGACGTGACCTCGCAGCAGCATCTTTTCCTTTTGGGACAGAACGGCGCTCACTTTCTCAGTGTCATGCACCAAACCCAGACCCAGATCATTTTACCGGACCTCAGCGCTCCACAGAGCCCGCCCACACTGCTCATCCAGGGCAATCCTGACGGCGTGTGCCTGGCCCGACAACAGCTCATGGTACGTGTGGGACTCACTGTGACGACATGCACCAGACACAATGTTATCAGTGGTGGGAAGTGACAGTGTTTTTTCAGTAAATTTAGAGCAGATGTCTGTGTACTTTCCATGCCTCTACAAATTTGTACTTGTACTTAAAGTGCATTTTCATGTTTTTCTAATTAGATAGTTCCTTTGGTAAAATAAAAATTCATAGTTTTACATCAGAGAAGTTGCAATTTGTGAAGTTTATGTAAAAATGAAAATTGAAAATTACAGGAAGTAGTGCTGAGCGGAATCCCTCTGTGACATCATCAATAAGTGACATTTGATCGAAAATACAGGGGCAATTTAAACGCACCTGACACAATTTTCTGACAGTTTAAACAATTAGTTGATAAAATAAGGGTATTATAAGGTATCATTTTTGCTAAATCATAACTATTGTGTAATTTATGTGTCGATTGGTCCTTGTTTACAGTATGGTAACCGTTGTGGCGTTACCGTAACCGTAACCGTTGTGGCGTTACCTTTACCTGCTCATGTCCAACCAGGAAGTAACATTATAAACATCACAAATATTGTCAAACCAGTTGTTGTTTTTTTTTTTTGTAAAATCTTAAATCTTATTATGTTCATTACTAAACAAGTCAATAAAATTTAAAGTGCACTGCGTAACTTTTCTGGTAGAGGGTTTGGCACCTGCTTGTCAAATGTCATTACTTTGCCTGGACTGTTCTACATATGGCAAAACCTCAAATATATGCAGCCTTTATTTCATTATCGCCCAAAAGTACCTTCAACACATTTTTATTGAGCACCACTTCTCCACAGATCTGGGGTCTCATTTATAAAACTTAACGTGGAATTCTTACTAAAATTGTATGTACAGACAAAACACAAACGGCCACAAACTTCCTCTAACTTGTTCCCTTCTCATCTCTCTGAGCTCAGATTGTATTTTACTTCATCTCTGAATTTTTGGACTGAACCGTTCATTTCCTCGTCCAGTTGTCTTCTGATCACAAACTTAATGTTGAAAGTCACATATGCAACATTTTTGTACATATGCAAGATTTATAAATAAGACCCCTGACCTGTAACTTGGCCCCCACCAGAAATGTTACGCAGGGCATCTTTAAAGTGTGTATGACAGGTTTTTATGGGTTTTTTTCCTAATTATTCAGTGTATTAATACCTGTTGTACATATAAATTATAGTTTTACACCAATCAGGTCGCTGTTTGTGGAGAAAAGTAGAAAAATCTGAAAATTACAGAAAGTAAACACATTGATGACATCACTCTAGGTAGACAAAGCTTATGCATAATTTACACAAAACAAACATTTTAAACATTGATTCAACAAAATAAAGGTGTCACATGTATTTTTCTTTGCCAAATAAAAAACTGTGATATTAGAGGTGTTTTGGCGCAATGTACAGGTAGGTTCCTGGTAATTTCCCAGTGTGATGTCATCATTTACAACCAGGAAGTACAATTATAAACCTAAAAAAGGGCTAAACTGGGATAATTTTTGTAATGGTTTTAGCAGAATTTTAAATGTATTTATTTTAACTGCATTTTAGTTAAATGAGTAGTTCAACCTGTCAGAGGCTTTCAGGCGTAGGCCGTCACATTCTGTTGGGCTGGATATTAGACAGGTGGTTACGATGCTTTGGCTGAAGATTTTGTATTGGTTTCACATAGCGTTTGTTGACGTTGTGTTTGTGTGGTAATGCTAGGACTGCCTGCCTGTCTGTTTGATGTTCGACATGCGAGAGGACGGCGAGGCTGATCCCTGTAAACTGGCTCAGATGATGCAAAACCTGGGAGTCTTCATTAGTGTCAAGCCCAAAGTCAAACAAACCAGCAAGGTATCAATTATCCATTATGTGTCTATAATAACTGTATTTGGCTTCTTATTGACAGGCCTTCTGTGTTTACCTTGCCATGTAGACAGCTTTGAAACAGAAATCCTATCTTTCTTTGATCATTTCTCATAACACGGCTGAATGAGAGTTGTTCACGAAACAGGTGACCAATGTCTGACATGAAATGAATCAGAGGTATTGCACCAGTTCTCAAAATTGTACAAAACAGAGCGTTACAATGTTTGAAATTCTTCTCTTTAAACTAACTATATATGAAATAAAGTCAAATTTCTTTTTTTTTCATATTGTTTGAGTGTATTTAGGACTGTGATTGTAATTTAAGACAATTTCGGTAATTCCAGTAACCACTCTCACGTTCACATTCAATTGAGTTAATTTTGTTGTGTTTCTTAGTCAGTGGTGGTGAAAGGTTTGGAGAGGAACATTTCTTGTCTTTATGAGGCGCGGCGTCTTCTCCTCGGACTGGATTTCTGTGAAAATGCCAAAGAAACTCAAGTGACCCCTGACCCCTTAACAGCTGGCGGTGGACTGACACACTACTGGCTCAACATGTTATTGCAGCAGCTGAGGATCTCTGAGCCGGGTGAGGAATACAAATATCTGATTAAACTATTAAATAAACACATTATCTCTTGCTTGTTTCACTGTTAGACATTTATTTATCTGTTCATTGAGTGTTAATCTGTTGTTGTTTTTTGTGAAGCCCCGAGGAAACTGCTGCTGTGATATTGGGCAATACAAAAATAAATGTAATTGAATCTTCAAACATTATTTTCAGAAACGAAACCAAGTGAATATTGGCAAATCATAAGTAGACACACTCGTGGAGCACCTTCTGATTTGGATGCACCTATGAAAATATACATTCAGAGAGAGAATTGTTTTTATTTATTTAGGTTTAGTTGATAGGGCCAAGAATGTTTCATGAGCTTTTTAGCATTTTAGGCGAGGCAAATTCTCTATGTCCATCCGGCCCATCCCCAGTTAGGCTTTTAAAAACTACGTTAGAATATGATACAATTGTATCACTCTGCCTAAAGGTTAACTATGTAACTGTTCCATTGGGGAGTCTGTCACTTGATGTTTTTGCTTTTCCTAGAATGTTCTTGCCTGGGAAAGCCAGAATGATGTATTTTTTACACAGATCAAGTTCAGATGGGCGACGTTGGATTTGCCAATCAGGACAAAAATGACAGGAAAAGAATATCACATGGACTGAAAAACATCATGGATTTCTGAAACATCCATAAGAGAAGCATTGAACTCTGTTAATCTGAAGTCACCAATGAGCTCCTTTATGTGTCACAAATGTGATTGCACGGTACTCTTTGAGTTTGAGGGTGACCAGACTCACTCTTCATAAAGAACAAGCCACCAGGCCAAGTTACAGGGCAGATCTGTGGAGAGGTGACCTCACTGACAGTAGAGTGTGTGGTTTTCAAGCAAACAAAAAAAACTGTAATTTAATAAATGCAAGATAGAGAAGTTTAATGTCATACTGTAAAACAGTCCAGCAATAATATCTCTATATCTAACCAGAAATGTAACATTGTGCACTTTTAAAAACTAGTTTCTGGCAATGATTTGGCTCTGGACTAAAATTACTCATGTTTTTCTTGGTTGAAACTGACCTTTTGTCCGAGAGCTTGTTATGTTTCGTACCAACTCTACTTCCTCGACAGAGAAGGGTAAATGTTATCCCCGTTGTGTACTAGAGAGTTTAAGTGTGTTCTTTACTTTGTGTCCAGGCACTGGGTCTGCTCCATCCACTGAGGCTGTGGCCATGGCTAAGCTCCGCCCCTCGCCACCTCCAGGCCTCAACCCTTCCTCTGATGAAAGCAGGACCACACTGAAGGGAACAGACAGCCGTCCACTGGAAAAGGTATTTTTAAATAAACACTAACTCACTGGAAATGGCTGTGTTCACAAGACAAGCAGGGAAAACTACAAGGCCAAGTAACATGTCAGATCTGTGGAGAGGTGACTCTGCTCAAAGAAAGAATGTATGTTTTTCAAGGTAAAGGTACGATTGATAAGTTTAATGCCATCTTGTGAAACATTCCTGGGAGATTCCATGGAAACAAGCAGGTAGCTGACCCTCCTCCAGAAAAGTTACATAGTGCACCTTTAAGATAATGGGTGATGGCTGATGCTTTATGCTGCAAACAAATAGTTGTTACGATTTGTTTAAAATTACAGCTAGAGTTGGGAAATATATTGAAATGTTGAGATTGTTGTGAATGTTGTTTTGACGATATGCATAATTTGAATATTGAGTATATTGTTTATAGTTTTAAAAAATGGTTCAAAAAGAGCTGATTAAAAAGGGTCATATTTCTGCACTTTTGTGATTTTACAGACATTTCACATATGTCTGATAATTAAACCACAATTAATATGTTTTAACACATTGACATAATATTATCTGAATCTCTCTTCAGATTCCAGAAAACGAGGATCTGTCTGGCCAATCAGAGGACGAGGATCTTAAGGACACATCACAAGACATTTGTGACTCCGTGAGCACCAGCAATATAAACAGAGCGGGTTTTCTGTCTCGAAGGGGCAGCCTCCCGACTCCCGACATCAACAGGATTTACGGCAGAGGAAGACGCCATTCAACGGGACAGGCCCTCTCATACAGGTGAGCGTTTAGAGCACTTAAGCTTGATTTAACGTCGGACGAGGTCACAGCTTACTGATTTATACCCTTAAACAAAGAAAATGACTCCTGCTTTTAGGCCTGCGTTTTCTTGCTTTCTTTTAATAGTTTTTAAGATTTGCAGAGTTCAACTTTCCCCCATCACTTGATTAATTCACAGACTTCAATAATACACCTGCATGTGCCAGATCTGTCCACAGAGAACTGAGAAAGTAGCAAAGCACAGTGGCGTCTGCTGTAGTTTGCTGACTCTGTAATTTCTTATCTTGTTGACCTCAAGCACAGAAAAATGTACATGAATTAGTGGTCCTTGCACAGTTCATTATTTTTCTGTGTTCATTTTTCGCACTGGCAAGAACGACCTAAGATAAACTTTGTATTTTGCACACTGTATTCTAATTTCGTCTTGGCTGCACTAGATTACTAAACAGCGCAGAAGAGGGAGGGCGACGGAACAGCCTGAGGGGCGACCATGCTGACTCATCCAGATCTGAGGTGAGAGAAATCAAGCTCCTCACCTTTTCAACTGAGAACTCTAACATCTCATAGACGGTGATTGGCAGTCTTTGTGTTATATTTAACTTAGCTTTGATTGTACAAGCTTGAAAGTGAATTTGAAGAAGCAAAAAAAGAAATGGTACAAACATATTGCCTGCAGGGATGGATAGATAACTTTATGCAGCTATTTTATTATTTTCTAAGTGCAATTTAACCTTAGTTAGTGGTAACAATTGTCATGATGTAGATATAACTAAAATGAGGAATAGAAGTTATTTTACTATAGTAGCAGTAACAATAGATTTAGTATTAGTAGTTGTTGTAGTCAGGGGATATGATCTATATGTCACAATACTAAAATTTCAAGTTCAATTTCAATACTAAGGATTAGACTTGATACAGATTTCGATACCACATGATAATGAAAGTCAATATAATGTCATTTTTAACTCAAAATATTAGTACTTCATGTTACTACAGTATGTGGTCTTATACTAGTTCTGATAAAGCACAAGATCATTCTAGAGCTGTTCTGTTTTTTTTTCAAGTTATTTTCAAATAAGTATCTACATTTGATATTAGTTTTAGTGTCAATTAGTATCAGATTTTGATACTTTTGACAAACCTAATATGAACACCATGTCTTCACAGAAAGGGCCAATGCTGTACTTCTGTTTGGATTGCTTAATTGTCAGGATGCATACAGAGCCAGTAATTCATGATAAGGATATAAATATGTTTGTTTTGATATATGGTTTGTTCCTTGTCATTTCAGCAAGTGCAGCGTTGAATATTAAAACGTTTGCTGCAATAGAAGAACAATGTGACTGCCGTTGTGCCTCCTTATTGCTGTTTCATTTCCTCCCAAACACTTTCATGCATTATTTACCTTTGCTTTCGTGTTTACTCTGTGTGTAGGATTTTGACTATGAGAAGAAGAAGCTGCTGGCAACAAGAGGTGAGTTGTCCTAAATGTTTTATCTTCCTGTATTAAGCCAATTTCCTGCTGGAGGGCCCAGAGGACTGAGGCAGCATCACATCAGTACTTTATCTACATTGGACTCTGGCCTCTAGAGTTTTGTGTTCAGTAGCACTAAGATAACATAAACCCATTCAACTGCTGGGACTATAACTTTAAAATGGATTTCCTGCAGGCTCTAGTGAGCAGTGGTTTACATTGATTTGGTATCGGTGCACCAAATTACACAACCTGCTCGCTTTTGACTTTTAACTGTAGCTTCATTTGGAACATAATATTTCAGGAAAAAACAACATGTATATAAATAGTTGCTATAAAAGTAATTTTAGTTGTAACTAGAGGTGAACAATATATCAAAATGTATTTAATTAAAGTTGTTTTGAAGATATGCACAATCTATGAAACCTGCTACAAAAAGAGCTTATTCAAAATAAAAATGCAAAAGCTTATGTTGTAAACTTTCAAATAAGGTTATAAGGTGATATTTCTGCACTTTTATGATTAACTTGACATTTCACATATTAAACCTCAACTAATCAATTTAAAGACATGTTTTAACACATTTCTGTTGGATTGACGTAATGTCGTCTGAATATCATTATTGTGATACTCCGAAAAAATATTGAGATATAATTTTTTTCAATATGGCCCACCCCTAGTTGTAACAGTGTGTAGTGCAGTAGTAAACTTTAGGCTGTAGTGGAGTAAAACGTAGTTGTTGAAGTCTAAATTTGGAAAACAAAATGGAAAATACACTTTGTTCAATTTAACAAATTAGTTTTGGTATTATGCCGATGATGGAGAGACCTGTAATTTCATAAAAGAGGTTTTGCGTGAACTTATTTCTGCCAAATCCACTGATGAAGTGGGCTGTTATGGTCCAGGCGGTGCCAAAGTTACACCAGAGTAGCACTGGCACTTGCTCCGTCTCTACGCGCATAGACACAGGAGCGACCGCGCACACTTACACAACGACGCCTCATTCATCATTTTGAATGAGCGATACCGGGATGATTTGCAGCCAAATGCTACTATATTCCCTCAGTGTTGTTTTATGAGATTATGAATTAGCAGTTTGAATGGGCCATCTGCCTCACAGCCATTAAGACCCCCATATGCCAGTGTATGAATTGGACTCACAGCACAAGTGTATAGCAAATGTCTGCCTTCCAGTGATAGCTGCCATGCTATCTGGAGTCTGGTGTGTTTTTTATGGCACATTCGCACATGTTTTCTGATCCAACTCACACTAGAAGTCACTTGTTTGTCGTTCGGTTTGAGGTTTATTACTGTGGCGTACTCAAGAGAGGAGATGAAGAGCTGTTTGTGATTCATTATTTAACAGCAAATATTTCGGGCCGTCACAGGGATGCGGAAAACCTGCTGTGCATTTTTATGGTGGCTGAAGTTAAGAGTGTTGGAAGTTTTGTTATTTTGGTTCTGATTCGAGTACCATAAGTTTAATATTGTGAGATAGGGCTAACGCATAGTTCCCTAATGAAGAAGCTCCTACCGATACAGATATGCAATTTTGAAAACATACACAGTAAACAGACATAGCATAAGCATCACAAAATAAAACAAAGACAAGTATTGATTGTTATGTCCAAATCTGAGCCCTACATTTTACCATCGACTGTAATCGATGGTCGAGAACAGAGGTGACCCTGATGGCAATGGCCACCAGAGATATAACATGATATGACACTCTTGACACTTGGTACTTTCTTGTAATAATCTCAGTACTCACTTAGTACTTAATTGTGTTAGGTTTGTCGAAGTGAAATTTTACTGAAATGTTCTAAGATGAACGAAATAGAGCTTTTATGTGACTTGGGTTATCTAACACTTAACTGTTTAACTGTACACATTCTCTAAATTGAACTTTCCAGTCCACCCTAATCAAAAAAGAGGTGTGCTGTTTCTCATGAATAATGGGGAAAAACAGACTGATGTATGAAAAATGCAAACAATTTTAATTGCACATTAGGCCGATTAGGGACAGCCCCAAACTCAAATTCGCCTAGAGCCCCCAGATTGCTAACTCCACCACTGTTCATGAGACTTTATAACAAACCACCTTGGGTTTAAAAATGAGTCGGGTTAAGAAATGTAAATCTGTTTAACTGTAAACTTGATTTGGTTAATAATCAGTTATTTGTAATATTACTATCCACATGAAACAAAGCTTGCTGAAAGCCTTGTCTGCCAACATAAATCAGCAATTAGCAGTTATATTGTGATCAAGTGTGATTGTTGGCACATTGAAGAACAAGTAGTCATACATTTACAGTGGTGTGTTTGTGGTCCAAGTACCTTTGAAAAGTAATAAACGGGTTCAACATTTGTGAATTATCTGTTGGCAGCTTTCTTTTAAAATGGGTAAATTGCCCATTGTCAAATACAGGCTCCTGTCCTCCATCTGAAATTGTGAAATTATTAAATTCTTGAATGTGACCTATTTCGTGTGATAGTGCTGACAATTCTCAGAGACTTGTTCTTTGCATTTCAAGTGTTCCTTTTCTCATTTTTGGATCTCGTGTGTGTTAACAGCCATGCAGCGGAAGCCTGTGGTGACTGAAGTGCGGACTCCCACCGACACTTGGAGTGGCCTGGGTTTTTCAAAGTCGATGCCTGCTGAAGCCATCAAAGAGCTGCGTAACGTTAGCCGTCGAAACTACAAACCCTACCTGAGCACCAACCAGCAGGTGCTAACGACTGTCGCTAAAAACAGCTTTGAGACCTTTACATCTCCCACTGAACTTCGTATTTGAATTGTTTTTATTTGTTGCCCCGCAGTAAAACTCTGCTCCCTGTTGTGGCCAAATAGCATAGGCTCGTTTAGTGCTACTGCCCTCTAACCGTGTGAAATGTTTATCTCACTGTGTGGTAAGCACTGCCAATTTGTTGGCTCAATTACCTAGTGGCTGATACTGCTGCGGTCAACACAGCTATTTGTGTTTTACCTAACCGAGACTTTAAAACTCCGGCTCTGTGAGGGAGCAGTAAACAAACATGAGGCTTAATAAGAGCAGGAAACATTGGTGTAACTTCAATTTTCTTAAAGGCAAAAGCCGCAGTGCTGTGTGCTATGCATTGTTAATGGGCTGCTCCTGCCATTATAGATTTACCATTGTGGAAAAAGAGGTTTCAAGTCCAAATCTGTCAGCCAGGTTGTGAGAAGGCTACAACAAGCAACAGCAAAATACAAGAACACAGCAGCAGTTTGACAATTAACTAAAATAAAAATACAAAATAGAATAGCAATACAATTTAGGTGGAATAAAAATCTAAAATAAAGTAAGGTGTATAAATTAAAAAATAGTCAACTTATTCTAATGTAGAAATCAATTGCCTGGGGCCTCATTTATAAAACGTTTTATAGATCACAAACTTAACATGAAAGGTACATGTGCAACAGTGTATTTGAACATCTTTTGGTTCAGGGGTAAATTACAATTACTCCCACATCACACAAAGGTAAAGTCTGAAACTGAAACGGAAACTAAGCATCCATAGTTTTAGTGTGTGGCATATTCGATGAGTTATTTTCCCTTAACTTTTAAAAAAACAAAGCTTTCCACTTAAAGATTTGGGCTCTCTAGCTGAGTGGACTTTCAGCGTATAGACTGTGATATTATAGTGCCCTTTTAAAGTGTCAGATGTGAGGTGACAGATACAAGGCTCTCATGCCACAGTAATAACCCGTGTTAAACTTTAAATGTTCTTTTTATCTAGCCGTGGGCCGCACAGATGAACAAAGTGTGCAACGGCAGCGAGTCTGAAAACTGGAGAGAGAGGCGGGGCTCGTCGTCCTCCTCTTCGTCCCCGTCTTCTCCTCCCTCCACGCTCCCATCCTCCTCCGCCTTCCCCGCCTTCACGTCCTCCGGGAGCAGAGGCAGGAGCGACAAAACCTGTGAGTTCAGAACGAGAGCAAGAGTACAAATTGTATGTTGCTCTGTTTTATACTCTTTCAATACCTCTGCTATTTTTTTGAATCTGTGCACTATAAATTAACAGGTTAGAATCTAAAAGACATTCTTCAAACATAACTAAAGCAGCAAAGGATCGTGCTTAATCTTCACTGTTGTTTTTTTCGTAAACGATAATACTTACACACACAAATACAAAATAGACTATGAATATCAGAACGGCTTTATAGTGTATTTTATTGGCATTTACGTCATGTTCTGTCCAGGAATTGAAGGTGATTTTTTTTTGCTATAACCTGGCACAAGCATATCTTCTTAAGTCTAATTTAGTGGGTCTAAAACATTTCCCCCAAGTACCGCCAAAGAAAATACTGCATTTGGCCCACCAGATCTAAACCAAGTCTATAATAGGACTATCATAGGTCTAAAATGACTCCCATCATTGCTACTGTAGTTCTAGCCAAGAACTAACCTCAAAGAAGAACAAAAATATGGATAAAATAGACTTTAAATTAAGAAAACTGTAGACATTCAGAGGAGCCTGACTACCACCAGAAAGCAAGCTCCATAGTTTGAGAAACACTGGTCTAGGTCAATGTTTTTATGTGCACTGTCACTGATGAATAAACAAAACTAAATTTGCAAGTCATTTTGATAGATTGTGAGGGTAGGAGTCAGCTCTAACTTCTCAAGTTTGATTTTTGCCCACTCAAGCAAACATACACTTGATACACGCCTACCTATGTAAATATTCTCCCACCTACTTTATCAGGCTGCTCACATAAATTCATCGGGTTAGAACTGGGTATGGTAAAGATTATAACCACAATATCACTTTAGATTCTCATCTCTTGACACTAAGTAGCCATATATATCACTTTATATATATATATATATATATATATATATATATATATATATATATATATATATATATATATATATATATGTGTGTATGTATGTATGTAGATTGTGTCTTCCTATTGGCCTTTAGTGTGCTTGATATCACTGTTGTTGTTTTTACTCTCGCCTGCTCATTCTCCCTCTGTGCAGCGGACAGCTTCTCCTGCAGCAGTAGTTACTTTGAGGGAGTGTGTGCTTCTCGGCGGGCGTCCACCTGCAGTCAGAGAAGCCCCTCCCCTCAGATGTCGGACGACCTGCCAGAGCTGCTCAGCCAACTGGGCCTGCTCAAATACATCGACGTGTTTGAAGAACAGGAGGTAAAATTGAACAGTTTTTGGAATTTGACAAAGAGAGATTATTGTTTTTCCTTCAATGCCCTCAGTATGGAATATGTGTGGGTTTTCTTTCTTGTTATTATTTTTTTTTTTTTCTTTTTGTTTCTCCCACAAACAATAAGACTACATGACGTGGTTAGCTCTCCTCCATCTTTGCAAAGTGATTGCGGGTTCTCCATTTTCTTTGGATTTCCTGTGAATATTGGTTAATCTGCTTGTCTTTTACTTACCAAAGACTGTTTCATTGTTTGATTTTCTGACTCTCGGTTGGTTAAATCAGCCCTTTTGTTAAGCCCTGTGAGGCGACTGCTGTTGTGATTTTTGGGCTCTACAAAAATTAATTGAATTGAGATCAGAATGTAATACATTTCTAAACCTCTTGTATAAAAAATCTCATCGTCTTGTGTCTGACAGATCGACTACCAGACTTTTCTCACTCTTTCTGACGATGATCTCAAGGAAGTGGGCGTCTCTACCTTTGGAGCCAGGCGCAAAATGCTTCTGGCCATTTCAGGTGATGAGCGAACACAAACTAATTAGCACTCTGTCTCTGTGTATCCACTAAGACTAAACTAAAACAAATTGATGAATCTTTCCAGACCTCAACAGGAGCAAGAGAAGGCTGTCAGATGCGTCCAGTGTGAAATCGGGGTATCTGGAGGGCGGAGCCAGCGGGCGACTCCCACGAATCATGGATCTGGACGCCGCAGCTCAGAGCAACCGCTGGTGATGCCTAGTACCTCAAAAAGATTTACCTTTATGATAAAAAAAGTAAATGTTCTAAGAAACAAACAGTATACAATTCAGTATACACACCCCAGTGCCTTTCACTACAGCTGTGCCAAAGCTCCAGACAAGGAGGTGCTCTGTGTCAAAACCTCTGATACATGAACGCAACTGGAAACTCACTGAGAACATAAGATTTATTTTTATTCTTTGTTATTTGATCTAACTGATGTTCATATTAACACATCTTTTATGCAATTGTAAATAGAGATCTAGACTTTTTATGTGCATTTAAGACACAAGTAATAAATTCTTATCTGTACAGTTTGTTTCATTTGTTGTAAGACGACCACAAGGGGGCACTGATGTCACACACGCTTTAGAAACTCAGGTCATTTGTATTGCATTAAGTCTAACATGTTTCTGACTACGATACATATGTGCAGCACTAGCAGCAGCACTTCAGTTAGACCAGTCTAGGAACAGAGTATGCACAGTGTGAAAACAGAAAAAAAAAACACATTAGAAACTAAAAAGGTAGATCTATTGCTTCTGCCGGTGGTGGTGACACTTCTCCTAATGTTGCCCGGTCTCGGCTGACTGCTCAAGTGAAAGTTTCAATTTAATTTATCAGAATTGCTTTAGCGCAGCTGCTGCTAGTGCTTGTGGTCTGTTTCCTGTTTAATTTATTTCACAGACAGAACTACAACTACCAATTTGGCCCTATCGCTATGGACCCACCGAGAGAGTCTATTCACAAACGCATGAGCCCTCTTGAGACGTGCACATTTGGAAAAAGAGAGGTGTTGGGACAGATTCTGCAAAACCACTGAAGGGGTTGAGGTTGGATGTGGTTAGATGTCACACAAACTGGCTGGATGTCAACAGCAGCCGAGCGTGAGTGAGAGAGGGAACAAAGTGGTGGGCTGTGACAGATTAGAGAGATGATCCCTTCTTATTACAATGTGTCAGCCAATTACATAGG
Organism: Rhinogobius similis; assembly: GCA_019453435.1. NCBI lineage: Eukaryota > Metazoa > Chordata > Actinopteri > Gobiiformes > Gobiidae > Rhinogobius > Rhinogobius similis. The sequence goes on along the minus strand of CM033630.1, from coordinate 20,807,825 downwards.
CGAGCCCGAGACTAGTGATCCCCCATATCTGGTCCTCAGGCTCTCCATTGCGCCTGTAGGAGGGTTTTTTCTGCTAGTTGGAGTTAATTGCACGCCCCCTGAGGTTGTTGTGGTAAATTGGTATCAAAGTACTTGCTGAAATCACCTGAAATAACCCACAGCTCTTGGAGTACTTCGAAGACTTCTGAGGACCTCTTCAACTTCTTATTGGTCTCTGCAGTTAGCAGAAGTGTAGTTGTCAGTTTAAAGTTTAAGTATATACTTATTAAAAGGCTGTATCATACAAAGTGACTCAAAACAAAGAAATTTTAAGAGCAGATGGTGATTAATTTGTTTTGAAAAGTTTTGTTCCTATTTCCTTGCAGTTATCATCAGACAGGTTTTAGTGCTTTAATGCAGCTTTCATCTGAACAAAGCTGTGTATTAAATGTAATTTAAGGGATAAGGAGGATAAAAATAAAAGCAACGGTTAAGGATAAGTTTGAATCTCCATAGTTATAGATACAATAAAAAGAAAAAAAACCAAACATGAAAGAGCTATCTTATTTGTCTTTTAACCAGGACATAAAAAAGAAAAAAGAGCATAAATGAAAGTACTTAAAGGCACGATATGCAACTTAATTCCATGGAAATAGAAAGTTTAAACCCATACTTTGGAACATTCTTTATGGAGATAGCTACGTTCTATGCCATAATGTGGAATATTATTGCCAAAGGAACAACATTTCCATGGAAACAAGCAGGCCACATAAGACTCAGTTTTGTAGAGATGCAGCCCGGTCCCAGTAAGGATTTTTTATACATTTTTAATGAGAAAAACAAAAAAACATGCTTTTGTTTTGTTTAAGTCTATTTTTGGTTGTGAATCTCTGCCAATGAGCTGCAGTATAACAATGGTAAAGGTTAAGCTACACTTTGTTGTCCTTGTCCTTGAAATTTAACCCATTCTTCAAGGCCTCTGATGCAAAAATGTATTATTATTATTTTTACTACCTGTCAGGAGCAGTGTGCGACCGCAGTGCAGGGGCCCCATCTTTAGCTGGGATTGACCAGGACAACTTTAGCTTAGGAGGTTAAATATATACACTAGTGCTTAGACCAGTGAATCTTCTCTGTGTTAAGGGCAATAAAACAACACACAAATCTTGCATTGATTAAAATGTAATAAATATGTTCTAAATTTCGAGTAAAGTTATTATCTTAGGTCTATTCAAAGTAGTAATGAAAAAACACCATAATAAATCATCTTTTCTTGCGCTCATTACTATTCCTGGGCACTATTCATGTTTTGTATTTATTACAGCACATTGAGATGACAACTAGCTTTCACACCTGCCTACAAGAATGTAGAAACATTATTCAGTAAGACATGTGGGAGCTCTATTTAGCCATATCTTTTAATAAATGAATTTCAAGCTGCATTAAGATACTTTAGTAGTGTGTTCTTTTTGAGGACACAATGAGTTTTGAGTCTGTGTTTGGTCTTAAAAAAAAAAGAACAAACAAAGTATGAATTTCAAACTTCTCGACACAAGTAGCAGCTTTTATAAATAGTCAAATACGGCTTCCCTTTAGCCTCCTTTAAAATGACTAAGCAACACCCGTGAGCCCCATATGCAGCCAATCACTGCTGTCCCGGTAGATGGATGCTGTTAACAAGAACCCCATCTGTGGGTAATAACAGAGACACCCAAATTATAGAGCAATGAAACATAAGAAGTTTAGTCTCTGAGGTAAAAACACAAGCTGCTCCCTCTCTCAAACAAAGAAGAGGGGAAATGTAATGGCAAATACAAATATGTACTTTCATTTTAATTCTGCAATTATAACACAACACAAAATAAACCGTTTGCAATGAGGCGGAGAACCAATACGTTTAACAGAGCACCCGCAGGTTTGGATTTGCTGCTCTGGCCAAAGAGAAAAGAAAGGGTGATTGGGTAATTTCAAAGCCTCTGCAGCTGCCCATGGTATAATTTAAGTCTATTGTCTTCTATATCTGCCAGTGTGTGGGAGCGATGAACTGCTGAATGGGCAGTTTGAAGACAAAAGATTCGGTTGTCCTTTTTGCCTGCGATTGTTGGTGAAATGTGTTTTCAAAGAATCGCTGAGCGGGCTATCCAAGCGCTGGTAAAGGGTCAACTATCCCATTAACTTGTGGTATTGCGAAATCACTCATTAAGCTTTTATGTGCGTTTCAATGGGGCCCCAATGGCTCTGATTCACACAGTAAGAGTGTTTTCTGCCGCTTCCTTTTATGTTGGTGTCCAAACGCTTTCTCAAGGTTGCAAAAGGTCAAAACTGATAGACGGGCTTTGAATGGGCTACCTCTGTGAAATAGACGCGTCAGAGAAATAAAACCAGGGCTATAAAAACTATAAATGTGTGCTTGAATTTGCAGCCAGGTCAGAAATGGCAGCGCATTTTAATTTCCACTCTGGGAAAAACTTTCTGTTTGGGGATTTTATGTGCTCAGATGTGCCATGATACCAAAATGTGGTGAAAGGACCTGAAGTGATGCAGAGTTGTGGCTTGACATGCAGAGAATTGCATTTTCAAACCCTGGGCTTGTGTCAGAATAAGAAGTTCAGTAAAATATGACAAATGGCAATGAGAATTTAGTCTAATATTGTAGTAGAACCTCTCCTTGAAAACTTCCTTTTGAGAAACTTTTTAATATGAATGTTTAATGACGATATTTATGTATTAAACTAATTGCCTGGAATAAAATGAAACATGCACAGCACTCGACACAGATTTATAAGGTTCAAAAGACACCCCAAGTGCCACTTTAATTAAGATCTCAAACTTACAAATAAAAGTTCACTTGTTGACATGGTGAATATTTTGAAATTACTAAACATATCCAATGTTGGGAGGCAGAACCGTGTCTTCTCTGCTCCCTGACTTGAAATACATCTTCCCAGCTCAGGAGAAGCACCTCTCGCTAGTGTCCGTACACAGGCAGCCTCACGGACCACTGAGTAAAAGAAAAGCTGGCATCGACCCTGTACAAACAGGACTGTAGGCAACACAGTTCAGTCAACTATACATATTACTCTGCTCGCTTCCTACCTCCTGAGATTGGGAGAACTGAAAAAAGACACTAGACAGCATCAACATAGCAACAAAGTATTGTAGCAGCCATTTAGGCATCACTTTCTGTTGGAGATGCATAGAGCTAGACCTGGCCAGGTAGATCTCTCTTTTTACAGATACACGATGAGAAACATGCAACAACAACGACATTACATCTTTAATCTCATTGCTTCCTGGACAATTCCGGGACATTCAAGATCAACAAAGAAATAATTTACAATCCTCCATGATGCAACAGATGTGGCAGAGATATTGTAAAACATACAGGGAGCGGGATGGCAGAAAGTCTAAAGGGAGATTGGGTCAATTTGAGTCCACAATCTGCCTTTTCTGGAGGAACATATTTACATCCGATACATGAGCTAATGCGTTTGGGAGCACAGGATGTTCTGAGGTGTCCACGCAGACCGACAGAGATGGAAGGGAAAAGAAAGAAGTGAAGAGCGAGTCCGATTTTTGAGGACATTGTAGATTTGAGATCACTGACAGTGGACAGCTTGAATTTCTAGCACTGTTCATGACATCTATTACTTTTTTGTGGAGTTTGCGAATGTTGGGAGATTAAAGAAGCTTGCGGCTGAAAGATTGGCGACGTCGGAGATAAGGAGATGGGCCAAAGGAAATGGAGGACACACTGGAATGGCTTCAGATCTGTGCTGCGTTTGGGAGATTCCTGGTCGGCTGATGGCGTCAAGCAAAGCTACCAAATGTACCCGATCTCCTCCTCCTTGTCATCGTCCCCGTCCTCATCGTCCTCCACGGCGCCGCGAGGGTGGATCCGGCCCCGTCTCTTCTTCTGCCGACTGCGGCCGCTCGGTGAGGGCGCCTCCTCCTGATCGTCCAAGAGAATGACGGCGCCACCACTGCCAAAGTCCCCTGACGTCTCCTGGTCCTCATCTGCAAGGACACAGGCTGGTTTAGGAATGAATGTTTGTTTATTACTCTTAATAATAAGCACAGTGAAAAAAGTTGTGTTTTGCTGCTATGACAACACATACACAAAAAACACATTTATTTGATTTGTCTGTATTTTCAGTCTTTAACAAAGAAATGTTATTTTCAGGCAACTTAAAAGCTTTGTTTGAAAATTCAACAAACAAATTCAGAACTTCAACAGATGATTTCTAAGAGTGAACAATAAGAAAGATAATTACCAATTTACCCAACTCTCCAGCAAACAAACATTTCTTCAAAGTGGAAGTCCTAATCTCAGCTGCTCATTTAAAATTTGGTAAAATTTATAGCACAGAAATCACTCACTTTTACTCATAAGTATGGTGTGACATAGAGGCAATGTGGCCTTGTGTTTATGCTGTTTATGCAGAGGTGTAAAGGGAACCTCCAGACTGCTGCTAGTTAGTCTGACCACAGACAAAGCCTGTTTGTGTGTGGGGCGCTGGAGAGACGCCTCATCAATATTGGAAGCTGCAATTACTGGCTCTGGCCGCGGTTAGTATTCATGTGAGGCAAAATCTAAGTGCTTTCGTTTGGTAATCAGCATGTCTGCAGGAATCTTTCTGGATAATTATTGTCCTTTTTCCAACAATGAAATCACAAACCAATTGATTCACAGCAAAGTGCTTTATTTTTGACAAATGCTTAAATGTTTTTCCATTGATCAAATAAACTATAATTTCAGCATGAGCTACAAATAAAATCCAAATTCCAAAAATGGACACTACGATCTGCAAGATTAATATCATTTATCACAGTTCCATCGACTAAAATTGTGAAATGCAAGAGAAATCAAAAGTTTCTCTATAGCAACTGCTTAGAAAAAACGGTCATACTGGTCCAATCACAAACTACGTATTCTGCTTTTATTTTTGTGTCAAACAAAGTCTCATCTTGCTGGGAAGTGGTTGTAATCCTTGGCATTTTCACCTCAAACGTACAGATTACGCAAAACAACATTTTCAAGCAATTGCCGAAAAGCCAATATAGCACTTTGCTGCCAATCGATGAGTGTGATTTCATTGTTGGAAAAAGAACAATGATTAACAAACGGCATCCTGCAGACATGCTAATTATAGCCTGGCTGCACTAACATGAATACCAACATAATTGTACGTGTATTTTAGCTAATTGTACCTTCCAGGACCAAACCAAACAGCCCTGTGGTTGACTTTAGGTGGAGCTCTTCAAACAGATGAGGGCTCTTTTGACATTGCTCAACACTGGCAGCTGTGACAAATGGCTCTACTTGACTTGTGAGATGCTGCCGCTTATCGGGCCTCCCTGAGCTGAATGCACAGATGGAATCAGAAGTATGAGTGAAGCTAAATCAGTCAGACTAAATCCACAGGCAGCCTTATGTCTTATCACAGTCTTAAATGATCACTGATGCTCATGGACACAGACAGAAGCAGGATGTATGGAGCATGCTTTTTGAGCTGGTGAAAAGCACAAAGCCGATTCAGACCATTTTACATGAGGTTTTACTCTATTCTACTTATCATCAGAATAGCATTTATATTTGGTAAAGCCTGGGGCACACTAGAATTTTAGAATTATGTCCGCTTTTACATGGAACACTGTAGGCATAATCATAGTCTTTAATAATAATAATAATTAAAAAAATTAAACCTTTTACCCAGGGGTATTTAAACCAAAGTCAAACCACTGAAACATATGGAGGGCATAAAAGGACAATGACACACACACACACACACACACACACACCTTTAGACTTGGAACATTAACGTTAGGTCTGTATCACACCAAAATGTTAAGTTATTCGGTTATGACTGAGGAATGTTACTACATTTTCATTAATAAGTATTATTTTGTCATTTTGGGTTACTTCAGCAGGAAGTCTGAGGACCAATAAAAAGCATTTGACCAGGTTTGGTCCTGGTTTGAGCCTAGTTCAGTCCTGATGTAGGCTGGGTTTGGTCCTGATCCAGCCCATGTTTAGCTCCATGTTTAGTTCCAGTTTTGATGCTGTGTTTGTGCAAGCGAGAACGCACCCAAGGAGACCACTATGTTGATGATCCACTGAACAGCTGTAATGTACCAGCTAAAAGCTGTGGCAACTTACAAAATAAAAGTAGAGCACACATTAGCGTGTGTTGTTCAGTTTGATGAACACATTTTACAATAACATTTTCTAGAATTTTACAAGAATTGCTAAAAATATACTGGCTTCTATCCTGACTTTATGGGCATATTATTCCAACAGAGGATTTTCTGACCAGTATTTGAAGAGAAAGGTTACAGAGTCTGAGGTTTAGAGGAAAAGCAATGAGGCAGGAGAATTGTACAACAAAGAAAGGAGGAGGCAGACATGCAGCGGTCCACCTGGATCCAACTCTAACTTTGAAAGACAGCTGGACAAATGGGAGCCAATAAGGGCAAACGCAGCAAACCAAACTTGTTAGTCTGACGTGAGAGAGGGCACGAGGCTCACCGCAGTTGGGGTTGCCTTGTTTTCTGGAGCCTGCGATCTCGTTTCCGTATTTGTCCACACACCAACACTGGCCGGTGCTGCTGTGACACTGGGTCGGCTTGAAGTAACCCTCCTCAGTGCAGCGGGGAATGTACGCACCTACAGAAGAAAGAACAGCAGAGTAGTAAAGGATCTGTCGCTTAAGTAGTAGCAACGGTGGTAGTAGTAGTAGTAGTATTAGTATTAGTAGTAGTTCATTCATTTTCTACCGCTTGTTCCCTTTTGGGGTCGCGAGTGACTGGAGCCTATTCCAGTGACTTTGGGCCTTAGGTGGAATACACCCTGGACAGGGACCAACTCGTTGTAGGGTCAACGCAGAGACATGGACAGACAACTATTCACTCTCACATTCATACACTATGGGCAATTTAGAGTTGCCAATTAACCTAGACATGGATGTGTTTGGACGGTGGGAGGAAGCCGGAGAACCCGGAGAGAACCCACGGTAACACGGGAAAGACATGCAGACTCCACTCAGAGAGATCGTGTGATGTTGGTCTGGCCCGGGATTCAAACCCACAAGTAGTAGTAGTAGTAGTAGTAGTAGTAGTAGTAGTAGTAGTAATATTAGCGTATATTATATTTTCTCACCAAAATATAATTTACAGTAATTTCAGTGTTTGGAAGATGAATGTAAGATGGCGTTGTGTTGGTTTCAATGGCCTGGGCCCAGTGGTTCATGATGCATTACTTGCAGCAGTGGGTGCCGACCACGTGATCAATTCCAACCAATCAGCGCAGTAGCAGCTACGGCGGCGCTAGTGCAGCCTGAGAGTGAGTTTGAGCACTTTGAACCTTTATTAAAACATTTAAAAATATAGTGGTGTGAAAATGGAGAGAAATCCTTTCAAACTGTGACCTTTAGTAAAACATGTTGTGACATGAAAGCAGTTTCATGTCACGAAAAATTCATTACTGCAGTGGGAGATACATTTCTGGGCCCAAAAGCGCAGAACCGTGGAGTGGCCACTACTAATCAAACTCACTTAAGGACAGAGGGGGTGTGTCTTATCCAGTTCATATTACAGACTTGTATTTCTGAGCAATGAAAACGCCTAACTGAGAAAAGGCATAATGTATATGTTTAATGCCATACTGTGGAACATTCCAAGTGAAGCAATGACACATCCTTGGAGATTGTAGGTAACGGAGCAACCACCAGAAAAGTTACCCATAAAAATGAATACACACTCTCCCTCTCCAAGTAAACAGTCCATCTATTGTAGTTACACAATTTTATTATCATTGGAAGCCCTTTTGTTCGCTTGAGAACAAAGGACAGCAGGACATGTTATAGGCACGTGGTAAACAAGAGGGATGAGCGCACTAAAGGGAAAGGTCAATGGATGCCCTGATAGGGAGGAGTGGATGGTATCACACTGAAAAAGCTTGTCCTGAGGTTGTGGAGGTTATTGTGTATTCACCGAGAGACATCGACAATCAGTTACAGCTTTGAAGGTTGCAGGACAACAATACATTCAGCTTAAAGGTAAGTAGTCACTTTCAATATCAAACACAAATGCTAGCACGCAGCTATGTAGCGCTACCTTCATCTGACCCACGCCGAGCTCATTTTTCAAACTGTTTTAGAAAGATGCGCCCGATGGGGACTTGTGACACCAGAACAAAATGTCAGTGTGTTTTCTTGTGTGTGCATTTGTAGTTTATTTAATACTGCAACATAAAGTTCTTTAAATGTTAAGTGGGTTACTGACCTATGAGGCTCTTCTTTCGACTCTGATTTTGAATCTTGCTCTTTTCTGTTTGGCAGGGCAGGCCTAAGGAGGGAACAAAACACAATTATCAGTTCATCTTAACTTCTCACCCCAAGTAACATTTTATTGATTCTTAATGATGGGCTGCATATCCCTTAGACTCTGCTCTGAATCGATGCCTCGCTTCAATAATTTCCTTAAAATGTTGACTTTGCTTGTGTAAGATCATTAACACCGACATTAGAGCAGTCTGAACCAGACGGGCTAATGGAGAAAGTGAAACATTTGTGATGTCTGGGAAGGTGCTGTTTAAAATACACTGGCATACTTGCTATACAGGTAAAATCTGTCTCCAGGTGACTGTCAATGCCATCAATGCAAATAAATACTTCTGTTAGTTTCACTACTGCAGACACAGCTGGTCTGGCCACGTTTCTTTTGACTATCAGCTTTTTTATGAGCTTTCGGGTTGTACAAATTACTGGAAAATATGATAATTTGAAAAGGTTTCCAAGGTAATCATCTGGACAATATTTTTAAAATCTAGATTTTTTAACTGTCAAAGCCATTATCAGTTTGAAGGTACTGGTTTTCGGAGCCAGAATTTATACTGCCACAAGGGGAGCTAGTACTGCCCAAGTGGAGGAGTTTAGTCTGAAAGTTGCCCTGGACTTGTTTACTTGCTAGAAGTTTTGATCTCACCCCACTGCACTTATAGGGCAATATAAATTCTAGCTCCGCTTCAGACCTTGATTATTGTTCCTGGGTGGCAGCGAAACATCTGAATTTGAAAAACATTGTCCAGATTACTCTTGAAACCTTTTCTACCATGGACCACACCTGGGATGAGTGAAGAATTACACAATTGCTTCCAACTGATTGACCGACTGAGAACAAAAAACTCTTCTTTGTCGACATCAAAATCATATGATAAAATAATACAGCATTGATGAAAGTGCTGTATAAAGTTTATTAAAGCATCTTTGGGTTTCTTGAAAAGCTCTATGTATTATCTGATTGAATTGGGGTAAGAAATAATACTTTTTGGTTCTTGTGAAGTCATAAATATATATAACAAAACAACATGTAGTGCCATTTCACGCTAAAAATGTTACAGAGTAAAATAATAAAGCAGGATCAGAACTCTGTGCAGTTGTGGTCAGTATAAACTAACGTATGTAGAGCCACAGAGCCTCACCTTGAGGTTTCTGAAAGCAGAAGCACCACTCATTGTTGGATAGTTTTCCATCCTTGAAAGAGTCGCAGGAGTTGAAGAGCGGCTTCATGCACAGCTCGTACTTGTCCAAGTAGATTGCACTCAGCTCTGATTGGTCCAGCAGGAGGTCAAAGTTCATGTCCAGTTTGTTGAACATCCAGCCAAGAGAATCCTTACAGATGGGCAGGATGCTTGTGTCAAAATCTGAAGCAGACACAATAAAAAGGTATGAAAACTCTTCATAAAATATTTCTCCTCGGAAAGACTTGGACATAAACAAAGAGAAACATTAGAAGAACAGCAACTCTTTGGCCCTGAGACCCTGGCAGCAGATGGAAAATGGGTATTTGAAAAACTGATGCCTTTTAGACAAAAATAATAGTCATATTTTTCAGTAATTATCCAAGCTATTAAATGAAAGAAAAAAGATCAAACGCTTGACTGGTAAAATAGTCAAACTCATAAATGGGATTTAGTCTAAAAGAGGCTTTGGCCCTTGATCTTTCTGAGTTCAGCAGGAGGTTAAGATAAAGTTCCTATTTCAGTTGTGTCAGTTTTGGACTTTGATATTACACTTTATGACTCTATTGTGAGTGTATTGTAGGGCGCAGAGAGAGCATTGATGCGCAGAGGCATGTTGACATTACACAGAATAGAGCAGGGCCCTTGTCAACATCAGTGCCAGGCCTCAAGAGAGCAGTTTGGCTGCCCCCTCTCTTCTCTCTCTCCCCTCTCTTCTTTCTTGCTCTGTTCCAATTAAAATGTAATTTATATTTCCTTAAAAAGAAAAAATGATAAACAAGAATAATGTATCTAAAAATGTACATCTACACAAAGGGTTTTTAAAAAGTGCAACCACAAACCCCACAAGTGAAACAAAAGCTCAAATATTTCACATTTCAATACTATATTTACTCATTTATATCCAGACTACAGTTATCAGAGCCGAAGGTGGAGTGTAATCTGTGAGAACAAGGACAACACACAGACATATTAGACAATGGATAAACTCACGTCCGTTTGCAGAGTCCACGTTGTCGGAGGATTTGAGGTCTCTGTTGGCGTCCTGGTGCAGAACCCCAAACCAGTCCTTGAGTCGCGCCGCCAGACTGTGCAGCTCTGCATCTGTGCAACCTAAACACGATAACACCAGGAAATAGATTATGGTTCACAGCTATCATCAACAGGCTTTACTCACTATCAAAGTTTAGTGTCTGCTTTCTAACACTACTGTAAAGGTAAAAGAATGGATTATTGTCAAGCTGAGTGTTGTTGTTTGCTGTTAAAAGACAACAGCAAAAGTACATTAAAGGCATAAAAGCACAATATCTGCTCCAGTGAGTTTATCAGTGCAACTATAAAGCTTAAAATATTATATTATTTAAAAGGGACAGAGCAGAGCGCACTGTCACATTTAAAACAGCAACCGATGCCATCTCCTTAGTCATCTTGCCAAGGGCTAGTTTGTAGACCAGGTCCCTATCATAAGTCAAGTCAAGTTTAAAGCAAAACAACCACAAAATAATATAAAACAGACAAAGGCAAACAGTAACATATCGACCTACAACATGGATAATATTACTTATTATTATTACCTATTATCATTTCTGGAGCAGTATATATTAAAGTATATTTAAGAAAGAGTATTATTATCAAGACTTAATAAAATTAGTTTTTCTATAGTTGTACAGTGGTGATATCTCATGGGCTTTTTGTTTATCACATTTGTTTGTACAGAGGGGCTGAACTTTTCATGACTGACTGCAAAGCCTGCGATGACCTCAGACAGTGTGCCGTGTGAGTAATGGGAGAGGACTGCATGGCATGGAAGTACAATCTGGCAGCCTTAATGAACTGACGAGGTCTTATATTTAAGCATTTCAATTTGGTTCTAACAACATATTTTTATATGTCCTTCAAATTATAAAAGACTGTCCAAAACAACTGCAACATATTTCACTTCCTCAACATTGTCAGTTGGAGTTTGATTTGTACGTATCTGAACGTTGTTTAAAGAGAAACACAAAGACAGTTTTCCTCCAACAACAGTGGGACACTGAACAATGGCCTGTTTAGCAGCTCAGCCGCCTCCTCTGGAGTCTGAGACATAGATAACAGTGTCATCAGCATACAGCAGACCTCAGCCTCTTTGCAGATGTTTGGCAGTTCATTGATGCAAAGATAGAACAGCATGGGGCCCATAAGAGAACCTTGTGGAATCCCTGTTTTGTATAAAGGGGCTGAAATAGGGCCACTAATTTGTACATTGGGCGAGCGGTAAATGTTAGTTTGAAACATTTATTCACCAAATATTTCCAAATTGGCAGATTGTGTGGCAACTGATTGGCATATTGAATAAACTACTTCTTAGTGGGTGGCCTACTACAGTCCAACCAAATTATATTTATAGTTCGGGTATGAATATATAAATACTTTTAAAAAATATATTTTTTTTTCTTCATGTCAGCAATGAATAAATAACTACCGAAATATTCACCATGATTCAACTATACATTAACTTTACTTTAATTGCGTCGCCATGTAACTGCTAAAACACTAAAAAGAAAATCGTGTTGTCAACTATTATTATTCAATTTCTCCAACTCTTAATCAGAGTTAAATATCTGCTCTTTAACTTACCCAGAGAAAAATGTCTTTCTCTATCTTTGTATTGTTACTATAGAAACTTCTTGACATAGATTGTGTGTAATGACTCCGACACTGTGCATAGAAAGGCACTTTAATGACCTTCATAAATCATTCTGCACTTGAGATGTCTGTTTTATACAACTAAGGGCCAGTACTTGGCATAATTCTTCCAATAAATCCTTAACCCTTAAATTAACAATAATCTTTCCTCCTATTCTCCACTGCCTGACAAAGACTGTGCACTTCTCAGACCTCGGCCTCCGCCTGTCAATCTACGTCGTTTCGTCTCCGTCTCAACCCTCTGCATGTGATTGACAATTCCTCCACTGTTCAGCTTCTGTTGCAAGTTTGATAATGTGCCTCAAGGACAAAAGCTTGCGTCTCTGCCTCGTGCAGAGCACTGACAACCTGCTGGTTCTCTGCTGAGGACTCTTAGCAACATCTGCTAAAAAGTAAAGGAGCTGTTATACATCTGCACTTGCTACTGTATAATATGTAGAAATAATTGCAAACACCATTTTCATTCTAACCTTTATGACCCACAGAAACATGGATTCATATGATTGTATTTTTTTTTTTTTATGAGTCAGATGTAACCTCATGGGATCTGAGTTGGAATTCAAACAGTTGGCTGGTTTCTTAAATGTTTTTCTTCAAGGTGCACTATGTAACTTTTCGGTGGAAGAGCAGCATCAGCGGATGGATGATTAGTTATTTAATTTTGGGATCGCCTTCAGTATATTAATAATGATCAGATAAACATATAAACATTACCCAAAAGGCGTAGGCAGAATTAAAACTGTTATAGATGCTATTGATTTGTCTTGAATGTTGCATGGCTTTTCTATCTCCATGGAGACAGGCAGGCAACATCACCAAACCAAGTTACAGGTCAGATCTGTGGAGAGGTGACCCTGCTCACAGTAAGAATCTATATTTTTAAGGGATTTAAAAACTAAAACAACTGTAGCTGAATAAATGCAAGATAGCTAAGTCTAATGCTGTTCTGTGGAACATAAAAGGCAATAGTATCCACCAACAGAAAAGCTTTCTTTCTCAGCCTCTAGAGATAAAAGGATTTTAATGAGATAAAATGTAATAAGATGATAATATTTTTGTTATTATTATTTTTTGTCAAGAGTGACTAGACCAGAAACAGTCCTTGAGGATCTAGTCATTTTGGAAACCGGTGTGTAAACAAGTGACAGACCGTTTCCCACTGTCTGCTGTAGTTGGTGTTTAACATTCAGTGGTACTAGATTCTGTCGTAAATATTAACACTAGTGGCACAACTCAGCACTGACGCCTAAGTGAGAGAGTCGAGTGTTTACTAAGAAATCTCACACTTCTGTAAATAAAATATATCCATGATCCACAAATTAGCAGTAGTTAAAACAGAGTGTAGTAACAAGTAACAACACAATTGTAAATGACTTGCACATGGTTTAGGAATCCTGCAAAGCTTTCACTGTATTATATATTTAATCGTACCAGATATAGTTATGTATTTCCCTGGAGGGCTCATAAAGTACTTTTAATATCTGAGAAGGTTACTGAAAATTTTGAATAAATAAATATCATAATCATTACCAAGACTAACGTTCTCAGTGTTGCTTGCATGCCGTGAAGATGAGGTAAGTTCTGAATCATCTGAAGTTTACTGTACTTGCAAATCTGACACATTTGACAAAGTGCACCCTGCTGTGAGAAACTGTCTCTGCTACATCCCACTTTGCTGTCACCAGATGCATCGAACAAGGTGAGAAATGCATAACTAGGAGTCAACAGGAGACTTGAGTCAGGTTTTTCAACGCTCGACTGAAGGAAGTCATCACGTCCTTATTAGACTACTTTACCTGTGTGTCATTTGTTACCTGCTATGTCCCGCCTCCGTGCACTTTCAGCATACTAATATACAGTCGATACAGACTCCTCATATTTCATGGTTAGAGGTGGGGGCTTGTCCCGTTATCGCGCCTGTCATAAAAGGCCTGAGGTGAAAGACGGAAGCCGAGGAGGGACAAGAAACATTTATCTGGCCGCCTCTGTGCGTGACATTATCCCACATCCTGAGGCACAGACAGGGTTAGACGTGTAACATTTTTGAGTGTTTTTCCTCATCACGGTCCAGTGCCGAGAGACACCGACAGCTTAACATGACCTGTCCTCACCTCACCAACGAAAAACTCAAAACTGAGTCCAGGAAAAAAGAATTAGACACCAAGAAGGTCATGTGTGGGCTGGTTGATTGTAAGCACTTTAACAATATTACGGGTAATTTGGGTAATTGTCAAGTACGCTTTTAATATTGCAGAACATTCATTTGTATTATTTTGGTATTATTTTACAGCTGAAAATGTACAAATCCAAATGCACATGCTATTAGATTATGATGTTATATCTTAGTAATTTAATTGAAAACTTTAAAACAATTATTAAATAGATTAAATTCACCAGCGCTTTTTGTAGAAATTGTGTTTGGAAAATTGAATTAGTGGGATGTCAACATTATTAGGCTGATCGATAATCGTGAATATTCAGGTCACAATATAATCATAAGAACAAAAATATAACAATCATGACAATTTTAAAAGCAAAATTTACTAGTCTTTTCAAATCAATCTATAGTCCAAAAAATAGACCTAAATGTAAAGTACTTTTATATTGGTCTGTTCTTGTCACATTCATTTTATTTTGTCATTCAGAAAGTTTGAGTTTGTAAAGTGGGTCACAAATAACAGCTCTAGACAATGGAAATGACAGAAAATGAAAGATTTAGCTGTTGTTTGGCCACAGTCTCTAACATTTTATATTTCCCCACGTTCAAAAACAGGTCAATATTAGGAGCTCAAAATATTGATATTGTGACGGACTTCTTGGTAATAAATGTATCGATGCAAAGATGTGTAATGTCATACTAACAACATAAATTCATGATAAATTGCTGAGTTTAACAATTATTAACCTGCTGTCTGCTGCATTAAGGCTAAATTGTATTCTGATAATAATTGTGAAGATGAAATTCCAATGCATTTTGTTATTTTACATAATCAAAACATTGATTTAGTAAACTTTTAACACTGGTTAAACAAGCATCAGGTTCCCAGTAACGGCCTATGTATCTTGGACCTGAATCAGGCAGGTGTTGTCTGGTGAGGTACTACTAGCCCAAGAAAATATGATGGTTGAGCAACTAATATGGGACTGTAATGTAGGACAAATGTAATGGACAGAAACAGCTATTTAATATCTAGGTAGTGACATAATGAACACTGTGTTTATGCTTAAGATGTTAGCAGCTTTTTATGTTTACTGTAAATGTTCAAAGGCAGGTTTTAAAATGCAAATATTTATGTTAAGTTCCTTTTCAGACTTGGTTTACATTATTTTGCCTTGGTGGAATGTCTGAATAAAACAAAAAAAAACTGAAATAATCTAATATTTTAGCACTAAAGGACTTAAATGGATGAAGCATTTACCCCTGAATAGAATTCCTGTGGTTCTATCACAGGTCTGTATTTTGCCCCTTGGTGGACTGCTTCGTTACAATGTTACCTGTCATCTTCATTTCATTTACTCTTTGTGCCACAGTGCCTCTCTGAAGGACCTCTTCGTCATTCATTTCTTGTGTTTCCTGGAGAAGCCTCTTATCTCACTCGTCTGTACCTGTCTGTTTCTTTGTGACGTGGATATCCTTGCTCTTCTGAGTTCTCCTTTCAGCTAAATTACATTGAGGATTCTCCACACAGAGCGCAAATATAATTCATTTTCATTTTTTCACACCGTCTCCCTTGTTCCTTTTAAACTTGCAATGCATTACAGTCTGAATTGGCGGCCGTTTTGCAATGCTGGTACTGATCTGTTTGTATTGTTTCATTATTTTGATGTCATAAATCGGTTATCTTGTCACGTACAGAGGGACACAACACAAAAACCTAGATGCCCCGTAGCCATGTCTGTGTTTGCCGTCTCACTCGGGGCGCGGCGGGGTCAGAGCAGCTTAAAGATGTCCGACACACAGACTATTGACATCAAAGCTGTACCAGAGGCAGATTACACTATTGTGGCGAAAGGCTGATTCACCGTGGAGAGCTGTGACAGACGACAAGCCTGCACAAATCACATTCTCTCCTGCAATGTTTTTATTAAGTCAGAGTGGAAAGACTCATGGCACATTCAAGTGGACGGTGTGTAGCTCTCACAGTCCTTATCTGGTCTGCTGTTTGAGCAGTGTACAAACAACGAGCAATTATTTTGATAGTCAATTGGTAAGTCGACTGAGTAGTTGACTTGGCTAACGATTCTTTAAAAACAAACAACTCATCAAACTTAAGCTAAAAAATTGTTTCTTCGTAGATGGGCTTCGTCATTGCTATTGGCTATTTTTTAAACCTTTATTTAACCAGGAAATTTCCATTGAGATTCAGACATCTCTTTTACAAGGGAGTCCTGGCCAAAAAAAAAAAAAAAAATTCCCTCATGCAAATATAAAATATAAAGTAAATGCATGCAATTCCTCTTGTCTCACTCTGATAAAATTGGTTTTCCACGCAGATGGAATGCCTTAGTTTATACTCATCATAGTCAATCAAAATATCAACAATTATTTTAGTAGTCATGATTTTTTTATTTATTTTTTGCTGATTAGTCGTTACCTGCCTAAAAAACTAGCAATATACTTGGTCTTATCAAATATGACAATTACAAAACACAAAAGAAGAACAATAGACTCATTATGTGTATTAAACATGCTGAGTAATTCACGTTTTAAAAGTCACTGATTAGACGAGTGGCTTTGGTCAAAAATCTAACAATTAATGTTTTACAAAAGAAGAATCTACGATGTAATACTAAAAATGCAGAAATTCTTCATTGAACAACGCTAAATCAAAGTCTGCACAACAACAAAGGCTATTAGAGCGTGACTTGTGAGAGGTTTTCTATCTATGAACCAAACAGACCTACAGGATATAAACAAGAGCAAAGCATGTGACCTCTCGTTTGTCGTCCTCGTCCAGAAGAAGCCTGAGATCCAACCCTTCTGACACTACTCCTCAAAACAGTCAACTTTCTCATCAGGAGATTGTGGACAGACAGGCGGACGCTGCTCCAACACAAAGAAAAGAGAAATATCGATGAGAGCAGAGGGTCAGGTATCCAACTCTGAATGTGCGCTGGGAAATACCTGTCTCCACTTCACTCTAAAGCGCCTCACTAGCGCGCCGCCTGTCTCCCCTGTTTGTGAAGCTCAGATCTGTCAAATCTGGCAACAAAAGGCACACGCTTAACTTCAGATGAGAACTACTTCTGCACCTGCCACTTATTCGAAAAGGATCCTTAAACAAACTCTTTGCTTAAAGGAGTGAGTGATTCATTATGGCCTCATGCCTAAAGATCACAAAGACTCTTACAGACTAATCTTTCCCCCCAAACTAACTAGAATATCGTAAACATATTTCAAGACCCGGGGAGACAGAACTTTCTCCGCTGCTGCCTCGACCCTCTGAAACTCAAGCACATCAGAGATTCACGCTCACTCATCATCTTCAAAAAAGCTGTGAAACATCTCTTAAAAACCGTTCAATAACTTTATCTTC
Organism: Rhinogobius similis; assembly: GCA_019453435.1. NCBI lineage: Eukaryota > Metazoa > Chordata > Actinopteri > Gobiiformes > Gobiidae > Rhinogobius > Rhinogobius similis. The sequence goes on along the minus strand of CM033630.1, from coordinate 20,790,101 downwards.
TGTTTAAAGCGTCTTTGGTGTTATGTTTTAAAATTATTAAAGGTCTGTAGTTCATTTTGATTTCCTCTAGTTCAGGAAAATGCCTTTTATTCATACAGTATATTGTAAAAGCAGCTATTAAAAAGGAGAAAAGAGAAAAAGGCCATTTGTTAGATGTGAACCATAAAGGAAGCAACAGCCAGCGACTTAGGTGGTTGTTTCTCTGTCATGGTTGAACATCAAAATGAGGGATTAAGGAGCTGTGCTAACAAATCTTTTTTTCATTTTTTTCTCTCCTGGACTGGAGAATGCAGCGTGAAATGGGGATGAGAAAGGGAAGGACATTCAGCAAATTGTGGCTGAACAGAGCCTGGCATTTGTGCTATCCACTTGACTGGGCATTCTAAAACATGTTTTTCACTCATGGTTCAAAACTGGGCCTTTGATTGACGTGTACATGTATTTGTAGTTTTTTCTTGCCAAGAGAGAGGGTCGAAGGACACTGGTTTCTCTGGGATAGTTATCCATTTCCTTATTTCCTGTGGACGTTGGTTAATCTGCTTCTCTATTTTAGTTCAATGACTGTTTCATAATTGATTTTTTAACTCTCTGTGGGAAAAATCATGAATTTTGAGTAGGACTGACCGGAAGCTGCTGTTGTGATTTTGGGCTTCACAAAAATGAATTGAACTGCATTAACAATCAAGAGAAGACTGAAAATTAAACACCAATACTTGCATTTCAAAACATGTAACGTGTAATAAATAAAGCCCCATGCAGACAGGAAATTTAGTTGTTTGTCACAGAAAAAAAACTGTAACTGGAGCCTTTGCGACTTGTAAATAATGCCCATTTTGACTCTGATTGCGGTTTATCTTGCCGCCCTAATTTGAATCTCAAACTAACCGTGACTCATACATCCATTCTCATTAATTAACAACAAACACGTCAGGCATTGTTCCTGTTCTTTGGTGTTGTCTCAGCTTGAAACGTCTTCTGTGATTTTCGGCCGCTATTAAGAAACGACTGATCTCAACTATTCCCAATTACACGAGGTGGCGCTCCCAGCAGGCCACTTTAGGTCATGTTATACAGTGTTGTCTAGACTCTCTCATATATTAGCGTCTGTATCAGAAGCTGGCAGGCCCCAAATCCCTGCACGGCCCTCCTTTATCATTCCAACATGATAAAGTGAGTTTGTCATATAAAAGGCGAGGAGTGGCGGTCTTTCCATGCAGAGCAGAGGTGGGTGGTGATCACCTTGAGACATGAGGGATGCAACGTCGGATCAAATCAAGATGAAGGACAGATGGAGAGGGGGGTGAGGCGGAGACGGAGGTGAAGTCTCTTAACAAGGTAACGCAGGCATCAGGAAATGCACGCGGACTCTCGCACAGGAGATGTGAGCCCAACACAAGGTCAGATTCATTAAAAAGACTCACAGCTATGTTTGATTTTGCCCCGAGCGATCTTCCTTTCACAGAAGTGTCAGCGGATAGATTTAAGGCTAGTCCTGATAATATTCTGTAATGGACTCACTATTTACACTCAAGAGTTTGCCGACAGAGGAGAAAGAGTGAACCATCTGATTTGTAATGCTAAGTTAACACAGAGTAAATGAGCTTGATGTGAGGTTTCTAGGCCACTGGGACAGTCCTTGAGCCGTTGACTTGCTTCATGTTGAATTTAAATGAATATTAAATTGGGTCATGCTTTCCAAAGTGGACCAGGTTTCAGAAATGCAGCAAAATTATGTTTTACAACTTCTGGCCTTGATACAGTTGTATTTATGTTTTATACTGCGTTTATTACCAGGGCTGAATGATTTAGGAAAAATATCTTATTGCTATAAATTCTGTCAAGCACTGCAACTGAGATTAGATTTATTTACAAGATTATTTATGAGATTCAGTCCATGGTCAATAATGTTTGAGAACAAACTGAAACATGAACTCCTAAACAAATATGCTGTTTGTAGAGTTCTAAACTACAGAGTTAGCAAGTTTTATACATAAGAAGAGGGAGACTCCATCAACATATATATTTCCTTTAAAACTACTTTTTAAAAAAAGTGTATGGTTAAGGTGGAGTACCAAAAAAGAAATAACAAAAACAAAAAAAACCTCCAAAAGCAAACAAATACTCATGTACTCCCTGGATTTATAGACACTGCTTGAGAGTAAAATGGCATACACAAATCTAATCTAATCTAAAATAGTTTATGGTTTTAATTCATGTACATAATAATGGAAATACATGCAAATCAAATTCCCCTTCCCCATCAAAATGCCAACTCATGTGACACATCTTTCACCATAATGTCAAGTTAAAACACCTTTATGTCATCACATGTCAAGAAACTAATTAGTCAAGAAACCAAGTAATTAAAATATGATCTATGTTGTTTTCCATGAATACTTTGTATGACTTCTATTGTGTCTAAAGATGGGGATAACCTTCATTTACAGTTATAATTGGCTAGTTAAAAAAGAAAAAGAAAATAATTACTCTTAAATTCAGTTACAATAGACAATTTAGATTTGATCACCAATCAAGGTTTAATTGATAGATTTCTGCTTTTACAAATTATTACTCAATTAAGTTGAAAGTAATTGAAACTATTCAAAATGAGTTTTATAATGAAATAATGATTACAAAATGAGTGTTGTTGGGTAGCCAAATTTCTTAAAGTATAGTCTTAAATATAGGTTACAAATAATATGTTGTTTTAAGTCCATAATCTTCACAACCTACTTTTATTAGATCAATTCCACTATATTACGTGTTTGATTTACTTTAAATTGGCTGCTTGTGTGTAATCTATTTAAATTAAATGCGTAAATACTTTCAAGGCAAACCATGAGAGCAATGCTCTTCACAAATCTCCAAGTGTAAAAGCTGCTTTATCTGTAAACATGATGTTCTCTACTCACACACACATTACACACTTTGCCATCGTTTGACTGTTGCCATAGGAACACAATCAGATTCACGCGCACACCTACTGCCACTGCCGTCTGTGTACATTGATCTAACGAGATATTCCATCAGCCCCGGAGACAAACGCATGCGCTCGTATCAGAGTCGCGGGATACACAAATCTTCACCAATAGTTGGCTGCATTGAAAAAGTGAAGTGACAGAAGGGAAGCGAAGGGAGTTACAGTGACAATGAGAAAATGGATGAAAATGGATGAAAGAAGATCTGAAACTCAAAGCGTGACTCGGAGCCGACAGTGGCAGAAATGTAACTTTATTATACTGTCAGTGTCAACACCGTCCAAGATCCTGAAACTGATTTTTTGTGAAGTGAAGTACAGGAGCAAAAACTGCAGTGAGCCAAAATACAAGTGATCTTTTGTTGAGAATAGAGAGATAATTAGCTGGCCAGTGCTGTTGCTGAGTTACAGGGCAAGACACCACGTCACCCACTAGTTCTGGGAATCACAGGGTTCCTCACAATTCAGTACGATACATGGATCATGATACACTAATATCTCAAATTTGCTATCCATGTGCTTTTGATATATTGCACATTATATTCTGCAATATATCACTATCTAAAGTAGAACAAGTAATTTTAGTGACAGCGCTCCCCCTGCAGTGAAAATACACAAAAGATGCAAAGGCTTTTATTTTAAAGACAATCACATACAAAAACTTCTCACGGATAGTTGTTTTCAGGTAACCTGCCATATGAATTTGATATTTGTGAGTTCACAAACATTTGAGAATCCATCTGGACAGTATCCCGCTGTTGGGTTTGAGCCGCCCGTTGTGTGCTGGACCAATCACAGCACTGCATTGTGGTTTGGCTGAAGTCAAAAGAACAAACCTAAACAAACATGGCGACGCCAACGGACTACTTATTTCAACACGTTCACAGAGGATTTCGCTTTTGAAAATGTGCACATAGAAGTGCTTTGTGCATTTGAGGACGGGGAAGAAGTCGGTGCTTTTCTCTCAACTGGATTTCTTGATTTCTCGGCTTGTTCCACTTGTTCCGCTTTTGCAACGCTGCGACCAATCAGTTGTTCGCCATGATGTTACGCATTTTCCCGACGGGGAATATATATATATATATATATATATATATACAACCACCCATGATACCAAATTTTATCTCAGGACGGTTTAGCAGAGCTGCACCATTGACTGTGATGGGTGAGTGAGCGATTGGCGGAGGTTGGTGAGGCTACAGACTAAGATTTGCAGCAATGGTTCCATTGCTCGAAAAGTTGCTTCTCAAATATATAGTTCAAGCCTCTCTGAACTCAAGACAAATCAATGCTCCCACAAGTTTGGTCCTAATTAACCTTGTGTCAGCTGAGTTAGGCCGATGTAGTGAGTGAGAGCGGCCCGTATGGTGCGGGGCATTTTCATTTGTAGGATTCAAGTATTACCTGTAGAACTGCAAATTGAGATGTGCCCAAAATGAATAAAGAAGGGGAAAGAAAAACAACTAAGTGTAAGGTAGATTTTGTGACTTTTTCTTGTGTAAGATTAGTCACCTGTTTGTCTCCATGGAGATATTATTTAACTGATATCTCTCACTTTTATTTTTCAATTTCAGATGTGTTTTTATGAAAATGTAATCGGCTGTGACATCTGCTTTACTCCATAGATAAAGTGAATACCATACTGTGGAAAATTCCAGGAAAAAAAAATCGTCATGGAGACAAGTAGGTGGGTCTTGCATTCCTTCTAGAGTAATTGCTAGATCATTTTTGCCAAATATGATCAATTATTTTTCCTGTAAAACAATTTGAAATAAATGGTTGCGTCCTTAGCAGGAGGCAAGACTCGCATGAGCCAAAGTCGCAGTCAGAAATGTGGAGTGAAGATGGAGGGAGTTAATTATGCATTATGAGTTGTTAAGCTAACTTCATTAGCACATGGCCCAGGCTTAAAGAAGAGAGAGATAAGGCTGTTATTAATCAGCCGCACACTGTCTTTTAGTATTAATTGTGTTTGATGAACCTGGGGATGCCTTTAAGTGTTTCTAATCGCTGAGTGATTAGAAAAGACCTGAGAGGCAGAGCAGTGTGAATGTGTCGGTTCAAACAGATTCACAGACTGTATAAACAGCTCTATTCAAAAGCACATACCACTTAGAGATTGCAATATGGATATAAGCAAGGTTTTTACCTCTAGCTTTTCAAATACAATTATACAATTATCTTTCAACAACAATTACTTGATCCCTGTGGTCATGTTGGTAGCGTTAAGCAAAGCAGCAGTGGACTTGCTAAATTAAAGCACTAGCCGAGGAAAATATGAAGTAATGTTGCTGCATAAGCCTCTCAGCCAAATGTCTGCATTACTTTTGCTTGAATAGGCGTCTGCAAAAAGCTCAGGGCTACACTAAATATATTTTTATATAGTTGAAAGTTAGAGGCAAAATCCTGCAGGGTATATCGCCAGCTGTCTGACATTTTATAATCCCCTATTTCTTTTCCCAAGACTGTTAAGACTGTATAGTTTCACTATATTTAATGCCATGAAGGTTGGAGTAAAATAACAAATAAAGTTGGGCAACTAAATAATCAAAGATAATCATAACAGAAATAGCAACTGCAATAAAAACTTAGAAAGTTTGTTACAATTAGGCAGAGTTAATGGTACAACAAACAATATAAACCAATGAGAAATAAGGTCTGTTCTGTACAGTTCACATTTATCACTTTATCGACATAGTGACATTGCTCATTAAATTAAGATTTTCTTGGCTCAGTATTTATACTTTTATTTGTCTTAGAAGGGAACTTTTTCCTATTTCTTTAATCTATCATTTGTTCAGGAGATGAGTTGAATGGTGAACAAATGCTTAATGAATAGTATAGTTTATAGTTTATTTCAGCTCATGTTTCATTTGCATTATTGTTAACTTAGAATCATCCAGTTTTGGGATAAAGGTCAATGCTGGAGAATGGTTTGTTGCTACACAGAATGTCATGCATCACAGCTCTTAAAAAAGCTTCAACACAACTCTTAAAACAGAGTTTTATCAACAGGCAAAATGAGAGACAAAGCACAAGGCTGTGTAAGGAGAGGAAGGCGGTGTTTAAGCTGGGCATTAGTGAGTTTAGCGAGAGACAATAGTTTTCCGTGCAGACAGAGGCAGTGGAGAAGGCGGTGCTTTCTCTGCCTCCGCTGCAGCTCTGTCCCTCTGCTCAAACTTTACAGTAGTACAGTTTCTGTCGGTCACAGAGCAGAGACTGGTTTGTACTTACTGCAGAAGTGCTCATAGAGAATAATGAAGGTGGCTTTTGCTGCACATCAAGGTGTCTCTGTGTACGTTGGCCTTTATTGTGTCAGTGACATTTGTTAATCTTCAATATTTTGCTTAATTGGGATATTTCTGTTGCTAAATATTGTGACAGGTTTTGTATTGCATTTTAAAAGTGTATAATATAGGTTAACAAGCCAGTGCCATCAACATACAGCAGAATACATATGGTAGACAGACACATACAAAAGTGAGCCAGTGTCCCATCTGTGGAGAGGAAGTCTGTGATGATAACAATTCATCCCTTTGTCTGCTGCTATTCTTTAAATTGCATTTCTCCTCCTGAACCTCTCCATCTATCAGCTCAAATCCTATTTTCATGACAAACAATACGACACACACTCTCACTCCATCACTGCTTTCTGTATCTGTCAGTGCAGAGGTGGAGGTGGCGGGGGAAAGCGAGGGAGGAGTGAGGTGACAGGAAATGAATAGAAAAAAGTGTGAATATCTTGGGAGTTTGAAGGATTACCGAGAAGAGGTCTGAAGTGTCTGTGGTTGAGTATCTCCCCCTGCAGAACTCAAAATCTCGCTCATTCTATCACTTCTCACACATCTGCTCTTCTATGGCCCATCTGCAAATATCTATTACACGTGTGCAGTTCAGTGGGGAATGGGAACAGTGTGAGTGTTTAATTGACTCCAGGCCACATGGGGACTACAACACCCAGGCAAACATACACCGACCAGCCGTAACTGCACTGTCAAAACCACAGTTGAGGGACACTTTTAGACAACAGTAGTTTATTTCATTTTTAACCAAGCTAGTTTTTTCCCGCATCATTTGTTGTCACACCTTCTTCCTTTTTTACACTTTTGGTATGTGCTGACAACTGCAGACCAAGAACAATTTGATACATGTCAAACCATGGCCTAAATCTGGCATACTTGCATTGTATGTTCATTGATATGCACTGTCCCTTTAAATAAATACATTAAATCATTCCTATGCTCGCCCCTTTTTTTCTTACTAGTCGACCGGGTCAAATCAGGATAAAAGTTGTTTATTTGAATAGTTTATTGTCGTATTGGATCCCGTTTCACTAAAAGATACCATTTTTTAATTAAAACATGGAACAAATACAGTGTCATGTGTCAAAATTGTATCTTGAAATCGTCTCCTGACTATCAGGCTCGTTACTAGCGACACCCATTTTGGGAACCATTAAATAAAAAAACAAAACTTTACTTGTTGTTTAAAGGTGCACAATGCCTCCATGAAGAGGTTATTGCTTCTAATATTCCCCTGTATGGCATTTAACTCTCTTGGTATTTCAGCAAATGAAGGTTCTCAAGCCTCAAAAAAGGTAATTTTTATTGTTTGTAAAATACCAAGAAAAACCCAGCATTCTTACTGAGTGGGCTTGCCTCTCCACGGCTCTGACCTATAACTTGTCCTGGTGGTTCTGTTGAATATTTCAGGGAAACTGTAACAATAATGAGGCAATATGGAGACAAGCAGGTGGTGGATCCTTCACCAGAAAAGTCCCATAGTGCACTATCACATCTTGTCAATGGTTTTTAATGCTTTGTCTTATAAGTGCAAGCTTCTACTGTTAACATATTATTTACAGACATCCAGACTGTATTTTCTCCCTCCCACTCTCTCTCTGACAGGGTAGACTCACCAGTTCTCTCCGTCTTCTCTCTCTTCTCACTCCTCTCGATCTTGTCAGGTTTGTGCTGAGGTTTGGGGAGCTCGTGACCCGGCAAACAGGGACACAGGCCATCACACCGCACAGAGATAGTCTTCCCCGAAAGACAGCTCTGGAACTCCAACTTGCACTGTAGAACGAACACAATAACAGTTTACGAACAAAAGAAACAAGGATATCATAGAATTTTACATGAATGCGTTTCTATAGAGGTAATCCATTGGGTGCATTATTTGAAACTCTAAAACTATGTATGAAATTACCCAACAATGAATAATAATCTTGCTGTGAATCTTTCTGGTTTTATTTTATATATTTTGTTTAACTCGTCCCTCTGAGCAATATAAAGTACAACAAACACATAGTAAAAAGCAGTGCAAATTCAATTTGATGCTAAAAGCAAACTAATAGCATCTTTTCATAAGGCATTGCTTCAATCTCTCCGTAGAGATTTTGTAGCTAAGATGTATTTGCTTTAACAGCCTTAAAGATTTATCTTAAATGAGCAGACGTGTCCATTAGGCAGTCACAAAGGGGCAGTATAAACACTGAGGACGACATGTGGATTTTTATTATACACAACAGAACAAAGCTAATGGGACGAGAACAACAAGATGGACTACTTCAGAGTGCAATTTAACAGTATAAATCTCATTTCAGGTAAGTGCGGGAAAAGAAAATGTTTGGACCAGTTGCGAAGGGAAAAAAAATCCAATTACCAAAAGCTTCCTTCGAGGAATAATGGAGGCCAGAATGAGTTATGTAAATTGTGTTTTTGCAGGTGATGACGACAGGTTTTGTCACGACCATGACTGTGCATAAAATGTTTACAGAGATACACTAAACAAATAAATGTCCTGGACGTCTGCTTTTATGCTCCCAAGGTTTAATTTCTCCAGTACTAATCCATCACCTTCTCCCTGTCTTCTCTTTGATAGCGGTGCTAATGTTGCCCAATGAAATCTGTCGACAAAGGAACAGCGCTGGGGCCTGTTGGGAGCGTTTTGAATTAGCTGTCTGGAGAGGCAGATAAAGAGTGAGGAGCCCAGGAAATGAATAACCTCCTGCAGTCACAGTCACACAAATCTTTATGTTAAGATACTATGGGTGAGGCAAAACTAGAGATCCACTGAAAAAGATACGTTTGCATGCATATATTAACAGTATTAACCCTCTAAGCGCCACAGTTTTTTATTTCTACTTTAAGCCTCAATTGGGATTTAGTGGAAAAAAACAAACAAACCCCCCCTCAAAAAAGAAAGAAAGAAAGAAAGAAAGAAAGAGAAAGAAAAAAAATAAAGAAAGAGAGAAAGAAAGAGAACGAAAGAAAGAGAGAAAGAGAGAGAAAGAGAGAGAAAGAGAGAGAAAGAAAGAAAGAAAGAAAGAAAGAAAGAAAGAAAGAAAGAAAGAAAGAAAGAAAGAGTGCTGCTGGGGGTCTCTAACAAAGTCCCAATAGAGTACCATATCCAGAGTACCATATCCAGAGTACCATATGCCGCCCATCGACTTAGTCATTTTTCTGAGTTTGTGCAGACAAGGTTCAGCCCGGGAGTCCCGGGCTGATTAACGCTGCCCACGCGAAAATCCCTACGCTGCTCCCACGCGAACTTTGACATTTTGCGTTGTTCCAAGGGATAGTCGGGCAGTTTTGGGAAACGACGTTTTTTGCGATTGACATTTGCACAAATCCTGGTTCTATGCATGCCTGGCACTGAGCTCTGTCTGTGGGCATGAGAGACCCGTTTTCCTGGGCCTTTTTTCTGGTTCTATTGGCCCTGAATGTCCCAAAAATGTGTCCCAACTTTGAAGCACTGTCTCTGGGGTAAAAAAAAAAAAAAAAAAAAAAGGAGCAGAATGCCAATGGAATGGGACCCTGGTGCAATGTGCCTGGGTAACGCTGCTCTCATTATGAGTCATGCCCAGGGTACAGTGAGTGGCTGGGACGGGGCCAGCCCCATCCAGGGTGCATGGTGTGAAGTGTGTGACCCAGGAGCAGTGTCTGGTCCTGGGTAGTGATTTGGGAGCAGTGGTGTTGGAGCTGGAGTTCTCCAACTTGGGCCTCTGATCGGAGAGCTGAGTCCCAGGACCAGTTAGGGTTAGGGTTAGGGTCAGGGCTAGCCCCAACCAGGGTGCATGGTGTGAAGTGTGTGACCCAGGAGCAGTGTCTGGTCCTGGGTAGTGATTTGGGAGCAGTGGTGTTGGAGCTGGAGTTCTCCAACTTGGGCCTCTGGTGGGGAGAGCTGAGTCCCAGGACCAGTTAGGGTTAGGGTTAGGGTCAGGGCTAGCCCCAACCAGGGTGCATGGTGTGAAGTGTGTGACCCAGGAGCAGTGTCTGGTCCTGGGTAGTGATTTGTGAGCAGTGGTGTTGGAGCTGGAGTTCTCCGCCTTGGGCCTCTGGGGGAGAGCTGAGTCCCAGGATCAGTTAGGGTTAGGGATAGGGTCAGGTCTAGCCCCAACCAGGGTGCATGGTGTGAAGTGTGTGACCCAGGAGCAGTGTCTGGTCCTGGGTAGTGATTTGTGAGCAGTGGTGTTGGAGTTGGAGTTCTCCAACTTGGGCCTCTGGGGGAGAGCTGAGTCCCAGGATCAGTTAGGGTTAGGGTTAGGGTCAGGGCTAGCCCCAACCAGGGTGCATGGTGTGAAGTGTGTGACCCAGGAGCAGTGTCTGGTCCTGGGTAGTGATTTGTGAGCAGTGGTGTTGGAGTTGGAGTTCTCCAACTTGGGCCTCTGGGGGAGAGCTGAGTCCCAGGATCAGTCAGGGTTAGGGTTAGGGTCAGGGCTAGCCCCAACCAGGGTGCATGGTGTGAAGTGTGTGACCCAGGAGCAGTGTCTGGTCCTGGGTAGTGATTTGTGAGCAGTGGTGTTGGAGCTGGAGTTCTCTTGGAGCGGTCCAAGGGTGTGTAGCCCGGGGAGGGGTGCTTAAGGGTGGGTACCCGGGTTCAAGTGGTGCACCTGGTTCCAAGGGCCATGATGTATAGTGTGGGACCCGGGAGAAGTAAACCCGTCCTGGGCCAGGGTGAGTGGGGATTTTCACGGGGGCTGCTGGAGGTCCTGGGGGCCATTAGGTCAAGTGTGGGACCCGGGAGAAGTAAACCCGTCCTGGGCCAGGGTGAGTGGGGATTTTCACGGGGGCTGCTGGAGGTCCTGGGGGCCATTAGGTCAAGTGTGGGACCCGGGAGAAGTAAACCCGTCCTGGGCCAGGGTGAGTGGATTTTCACGGGGCTGCTGGTGGTTCCTGGGGCCATGAGGTCAAGTGTGGGACCCGGGAGAAGTAAACCCGTCCTGGGTCAGGGTGAGTGGGGATTTTCACGGGGGCTGCTGGAGGTCCTGGGGGCCATTAGGTCAAGTGTGGGACCCGGGAGAAGTAAACCCGTCCTGGGTCAGGGTGAGTGGGGATTTTCACGGGGCTGCTGGAGGTCCTGGGGGCCATTAGGTAAAGTGTGGGACCCGGGAGAAGTAAACCCGTCCTGGGCCAGGGGTGAGTGGGGATTTTCACGGGGCTGCTGGAGGTCCTGGGGCCATTAGGTCAGGTGTGGGACCCGGGAGAAGTAAACCCGTCCTGGGCCAGAGATTTGAGAGATGCCAGGCCATTAGATATTTTACCACCCTTTCTGACAGATGAGTTTTGGAAACCTGAAATAGAGGATTATTGGGCAACAATTTGTCTTACACAGACGCCTGGTTTTGGGAGTGAAGTGTCTAGAAGTAAACCCGCCCTGGGCCAGTGTGAGTGGGGATTTTCCACGGGGCTGCTGGAGGTCCTGGGGGCCATTATCTCAAATATCACATATCTAAATGACACAGTTTATAGTTTTTGACAGTATGGTATCTCTCATTGCAGGGTACAGCACAAAGACCGACACCACACTGACGGCACCTGTACTTTGTCTGGCGCCTGCCTTTACACGAGAACGGTCTGAGCAGACAACACAGTCTGGACGGCCCTCTGCTTCACAAAGCCAGTGAGGTTCTGTGAGCCTTTGTGGCCTTACACTCCCTGCTCTTGAAGGCCGGCCACCTTTGCTACCCACCTTTTGGTGTAACCAGCCAGCAATGCATCAACAACGTCCTGGATGTAAGCCTTCAGGGCTTTGTGTGGGCCCGGGTGCATTTAGTGTAAATAATGTGTGAGTTGACAACAGAAATACTGAGGATGGCGTTAAAGATGCGGTGATACCACTTCCTGGACCGGTGCGGAAACAGATAGGTTTTCATCCTCTGGTCTGATGTGTCTACACCCCCCATGTACATATTGTACTGGTTGACACACAGTGGTCTGTTTATTGCGAAAGCCAGTTGCATTTGTCTTGGACCTGATTCTTTTTCTGAACACATGCATTGCCATGCAGTGTAGAGAGCATAGTGACACGTTTAGTGTCTTGCCAAGCACAAGCCAGAAGTTTACCTTTCCGCATAAAAACAGGGTCATCTCCCTTTGTTAGATGCAAGATAGGTTTCCCCAGGCTTTTAGGCATGCCTTTCCTTGTACTTCTCACTGTACCACATAGTCCGGTTTCCAAATCAGCTAATTCATTTGCAATTGCTGGTGAGGTATAGTAACTGTCCATGTAAATTTCGTGGCCTTTTCCAGTGTAAGGATCGACAAGTTCACGAACAACAGCATGAGTTGCACTGATGTCGCTGGCATTATCTGTGTATTGCCCTGTGTGCAAGGACCAACGCAAAACATACCCTGAACTGCTCTCACTCAAAACATACACTCTATAGCCATATTTATCTGGTTTATTGGGACTGTAACATTTGAGTGTTGACCTCCCCTTGAATGCTATTGTCATCTCATCTAAAGAAAGTTCCTTGAGTGGACTGTAGACTGCTGCAAATTTGGGAATAATCAACTGTATTATTGGACGGACTTTGAAAAGTTTATCATGCCCTGGTTCACCTTGTCTTACATAATTGTTATTGTTGACCAAATGAAAGCATGAAAGAATAATTTCGAATCTATTTCTAGACATTACACTCCCAAAACCAGGCGTCTGTGTGAGCCAAAATGTTGCCCAATAATCCTCTATTTCAGGTTTATCTACAAGGCCCATAGACAAATGCAATGCAATGAAAGCTTTCATTTCAGAAATGGATACATCATACCACTCTAAAAATCTGGAATGTGGCTTCATCTCCATTGCTGAAATGACCTGTGCTGCATATCTGTTTGTTTCATCAGCGATCAGTTTCCAAAACTCATCTGTTAGAAATAGTGATAAAATATCTATTGGCCTGGCATCACTCAAATCTCTGTCTCCGGTGTAGCCAACAACCATATCAAATGGTTTGATCCACCCTTGAAAATCCGCAATTTCTCTCAGCTGCTCCCAGCCCTCATCCCCACTAGTGTCGTGGGGCTGTCCACCACCTCTGCCCCTGCCACCTGGCCTTGCCCCTGCCCCCAGCCCCAGCCCCCTGCCCCTGCCTCCGCCTCTGCCTCTACCACTCGGTGTGTCTTCTTCACTTGAGCAATCATTGTCAGTCTCAGGAAAATAATTTCCCTCAGAATCTGAGTCTGCTGTGTAGTGAACAAGAGAATCGTGTGTACTTCTTCCAGCCATGTTTGTTTGGGTTTTTTTCTCTTTTTTTTCCCCCCTGCCGGCCGTTATTTATAGGTTTTCAAACGGATGTGACGTGTGTATCAAAACTATGAAAGCTTGTTATCAACGATTGGAATGTTTTGTGGTTTATTATTTATTCATAATTTTCCTTGCACTTGAAAAAAGTAAGTCGCATTACTGCGACGATTGCGCTTAAAGGGTTAGTTTTGGATTATGTGGTTTGATTTGTTTTCATAGCTTGGTATTTGCTGCCATCTGCTGTAAACTATGGAGAACTTCAGAATCTGTGGCGGGGAAAAAAACAACAACAGAAAACTATCAGAAATACAGGCCAATGTTTGATTGTTAACCCTCTAAGCGCCACAGTTTTTTATTTCTACTTTAAGCCTCAATTGGGATTTAGTGGAAAAAAACAAACAAACCCCCCCTCAAAAAAGAAAGAAAGAAAGAAAGAAAGAGAAAGAAAAAAAATAAAGAAAGAGAGAAAGAAAGAGAACGAAAGAAAGAGAGAAAGAGAGAGAAAGAGAGAGAGAAAGAGAAAGAAAGAAAGAAAGAAAGAAAGAAAGAAAGAAAGAAAGAAAGAAAGAAAGAGTGCTGCTGGGGGTCTCTAACAAAGTCCCAATAGAGTACCATATCCAGAGTACCATATCCAGAGTACCATATGCCGCCCATCGACTTAGTCATTTTTCTGAGTTTGTGCAGACAAGGTTCAGCCCGGGAGTCCCGGGCTGATTAACGCTGCCCACGCGAAAATCCCTACGCTGCTCCCACGCGAACTTTGACATTTTGCGTTGTTCCAAGGGATAGTCGGGCAGTTTTGGGAAACGACGTTTTTTGCGATTGACATTTGCACAAATCCTGGTTCTATGCATGCCTGGCACTGAGCTCTGTCTGTGGGCATGAGAGACCCGTTTTCCTGGGCCTTTTTTCTGGTTCTATTGGCCCTGAATGTCCCAAAAATGTGTCCCAACTTTGAAGCACTGTCTCTGGGGTAAAAAAAAAAAAAAAAAAAAAGGAGCAGAATGCCAATGGAATGGGACCCTGGTGCAATGTGCCTGGGTAACGCTGCTCTCATTATGAGTCATGCCCAGGGTACAGTGAGTGGCTGGGACGGGGCCAGCCCCATCCAGGGTGCATGGTGTGAAGTGTGTGACCCAGGAGCAGTGTCTGGTCCTGGGTAGTGATTTGGGAGCAGTGGTGTTGGAGCTGGAGTTCTCCAACTTGGGCCTCTGGTGGGGAGAGCTGAGTCCCAGGACCAGTTAGGGTTAGGGTTAGGGTCAGGGCTAGCCCCAACCAGGGTGCATGGTGTGAAGTGTGTGACCCAGGAGCAGTGTCTGGTCCTGGGTAGTGATTTGTGAGCAGTGGTGTTGGAGCTGGAGTTCTCCAACTTGGGCCTCTGGTGGGAGAGCTGAGTCCCAGGATCAGTTAGGGTTAGGGTTAGGGTCAGGGCTAGCCCCAACCAGGGTGCATGGTGTGAAGTGTGTGACCCAGGAGCAGTGTCTGGTCCTGGGTAGTGATTTGTGAGCAGTGGTGTTGGAGCTGGAGTTCTCCAACTTGGGCCTCTGGGGGAGAGCTGGAGTCCCAGGATCAGTTAGGGTTAGGTTAGGGTCAGGGCTAGCCCCAACCAGGGTGCATGGTGTGAAGTGTGTGACCCAGGAGCAGTGTCTGGTCCTGGGTAGTGATTTGTGAGCAGTGGTGTTGGAGTTGGAGTTCTCCAACTTGGGCCTCGGGGGAGAGCTGAGTCCCAGGATCAGTCAGGGTTAGGGTTAGGGTCAGGCTAGCCCCAACCAGGGTGCATGGTGTGAAGTGTGTGACCCAGGAGCAGTGTCTGGTCCTGGGTAGTGATTTGTGAGCAGTGGTGTTGGAGCTGGAGTTCTCCGCCTTGGGCCTCTGGGGGAGAGCTGAGTCCCAGGATCAGTCAGGGTTAGGGTTAGGGTCAGGGCTAGCCCCAACCAGGGTGCATGGTGTGAAGTGTGTGACCCAGGAGCAGTGTCTGGTCCTGGGTAGTGATTTGTGAGCAGTGGTGTTGGAGTTGGAGTTCTCCAACTTGGGCCTCGGGGGAGAGCTGAGTCCCAGGATCAGTCAGGGTTAGGGTTAGGGTCAGGGCTAGCCCCAACCAGGGTGCATGGTGTGAAGTGTGTGACCCAGGAGCAGTGTCTGGTCCTGGGTAGTGATTTGTGAGCAGTGGTGTTGGAGTTGGAGTTCTCCAACTTGGGCCTCTGGGTGAGAGCTGAGTCCCAGGATCAGTTAGGGTTAGGGTTAGGGTCAGGGCTCGCCCCAACCAGGGTGCATGGTGTGAAGTGTGTGACCCAGGAGCAGTGTCTGGTCCTGGGTAGTGATTTGTGAGCAGTGGTGTTGGAGTTGGAGTTCTCCAACTTGGGCCTCTGGTGGAGAGCTGTGTACCAGGGTGTGTTAGGGTTTGGGTTAGGTTAGGGCTAGCCCCAACCAGGGTGCATGGTGTGAAGTGTGTGACCCAGGAGCAGTGTCTGGTCCTGGGTAGTGATTTGTGAGCAGTGGTGTTGGAGTTGGAGTTCTCCAACTTGGGCCTCTGGGGGAGAGCTGAGTCCCAGGATCAGTTAGGGTTAGGGTTAGGGTCAGGTCTAGCCCCAACCAGGGTGCATGGTGTGAAGTGTGTGACCCAGGAGCAGTGTCTGGTCCTGGGTAGTGATTTGTGAGCAGTGGTGTTGGAGTTGGAGTTCTCCAACTTGGGCCTCTGGGGAGAGCTGAGTCCCAGGATCAGTTAGGGTTAGGGTTAGGGTCAGGGCTGGCCCCAACCAGGGTGCATGGTGTGAAGTGTGTGACCCAGGAGCAGTGTCTGGTCCTGGGTAGTGATTTGTGAGCAGTGGTGTTGGAGTTGGAGTTCTCCAACTTGGGCCTCTGGGGGAGAGCTGAGTCCCAGGATCAGTCAGGGTTAGGTTAGGTCAGGGCTAGCCCCAACCAGGGTGCATGGTGTGAAGTGTGTGACCCAGGAGCAGTGTCTGGTCCTGGGTAGTGATTTGTGAGCAGTGGTGTTGGAGTTGAGTTCTCCAACTTGGGCCTCTGGGGGAGAGCTGAGTCCCAGGATCAGTAAGTGTTAGGGTTAGGGTCAGGGCTAGCCCCAACCAGGGTGCATGGTGTGAAGTGTGTGACCCAGGAGCAGTGTCTGGTCCTGGGTAGTGATTTGTGAGCAGTGGTGTTGGAGTTGGAGTTCTCCAACTTGGGCCTCTGGGGGAGAGCTGAGTCCCAGGATCAGTTAGGGTTAGGGGTATGTGCAGGGCTAGCCCCAACCAGGGTGCATGGTGTGAAGTGTGTGACCCAGGAGCAGTGTCTGGTCCTGGGTAGTGATTTGTGAGCAGTGGTGTTGGAGTTGGAGTTCTCCAACTTGGGCCTCTGGGGGAGAGCTGAGTCCCAGGATCAGTACCTGTTCCTGGGTAAAGCTGCTCTCATTCTGAGTCAAACCCAGAGTACCCCATGTCACCGATGGATTATAACAAAGTCCCAATAGAGTACCATATCCAGAGTACCATATCCAGAGTACCATATGCCATCGACTTAGTCATTTTTCTGAGTTTGTGCAGATATGTTCAGCCCGGGAGTCCCGGCTGATTAACGCTGCTCACGCAAAATCCCTCACGCTGCTCCCACGCCAACTTTGACAGTTTTTATGCGTTGTTCCAAGGGATAGTCGGGCAGTTTTGGGAAACGACGTTTTTTGCGATTGACATTTGCACAAATCCTGGTTCTATGCATGCCTGGCACTGAGCTCTGTCTGTGGGCATGAGAGACCCGTTTTCCTGGGCCTTTTTTCTGGTTCTATTGGCCCTGAATGTCCCAAAATGTGTCCCAACTTTGAAGCACTGTCTCTGGGGTAAAAAAAAAAAAAAAAGGAGCAGAATGCCAATGGAATGGGACCCTGGTGCAATGTGCCTGGGTAACGCTGTTCTCATTATGAGTCATGCCCAGGGTACAGTGTGAGTGGCTGGGACGGGGCCAGCCCCATCCAGGGTGCATGGTGTGAAGTGTGTGACCCAGGAGCAGTGTCTGGTCCTGGGTAGTGATTTGTGAGCAGTGGTGTTGGAGCTGGAGTTCTCCAACTTGGGCCTCTGGGGGAGAGCTGAGTCCCAGGATCAGTTAGGGTTAGGGTTAGGGTCAGGGCTAGCCCCAACCAGGGTGCATGGTGTGAAGTGTGTGACCCAGGAGCAGTGTCTGGTCCTGGGTAGTGATTTGGGAGCAGTGGTGTTGGAGCTGGAGTTCTCCAACTTGGGCCTCTGGTGGAGAGCTGAGTCCCAGGATCAGTTAGGGTTAGGGTTAGGGTCAGGGCTAGCCCCAACCAGGGTGCATGGTGTGAAGTGTGTGACCCAGGAGCAGTGTCTGGTCCTGGGTAGTGATTTGTGAGCAGTGGTGTTGGAGCTGGAGTTCTCCAACTTGGGCCTCTGGGAGAGCTGAGTCCCAGGATCAGTTAGGGTTAGGGTTAGGGTCAGGGCTAGCCCCAACCAGGGTGCATGGTGTGAAGTGTGTGACCCAGGAGCAGTGTCTGGTCCTGGGTAGTGATTTGTGAGCAGTGGTGTTGGAGTTGGAGTTCTCCAACTTGGGCCTCTGGGGGAGAGCTGAGTCCCAGGATCAGTACCTGTTCCTGGGTAAAGCTGCTCTCATTCTGAGTCAAACCCAGAGTACCCCATGTCACCGATGGATTATAACAAAGTCCCAATAGAGTACCATATCCAGAGTACCATATCCAGAGTACCATATGCCGCCCATCGACTTAGTCATTTTTCTGAGTTTGTGCAGACAAGGTTCAGCCCGGGAGTCCCGGGCTGATTAACGCTGCCCACGCGAAAATCCCCTACGCTGCTCCCACGCTAACTTTGACATTTTGCGTTGTTCCAAGGGATAGTCGGGCAGTTTTGGGAAACGACGTTTTTTGCGATTGACATTTGCACAAATCCTGGTTCTATGCATGCCTGGCACTGAGCTCTGTCTGTGGGCATGAGAGACCCGTTTTCCTGGGCCTTTTTTCTGGTTCTATTGGCCCTGAATGTCCCAAAAATGTGTCCCAACTTTGAAGCACTGTCTCTGGGGTAAAAAAAAAAAAAAAAAAAAAAAGGAGCAGAATGCCAATGGAATGGGACCCTGGTGCAATGTGCCTGGGTAACGCTGCTCTCATTATGAGTCATGCCCAGGGTACAGTGAGTGGCTGGGACGGGGCCAGCCCCATCCAGGGTGCATGGTGTGAAGTGTGTGACCCAGGAGCAGTGTCTGGTCCTGGGTAGTGATTTGTGAGCAGTGGTGTTGGAGCTGGAGTTCTCCAACTTGGGCCTCTGGTGGGGAGAGCTGAGTCCCAGGACCAGTTAGGGTTAGGGTTAGGGTCAGGTCTAGCCCCAACCAGGGTGCATGGTGTGAAGTGTGTGACCCAGGAGCAGTGTCTGGTCCTGGGTAGTGATTTGGGAGCAGTGGTGTTGGAGCTGGAGTTCTCCAACTTGGGCCTCTGGTGGGGAGAGCTGAGTCCCAGGACCAGTTAGGGTTAGGTTAGGGTCAGGGCTAGCCCCAACCAGGGTGCATGGTGTGAAGTGTGTGACCCAGGAGCAGTGTCTGGTCCTGGGTAGTGATTTGTGAGCAGTGGTGTTGGAGCTGGAGTTCTCCGCCTTGGGCCTCTGGGGGAGAGCTGAGTCCCAGGATCAGTTAGGGTTAGGGTTAGGGTCAGGGCTAGCCCCAACCAGGGTGCATGGTGTGAAGTGTGTGACCCAGGAGCAGTGTCTGGTCCTGGGTAGTGATTTGTGAGCAGTGGTGTTGGAGTTGGAGTTCTCCAACTTGGGCCTCTGGGGAGAGCTGAGTCCCAGGATCAGTTAGGGTTAGGTTAGGGTCAGGGCTAGCCCCAACCAGGGTGCATGGTGTGAAGTGTGTGACCCAGGAGCAGTGTCTGGTCCTGGGTAGTGATTTGTGAGCAGTGGTGTTGGAGTTGGAGTTCTCCAACTTGGGCCTCTGGGGGAGAGCTGAGTCCCAGGATCAGTTAGGGTTAGGGTTAGGGTCAGGGCTAGCCCCAACCAGGGTGCATGGTGTGAAGTGTGTGACCCAGGAGCAGTGTCTGGTCCTGGGTAGTGATTTGTGAGCAGTGGTGTTGGAGCTGGAGTTCTCCAACTTGGGCCTCTGGGAGAGCTGAGTCCCAGGATCAGTTAGGGTTAGGGTTAGGGTCAGGCTAGCCCCAACCAGGGTGCATGGTGTGAAGTGTGTGACCCAGGAGCAGTGTCTGGTCCTGGGTAGTGATTTGTGAGCAGTGGTGTTGGAGTTGGAGTTCTCCAACTTGGGCCTCTGGGAGAGGCTGAGTCCCAGGATCAGTACCTGTTCCTGGGTAAAGCTGCTCTCATTCTGGAGTCAAACCCAGAGTACCCCATGTCACCGATGGATTATAACAAAGTCCCAATAGAGTACCATATCCAGAGTACCATATCCAGAGTACCATATGCCGCCCATCGACTTAGTCATTTTTCTGAGTTTGTGCAGACAAGGTTCAGCCCGGGAGTCCCGGGCTGATTAACGCTGCCCACGCGAAAATCCCTACGCTGCTCCCACGCGAACTTTGACATTTTGCGTTGTTCCAAGGGATAGTCGGGCAGTTTTGGGAAACGACGTTTTTTGCGATTGACATTTGCACAAATCCTGGTTCTATGCATGCCTGGCACTGAGCTCTGTCTGTGGGCATGAGAGACCCGTTTTCCTGGGCCTTTTTTCTGGTTCTATTGGCCCTGAATGTCCCAAAAATGTGTCCCAACTTTGAAGCACTGTCTCTGGGGTAAAAAAAAAAAAAAAAAAAGGAGCAGAATGCCAATGGAATGGGACCCTGGTGCAATGTGCCTGGGTAACGCTGCTCTCATTATGAGTCATGCCCAGGGTACAGTGAGTGGCTGGGACGGGGCCAGCCCCATCCAGGGTGCATGGTGTGAAGTGTGTGACCCAGGAGCAGTGTCTGGTCCTGGGTAGTGATTTGGGAGCAGTGGTGTTGGAGCTGGAGTTCTCCAACTTGGGCCTTGGTGGGACTACTGTCTGGTCGATGTGCAAATGTGGCCCACCATCGCAGGGCCTCTGTCTTGTTTTATCTTTACAGATGGTTCCTGTGCACTGTGGGTCTAGTTTTATGTGGGAATGGGAGTCCTAATTTTTCCTACTTAGCCCTCCTGGCCTCCCTATGGGGAAACCGGGTCCCTGCAGCAGTGCTGGAGTTCATTGGTCTGGTTGTCTTACCCCTGTGGTGGCGCCAGACCTTTGTCTGTGGCATCTGCTAAGGTTGGCTGTGCTTAACGTTTGGCACCTTTGCTCCTCTGTAGCAGGACCTCTGCAGATCATTGGGCTGGTTGTCTTACCCTTTGGGGTGGCTCCAGACCTTTATTTGCGTTGTCTGTGGGTCTACACAGGTAAGCTGGAGGTATCTGCGCTTGCCGTTGGACGTTTGGCATCCTGGGCTCCTCTGTAGCAGGACCTCTGCAGTTCATTGGGCTGGTTGTCTTACTCCTTTGGGGTGGCACCAGACCTTGATTTGCGATGTCCGTCGGTCTACACAGGTAGGCTTGGGATAACTGCACCTTGGAGAAATTATGTGCTTTTCAGAACCACAGTCCCTATTGGAAGCGAGACCAAGCTGCCCAGTCTGCCTAGCGGTCCGACATAAACAATGTTTCTCAAACCCTTACTAAGAGCAGCCTAGCCTGGGCGCTCGGACACCTGCCAATGGGCAGGTCACATTGGTGTGAACACCCTAGGCCTGCCTCTGGGTGTCTGCCATGTCTTGGCAACAAATCCCCTATGCCTTGTTGCTTACAGGCTTTCTGGATAATCCAATGGTAAGTCTGGTGCTCATGTCGAGTGTCAAAATCTGAAGTGCTGCAAACAAGAGTCTGGGACTCTTTCTCAAACCTCCATATCTTGATACTTATCCAGCAGGGATGGTGACCCTATGGGGAATACAGACCTGATTCTCCACAGTTGAATGGGAAATATTTGAATGGCTAACATCCAAGGAAGAGTTATGGATGCAAAAGAATGGCATAATAAGAGTCGCGGGACTCTTTCTCAAACCTCCATATCTCTATACTTATCCAGCAGGGGATGGTGACCCTATGGGGAATACGGACCTGATTCTCCACAGTTGGAATGGGAAATATTTGAATGGCTAACATCCAAGGAAGAGTTATGGATGCAAAAGAATGGCAAATCATCCAAGGAAGGTAGAAATGTCTGTGGTTACTTCCTAAACCACGTGCATCCCGTGGTTTTTGAGGTGTGTGTTACATTACAGAGTACCAGGTGCCTTCTACTCCAGTCAGAGTAACAGGGTCGGGTCCAAGGGTGTGTAGCCCGGGAGGTGCTTAAGGGTGGGTACCCGGGTTCAAGTGGTGCACCTGGTTGTCTGAGTCTCCAGACAAGGCACCTGATACTCCGCTCCACACTTTGAAATAGTATCGACAGGACTCGCGACTGGTACTCCGCTCTGGACACCACTTGAACTCGGTTCCCATTTCCTAAGCACTTTTTCCCGGGCACACACCTTGTTCGACTATTCGACTGAGAGAAGAGGCAGTTCAGAGCTCACACTTTGAAATATACTGATCAGGGCTCAGCACTACTTTGCTCTTCTGGACACCAGAAGAGCAAAGTAGCAGGGTCGGGGCCCTGATCGATATATTTCAAAGTGTGGAGCGGAGTACCAGGTGCCTTCTACTCCAGTCGGAGTAACAGGGTCGGACCAAGGGTGTGTAGCCCGGGAGGGGTGCTTAAGGGTGGGAACCCGAGTTCAAGTGGTGCACCTGGTTGTCTGGAGTCTCCAGACGGTGTCCAGAAGAGCGGAGTACCAGGGTCGCTGGGCTCCAGGCGTGCGGTCCAAGGGTGTGTAGCCCGGGAGGGGTGCTTAAGGGTGGGTACCCGGTTCAAGTGGTGCACCTGGTTCCAAGGGCCATGATGTATAGTGTGGGACCCGGGAGAAGTAAACCCGCCCTGGGCCAGGGTGAGTGGGGATTTTCACGGGGCTGCTGGAGGTCCTGGGGGCCATTAGGTCAAGTGTGGGACCCGGGAGAAGTAAACCCGCCCTGGGCCAGGGTGAGTGGGGATTTTCACGGGGCTGCTGGAGGTCCTGGGGGCCATTAGGTCAAGTGTGGGACCCGGGAGAAGTAAACCCGCCCTGGGTCAGGGTGAGTGGGGATTTTCACGGGGCTGCTGGAGGTCCTGGGGGCCATTAGGTCAAGTGTGGGACCCGGGAGAAGTAAACCCGCCCTGGGTCAGGGTGAGTGGGGATTTTCACGGGGCTGCTGGAGGTCCTGGGGGCCATTAGGTCAAGTGTGGGACCCGGGAGAAGTAAACCCGCCCTGGGTCAGGGTGAGTGGGGATTTTCACGTGGGGCTGCTGGAGGTCCTGGGGGCCATTAGGTCAGGTGTGGGACCCGGGAGAAGTAAACCCGCCCTGGGCCAGAGATTTGAGAGATGCCAGGCCATTAGATATTTTACCACCCTTTCTGACAGATGAGTTTTGGAAACCTGAAATAGAGGATTATTGGGCAACAATTTGTCTTACACAGACGCCTGGTTTTGGGAGTGAAGTGTCTAGAAGTAAACCCGCCCTGGGCCAGTGTGAGTGGGGATTTTCACGGGGCTGCTGGAGGTCCTGGGGGCCATTATCTCAAATATCACATATCTAAATGACACAGTTTATAGTTTTTGACAGTATGGTATCTCTCATTGCAGGGTACAGCACAAAGACCGACACCACACTGACGGCACCTGTACTTTGTCTGGCGCCTGCCTTTACACGAGAACGGTCTGAGCAGACAACACAGTCTGGACGGCCCTCTGCTTCACAAAGCCAGTGAGGTTCTGTGAGCCTTTGTGGCCTTACACTCCTGCTCTTGAAGGCCGCCACCTTTGCTACCCACCTTTTTGGTGTAACCAGCCAGCAATGCATCAACAACGTCCTGGATGTAAGCCTTCAGGGCTTTGTGTGGGCCCGGGTGCATTTAGTGTAAATAATGTGTGAGTTGACAACAGAAATACTGAGGATGGCGTTAAAGATGCGTTGAAACCACTAACATGACCGGTGCGGAAACAGATAGGTTTTCATCCTCTGGTCTGATGTGTCTACACCCCCCATGTACATATTGTACTGGTTGACACACAGTGGTCTGTTTATTGCGCGAAAGCCAGTTGCATTTGTCTTGGACCTGATTCTTTTCTGAACACATGCATTGCCATGCAGTGTAGAGAGCATAGTGACACGTTTAGTGTCTTGCCAAGCACAAGCCAGAAGTTTACCTTTCCGCATAAAAACAGGGTCATCTCCCTTTTTAGATGCAAGATAGGTTTCCCCAGGCTTTTAGGCATGCCTTTCCTTGTACTTCTCACTGTACCACATAGTCCGGTTTCCAAATCAGCTAATTCATTTGCAATTGCTGGTGAGGTATAGTAACTGTCCATGTAAATTTCGTGGCCTTTTCCAGTGTAAGGATCGACAAGTTCACGAACAACAGCATGAGTTGCACTGATGTCGCTGGCATTATCTGTGTATTGCCCTGTGTGCAAGGACCAACGCAAAACATACCCTGAACTGCTCTCACTCAAAACATACACTCTATAGCCATATTTATCTGGTTTATTGGGACTGTAACATTTGAGTGTTGACCTCCCTTGAATGCTATTGTCATCTCATCTAAAGAAAGTTCCTTGAGTGGACTGTAGACTGCTGCAAATTTGGGAATAATCAACTGTATTATTGGACGGACTTTGAAAAGTTTATCATGCCCTGGTTCACCTTGTCTTACATAATTGTTATTGTTGACCAAATGAAAGCATGAAAGAATAATTTCGAATCTATTTCTAGACATTACACTCCCAAAACCAGGCGTCTGTGTGAGCCAAAATGTTGCCCAATAATCCTCTATTTCAGGTTTATCTACAAGGCCCATAGACAAATGCAATGCAATGAAAGCTTTCATTTCAGAAATGGATACATCATACCACTCTAAAAATCTGGAATGTGGCTTCATCTCCATTGCTGAAATGACCTGTGCTGCATATCTGTTTGTTTCATCAGCGATCAGTTTCCAAAACTCATCTGTTAGAAATAGTGATAAAATATCTATTGGCCTGGCATCACTCAAATCTCTGTCTCCGGTGTAGCCAACAACCATATCAAATGGTTTGATCCACCCTTGAAAATCCGCAATTTCTCTCAGCTGCTCCCAGCCCTCATCCCCACTAGTGTCGTGGGGCTGTCCACCACCTCTGCCCCTGCCCCTGGCCTTGCCCCAGCCCCAGCCCCCTGCCCCTGCCCCTGCCCCTGCCCCTGCCTCCGCCTCTGCCTCTACCACTCGGTGTGTCTTCTTCACTTGAGCAATCATTGTCAGTCTCAGGAAAATAATTTCCCTCAGAATCTGAGTCTGCTGTGTAGTGAACAAGAGAATCGTGTGTACTTCTTCCAGCCATGTTTGTTTGGGTTTTTTTCTCTTTTCCCCCCTGCCGGCCGTTATTTATAGGTTTTCAAACGGATGTGACGTGTGTATCAAAACTATGAAAGCTTGTTATCAACGATTGGAATGTTTTGTGGTTTATTATTTATTCATAATTTTCCTTGCACTTGAAAAAAGTAAGTCGCATTACTGCGACGAGGGCGCTTAAAGGGTTAAATCCAGGCTAAAAGATGTGCATACAACTGAAAGATCTATCTGCTCTCTTCTCTTTTAAAGCGCTTTATTTTAAAATGATTCTGTATGTCTTTTTGTGTTTTGTGATTTTAATACGTTTCCTGTTATGTAAAGCACTTTGAATTGCCTTGTGTATGAATGGTGCTCTACAAATAAACTTGCCTTGCCTTACCACTCACGGTAAGAAAATATATTGTTTGGAGTAATAAAACACCAAATTCCAGGCAAAGCAATACCATAATCCCCATGGAGACAAGCAGGTGGCAGACCCTCCACCAGAACAGTTAACTTTAAGTTTAAATTTAGGTACAAATACACCCTAATGACCCATATTAGAGCTTATGGTTCAGAGTAGACCTACAGTGTAATACTAAAAAAAAAAAACATCTAGAACTGTGAAGACATTTGATCGACTGTTACAGAGATCCTTACCTTGTCTAGCTCGTAGAGAAAGCCCTGTAGAAACAAACCATTAAATAATTAAATGTTTTTCTATATAGTATATCAGTTAAATACAGCACCAACCACTAGCACCAACAATCAAGGACTGGACAGATACTATAACAAAAATGTGAAAAATTCTGACTTAACTTGAAAATGGGATGACTATGCCGGACTACACGTTTAGGACTATATAATGTGTGTATCTGTGTATCTCTCTGTGTATCTCTCTTTCTGTTCAATGCTTTTTTTATCATAAACCAAAGAAAGAAAGACAAACAACAAGAAGAATACGCATTGTAAAGCACATTCTTCATTGAGCTTGTTTTACTTCACTGTGGCATTTTTGTTTATGTTTAACTTTAAATCAATGCATATTACATAACTGCAATATCTTGAATCTTCCACATGTTAAATAGTTTTTACCCTTGGAGCCAACTCCAAAATAGAGCTTGAGTTTTAACATTAACTAAAGAGAGGTACAACAGCGATAAGGACAAACCTTTCACTGGAATGTGAGTGTGAGAGTTTACCTCCAACATGCTTCACACCACAGTCTAAAACCTGACTTTGTGAGACTTAAACTGATTGAAAAAGAGTATAACCCAGAGCTGTTGTCACAAAGTGCCTGCATCATGTATTGAGTACAATGATTGTTTATTAAATAATTTGTATTTGCACATGTACAAATACTGTTGTACCAGTCGGGAATTCCTTTTAGATGTCCTCATCTCTCTGCTGAGGCTGTCCAAGTCCATCTGATGAACCTGAAGGTAGGATCTAGAAAAGGAAATGTCATGTCATTTCACAAGAAATCAAGAATGTATTTTGATCATTTGATTAAATCTGTTTTTTTTTCACCATATAATTTGGCCACAGCCTACATAGAGCTAAAATGTTAATACATTTTCTGGTTCTTCTTTCCTCACCTTTGTCAATTCTACAGTTAGTTTTAGTTGTTTCTTGCAACAATTGCAGTTAAGGAAAATTATTGTTAAGAAAACATGCTTGCTCGGGATGCCATAGTTAGTGTCTAGTTAGTGTTTCCAGAGGTCCGTCAAGACTTTGTACTCACTGAAGGCCTTTTTTGAGTGCCTCGTAGACCTCATCAGTCCGTTCCGGCTGAGGGACTCTGGGCGGGGTTGGGCGACATAGTAAACATCCTACTGGCTTTGCTCGGCTTTCGTCGAAGACCGGGAGTGGTGTATACTGACAAGGGCCTGAAAATTTTTTTAGCATGTTAATCATCCTAAAACAGAAAATACTGTAATAATAGTAATGTGTAGGGCTACAACTAACAGTTATTTTAGTGGTTGACTAGCGAGCAATTCTTTTTTCAATTTGGCGACTTGTCAAACAATTATTTCTATTGTTCAGTGAGACAACCAAATAAAGGTTGAAATATGATGACTGAAGGCTTCTAGATAGAGAATATTTATTAAAAAATGAATTATTTAATTAAAAATTGTGGATTTTTTTGTCACTGTTTTTGATATAAACTTTTTGTATCATATGTGTTTTAGAGTCTGTATAGTCCACAAAGAGAACAATTATCAAAATATGACTATGAACATTTTTATTGTCTAGTCACAAATAGTCGAAAAATAGTTGCAGCAATAGTGTCAGGATACCTAGACTTGTCATAGGTGTTGACCCCGGTGAAGCTTTGGCTCCTAGAAATGGACTTGAGGGCTCTGACTGGACGCACAGACAGTGACATGGTGGACAGGGTTCTGGATGGGCCGCCTGCACACACATAAGACAAGTGTTACCAAAGAACTAAAAAACTTCAATCTGGCAGACAGAAATGCCCACTCCATGGGAAAAAGCTTTGGTTTCCTACACACAACTAGAACAATAACATGTACAGTAACAGATCACATCCACCTTCTGCCAAGTTGTCAGCATTTTCCAAAAGGCCGATACTGCAGGCACGGCACAAAGTGAATTTCTACTAAGACCACCAAAAAAAAAAAAACTTTACAGTTTTAATGGTGTGATAATAATTGAAACAAAAAGATAAAATACCACATCGTTACTCATACGTAGCCAAGCTGTCTTTACCTGCTGCCTTTTCAAAAGGATAAGAAGAAATACAAATGAGTCATGGAACAATATCTAAGATCAAACCTGGGCTATTTGCACTTTTGATAATTCAGAACTTTTGACTCAGAGTCAGGGTTATCCAGTTTCCTGTATCCTTTTCCTCTAAACAGCTGGCTGCAGAAACACCAACACCCACTCCACAAGAGAGGAAACAACTCAACAGGAAGTTAGAAGCAACCCAGTCTTTGGACGGGAAATTGAACAAAAGAGATAGTCCTGGGGCAGCAGTCATCTGGCACCAAAGGGTCACTTCTGTTAAAGTTCAGCCTCACTGGATTCACATAAATGTGCACTGAAGACACTTGGAACAATGTGCTAATAATAATACAGTATCAAGTAAATATGTGCAATCTACAATAAGTACAATAAGTAGTATAAGATTATCACCTCATCCCCATTTTCTGTCATCTTCTTCCATCTTCAGTTTATTTTTGCTGGACTTTATAACAAACAAAAAAAAAATATATATATAGAGTAGCTGACTTCAGCCGACTGAGCACATACTCTGAGGACACATGCTCTGACCCACCAAAATTATGATTTCAAAAATTCAGGTGTTAAACTGAATAAAAAACAACAGCAGTGTTTTGTGTGTTGACTGAAGCACTAACCTTTGTGGTAAAATGTAAGTTTCCTGTAGAAAAAGGGCAATGGCAGACGGCACATCTCTCCATCTGTCCCTGTCAAGTACTGTCCCCTCTGACCACAGCAGGGTCCAGACCAGCTTAATGATAACAGCCCTGGTACTTTACGCTGCCATGGGTGCTGTCATACAAAGAGGCATCCTGCAGCTCTACTGTATGTGACCATGTGACTTCACTCATTGTTTGAGTTTGCAGGTCCCAGGCCATTCTAGAAAACGCTCTGAATCCAAACAATCATACTAATTTACAGCTGAACCAAAAAAAAAATTGTGCAGTGTATGAATGACTGAATAATACAACAACAACTCCATACATATGGCAGTAAAACAGCACATAAGCTCATCTTTAGTTTACAACGATGAGCTACATCAACTGAGTGGAAGAGGTTTGGCTAAAAGGGGTCACATTTCCAACAAAGCAGAGCTCGTGCAAATATGTGAGGCCCCCACTGACAAAACAGTCTCTAGGCCATGCATCCAAGTTTGGAAACATATGTATTCCTGTAGTGATAGGTCCCAGCACCTTTGAGCCAGAGATGGTGGACATCAAGTCAATTGCCCGTCTGACAGATTTATGAGTAAAAGAACAGGATCAGGTTTTTGGGTATCAGGGGAGAACACTGACCCAGGGATTGAACCCACAAGCTCCTTAGTGTGAGGAGTCTTAACCAATGTCCTTGGTATTATGTAAAAGCCATTATATATTTAATAGACAATGGTAATGAAAAAAAGATGAGTTCCCATGTGTTCCCCATTATTATCATTATTATTATTATGGTTGTTGTTTCTTTTAATTTAATTTAATTTAATTTAATTTAATTTAATTTAATTTAATTTAATAGCAAAACATGCTATGTGTTGCCATATAATTTCAGTAACTCACTGAAAATGCAGAAATCCAAAGTGAATATTTATGTTTTTGAGTAGAACATTTAAAATGAATCTTATCCATACTTATTATTATTGCTGGTTTAATTCAACCTAGAGCTGAACATCTTATCTTAAAGAAGAGAGGAGGTAAAATGCTTCCTGTATAACTACCAGCATCACATAATGATTAATGGAAAGTTAAAGAGCCATTCTTCATGTGTTGCACAGGATGAAAGACACATACACCTGCCATTGACAACCTTCACATGCAACAGACAGTTGGAGTATGTAACGCTTAGTCACAGGCGCCGACATAAACATACTGTAAACCATGCACTTTATAAAATTACATAAAGAAGAACCAAATATTTTATCATAATACAGATTATAATTTACAAGGTTATGGAATATAGAAATGGAAATAGAAAAAAACATGCACTTTAAAGCACTGAATTGAAATTATCAACTTGGTATTTAAAGGTGAACTTCTGCGGACTCTTTTGTTCAAATTTAAAGTAACCGTTGTTAGTCGCAGATAAGGTTTTAGCACACTGAATCAACATAATCAACAGAACATGTTTATATAATTGAGAATCAATAGTATACAGCTTTCAGTACTCAGAGGTGTCTTTAACAGAGAAATGCCAGGAGGGAGTGACTTCCTGACAAAATAACATGACCAGGAAAATGTGTTTAACAAAGCTGAATCTAAGGGACAATTGGAAAATGTGTGTATGGAATTAGTCTCAAAGAACATCATTATCCTATACAACACACAGCATGGCCTACTGGACTTGTTTAAGCCTATTGTATCAATTTTTAATTTTTCCTCAATGCATTTCGTGACCCCCATGGGGGTCTTGACCCGCAGGTTGAGAACCACTGCACTAAACAACAAACAAATCTCATAACAAACCACTTTTATACATTTACTCACATTCACACATTTCAAAAGGGAAAATACATTGTCACCACATAACTCAGTGTTTTTAGTAGTGGGAGATAAACGAACATGCAAGATGCAGACTCCACTCAGATCTGCCAAGACATGAACCTCCCCTCATCAAGAAAGGTGGAGCATTTTGTTTTTCCTTGATATTCAAATAAACACACAAATAATACGTAACTCCAATCACTGACAACCTCGCCTTGTATATCTGAACATTTTGCACATTCTTTACAAGCATTTTCTATCCTGGTTGCTGAAGGTGGGAAATTGCTCAACTTTCCAGGCCCACTGTGTTTCTTATCTGCTATGCTAGGCAATACAGTATAACACCAAATGCATCACAACTACTTAACTAGGGTCAAGAGCTTATTCTAGTGTAAATTAGGTCAGTTTACAAGTTGAATGACAACATACCTTTGCTTCCACTGTACATGGCTGTGACGGTGATCTACAATAATTCACCAAAAATATCCTTATCTTACTCCAGTCTTAATACTACGGTTTACCTTACCCTACCTATTTTTTGACTAATGCTAGGTCCAACATGGTATATTTACATTTAAAGGAATGGGTCTAATCTGGCTTTTCACTCATCTCTCCTACAGCAGGTTGGTCTGTGCGGTCCACTAACCCAGGGTACCACACGTAGATAAGTAACTTACAGTGGGCTGAAGGAAACGGGAAAGCCACCCCCCTGATCTTCCATGGGTTTTCCTGCCCCTCCTTCTTCCTGTTACATCAACATATTGTCCAGGGCCTAACACACACATGCAAAAAAGTAGTTTTTACTTTTGAGCGAAGATCAAGTGGCCAAGTATAGGAAATAAGTACTAGATTTCCTAATTGTTTTTTCTTTCCTTGGAGCTTAATTAAAATTTAAAAAATAAATTTGAATTTGTGATCAAATCTGACTCTTCTATCAACAGGCTCCTGAGTTCAAATGCTCATGTTGGAGTTCAAAACAACACTGAAAAGTGAAAAAATATTAAAATTCTGATGAGAAAAATGTAACATCAGGATCCTTTTGGTTTAATTTCAACCATGACACCACAGGAGATGTTTTCTCAGTCATGATCTTTTCCTGCATTGGAAGACTGAAGCATCATGTAATGCTGGAGCGACATGATAGTCTTTGAGGTCTTTCAGGATAATGCGCCTGCTAACAAGGTATTAATCAACTACTTTTTATTTAATTAAATGAATATGACTTGTTAGAATATATATATATATATATATATATATATATATATATATATATATATATATATATATATATATATATATATATATATATAAATATATTTTTTTTTTTTTTTTTTTTTTTTTTTTTTACACTTTTATTATATTATTACATCTAATTCCAGATAGTTTTTTTTTTTTTTTTTTTGTGGTAGTCCCTTTTTTTTCCTTTAGGTTTTTACCTAAATTGTCAGAAGAAAGCAAAGTTTTTTTCAACTGAATCAGTTTTGTAGCGCTCCACAGTGTCTTGGGAAGAATGAGCGTGCAGTCTTTCAAAGGACCTGAATATGTGTGTGTGGACCC
The DNA here is from genome assembly GCA_019453435.1 of Rhinogobius similis. Taxonomy (NCBI): domain Eukaryota; kingdom Metazoa; phylum Chordata; class Actinopteri; order Gobiiformes; family Gobiidae; genus Rhinogobius; species Rhinogobius similis. Next base: position 20,758,408 of record CM033630.1, on the reverse strand, counting down.
CTGTGAAGTTGGGACTTTCCTGTTAATCTCCAGCTGGCCAATAAGCAGCTTAACTGTCATTGGAGTGCACCAGGCTAATGACCGCCAGGCAGCCCGGCCAATATGCTGCAAAGGGACGCAGTCCATACTGTACTAATCTAACATTTCTCCAAATTAACCTGGCACAGCCAGATATTAGGAAACATGAAATCTACCAAGCTACTCTAGAGTACTTTGTCTGCCTTGCACATTACTTCAAAATTAATTAACATGTTTTTTCTCTAAACTTTTGTTTTTGTGCGCCACAGGTCAAATGAATAAAAAAAGGGCCAGACCACTTGAAATAAGGGTTTGCAAGTGTCTAATATTGAAACTGATTTGATAGTCAAATGAAATAAAAACTGAAACTGCATGGAAAGGAATAATGTGCTGTTCTTGAAAGTATTACTCTATTAATTTCAGTTCCACTGCACCATTCAAATGTGTCCTACGGTTTGCAGTTGTTTACCATTTAAAGACAAATGACCAACTATGCAATATAAGTAATATCTAACAAACAAAGGCGGGGGGTGAATTGGTAGCCTTCAGGCTACTTGACCAAACGCACCTGTGAGGTCGCCTCTGAGTTTGGTTACAGATGCATTAACTTAACTAAAGCTGCAAATAACAGTCTTTCAAGACGTCAGGGGTGAACGCAAGACAGACAGCAACACAAACACGTCTATGGCGTAAATATACACGCAGTTACATTTACACAAGTGCATCTACGTGCAGCAAAGCGTAAGTGCAACACTCTGCTGCTGAACGCCACCCAAGCGAACCCTACAAGTTCTTTCTTCAAACATGACAATTGCAAGAAAAAGACATATAAATATGACCCTGTTTGCATAAAGTTGCGTGTGTGAACTCACATAGTTCTCTGCGACGTAGAGCCTCCTCGTGGTTCAGACAGCCTCCACTGAGGATCCTCAGATGCGTCTGTCCCGTCCCCACTAGAATTTTCCGGTCAACATTTTTGAGTGTCCAACTGAACACGTTTCGTTGGAAGCTTGATCACCGTGGGAGGCTTTTCCCACTATTCTTAGTACAGGCTCAAGAAATGAAAGCTGAGGCAATATGCTATTTAGCCCAGTGGTGATTACCTTTGATTATGCCTAATGTAAAGGCAAAGTTCCCTGTACATTCTTTAAAGTAGGTTATATCTTTCTATGGATACGGACTTAATTATGAATGAGTTGAAAATTAACAAAAACATTTCCCACCATAGCCCTTTAGGTCAGGGTCTAAGAGAGAAAAATCACTGAATTAAAAAAAAAAAGTGCATTGCTGCCATCTAGTGTTGATTCAACAACTTTCATCTGGGGGCTTTGAAATTCAAAATCTCCAACTTTGGCGTACCTCGCATGAGTTAAAATTTACTCGAATACAAATCTCCCAAAAAATCATTTTCCTAGTGCAAAAGATTATATTGCACATGTTTGGAATCGGAATCTATAGAGTCATATACATAATTTTATTCAAACAATTAAGCTATTCAAACACATTTGATGATCAAATCATTTGGAACATTTATCATCAGCGTTTGGCTCTTTAACACAGCAGCACTACAGCAGCTCTCGTGCTTCACAAAGGGCGTAGTCTCTTAGAAACTCAAACATATAACCACAATCAAAAGGAAAAAAAAAAAAATCAGTATTTAATGAATGAATAAGCAAATGAATGAATGAATGCCTTGTGTCCACATTTTAAATAAAACTTGCTTTTGAGTGTAAATATGCATTTTGACCATCTAGTTTTGAAAACGATAAAACCTTTCGTATTCTGTGTGAGGTATTTTGCAATTATCAATTTTGAGTGGAACAGTGTGAGTGTGTGAAAGCCACAGAAACCAGTTTTGTAATGTGATTTTCTACAGTTGTGGGCTGGGTTGAGTTTGACTGAGGTGATAAATGGCTTGAGTGTGCTCCAGCGGAGCCCCCTCCTGGCCAATCAGGAGAGTGCAGTAGTTTCGACACCACCCCCCAGCGGCCGCACAGGCGCACTGAGCCCCACTGCCATTTTGTGCACAGAATACTCTCCTAAAGCGGGAGAAGGATTAAAACTAACTACGGAGAGCCTCGCATTTGTTCCGGACACCCAAACTTTTTGGTACAGTGGCCACACTTTCATCTGCGGGCAGTCGGAACGAGAACCACCGACAAGAGGTAAAGTGTCACTACTTTGGTGGGAAGCAATGGGGAGTTTGCAGGATCTTTAATCGGCCTCTAGGTGTCATGATGGGGCTCTAGGTCCGGGGAGCCCGCCGAGGAGTGTTTGTCTCCCTCTATCGTTTTTGAAAAATCGGACAAAATATGTGCAAATGCGCCGAAGTTGGAAATGAAATGCATAAACATATAGATTTCGCACACATATAGCAAAAAACGGCAGAGTTAATGTTACGGATTGCTTAAAGAAAGTGAGCAGAGCCTTCAGGCCACAGCGTACTGTCTGCGTCTCTTTGTTTCCCCTTTAAAAGCGCGACGTCGTGGAAACACCGCGGCTAGTGGCTAATGCTAATAGCAAATGAAAACTTTACACTTTACCATAGAGTTTGGCATTGTAACGTTTGATGATCTTTCCCAAATATCCAACAATGACTGGTGCAATAATTGTGAACTGCGTGTATTTGCTAAGATTGTTGCAGATTCACGTAGACAAAGCTAATGGCTAACTAGAACTAACGGCCTTCCCCGCCCTCCACGCGGTTGGGCAACTGTCCCGTTAAAATGTTATACTCTAATATAGTTGCCAACAGCCGAAATAGGATAGAATGCGATGTTTTGTGGCTTAAGCATCGATTTGAGTGTCCTGGAGCAAATCCATGTCGGATATTAATTAAAACCTGCCATAAAATAACATTCTCGGCGTTGTAGGCCGCCGATTCGTAGTTAGGATGACGAGGCATGTGTAACAAAATGGACGCGTTGGTCAAAGCCTCTAAAATGTGTTCCAATTCTTCCCAAATTCGACAGCCAAAAGTCCTTGCCTTCCCATGTATTTCCCAGCGCCTCTGGTTTGGACTGTGGTTGAACCAGAGCTGAGCTTGAGACATATGCCACAGCAAAGAGCTCCCTCTACGACTGGGCTCATGGAGCTACAATAACAGCGAACACACGGCCATCAAGCGGTCGCAGCTTGAGCAGCATTTATTTTCTGCCCCTTCAATGTTTATGTTGACTATAAGTGGAAGTTTTAAACATGTCAAGCATCCTCACAGTGAAATGGGTTTGAAGACTAATGCAGGAAATTAAACCTTTACAGACACCCTGAAAATGGCATTAAAATATAAAACTAATGAATCATAGTCTCGTCAAATGTCACATTTCAAACCAACAATGTCTAAATTATTAAGAAAAGTTACAATTAACTTTCCTGTTTTCTCGCTACTTTTAAATCCCAAAATGAGACTTGTTTTGTGTGCACTACAGGGGTTGCTAAACTTGTTAAAAGTTGACTTTGACATATATCTGTACACAGCCAACATGGACCAAGCATCAGCGGGAGATGACCCTTCTGTTCAGGCAGTCCACAGTCAGGATGCACTTGTGGCTGACCTTCTCCAACAGGCAGCAGAAGCTGGAGGTGTAGTTGTTGACGGCGAGGCTGGAGTTGTTCTGGACCAAGGTTCAAATAAATACATTTTTACTTTTATAGAGCTGTTAACTATGAACCTAAAATGTGAATGTTTTTGTATTCAGGACAAGGAATGGTTGAAACCACAACGGTTGGTGTTGATGGTGGAGGTAGTGTTCAAATGATGGTTATGGACTCACTGGATCCCACACTGCTGCAAATGAAGACTGAGGTATACTCACTCTTAAGCTTTTTAGAATATCAAGCCACTGTTGTATTGTACATGTTTGTTGATTATTGAGGTGACAGTAGCAAGAACCTGACAGAAAAAATTGACTAAATCTATGTTATGATTTTGTTTTCATTCAGGTAATGGAGGGTGCTACTGCTGGTGCTGCTCATCAGGCAACGGTTACAACAGTGGACCAAACTCAGATCATCACACTACAGGTAAATAAATATTTTATTTAAACTTGCCACTGCACTGAAATGGTCTTTTAAGATGGATAACCCTGCTAATGAGCATTTTGTCAATATGCATAATTTCAGGTTGTGAATGTGGAGGAACAAGCGGCACTGGGCCTTGGGGAGCTCCAGCTAGTACAGGTGCCTGTGTCGGCCACCACAGTGGAAGCACTGCAACAGGGAACCCTTGTAGATGCCTCTGCCATGCAAAAGGACCCAGTCATTTGCCACACATTGCCTCTGCCTGAAGGCTTTCAGGTATGCACGACCATTTACAAGTTTATAAAGGCACTAAGATAACATTTTCATTTTAGATGTTTGTTTTCTGAAAGCAGTTTGTTTGCACATATTGTTTTAAGATAATGTTTATCAATTTGCAGCCTTATTAAAATTATATGTGCCTCCCTATCACTGCGTGTCTGCTAAAACAGGTGGTAAAGGTCGGTGCTAATGGTGAAGTGGAGACAGTGGACCAAGAGGAAGAGGAAGGTGAGGGTCAGCCAGATGATGAAGGTGAAGAAAATCAGTTTGAAGAAATGATGGGTGCACCAGTTGAGCCCTCAGCTGAAGACCAAGCCTGGGCTAAGGATCCAGATTACCAGCCTACCACTGGAAGTGTCAAGAAAGTCAAAAAGGTACAATAGTATAAACCTACATTATGAAATGTGTGAATTATCTGTTATTTAGCCCAATGCTTTGCAATTTAGGGGAAGAAAAGCCGCTTGCGGTATGCTGAAGGAGACAAAGACATGGATGTCAGTGTGTATGACTTTGAAGAGGAGCAGCAGGAAGGGCTTCTGTCAGAGGTTAATGCAGAGAAAGTCGTTGGCAATATGAAGCCACCTAAACCTACTAAAATCAAGAAGAAAGGTAAGTTGTTTGGATACCCACATCATCAGACCACATTTAGCTAGAAATTAAATTCCTGTTGTTCTGTAGGTGTGAAAAAGACATTTCAGTGTGAGTTGTGCAGTTACACCTGTCCACGGCGCTCCAACTTGGACCGGCACATGAAGAGCCACACTGACGAGAGACCTCACAAATGCCATCTGTGTGGAAGAGCCTTTCGGACAGTCACTCTCCTGAGGAACCATCTCAACACACACACTGGTCAGTCGACACATGGGGAACCCTCCACTTGAAAAGTTACATTCTGTACCTTTTAAGCAAATTTACTTCACACTTATTACCATGTTTCACAAATCAGGATCCAGTTACAGTAAACAATAACCTCGAGTTAAAAGCCATTCATTTGTCTAATGTCTAATGTAATATATATGTGGTTGTAAAATTAACCCTCTTCCCATGTGTCTGTGTAGGAACTCGGCCACATAAATGCACAGATTGCGATATGGCTTTTGTGACCAGTGGAGAGTTGGTTCGTCATCGCCGCTATAAACACACACACGAAAAGCCCTTCAAATGCTCCATGTGTGACTATGCGAGTGTGGAGGTATGATCAAAATGAAGTTACATTAGATATGTTTGTCAGTGTATGAAAGAAACAAATATGATATATAATAATGGTAACGATATGGCTACACAGGTGAGTAAGCTGAAGCGCCACATTCGTTCCCACACTGGAGAGCGTCCATTCCAGTGCAGCCTTTGCAGCTATGCCAGCAGAGATACCTATAAACTGAAGAGACATATGAGGACACATTCGGGTAAATTAGATGTTTTTATTTTTCATCAGTTTATCTTAATGACATTTAAATAATATGAACTTCTTCATCTTCAGGTGAGAAACCGTATGAGTGCTACATCTGCCATGCACGCTTTACCCAAAGTGGAACTATGAAGATGCACATTCTGCAGAAACATACAGAGAATGTGGCCAAGTTTCACTGTCCCCACTGTGACACTGTTATCGCCCGGAAAAGTGACTTGGGTATGTACCGTTTTGCACTCCTCTTTTGATTCTGCTACAATAATTAGTATCACAGCAGTTTTTTCCTTGCATTGTGTTTTACCTTACATTTTTATCACATTTTGTGCACCCAGGTGTCCATCTTCGCAAACAGCACTCGTTCATCGAAACAGGAAAAAAATGCCGCTACTGTGACGCTGTGTTTCATGAGCGCTATGCCCTGATTCAGCATCAGAAGTCCCACAAAAACGAGAAGAGGTTTAAATGTGACATGTGTGACTACTGCTGTCGCCAGGTAACTCCTGTTGCATTTTTAAGTCACAGAAATAGTGTTGTGTGCATGTGTTTTTGAATAATTGTATTTGTGTTGTCAGGAGCGGCATATGGTGATGCATCGTCGCACCCATACAGGAGAAAAGCCCTTTGCCTGCAGCCAGTGTGAGAAGACCTTCAGGCAGAAACAGCTATTGGACATGCACTTCAAGCGTTACCACGACCCCAACTTTATTCCCACTGCTTTTGTGTGTCCCAAGTGCAGCAAGACATTTACTCGCAGGGTAATCATATTTCTTCTAGTTCCAACTTAAAGAAACCTCTGAAAGCTATCTTCATGTTGTTCTAGTTTGAAGTCTAGATCATTACCAAATGTTTTTAGTATGTAGTTGGTGATCAGATGGTGGTGTTGATTGATTGTGAACTAATCACTGTTCTTTCTATACTTGTGATTTTATAGAATACCATGTCTCGTCATGCTGAGAACTGCAATGGTGAACCAGAAGAGGGTGAAAATGGAGCTGCTACCCCAAAGAAAGGGAGGAGAGGAAGGAAGAGAAAGATGAGGAGCAGGAAAGACGATGACAGTGGTGAGTAAGGTTTTTTCTATATTGAATCAAAGACATTTGTGTGATGTGTTTTGACACCAATTTTGTTTCACTTAAGACGATGACCAAGTGGAACTGGATGATGAAGAGGAGGATGAAGATGAGCTCCCTGATGAGGAGTCGACTCTGCTCCAGGACGAAGATGAGGCTGAGGGATTAGACCTGGACCAGGCCCCAGCCATTGTCCCAGTGCCAGCTCCGGAGGAACCACCAGTGAAGAGGAAGAGGGGAAGGCCTCCGAAGAATCCTCCCAAGACCCCAACACACGTTGTACCTGCCAAGGGTAAAAACTCCTCTTTATACTGCTGTTGGTCATCTTATCACTTATCTTGTCGCAGACTGTAACTGGAACATACCACTTTAAGGACAATAGGCTCTCTGTGGATTGTAGGGTTGTTGAAATCAGAATAGTCTAGAAAAACATTCCATGAAATAGGAATGCGAATTACACTAATATAAATGAAAGCTTTAGTGTGTTTTGCCTAATCCGTTCAGAAACCCCATTTTTTTGTTTAGTGTGTGGCTTATCCCTTCAAAAATATCACTTTATTTAGAGCCCTCTATAGCAATTACAACTTTATTTGATAACTACACTACAGCTGAAACCTCAATGATCTATTTTACTTAATGTCTTTGAGCATTGTAACAATCTGTCAATGAGTCGCAATAATACCTGACTGTTCCTGTGTATTTTGCAGCGGCAGCCATTATCCAGGTGGAGGATGAGAGCACCGGGGCTGTAGAGAACATCATAGTGAAGAAGGAGGAGGGAGACGGTTCAGAGGTAACCCCTGATGAACAGGGCGTGGCTCTTACGGTGGAGGCCGTGGGGCTGGACACCGATGCTGCGGAGACAGTGGAGCTGACTTTGAACGAAGCCACGACTGCTGCCAACGGAGACCTGACTCCAGAGATGATTCTCAGCATGATGGACCGGTGAAGACATCAGTGTAGAAAAAAAGACTGAAGTTTATGCTTGCTGACATGTCATACATACTTTGTTGCTTTTTCCTTCTTATCAGGCCCGGTTTTTATCCCAAATATATATCTGTATGCAGAAGTAGAGAAAGACGTATTCTTACTGTGTTTTAGTTCTTTTTTTGATCCGTTTAGGACAATTGACAGAAAAAAAGAGAAAATGCTACTAATAATGTTGCTAAAACTGGCTTAAAAACATGCTAGGCCAGAAGGTGCATGAACAAAGCAAATTTCAAAATATCCTTGCATCACATTTGTAACGAAGTTTTAAAATAGCCTACAAGTGTCTTATAAATGAGAATCAAAAAGAGCTTATTTTTGTACAAGGCTGCATATGTTTATTTTTCCTTTTATTCTACAAAGAATTGCCCTTACCAAAAGTGTAGTTCCAGCTGGTTATGACAGCTACTAAATATACAAAATATGATTTCATCAGTCCATGGTAGAAATCACACCCTTACTAAATCTTCTATGTTTTATTTCTTTACCAAAATCTAAAATGTGTCTATCTAAAAAAGACAGTGGTTCGGGACTCACTGGCCTCATGTATTTGTTTCCAAAGTCCGTAAAGAAAAGGCTTAAAATAAATTGTCATCACACTATTTGAGCAGATTACCTAAATCTCATTGTGGATGTTGCAACACAGGCCGTGACATCATGATTCAGATATTGGATCTCTGTGCAGTTGTGGATTTCTTGAGATTGTTTCCTTCATTATCTGCAGAATATTTTGCACATGGACAAAATTTGCTCAGGTCAATTATGTGAGCAGCTCCACGAGTATCCAAGTCCAACCATCTGAAATGTATTCTTTTGTGAAAACCCTCACATTTTGAACCCTCCAAGAAAAGCTTTGTTCACAATTATTTTATTATAATTTTTTTAATGCAAACTTTGGTTTAGTGTACTTATGTTAATTTGAATTTCAGAAGGTGTAGTGTGTGCATGTTAGATTCAATTTGTTTTTACATTTTTTTTGGCCACAGCTATAACGTACATAGATCATGTGATACAAATGTAATGATTTGAACATTCCACCTAATTAAACCAATAATGTGTACACTCGTTTTACTTATTTTGGTGTTTAGTAATTTGTTAATTTTCAGTATATTGGTTTAAGGGCTGTATTGGTACCTCCCATGCATCTGTTATTGCTTTGTCTGTGTTTGGGGTTTTTTGTCAGTGGCAGAATGAATGAATTTTCCTGGAAAGGTATAAAGTTTTCTGATTGTTTTTCCTTCTTTGCTACACGTTAGTATTTCTGCTCTAAGGGTTCATTGTCTTGTTAAATGTTGCTAAAGATAAAGCAGACATATACATCATCAAAACACTGTTTTCTTTCTTCCATTCTTCTTCAGCAAGCCTTCTCCAGTGTTTTTTTTTTTTTATTAATTAATTTTTTAATGATATTTTTTCTTTTTTTTTGCATAACTGTTAAGAACAAGTACCAAATTATACTTTTTGACAAAGACGATATATACATTATACATTAACCTATTCATTCTCATGGTCCATGAGAGGCAGAGGAAGCAGCGGGTTGAGGGTGTGGCCTCCTCCTGTTGTCAATAGCAACCTCACTGTCAGTCAAGGCCACTGGTCCCGCCCCCTGCATCCTCTGGAGGCAGTGGAGGGATGGGGGTGGTGCCTGTGGATGCTGCAGAGAGGATCACCCCCTTTGCTCCATCTCCGGACTAGCTGCTGCTGCTGAGGAGGAGGCTGTTGGCCGCCGAGGTTTACCCGATCGAGAGGCTCCATTTCCCGGGCGGCTGGACAGGCCTCTGCCCCCTCCCCCAGCTCTGGATCCTTCGCATTTCCCATGGAGCCTCTACCCACACAGGGACAGACGCTGAGGCACTACACCGCCTTCAGACCCCGGCCGCGGCGCACACGCACACAGCCCCCCTCTTCCAGGCCCCAGGTAACAGAGCTAACCCACAAACACACGCCAGTCGATACTCACGCTTTCAAATCTGTGTAAATCAGGAAGTAGAGCGTGTGCAATCATAAAGAGACCAATGCAGGACAGTATGGCTAAGCACAATCTGCAGGATACGCTAAATCAGGATGGTCGGACTCAGATATACACGATGAAGACGGGTGTTGATGCTGTGATAGTGGATAGATGAGGTATCTTTGTAGTGCAGGGGGCCATCTTTTTATTTATCACATATATTTGTGCTGTCATTGTGTAACTGTGTGAGCTAAACTGCTTTACGTTCATTTTGGGAGGGGTGTTCCCCAGGTTGTTCCCAGAACTCAGCAACCCCCACCCTCTGTCCCTCTGTTGGGAATACTTTCATTAACTCAATTATTCATGTTTCAACCATAAGGATATATAGTTAAAGGGAAATTAAAATCAGTCTAAAAATGGAACTGAACTGAATTTTGTTTTGACAACATTGTGTGTATACTTTTATGGACCTACATAATGTAATAAATTAGCACTTAGTTTTCAAATCCAATGTAAACTGCTGTTTTCTGACTAGAAACCACCAGAGAAATGGTTAATTTATTAACACAATAAGCTCACAAAAATGTTCCAAAATAGACTGACTGTACTTTTGACCACCTTTCTTATAATAGGCTACATAATGTAAGCTATTCACGATTGTCAGCAAATTCAAACTGTTACTATGCTAACAAGAGGGAGAATGAGGTCTGACCTAACAGTTACCAATCTGTTTACATTAAAAGAGGCCACGTCATCACTTTGGTTATGAATTTCCTTGTTAGCTTAATTAATTTGTAACAACAAAACATCAGCACTCTTGACTTAAGTTCTTAACAAACTATGTTAGTTACTGTTATTTCTGTTGCAGGAACTAAAGGCAGAGGCTGAGAATGAGGCCAGCGAGGGCATGGGCAGAGTGGATGAGGGAGTTGAGGAGTTCTTTACCAAGAAAATCATTCCTGACTATGCACTGTGAGTACATTTATCATATTAGGAGTCTATGCAGTTGTCATGCCAAACTTTGTCCAATTTAAATGTAACATTTCAAATTCTTAGCATGTTATTCTGGTTCTCAGTCTCACAGGTGTATGACTATATTGCATATATTAGAGCAGTACAATCAGTGCAAGTGATTGTATTGAGTTAGATTTGTCTTTTAAAACCTGTCACATTATTTCTTTTTACACCTTTCCACATAACAAAAGAATTTCTCCATTCATCTGAATATTTTTTAGCTGTTAACTTATGCATGTTAGTCGATAATGTGTTGTTACATCATCAAATTATCCAGTACTCTTCTGATCTGTAAGTTGACATTATTGTGCATGTTATCATAGTGTGTCTAAGCTCTGCTCTGGGCTCGTGAGTTCGTGACTATAAATTCCTTACTAAAATAATCATATTGAATGTAGTTTCGTAAATGTCACAAGATGTTCTACTTTTGAAATGTGTCCTTTAAGTCTGTCTTGTCAGCCCTACATTAATGGTTTGAAAATCACCAGAAATAACATCTAAGTCCAGACCAGTTTTTAGACACAACTCCTTCCATTCATAAGCACACAGAGGTTTCATCTCCAGTTATCCATTATGTGAGATTATTAATTAACGTCAGCTGATTCACCCTTAAGACAAATACATAAGTCTCTGTGTGCTGTTTGCATGAACTTGATTTGGATTAAGCATGTGTGTGTGACGTAGCAGTAGTCGTGGTACTGAGTGTCTCTTGTTTTTGTTGCTCTTTCTGCTGTCTCCCTGCTGCAGAAAAGGCCGGTGGGAGGAGTCAAACCCTGCCCAAGCCACTCCCTCAGAGTCCAGCACCTCCTTAGCCCCATTACCCCTTTCCCCCTCCTCAGACAGTGTCCCCTCCTGCCCCGAGAGCACAACTGTGTCCTCTGCCCCCGCCCCGTCCACTGACACCCAGTCTGTCACACCTACTGATGATGAGACACCCCCAACACTCTCCAGCCCACCCTCTTCTCTCCCCCTGTCCAACACTAACACTACCAACACATCCACTGCCCCAAAAAATATTAAGAAAAAGTTTGGTGACTTTTTTGCCTTCAAGAGGGCCCGGGCTGGCAGGGCTGCCAAAGCTGCTGGGGGGGAGGGAGGAGGGGAGTCGGTGAAGGTCAAAAGGACCTCTATTGCTGACCTGATTCGCCCCCTGCGTGAGGCAAAGGACAGGGAGAGAGAACGGGACAAGGAGAGAGGGGCCAAATCAGTGGAGGATGTTAATGTTTGTAATGATGCCGCCATCACAGAAGGAAGTGCTGCCGTGGGGATGCGTCTTGCAGGCGAAGGGATGGATGTGCTGATGCCTGTCAAGACATTGACCATTACAACACCATCCAATGAGAGCGCCCCTACCCACCCCACGACCCCCGCCCCCTCTACTTCCACACACACGGACCACACAGACGCAACAGTCAGTCAGCCTGACCACCCCCCTGAAGGCAGGCCTGAGGGCACTGAGCAGGGGGACACTAAGATGGGACAAACCTCTGTGGAGAGGGCACTAAGGACCAAGCGGTCTCTGCGAGAGGGCAAGAGCCAGAGTCTGATCCTGCTGACTGGTGATGAGGACAAGGACAGAGCACACAAAAAGGTCAGTGGACACAAAATACACTGCTATTTATAAAGTTATGTGGCCGACAGAAGCCTCGGTAGAACATCCAACATACAAAAAAATCTATATTTTTGTATGAGATTTTTGCTTATATTATTTATGTACAGTTTATTGATTTTAATAGTTTTCAAATATGTCTATACAGAAAAATGCACAAGAAAGCACCAATAGTTTTGAGCAACGGCTGCAGGTGATGCTACACAGAATAAGTGTTGGAAGAAGCCCTCCCCCAGACACTAAGATGAACCAGGTATATGTGACATGGGTCACTGACAGTGTTGGAAGTACAATACATGAACAATAAATAGGTATTCAGAATGTCAATTTTTAGTTATTTTTCTTCCAGTACACTTTCATTTGATTGTATTCAGAATACAGTTACTTTTCTAATCAAAGGAATACATTTTAAGGCTTCAAACAGAAAAATATTGCAAAATTAACACAAGTCTTGTGGTGAGAGCTTGTACAAATGTTCCTTCTCTAATCAGCAATAAATACATCATGCTGTTTTAAACCTCAGTGGTGTTTTTACACTATAATATAATAAATACTTATATACTTGGATCAATTAACAAAATATGTTACAAAATACATTTTAATGCAGGTATTCAGTGTTATGTAACTATAAGTAAGTATTTCAAGAGGTCTTTTTCTTTTAGCCCTGAACAGCGTATCATCTGTGACACCCAAACGTGTAATTACCTTATTTTATTTAATTAAAATGGATCATGTAGGTCATATAGTGGCCCAGAATTAGACCTGCTGTAACTAAAGGTCTCTGATACAAAGCAGCGCGTTCATTATTTCTAAACTACCAGACAAACAGCAGAAAGAGCGTCTTTCGTATGTATGACATTACATTTAGACACTGTCTAATCGGTACCATAACAGTTTGTTTCTATTTATAGAATAAAGAAGATGAGCTAAGAAAGGCTAACTCTGAAGGTAACATTGTACATTTTGGTCATCCGTCTTTAAATGAACTAATAAAATTAATAGCTGTGTACATTATTTGAGGTATTGATTACACTTTTATGCCACTATGCAAGTTGCATTGATGTGTGTATTGTAATAAGACAACTATATATCATTACTCTGCAGGAGCAATTTTGGACAAACCTGATAGCCCGTCTTATGTTAAGCCAAGAACTATGTCCACCTCAGCAGGTACTGACAAAAAGTGGATTTAACATCTAGTTTTAGAATTAAACTATACTGTGCCAAGTTTTGATTTCTGTCTAAAAAGTGGATAAATCTTTGCAGCTGAGAGAAGAGATCCTAAGAAAGCCCCAGACCCTGTGAGACCTTTGCTCTACCCCAAACCGCCTGTCCCAGAGCGCCCCTTGTTGCCCAAACCTCCTGTGAGTGCAAAGCCCATTCTGCCTGTCCATGCTGCTGCAGGAGACACAGTCAAAAGCAGATCCCTCTCCGAAGATGGCAAAGCTGTGGACAGTCCAGCACAGGTATCAGTGATGACAGCATTTCCTTGATAATAGCATTTAAGTACATAAGACAATCTTACTGTGATACAATACTTATAGCTGAAATTTTAAATACATCTTAATATTTCCACTAAAGTCGTTCCCATGCCTAGTTTAAACAATATGTTTTTTGTAGAGTGAAAACCAGGAGAGCCCTAGGGGGCCACCTCCAGCCACACTTCCCAAGACAGAGCTGTTCTCTCCTGCGCTGCGAAAGATTCCCAGTGCCGTGGAGCGCTCCGAAAAAGCACATTCCATCACTGATGGTATGGTTAATGGTTTTGATGACGGTTTTGTTAAACCAAAGTGGATTTTTTTCTCATGGTACAAAAGTAAAGAATTTGGGATTTTTCTTGCAGAAAGTCTGCCTAAGCCAAGGCCAAATTTAAAGCCCCCTACCCAACGCAGAGCGGTGTCCGTCCATGAGGATACACTGGCAATGACGCAAGGTATTACTAATGTGATGAGGGTTATTCCAGGTCATGCCTCATAAAACACATTTTAATACCCGTATTGGTCGGTATATTTGATGCTCGTTTATGTTCAAGCCACATATTTCAACAATTAATCTAGTCCATCTATACGTGTCTTTGTTTACTCAGGACTGACTCATTTTGGACACACAAAAATGCAACATGTATGATTACTGCAGGTAGAACTAAGATTAATTGTTATTTTTTCCAGAGCTTAAAGCAGTACTCCAAAGGTCACCAATTCGTTTATGTGGCAACAAAGGAGAGCTCCCCACCTGCATTGAAGACAGCACAGCTGGGCAAGAAGCCCAAAGCCCTCAAGATGGTACTTTTTTAACTTTTTGTTATTTTTCATCCATCACGTTTTCTATCTCATCTTTACAAACACTGTAAAAAAAAAAAAAAAAGAAAAAACGGTACCGGTAATCAGTTTTAGTATGATAGTATATAAGTTTCAACACTGCATTTTTAACCTTGAAATCTGAGCGTGTAGTTTGGCAGTTTCTGTGTTGCCACTTTGCTTGGTGTAATGTAGGTGGGAACAGAAGGTGTAAAAAAAGAACACAGTGCAGCAAAAAGAAACTATGTGATTGTTGTTTGGTGCCTTTTTCTATCCTGTAAGGTTTTTAAATTTTGAGTTTGTCGGAGTAAGTTATCCCCTTCCTAATTTGCCATGATCTGAATAGTGCTGTTTAAGAGACCATTACCATTACCATGGTGTGAACCTTTTCATTTATCCAAGTTGAGGGGCTGTATATACTGACTTGATTTGCTAGTTTTTTTTGTAGGTTTGATATAATATCTAATTATGAACAAATATTTGTCTTTTGTGATTTCCCTTTCACTTTAGCATCAGAAAAGCTGACATGTAAAACAGAACAAACAGGTGTTGGAGCGAAGCCCAAATCCCAATCAAGTTGTGTGTCCTGTGCATCTCAGGGCCAAAAAGAGAAATCCAAACTCCCACACACACCGGTTAGCCCTCCACCAGAAGACAAGAGCCCTGTCCATGCACTATCAAAGACTGCTGAAAAACTGCAAAAATCTCCACAATCGCAAGAAAAACTGTCCATCTTAATTTCATCTGAAATCTCAAAAGGTGCTCATATATCTCCACCATCTGATGCAAAGAAGAGTCCCACCATGCCCACAGGAGGAAAAGAAGGAAAAGCTGAGGATGTTTCAAAACAGCATACATCAAATTCAGCTTCTGGTCTTTAGTTATAGAGAAGAAAAGACACTCAAGATGCGGCTGTGGTACCATGCATGACCACAGGGAGGCGTCACAGGGTCCAACTTACAGTAAGTCCTCCCTGGCCACTGTGTCTTGCAAAGTGTCCTTAAAAAGGCACTAAAATCATGCAGGTTGGATAGAGATAGCTATTGCAATGTTCTTTCAGAAAGTCTCAGGATAAAAAAAAAAAAAAAACGTATTCTGAAAGGTGATATGAAATGTGAGAAACTCCTTATTCAAATATAAAAGCCTGACATTGGGCAATGGTCAGGTCATCAGCTGACTTCCACACCCTGGTTGAAGAGCTATTTGTGTTGGTCAAGATCAGAAAGATACAATACCACTATATTTTAAGACAACTCATTTATAATACTGTATGTGTGCATCACTGACCGCAAAAAGGACTAGAACAAGAATGCACTTAGCGAGTTCTGTGTGAATTATTTCTGTTTTAATCCTGTGCATTTTTATGTCTGTGCCGTTAGTAACTAGCCGTGTTTCCCCCTGGCCTTATTTAATACTTGATTTGGCCTTATTACTCATGCAACATTTTTATCCAGCCTCTTAATATCAAAAAATATTTTGGTATTCATACAATATGATATCCTATTTATACATGCAGCGCCAGTTGAATTTTATATCTGCTTGGCATCATCCTATTTAGATGCTTGTTTTCAATGTTGAGAATGTTAAAACTTCTAGATCTTGCAATTTTTGACTACTGTAATTTGAACCTCAATTTTAAATTTGCTGGCTGGTTTACTGAATTTGTTTTTATGGTTCATTCTCTCCCAATAATCAGTTTAGTGGTTAATATTACCTCTGCTTCATTTGCGTTTTGGTATCTACAGTGATGTGCCAAAATACTAAACTGTAAATTTGGTATATACCCAACTTTTCAGCTTCTTCATTCCAAGGTCACCATAAAAAAAATCTTGCCTATAGCATGCAGTGATCCACGTACATTTGCCTTCTGTTTTATGCCAGATGCGCCTCTGGGTGCTTCCCTCTTCATATATCCATGAGTGGAGTAGGCACAAAGGTGGCTGCACAATAACATAAAAGTAATAAGATTAGGCCAGGACCAAGAGACCAGACTGAGGTTGTGAATTTCAAAGTGGAAATGTGGCAGATGGTTCAGCACAAACTGGAAGAACAGAGAACAAGGAAGTTTGCCTTAGCAGACGGGTGATGAGTTATTAGTAATATTTTTAATACTATAAGTGTAGAGACATTTTGCAAATTGTTTTTAACATCTCATTTTACTTGATTATTTTATTGTGTTATACTTGAATTTATGGTTTCATTGAGCCTTCAAATGTCTGCATGTTTCTGCAAATTTTATGTGAAAGCACATTCAGATCAATGCACCTTTAGTCGGTAGCACTCAAAATCAAATATAAGAGCAAATCTTAACAATATTTATTTTACCTGGAGGCATAAACTATATGAGAGGATAAAGTATGAATATGTCTTCAGTCTATGAAACTCTCAGGGTGGTTGTGTGAAATGTTTGGGTTTTGTAAGGCCTCGGTTTTTGAGAGCTAAGCCTCCGTGTCATCTTGCAGGAGAGTTTTTTTTCTACTGTTGTCATGTTTATCCTTGCCTTGCACGCACAAATTCTGTACAGACAGACACTACGTTATGAGCAGAGTTCAAATCTATAACTGTACATGTTTCAAATATTAAATTCTCTTGTCATAGTCCAGTGTTGGTTTGTTTGTATATTTTACCAGTAATTTTGAAGAAATAGAAAATATCTAAACAAGCTATCTGTTATTATGATTTTGTATCTAAATGAAAGAAATGCTATACACCCATTATTTGTTTATTATTGTAACAGATTTACAAGATAACAATAACAGAGAAGTGATAAAGTTGGTTAATGCATTAAAATATTTTTCTATTGTCTTGAAAACATAAAAATGTAACTTCCACTTTAAATTAAAATAATAGTATATATATATATATATATATTTTTTTTTTTTTTTTACGTTTTGCAGAAGACAAACAAATAACAATATCAACCCTGGAAAACCATTTTTCCCTGATTTGCATCCATCTTCATTCTATGGATGCAGTAGACCGCAACCGATCTAACCATAATAAAATCTGCATTTCACCTTTTAGTTGTGAAACAAAATTAGCACTGCCTCTGACTGATAGATAGGGTTAGTGCAACAGAAACCTAATCATTCTTATTTTTAGAAACTGTTCCTCTATGTCTCTTCTTCGCCGTCTGAATTGTCTTCATTTTCTGCTTGTAGCACAGGGTTGTTGGTCAGCCTGTTTAAATCCTCTGTGGTTAATGCTTTCATATTCCCATCCATATCAAGTTGCATTGGCTGAATTACACTGGACCTATAAACAAAATAATCAAACTTTTCAAAAGGCAAAACATTTTTTTCTTCTTAAGTTCTTCTTATGAAAAAATAAATAAACTATAGAATGTCCATTATCACCTACCTAGACAGTTTGTCAAACATTTTGACAAGTTTCATCGCTTCATATTCCTTTTGCTCCTCTGTCATTCCTTCCATTGGATCAGGCCTGTCCTCCTCCACTACTCCTGTGATTGGGTTTATACTGCAAAGAGAATGCAAAAAAGAGGTCAGGTTAGACTAGGTCAGATAAATATTTCACTGATGTAAATGTGTCTATGAACTAATAAAGCATAACAAGCAAAGCAATGCTCCAAAATGTACTTTGCCAGTCCACACAAACATGCACTGACACCGCACGAATAGCACATAAAGAGATTCGTAGATAATACCAATTTGCTCGTTGCTTGTCCACATTTTCCTACTCGTGCACATCAACTTTGAAGACAAATATTTACTTGCTGTGTAATGTTACTCCCAATAACAGTTACCATGGAGTTGTGACAGCTTTTGTTGTGTTTTGCCTGACTGGTGAAGTGCAGATTATTTACCGCGCCTTAAACTCCTTGTACTCCTCTGTCTCTGAGTCTTCATCTTCAGAGTAAATGCCAGAGTCTCTGCCCCCCCTCAGCAGTCCTCTGGCAGCCAATAGTCCTGCTGCGTTGCCATATCCAGTGTACTTAATGAACCTTGAGACTGGAGGAACACATTCAACGGTGACATAACTTCAGCAAAGGTTATTACTTTTCTGCAAATTAGTTTTACTGCATCGTTACAATGCAAGTCATATTTTTTTTCTTAACCGATATACTCATTAATTATAGGCCCTGTTCTGACTTTATTTCCTCTAGAACAAGAACACCTTTTGCATCTTAAATTGTGTTGTAATATTGGCTAATTGACTGAATGATAACGCCTATGCACAATTAATACTTTTTATCAAGTGAGAACTATGAAAGGACAATAAGGAACCACAATCCCTTTCATCCATTTAGGTACTTGGTGGAACATTAGAGCGAAAGAAGCAGTTAAAACAGAACCAAACAAGACTATTTTCTCTCTAACTATTATTTTGAATTGTGTTGACATTAGCTATTACAAATATAATGTTTAGAGGTAGCATTTTTATCAAACCCTTACCACTTTCTTTGCAGAGTACAAAGAGGAACTCAGCTGCGGTGTCTTTGACGTCAGTGTCAATGTGAGTCATGAGTCGAACTAGTTTATTCCTCAGAGTGTTGCCCACCTCTGGTTTGTTCATCACATCTCTCAGTGGAGGCAGCACCTGACCCACACAAACCACAAATCTGTTACATAAGCAGCCTTGTTATCCATTGTTCAATTTGGTTCTACCCGTTCTGACCTTAGAGCGTAGGAACTTTCTGGTTTCTCTGTGGATGCGGGAACTTTCGGTTAATAAATTTAGAGAAGGAATAAGAGTCTCTTTTAGCTTGTGTCCCTAAAAGAGGACAGAGAAAAAGATCACAACAGGGTCCAGTCTATTGAAAAAGAAATCAACTAACAACAACTAACTCAGAACACACTGGTATATTAATTAAATATTTCTCTCAATTATTATTATTTAGTTACTATGTGTTAACGAAAAAGTACATATTGATAGCTAAATCATATTTATTTAGTTGATTTCTCCCACTGCATTCTTCAACAAGGCGCACACGAAATAGCAAATCTTACCCGGTCCACCCTCTTCTCCATAAACTCCAGCAGCATGTGGACAGCATCCATATTGACTCCCATATACTCAATGGAATTGGGCTGTACTTTTGGCATCAACAGTACATCCAGACAAGGCAGAGGCAGGTTACCCAGCAGGTTAATAGTGTGGCTATGAAAAGTAAAGGCTCAGTTAAAAATAACAGAATGTACTTTTAAATCTCTTGGGGTATTTTACGGCTCAGGTAAAACAAAACTACCACTTAATCTTGTATGTAGTGTGATGTGATACACATTTGTCTTCTGTTACTGTTGTCACAACTATTATTAAGTCTATTACTCTGTATTTTGGTATATCTCAATGAACCGTACCTGTGGAACTCCTCTGTGAGTTGTTCACTTTCAGTGCGGCTCAACAGACAGTGTCTCAGGATAGCTCCCAAATGTCTATATTCAGCTGCTTCCTCCTTTACACATGCAAACCACATTCATGAGATCATCTTTTATAAAATGTCATTGAACATTTTATAACTACTGATAAAACATTAGTCTAACATCATTACCTCATCCACCTTGCGTCTTGTTGTGTCAAAAGTAACATTGAAGAGGATTTTGAGTATCTCCATTGCTAGTTCGATCTGCTGCTGGGACAGATGTGGCAGGTCCTCCCATGGTACACCTTCATAGCCCTTCCTGGCAGTCTCCAGTGAGTCGGGCCAGGACAGGTCCAGAGTAGCGTCCAGTTGGTTCCCGAGCAAGCTGACTCCGTGTAGCTCCTTGGCCAGCTGTGCTCGGACATCCACTCTCAGCGCAGTCAGCTGGAAGGTTAGTCGCAAGTCAAAGAAGCGTACCTGGAAAACAAAAGAAAGACAACAAATGTAGATACTGTGAAAAACAAAAATCAAGCATAGAATGAAAATTGGATTCAGGACTAGATCTTAAAAACTACCGCCAACAATAAGTAGTATATCTACTAGTACTATAACTACTATAAACTACAAACTATTTATAGGTCTAGTTACCTCATATGTCCAGGTGGGATCATGACACTGTTTTAGTCTCTCAGCTACACCTTTAATCAGCTGTAGCTCCGCAGCCACCACCTTGCATAAATATAGTTAGATGTTACCATACCAAATCAGACTAAAGAAGAATTAAATTATCTTTTTTTTTTTTTATTATATTTCTTTTTCTGACCTGAGCTGTCTCGTTGTACAGTACAATGTTACAGATGGTCTTCAATGCCTCGACAATCACCTCCAAGTCAGAATTTTCAGAAAGTGGACAAGATTCCTCACCTAAAAAGTTTACATTCTAAGATTTCCTGTAAATGTTTTGTTTAGCTTTAAATATATTCTGTTACCTTGTTGTATTCCTTGCTCACTTTGGTCTTCAGTGCTGATACAGCCCACAGCAATACCTGCATACCGGGCCAGTGTGGACATGGCCGAGCAGGTGATAAAAGGACCAAGGCACTTCTTGTCCCGTGACAGGATTCGAATGGTTTCCAGACAAGCCACCTGACATGAAGGCTGCAAGTCCCCATTCAAAAAGCCCAAAACTAGCTCGCCTAGATGCTGGAAACATAAATTATTTAGTGTAGACAGGAAGTTTTTTTTCTTTCTTATAGCTTCAAAGACAGATATATATATATATATATATATATATATATATATATATATATATATATATATATATATATATATATATATATATATATATTTATAGTATAACATTTCAAATACAATACCTCTCTTTCCTGTCCATCTTCCATTTCAAATGTAAAGCAATGGCTCATCTACAAGTAAAAAAAAAAAAAAAAAAAAACATAAAACCTGCTATTTCCAGAATACTTTTTACCTATTTTTATCCTGTCATGAAGAGGCTTGTGTCTTGAGTGAATCGACTGTATGCTACACCTGCAAGGTTACTGATGCAGAGGTGGGATGTAAGTAAGTGTGTGCGTTTAGATAAATGGTGAACTGCGTGATGAACAGATTTAGCATCAAGGATTTATGACAACTTAAAGGCCAGTGGCATGCAAAGGGCATAAACCACCTAGTCTGCTTTTCTGATTTGCTATCATAAGTAAGTAGGAATGGAACGATATCCAAACCTCTACAATATTGTCATCTTATGATGCATATCATAAGATGGTCTATGTTGTTTGAGTTTTGTATTTTTAGCTACAACAAAACCATGCAATTAAACCATGAGCAAGGAAGCTTATAGTGTTATATATGGTGACATCCCACAATATTATTATTGTTGTGTTTTTGATTAATGAAACTTTTGATTACACAATATTACAATTTTTGGTTACTGTTCCATCCCTATGGGTAAGTTATAAGATTTAACTTTCTTATGTAGGCTATAACATGCAAATTGTGCCTTTAATTGTTGTCTCTTGGTCGTCTAGTATTTGACTGGACCAAAGGATCATCTATTTGTGAACCACAGAATCTAATCCTATTGCCTCTAAGACTTTCCAACAGCTCGGGTAAATAACCAAAGACCAACTTTAAGGCTGTTATGCTGCATTTTAAATATTTTTGTAGAATGAAGCAAGGTTTATAACATTACGTTACCTATTCGTTTCCATATATAGGCTGCAACAAATCACAATGATATAATCTAGGACATATACTATATATATATTACCACGATATTACACTATATTGTGTCTGCCAAGGATATTCCTAATTAGTTCGCACTTTTCCTACAGCATTATCAATCTCTGCATCCCCATTTGGAAAATAGCAAATGGCCTCATAGCTTGCATTTCATGCAGTGTTATACGCTGCCTTGAGCGGTGTCTTGGTGGATGCTTACCTGTGAATTGAAGCTTTGTAGAGCTGTCAACGCACAATCTTGGTCTCTTGTCTCCAGCTGTTCAATAACGCTTTTTAGATCCATTTTGATTTACAAATAGTACGCACCTTCTTACTGCTCAGACAGTATCTCACACAGCTAGTTTATTTAGCACGCTGACTGGATGCAAAACCACTTTGTGGGCTTGTTTACCTGTGACATCATGATCTCGCCTCAGCAGCAGCCGGCAAGGAGCGATTATCAAAGGATTAGAAAGACGCAAAACCAATGCTGCGTTCAAGTGTCATCGGAAACTTTACAGTATAATCTTTGCCAAAGAGCACAGGCTGACACTATATTGCCTATCGTTAAGATTAGATTGTAATGATACAATGCATAGTTTAAAGTAAACATTAAGGCTGCTATGCAGTCTAATAAAGAATAAGTCTTTGACTGAAATATCCCAAAAGCTTGGTTTTGCAATGAATGAAAGGCGAGTTTCAGACGAACTCTTTATGTGTATTCAGGACAAGGCACACGTAAGATTATTTTTACAATAAAATAATTTTGTAAAATGTTGGAAGTAGCTTTGACCAGGCCATATGAGGTAGGCTATTTTAGGCCTATACATATTTATTGCAAATAATAAATATTAAAGGGAAAAAGTGCAATGCTGCTATTATTCATTCTCTTGTTATGTACAAATGATTTAGAATAACTATCGAATAATAACTGAATTCATCACTCTCTGTAGGCTATGAACTATCCCCATAATGTTTGATTGTGGCTATGACGTTTTGTAGATACAGATTAAAGTAGCATAAAGAGTAATGGTCTGTTTTCAAATATAACTGTGAATTTAATTAGGAAGGACGCTGAGTTTAGCATGGAAGACTGGCTGTGTGTCAAATGCAGTAGCTTCAGTGTCTTCCGCAAACTGGGCGTTTCTGTTTCTGTCAACGATTTAAGGAACAGTGGGTGCAAGCAGTTATTGGATGAGCATCTCAGTACTACAATAACATCTGCAGACTTCTGCTATAGAAATACATGGAAAAGATGAAATATAATTTCCTAAGGTGAATTCGGAGGAACGCGATCATCTTTTACACAACTGTAAACTCCACTCTTCCGGGCCACTGAATAATAACATCCTTGGTGTACATCTTTGAAGTAGGATCTCCCTCGACCAATCATGACTAAACTGTTGCTTGATTGATGTTGCTATAGACCAATCAGAGCGTAGGGACAGTTTGACGGACAGACGCTGCAGCTGCGGTGGGGGAAGGGCCGCTAAGTTGACGGAACCGCCATCTTGAAAAGTGCCCTCTGCCGAGCTACCTTTTTTCGCGCCTGTTAGAATCAGTTTTCACGCTTTATTTTTTCTGGGGAAGTTGTACGTTTATCCCCAATGCTTGGCGAAGTCTTAGGACAAATGGCAAGATAGGATAGGCCCCGGATACCTGCCTTTTGCCTTTGTATGCCGGTAAGAAGATAGATACACTTGTCAGCATATGGACTGTAGAAACGATTACCCAGCAGTCTTTAGCCAGATAGCCGGCTAATAGCAGTTTGCTAACGACAAGCGTACACTCGACTGGGTTGACACTCTGCCATCGCGCTCTCGGTTCAATCTTAAATTCATACATTGATGCTTTTATTGTTTTTAACTGAGATGTAACTGAAATAGACCACACATAGACGAGTAAATCTAACGCGTTAGCATCGAAGCTCACGGCTACCGGTCAACGTGACGCAACTTCGCGTCAAAGCCAGTTTAATCGCAGTTTTCAGTAGTTCGTTGTACTTCAACATGATACATCAAGATAACCATAATGCCAGTTTATACGGGATGTTTTCATATCATTCTCAGAAGCGGCTGGCTGGAGTGGGCCCAGGCTTGTACAGGGACATGGCATTGATCTCATTAAACTTGTTTTATACTGAACTGCTGTGGATAACAGTAGTTGTTAGTCCCGACCCGGTCTGTTTCCTGTATTGGTCTCTTAATGGCTGGTGTCTTGTTTAAGTGAAACTGTAATGAAGGTACTTGAAAGTTTGTGTTCGTGGTTACAATTGATTAATTGGGACATTTATAGGGTTGGGCACAGTCCCTCTCGAGCTCTTTATGAAAATTGGAATGTACGAATAAGGTATTCAGTTTGATAATACTTTAATACTCTTTCAAATAGCAAGCGCCTCTCATTGTAAACAGATTTTGATTTACCTGTTTGAGAGAGGATTGGCTGAGGGGTAAGGTTTTGTTTACAAACATTCTTTGTAGCGTGACATTGGGCTTTTCTATGGTACTGAGGTTTTTCTCAAGAAACGGACACCTATTTTTGTAGGTTTGCTGCATTAATAGTTTTGTTTTCCTATTTATCTGTGCCAATGTTTGGTTGCAACTGAAATCTTAACTTCAAATGCAGATGTCTAAATCACATTTATAAACCTACTCGGATGAATGTAATTTCAGTCCAATAATAAACTTATTTCTTTTACAGGTGTGCCATTGTGTGGGTCCACTCTGTCTGCTTGTCTGTAAATCCATCAAGCCTGGAATGGGCCTAATCCTACAAAGACTAGAACATACTTGTTTTTAACCTAAGCTCCAGCATCTGGAGTTAAATCTTTCAGGTATTTTTTACTGACTACTCTTAATATATACAGTGTTGTTTTTTTTTCCTTTTTATGTCCCAATTTAACAATTGTTGTCTTGTCTAGTCAACATGTTTTGGAAATTTGACCTCCACACCACGTCGCACATCGACACCCTTTTGGAGAAAGAAGATGTGACATTGACAGAGATAATGGATGAGGATGATGTGCTGCAGGAGTGTAAAGCCCAAAACCATAAACTGGTGGACTTTTTGTTGAGACCTCAGTGTATGGAAGACCTGGTTACATTCATCACACAAGAGCCAAACACTGATGTTGAAGAGAAAGTTAAATACAAGTATGATTCTGCTTCTGCTTTTTTTTTTTTTTTTTTTACGTAAATAGTACATATATTGGGATGTGCATGTATTGTCGGATATTTGCACTTCGCCTTTTTATTGTAATTCCGTTTTGGTCAACTTTAATTACTATTACAGAAGGTAAAAAGACAAACATTTTTCTCTTTAGATATCCCAACATTTCATGTGAGTTGCTTACATCTGATGTTGGTCAAATCAATGATCGTCTTGGAGAAGATGAAAAACTTCTGATGAAACTGTATGGCTTCCTTCAGAATGAACCACCTCTTAACCCACTTCTGGCTAGTTTCTTCTCCAAGGTCCTTTCCATTCTTATAGGCCGCAAGCCTGAACAGGTGAGCCTGTCATTTGAAGACCATTATATTATGTACATGCCATGGTAATGTATTCACTTTTTTCTCTGTTCTGGTATAGATAGTAGAGTTTCTAAGAAAACGAGAGGATTTTGTTGACCTGATGATCCGGCACATTGGAACATCAGCCATCATGGACTTGCTGCTCAGAATGCTCACCTGCATCGAACCACAACAGCTGCGTCAGGACGTTCTCAGTGTATGTAAGCCGTTCGGTATCTTTGAGCAGAAAATTCTGCAAAATGTTGTCTAACATTGTCTAAACAATGATAAAACTGTGTTGCTAAAACAAGCTTCCTTGTTCACTCATATGACGAGTAGTGGACTCTAGATTGCGCAGTACTAAATGGTTTGTGTACATAATTGTGCAACCAAAGCGAAGTGACCTTTGGAGCTAAATTGCATTATTGCTTTGGCTTTAAGCGCAGCACCTTAAATGTGTCTCATCCACCAGAAAACTCATGGGGGCCAGTGTTCTGTCTGATAATTTATGCCAGTAGAGTAAATGTGTAAAGTCCTATGGCTATCCATGCTGTACAGTGTCTGCTTCACATTGCTGCATGATTTATGCACTTATTTGTGTTTGTTATGTCGTTACCCAAGATTATGTGTATCCTAATTTTTTGACAGTGCATTTGTCTTATTTTTTTCAGTGGCTTAATGAGGAAAAGATTATCCAGAGACTAATAAATGTGGTACAGCCATCTCAAGATGAGGATGTGAGTTTCAGTATTATTAATATTTAAGTTTGTGTGTTTTCAGTAAAATGTTCAGATTTATGGAGGGTTCGGCTTGACCATTTTCATAATTTTCTTTCTATAAACAGAGACACTCCAATGCCTCCCAATCCCTCTGTGAGATCATCAGGCTAAGTAGAGACCAGATGTTTCAAGTCCAGGGCTGCACAGAACCTGACCCCCTGCTTTCTACAATAGAAAAGTATGTAAAGCACAATACGCTTTAGTGTTCATTGGGGTGGTAGTGTAGTTTGTAACATCTTGCATACTTTTATGGCCACAGACAGGAAACAGTTGAGCAGTTGCTGTCCAATATTTTTGACTGTGAAAAAAATGAGTCTGCAATTGTCAGCGTCATCCAGATACTTCTCACATTGTTTGAGATGAGGAGACCAGCGTATGTTGTTTTTATTGTACAATATTTTGCTGTTTTTAGGTTAATTTTATTTGAGCAGTTGAATGCTTACTAGTGTTCTCATTGGTTTTGTAGGTTTGAGGGTCATATGGAATGTCTCCCTGGTATGTCTCACTCTTCATTCTCAGTAAACCAGAGCATCCTGGAGGCTGTGAGACCACGACTCAAAGACTTTCATCAACTGCTTATAGAACCCCCAAAGGTATTAAATTAAAAGATGATAAATGCTTTTATATCCTCCTCTTGTATAACTTGGCTCTTTTATTAATTTCCAGAAGAATGTGATGAAGACGACATGGGGAGTGTTGGACCCTCCTGTTGGCAACACCAGGTTAAATGTAGTCCGACTGGTCGCTAGTCTGTTACAGACCAACACACACAGCATTAACACAGAACTTATCAACCTCAACACACTGGGAGTTATTCTAGTGAGTTTGAATTAGTCTTAATGTAATTTTTTTTTAAGCAGTTTTTACATACATTACATTTGTTTTTGTTGTTTTACAGGACATGTATTTCAAATATATCTGGAACAACTTTCTTCACATTCAAGTGGAGATCTGCACTGCCATGATTTTGGCTATGCCTTCAACCCCCACTGATATTCAGCAGGATAAAGACCAGGACAGCCCAAAGGAAAGCATCCTCATCAAACACGTAAGAGAATTGTGATGACTCTTTTGTTATTGTCTTGATATTAAATAAGATTTTTTTGTCTATTTTCTTCATAGCCTTCCTTTGTTTTGCTTGTTTTTCAATATATATATATATTTTTGGCTGCAAAGACAGCTTTCTTTTGTTTATTTATGCATTGTATTTAAATTAAGTTAAAATTATTTTGTTTGGTTCTTCTCTTCTAAATGCAGCTGTTTCAAAAGTGCCAGTTTATCCAGAGAATTGTAGATGCATGGAACTCCAATGAACAAGAACAGTAAGTCTGTTTTATTTGTGCTCAGTAATCTTTTATGTAACCCTGGCATCCCTTCTGCTGTTTGCTGCTGTGTCAGTGGTACTGTTAATTACTGTATTATAACACAATTGCTGCTGGTGCTGCTAAAAAAAACCAAAAAACTTTGCTTAAAAAAAGTCTAAGTTTTATTTGCCAAATGCTGTTGTTGTTGCTTCATTAGAGCATTTCCAAATGCAATCATATAAATGCAGTTAGCAGTTACATTTACAGTTATTAAATCAAGCCTCAAAGAATTGTTAATGTACTCTGCTATTGTCCTCTGATAAGGGCGGAGGGTGGTCGGCGACGAGGATACATGGGTCATCTCACAAGAATAGCAAATTCTATAGTCCACAACTGCGACAAAGGTCCCAACGGACCCCAGATACAACAGCTTATTTCAGGTAAAGTAGCTGTCATTGTATTTTGTGTATTATGTTTATTTACTTTCTTTCTGCCAGAAGTATCTTTTATTGTCTGTAATTTTCTTGTTAGCTTTGCAGTTGGTAATGAGTAACTGAATTGAAAACGGTATGTTGTATAGACTGAAAATCATTTCAGTTCTGTTATTTGTTATTACACAGAGCTGCCAGCAGAGGACAGGGAGAAATGGGAGGCATTTATTTCGGGACATTTGGCTGACACAAACAAGAGAAACACTGTTGATTTGGTGAGTATAGTCTCATAGAATTCAGTCAGTTGTAAACTACAAAAACGTAACTGACCATTTATCCAATCTGCATGTTTAGGTCAACACTCACCACATACATTCATCAAGTGATGACGAGGTGGACTTCAAAGACAGCGGGTTTCACCAGGATTCCTCTCTGCAACAAGTATGATTTTAATATTTACCTTCATATAACATGACAAAATATGTCTGTTTTTTAGTAAATTTTATGTAACTAACTAAATAGTTATGAAATTTGAAGTTTTTAGGCATTTCATTACATTTCAAGTAATTGCCAGCATTCTGTGTAGCTAAGTCTATATCAATATCATTGGTCCTGGGCTTTGCCAGGCCTTTTCTGATTATCAGATGCAACAAATGACGTCCAATTTTATTGAGCAGTTCGGCTTCAATGACGAAGAGTTTGCTGATCAGGACGATGTTGTGGAGTGAGTATTTTCGCTGCACCATTTCTGAACGTTCATTGGTCTTTTGTTTTTTGTGCAAATAATTATTTCAACAGCATTTTTTAATGTAACATTCTTGACATGACATTTGACATCACAAATATTGTCATTTGTCACAGATGTGAAATACAAACAGTTGTGATCTCACTTGTTTTTGTTTTCATGTGGTTCAGTAGAGTAGTTTAAAACTAAAATATCTCTTATTTATCCTCCTGATCCAAAACTCTTTTCTCTTTGATGCCACAGTATTCCCTTCGATAGAATATCAGACATCAACTTCTCACTGAATACAAATGAAAGTGTAAGTATTGTCACTTTTGGGCAGATGCATTTTGCTTTTGATCACCGATTTTAAATCTAAGCGTCGTCTCTGTCTTTCCAGGCAAATATAGCCTTGTTTGAGGCCCGGTGTAAGGAGAAAATCCAGCAGTTTGAAGATGCTGGTTCAGATGAGGAAGATATTTGGGATGAAAAAGATGTGACCTTTGCACCAGAGGCACAGAGACGCCCTAGGTATTTATTTATTTATTATTATCAAATAAAATTAGAATAGTTGGCTGTAATTTTGATAGAAATGCTAAATGAGTCTATTAATTATATACATATTGTTATTAAAGACCAGATTAGTTCGATAACAAAAATGAAATGTATGTGTATTTCAGGAGTTCAGGCAGTACAGACAGTGAGGAGAGCACAGACTCAGAAGAAGAGGAGGTCAAGAGGGATCCTTTTGAAGCTGCTGCTCCCACCACTGATGACAGGATGGAAGTTGATACAGGTCAGCTTTATTCTAATAACAGCTTCATGTCAATGTTCATGTCCTCTTACCAGTATTCCCACACATTCTAGGGCCAGTATGGACTGCTAACTTTGACGACATACCGATGGACACTGGGACCTCCACTGCCCCAGCTGCCAATTCCAACAGTTCTTCTACGTCGACATCCACAGACGGCCCTGCAGAGGTCTCATGGAGCTCTCCCCCAGCAGCACCCAACTCTGAAACGGGCTGGGCCAATTTCTGCAACTTTAACTCTGTCAGGTACCACAGTCTCTTCACCAGCTCAGCCCCCACTGTCATGGACATGCTGTCTCATTACATGTGCTTTATGTTAGTCCCAAAGACCCTCTGAGGTGCAACTCTCCTGTTGCTATGGAGACCAGCATAGAGACGGATCCACTCGGGGTAAACGCACCTCTGCGACATGAAGGTAAAAACTGCATGCTAATAGTTGACCTAAGTGAAATTTAGTTAAAACAAATGCTTTATGCAATAACTTTAAATAGATTTGATTTGTTGTATTGCGTAAACTGCAGGAATCTTTAGGCCAATGTTTTTAAAGGTGTGCTTGAAAACAATTTTTTTCTTTACCAAATTTTATCTTGGCGTTTAGAATGTGATGGCTGGTTAGTCCACCCTTCCACCCCAAAAGACTCGAATGAATCAAAGTCTGAGGAATTATCAGAGCAGCGCAGCATCACAGAGACTGTCATCAACGGCTCTATGAAGGAGACGGTTAGCCTCACTGTGGACGCCAAGACGGAGACTGCCGTCTTTAAGAGGTTTGGACCCAAAACACTAACTCGCTTTACCACCAGGTCCAATGGCTTTATGTCTCATTGTATTCAAAATATGTGAAGACTTGAATGTTAAATTATGTCTCTTAATCAGAATTCTTATCATTACTTACCCTAAAATTTCTTATACCATTAATATGTGATGAAATCAAGGGGGAAAATGTATAGTATGTTCCCTTTGCTCATGCATGCAAGCATGTGTCTTGAAGAGTAGAGTGAGTCGGGAAGGTGCTACAGTTGTATCAATAGTTCCCATAAGAGCTGCCTGTCCCTCTCTTTACCTGTTGATCTACATTATGTTGTCTGTGTGTGTGAGTAAATAACTGTCCAGAGAAGTGACTGACACTTACAACCTGAGCTTCCCCTCCTTTCTTTCTTGCTGTGCGTTATTGGTGTGGGCTTCTTCAGAGTGTTGAAATCTTATCGGTATGTACAGCCAATCAGAGATCAGCCTGCAGCCGTGATGTAGTCTTGTTGTCACGTCAACCACCACAACAACCACTTTTCTTTCCCAGTTATTATCTTTTCTTTGATTCTAGCGCCTTACTTTATTTCATATTTCCATTCTGCATGTCTTTCTTCAAAGTACAGTTCTTTTTAAGTACGCTTTTGTCATTACAGAGCAATCTTAAAATTTAATTGTATGCATATAGCATATAAATGAGCTTTTCATGCAATATTTCAACTGCACATTGAGGGATGGATTCATTAACCACTTGGTGTATGTTTCCTAAGGGGAGGATTTGTAATGTACAAGACTGTGTTCACCTGTGTAACTGTACAAGTACACACAGGACAATGCTGTCTTCTGAGGGGCTGGAATGAGAAAATACTGTCAACATTTTTAATTGCCCAGAACAATGTGGCAATAAAATAAAATTTAAATGGTAGATACAGTGCATTTTTATTTCGTAGTATAATTGATTTATGATTTAATTTAAGCAGACCACTTGATGTTTCCTTCAGGTCGAAGTAGACTTTCAGTCTGTTATAGCAGGCTGTGCATGCAGTGAAGTTTTGCTTTTGAGGGCTCATTATACGTATGTATTGGTGGTTCTCTGAGACAAAGCAAGACTGACGGCTGGTTCAATTGTTTGAATATATGCCTGCCTGCTATTTCTTGGCACTGAAGCAACAGAGTAAATACTGTTGTTGGGTTTTTTTGTTTTTGTTTTTTGTTTTACAAAAAATTACGTTGACTTTCTCCATTTGCTGTACATTTTATGTCTTCACTGTATCCTCTGTGCCCCACTCAATACTTCATCCTTTCTTTTGCTGTGTGCCGTGTCAGTCAGTTCAGCATGCATCACTTCATTCTTCATACTGTGTGTTGTGTGGTTGTACAACATCGTCAAAACAGTAATGCATTATTTTTATGTTTGGTTCCAGTGATGAAGAGAACAGTTGTTCACCAGAGAAATGCTCGGTTGTGGACGGCGATGATCCTGAGAAAGCAGAGCCCAATAGTCCTGCTGCTGCCTGCTGTCCTAAAAAAGGGTCAGTCTCTGTCATGAAATGTGTATTCTTATAATATAACAGCTTCTTTTGCAAATTGATTTCAAAACAATCTGTTCATTTACAGCAATGAGAAGGTTCCCAATGGTCCACTGGAGGAGTCGTCCCCAACAGAAGAGGCCAAGTAAGTGCTTTGTGGATTTAAATCAGCATTAAACTGTAAGCTATTAACAACATTTTTATTTCTGTTGTCAGGCTGGAGCTGTCTTCCCCTTCCCCAGAGACAGCTGTAAACGGACCCGTGTGAGTGACATAGTGCACATCTGCGGCCAGCCTGTGGTGCCCCGGGCTTCTTCTCCCGGTCCGGTCAGTGGAGGCCTCCGATCAGAGCTGTATCAATCATACACCCCTTCAGGATCAGCAATAGTCCCACGAGCTCACCACCACTGACAGACAGTTGTACAGACATGAGATGGACTGAAGACACGTGTGACATACTCAAAATGAATACAGAAAAGATTTTCTGCATTTGTTTATAAACTGTTGTTGTTAAGGGGATATGTGCAACTGATATCTTGCCACTCAAAATGAAATAGTCATGTTGCGATAGCTAAAGAAATGATTGTATGAATAAAATATTTTACAAAAAGACATGTATACAGAAACATGAGGAATTGACACCGGAGAAGGTGTAGTACAACTAAACTGGTTTTACTTGTGACTCAATTTGTTAACACGATATATTTGACAGTTTCACCCTCCACTGCTCAGTTTTAATTTTTGCTGTTAATGTTTTATGTAAATATTTTTTCTTGTGGTCTTCAGCAATGAGACTGATTTAAAAAGTAATTTTCTTTTGTATTTATTTTATAGTTCCTAAAGGGATATACCAACATACGGTGTCCCATTTTGAGCTTTCATATTTTCTAGTGTTCTGACGACAATATAGCTTGAGCAAGAAGCTACTAATGTGTGGATGCACCTAAGCAAGTGTCTCCTGGACGTTTTCTACTACTTTTGATACGTCTTTTTTTGTTCCAAATTTGGTGGGCACTTGGATGTTTCAAGGCATTACTGTCACACATCCTTTTGTGCACCTCAGAACTCAACTCCAATTTGACTGGGCCTTGAAAAACAACTTACCAGCACAACCACCTGTAACTCAATTACTTGTTGTACAAGAAGGTACCACTTGACTGCGGGGTTGCCTAAGGGGCGTTGTTGAGCAAATATTAATAAAAGTGCGCACTTAAATTGAAACAAATATTTTTAGACCTGTTTTATATTTATCAGATAATTTTATCAGATTATGTTATAGTGAGTAGTCAGTCAAATGTTGTCATATCCATTTTTTTTTATTTTTTTTTGCAACCATTAAACTAAAGGCTCATTTATGCACCATTTTCGTATGTAACAGCTCCGAGGACGTTCAAAGTCAGAATTGACCATACGAAAGAAATGGTGTAACTAGTATATGATGGCGCCCACTGCAGATTTTAGATCACATTTGTTGGAAAAAGCGCTAAGAACACGAGGTACGTAAAGAACGTTTTCCAGTTGTCCAGTTTTAATAGTGACTCTGATACGCTGCGTTCACTGCTGTCTCCCGCGGTCAACTCATGTACTGCTGTTAGTACACATCCACAAGCTATGAGCAGACAAATCACAGATGCAGATGAACTAACTGACGGACAAATCAACGCACAATACGAACCATAGACTGTAGATATCTACAGTCTATGATACGAACAGAGACCTTTATGCGTATCCGTATTTCTCTCAAACGTACAATGAGCCTTAATGGATTCATCAATGGTTAGGTTTTCAGTAGATTCAGCCGCGCCAAGAAGAGCCAGCCAAGAAGCTTGAGCGTGTTCAGCTCATCATAGTTCAATCCAGAAGATGATCAGTACTCCGTGGACAGTTGAGGTGTGGTGGCGTTTCAAGTATTGGTATTGTGGCTGTGTTTATCAAAATAAGGAACAGGAACTACAATTCCCAGGACCTTGGTCGACCAATAATGACTCACACAGTCGCATACGTATGACATCAGAAGAAGTTAGACGAAGGATTAGCCATGGATCTTTAGCCTGATGCCATCCACTTTGCGACGGCATAAGTTTCCTGGGATATAATCATTGACGCTCTTCGAATGTGAAACATGGTTGACCGATATAATGAGATTGGCTTTGTCCAACAAATACTTGGTCTAAATTTGGTGCCAAGAAAAAATGGTACTCTTGGAAACGACACATCTTTGAGTGACTTCTCGGGTGAGCTAACGTTGCTAATGTTTGTAGCATTTCACGCTTTGTGCCTTTTAGTATTATTTGCGACCGAGTTTGTATCATCTCACATGTATTTAAAGATAGTTTTGGGTGCCTCTACGTATTTGTTTTTGTAACCAAAATATGTAACTGGGTTCGTTTAAGTTAAATTAACGACTGTTTAACCCAAATAGCTTGTGCGCTAACGACGCGTTAATATCCACATACGCACTTACGTTCTTACTTCTGTTAGTTAAGAAGTAATGCTTTTTATCTTGTACAGAGATGTGGTATGGGGTGTTTCTATGGGCAGCTGTCTCGTCCCTGGTCTTCCACTTACCGGCTGCACTACTGTCATTGGCCACACTACGCCAGCACAAGATCGCCCGCTTCATGCCCATCGCCATCATCCTTATGGGCATCATCGGACCAGTCTGCGGAGGTGTCCTTACTAGTAAGTTCTTAGACTTTTGCGCCAGCTGCTCTCATAATACCAATTTATAAAGGGTACGTGTATCAATACGATGGAAGAACCACAACATTTCTTTCCTTTTCTATTATGTAGGTGCAGCTATTGCTGGTGTGTACAAAGCGGCGGGGAAGAGGATGATCTCCCTTGAAGCTCTAGTGTTTGGTGTGGGCCAGTCATTTTGCGTTCTCATAATCTCTTTCCTCAGGGTTTTAGCCACGCTTTAGCCGGGCCCCACAACAAGCTCACTGTGACTGCATTGCAAGTAGAATGCTCCATTGTGCTCAGGACCAAGCTTGAAATGAGCAACGTGGATTTCTGACTACAATTGAAACCTGATCTAAAAAGAGCGCCTGACAATAAACAGGGACAGACAGAAAACTACTCAGTTTATTTTGAGTTGATGACTGAGAGACTTCTCTATATTTATGTGTTGCATTATAGTCCCCAAACTGGAGACTTTTCCTATGTTCCCTAATGTTAAGACGACACAACAACTGTATATCATGAGAGAAATGTTCAAGGCCCTGAGCCTGAAATTGTTGCTTACAAACTTGTGAATGGACTCTGATCTTACTGAGGACGCCAGGGCACTGATGAATGAGTAGCTGTAATAATGCTGCTCTTGGCACAATGCTGAGTAAGTACAGATGAAAGTGGACAATATAAACATATAATTTCTGTTACTTCATACATTGTGCTACTTATTACCGTAGGTTTTAGATTATTTGAGCAAATAAGGCAGATGTATATTTTCTATGATATATTGTGAATGTACTGTAAAATATTCAGATAGATTTTTGTATAATTGATTTGTGAGGCCTTTTTTTTTTTTTAAATGAAAATTCCTTTTTATTGCATGTTATCAGAACTGTCCTGGTTCATCCTTGACTAGAGCTGGTCCATGTCCTTTGACCTGAATGCCTAAACCTTAATTGTTCATAAATAATTTATATTTATAATGATTGTTTCTTTGCTTTTTTTGTTTGTATAAAACAAATGATTAGCACTGCATCTATTGATGAGCATGCAAAGAAAATTCCCCTGTAAACCTCTATTTTGTAAATTTGCATAAATTATTTTTACATGCTTCTACAGAGATTATATTTCTATAAAACTGTGTGAAACAATTGGAAGAAATGGACATACAGATACCCATTCACACCAAGTTACCAGCCCAAACCCCAGTCGGGCTTTGTTATTAAACTTCAGGTTAGGGACAGGGTGTTTTCACACTGCCATTAGTTAGGTCGACGTGAAAAAAAGCCTTCACTTTGGTGTGTTTGGACCAGCAGTCTGGACCGCGGTAAACGACCGCTCTGTGAGCGCTTAGCTTCTGTGCGCCGTTCAGACTGCTTTTTCTCTGTCGCCATCATAGTGCTCCGTCTTTTTTGAAGCCCGTTGTCATTGAAATAAGTGCGGCGGTCAGCTGATGGCCTTACATGACTCATGGCATGGCGTTTTGGGGGATGAGGAGTAGAGCATCTAAACAGGACCGGCCCACAAGTGAAGTAAACAGAATTAAATCTAGTGCGCATTGGGGCCGCACCAGGGAGTGCTCTAACGTGTGTGAAAACATGTGGGAAGCAGGGTATGTTCAAGTAGTCCTCATAGTAGGCCTATTCTTCAGATCACACTTTGATAATGTTTTAGACTGAGTTGTAAAAGATGAGACGACTTTATCACATGTTTATGTTGATGTATTTATTGTTAGTTACATAATATAAAAGGCCCCAGATTATTTTCATGGTTCTGCACTCTGGTCCATCTACTCCTTCTTTTTGTAGTCCTCCAGGTGAGCCAGGATCCAGCCACTTGGGCCCAGGATTGCTACAAACATGCATGTAAGTGCAAAGGCCTGCTCCTACAAACACACAAAGTCAGTTATCAGGAGTTGCATTTAAATAAGTAACTTCATGAATATTTCTCGGTAATGGTATTAAAATAGCTTTAATTAGTTTGAAAAATTAGACGAAGTATATATACCTTTGCTAATGAGCTGGGCAAGCTACTTTTGATACAATGCTATACTTTTTATATTGTTTGGAAATATCTATTGTAAAGCTGGTTAGATCAGTATATCAAAGGAGACGTGTTTTTTTTTTTTTTCAAGTATTGTATTGAACTATTCATGTAGTTATGTTATAACATGGATTAGATCAGTTTACATTTTGTTCATTGTAAACATCAATATTGACCTAAAACAGCGGAATAATAGAACTATTATGTTTGTATTCTATGCTATTACATTATTATACTACAATAACATCTCCATGGTTACTAGCAAACCCTCCACTGGAAAAGTTACAAAAGTCATTCCATGATAAGCCTGACATTTTGAGCAGAGTGTCCATTTCTATATTCTTTTTTTTAAGTATATTATATTTATACAAAGTTTGTCTATGTCTACTCTACTGCATACAATATAATTCAAAATATCAAGAAGCTTAAAGTGCATTCATCAAGTGTCACTCTAGTCATCACATAACAAGCTTATCATTGCTTTTTGCAGGTATAACGTTTAGGGATAGAATTGGGTTTGTTGGTCCATCTCTTATCGCAGATGCATTTCTGTGTCTATTGCAGATATGTCAAGCCACTTGTAAAGTAGTTTAGACACTCTGTAACCTCTGGTTGCAAGGTTATATTTAGCTCATTGCTTGTTAATGTCCTGGAAAGGAACCGATTGTGAAATAAAGGTATTTAGCTCTATATAATAGATCCATAATCAGTCAGGCATGTTGTACTTGTAAAATGTAAACTAAACCTTTTAAAAGTTTATGTTTGTACTTAAATATGTTATAGGGAGACTTTTCTATTTAACTATACAAATGTTATATAATATATATAAATTGAAATAGTCTATTTCTGTTGCAGAAA
Organism: Rhinogobius similis; assembly: GCA_019453435.1. Taxonomy (NCBI): domain Eukaryota; kingdom Metazoa; phylum Chordata; class Actinopteri; order Gobiiformes; family Gobiidae; genus Rhinogobius; species Rhinogobius similis. Next base: position 20,720,777 of record CM033630.1, on the reverse strand, counting down.
GGAGTAGGCCCATGCGCCACCGACTTTGAAATTGTTCCAAATCCAAGGTCATCCTTTTATAAACATCACATGATAGTCCAAATATCCAACATGACCTGGTCCTAAGCCAATTTCTCCTCGATAGGTGTTATTTTGATGTGTTTTTTGTTTTTCGTTGACTTTTTAAACATGCAACAGGACTAACGGAGGCTACGTGGTGGAATTAGGCGCAGTAATGGCGAGATGGACTATCGCGAGTCATAAAGTGTTGAAATAGTTCAAATATTGACTAGAGGCTACGTGCGCACACGTTGTGCGGTGATGGTGCAGAGTCAGAGGCATCTGCGGGGTCCTGCTGAAAAACTTACTGCTGCAGAGATGTTGTGTTGCGCGGGCTTGGCGGACACACGGGCGAAGGGGACCACCTGCGTCTTCAGAGCGTGTCTGAAGAGCCGAGATACGGCGGGCAAGGGCATGGCTGTAGTAAAGAGGAGATGGTCTTCTTAACAATGAGCAGTTACGGGACGAGTAAAACCCAGAGCGAGTGCTGCCGGTGTTGGTCCTGGTGCTGGTCCTGGTGCTGGTCCAAGTTATCTGCGCAACAGCGGAGAAATGTGCGCATGAGTTACTCTGGTGCGTCTGGCTGTGATCTGCGTACGTGAAGGAGAGAGAGTCACCTGTCACACTATCAGGCTTCCGCAGCCCATGACCTGAAGTCAACTGTAACCACTAGGCAGGCCAGAACCATAACATTAGCTAAAGTGAAACTAAAAACAAGTTAATAGCTGGCATTAACCAAATGGAAAGTTTGACTTTTAGCCCGCAGTAGGCCAGGCCTTTGCTGTTTCATGCTTGTAATAAAATTGTCGAGTTTCATATTTTACTGTAAAGGGGGCAAAGGTTTCCTTGAAGATAAATAAAGTATTCTGCTTCAGATTTGATAATAAATATATATATATATATATATATATATATATATATATATATATACATATATATATATGTGTGTGTGTGTGTGTGTGTATACATAGGGATGTGACGGAAACAGCTTCCAACATAGTCTTTTGTAAAAACGACTGAGGGAGAAAGGAAAGAAAACAACAAAAAGGCTGAAGCATGGAAACTGCATTAATTGAACCGGTAGTTGTAAAATCCCACCAGCAGGTGACAGTATTTTGAGCGTCTTTGCACCAGCGGTAGTAAAACAACCAGCAGAAGAAGAGGAGCCACATCAACTCCAGGAAGTAAAGTTCAGTCTTTTCATTTCACCAACATCTGTGTTTTACTCCAAAGAGAACCCCTAAATCATACAAAAACACAACTGGTAAGTGAACGCTTTAGTGAACCATCGTAGCTACTAAAGTTAGACTTAAAACACATCGTTAGCTTTGTATTAATGAGGAATTTTCTAACCTAAATGCTAGATACTAACCAATGTACTAACCTCAAATGTAAAAGGCCTGATGTGCTCGACTTATTATTAGAGGCGTTTGGGTTGATTCTGTGGTCTATTATCTCTGAGCAATGGCAAACTCTATGTTGATTCTCTTGTCTGCCATAATATAGCTATATTACGATAACTGTGCTGTGCCCCCGTTATGAGGCATCAAGTAAACAACGGTTTATCTAAAATACTGGTGTAAAATGTTTTCTTTAATTCCAGTGGACATGTTACTTCTGTGTTGGCCTGGCTTGTGTCACTGATCTGGGTGCCTTGACATTGCCTAAACATGGATCTATTCAAATAACGTCTGTTTGAAGAACAGTTATTCAAATAAAGTTTAAAGAATGACTTGAATATTAAACATGTTGTCAAAAGAAATGATTGAGGAAAAACTACCGGAAATAAGAATGTGTGTGTAAATACACTGTAAATGAATGTGTGCAAAGCTGACACCTGTTTATGCTTTGCACTAATCTTAAAAGCTTCTACTTACAGGCATGTATTTCTTGTGATTGCAACCTCTTTCTTAGTTGGCCCTGGGACAGTGTCTTCATGTGAGGGGTCGCTCTGCCCATCATGTCCCTGATGGGTCCAGTTGTGAGCCTCTATGTCCTGTGTTGGCTGCTCGCTGTGCCGTCCTCCACCTCAGACTCTGTCAAAAAAAACCTGATGCAGCCAAGTCCAGAGATCCAGCTCAGCAATACTTCCACAGTCTGTAATGAATGTAAGTAATGTTGGTAGAAACAGTCACATCCATCCACTGTATTTCATTCAACAATACCTCTTGCAAAGACTTTTATGTTTCCAAGCATTATCAATTTATAACAAAGGCTTGTTTTTCATAAACATGTGGTTTAGCAAATGTAACTGCTGAAGAAGACAAATATTTGCTTTGATATGGAAATGCATTTGTTATAGTTAGGGCAGTTTCACCAGATGCCTTACAAGAATGGAGTAGATACAATCTGTGATCAACACACAAGAAGATAGGCAACATGATTTCAGAAAGTACATAACAACTGAACTTTCTGTCCTTTTGTCCTTCTGTCCTCTGTCCTTTCTTTGTCTGTTTTTAAATTTGAAAATATGATCTGAACTTGCCAGCAGCAAGACTCAGTAATAATGTTTTCACAAGAAATATTGTTTTGAATATTTTACGCATCCCAAGGCAACTAGGCACTCAATAATATACGGTACTTTGGGTTCTAATCGATGATGTTGGATGTTATGTTACCACAGCTATAACGGCAGAGTCCAACAAAGAATAAAAATCTAACAAAATGATGTTAAACCATCTCAATTTGTGTGCCAGATGTTGTTGAAGTTACATGTATCTTTTGACTGGAGTCATTACTCTATTTACCTTCTGTAAAATCACTTTAATTTAATGGAACCGTATGTAGCTTGTGCTCTTACTGTACCATTCTCAGAGATGTCAGATTCTTTGTGTATGCTGACTGACTGGGTGGCAAAAAGCTATCACGTAAACAGCAGTTTCTCTTGTCTTGTCTCAGGTCATCAAAGTCATAATTTGGCCAATTAAATAGTAAAAATCCTATACAAAGGCTTGGACACTGGGTTTGAGAATAAACATCACGATTGAGGTTTAGTTGTTTGAAATATATGCTTGTTAGTAATATTTTTTACAATTTGTTGGGCCACACAGGGTGGGGTTTCAAGGTAAAAAGGTTGGGAACCTCTGGTCTGAAGCTCAGGACACATTTTTTCACAGTCTTGTAGTGTGGCGCAGTTGCGACTGCCAAAAGCCGATGTTGGCCATGACCATACACTGTTTACGAACACTTCCGCACATACGTCTTTTCAGAAGAGTTTTCAGAATAGTGACAACAACTAGACATCTAGTGATATTTTTGCCTAAAAACCAAATGCATAATGAAAAAATTGCAGACACTCTGCTTTACACTTGCAACCAAAGCCCAAGCACATTAAACATAAATCATTTCACTCGCTGTGTTATTCACCCCTCTCGTTTTTCCTCTGGTATCTGACACCCTCATCCGTTTGGACACAGGGCCCAATGACAGATTTCTTCTGATAAAATCCACACAGAAAATGTGTCTAACTTCTTAGCATCTGTCAACACTTTTCATATACATTTTAGAGAATCCTGAGTGAGTTTGGCATCACTGCTAGTGCTTCAACTTTGAAAAAGACATTGACAAGATGGGTTTCAGGTGAAAAAAAGCAGAGCAAACAGATTACAGTTATAGTCTGTGCATCTTTGTGCCATCTGTGAACATCACTTATGCTCTATATGTACAGGCCTCATGTTCAGCTCAGAACCTCCAGAATTTCTCGCTGAGCTGCAGAGGCTGCACTAACACTATTTCACGATTGGCTGCAGGTGTTATAGGGTTTAGGTTGTGACCATTCAGGTCAGAGGGAGCAATTTTAGGTTAAACCACATTAATTTACGCTTTGAACTGGTAACATCTTGTTCAATGCCTAAACTCATGTAAGGTTCAGGTTTATCTTCAGAACCAAAACGGCAAATTATACAACTTGCCCTTCGCATCCAGTGTTTTTTTAATTAAGAATAAATTGTTATTAGCAAAAGCTATGTCCGATTTGACCATGTCTAATCACATCTCGAGACACAGATGGGTCATGTTTTTAAATTTAAAATAAAAATCTTGTATATGATTCCTTTCAGGATGGCATTTTCTTTCGTAAAGAATGACTCTTTTTCTTTACGCTTTTTCTAAAACAATTGTATTTCTGTGCATTACAGGTGGCAACACAAGTCAAAATACATCAGAGATTGGTCAGAGAAATGTGACGCACTCTTCTCCTCTTGCAAACACGTCCAGACTTAACCAGCAGCTTCCTAATGATGACCTCGGTAACAAAATCCAAGATGAACTGTTAAATCAGCCTGCAATTGATGGCAGCATCAACATTTCCACAACACACAAGCCCTTATTACAATCTCCAACACCAGCAGCTGAAAGCAATGATTCTACGGCAAGGTCTGAAGTTACAGATGCTCCACTTTCCCACACCATTAATAATCAGCTGAACAAAACTGCTGATGTGCCTTCCACTACTTCAGCAACACATGCAATGACATCTGCAAATGCCACTGGGACAACCACTTCAACCACCTCAACCCTAAAAACAGCCATAACTTCACCAACTACGACTGCTTTGTCCTCAACAGAGATGGCTCCTACTCTTGCACCTGTCCCAAGCATCGGAATGACAACACCGATCTCAACAAGCTTCAAAACAACCAAACCCATCACCAAGGAACCACCTTTTACTTCTACTACTACTTCTACTTCCAATGCTGCTGTTTATACTATTTTAGTTTCTACCAACTCCTCCCCAACCGTCCAGTATCTGAGTCCAGTGGTGGAGGTGGCAGGCCGCGATTTAACCAGTCAGTTAGTAGATACAGCATCATTGTTGGCCATTCTGCTGTTCGGTTTACTCTTCTTTTTTGTGGTAGTGGCGGTGTTCGTTACCCAGGCTTATGAGAGCTACAGGAGGAAGGACTACACTCAAGTGGACTATTTGATTAATGGTATGTACTCTGACTCTGGGGTGTGACTTTAGAGCTTGGATGTGTGCATCAACAAAATTGGGATTGGGGCTTTAAAAGTCCATAGTCAGTATGAAGCCAAAAGGGTTTGAGACCAGGTAACATTTGGAAGATATAACCAGAGACTTTGAACTTTGTCTTATTCTCAAAATTGTCCCAATTTATTTTGACATAAGTGTTGTTGTACAGGGGCCGGTTTTGTCAAATTGGGTTGTGAGACAAGATGTAGACTTAAAATGTTTCAAATATGTTTTGTGTTCTATGCCCATCCCCATTTGCAGCAATTTCAGTGATTTACTACAATTACACCTGGTAACATCAAGGATAAATTACTTTTTTTGGGCAAGTCATTCCATGTGGCACATTCAGAATAACAGAAAAATTGAGCAAATAGTTACCTCATCGCAGTGTCTTCTGTTGACATTGCTGTATTGCAATAAAATATATTTTTATTTTTTGACTCAAAGAGTGGTACAGATATATTTTTTACAGTTTTCAGGATTTCTTTAAGAGCCAAGCTCCATTCCTTTACTTCATTCCTCAACCAAAATCATCCTCTAATGTAAGCAGTATCTTGATGGAGAATGTGGTGACTTAGTAAGCTTTATCTTTCTGCAAGTAGTCTGTTTAAGACAACTTTCAAATTTATCTACAGCCACCTGTGTGAAAGGCAGTGAGTATCCAGCCAAGGTTTACATTGGCCTCTAAAGCCACTAACAGTTTTGCCTTGAAAATGAGTAATGTGTATAGTTGAAATAATTTGGGTCACGTCCACCAAATTTGTGAGATAAAATGTAGCAAAAGCGGAATTTGTTCAATAATTCAGTGGACTTTTGTGTTACATCAATGTTGTGTGATAAAATGAAAATGCAATATCTGAGTCTCAATAATTGTAGTGAAATACCATACCAGAACAAACTAATTTGTGCCAGCTTTTCCTTTTGGATCAGTGTGCCTAAAGTATTGTTTTATTGCACTTCCAATAAAGATGGGAGACGTTTTCCCACATTGACTGAACTGACTGCATTCGGAGTAAATAGCGTCATTGCATTTCTAATATGTGATTTATTAGAACAAGACCAAAAGTTGTTCATGTGTTCTAAATGCGAGTGTTTTGTTTCCAATGTTTACTTTTGGTTGGAGATTTTGTCTTAAATGCCAAAAATGTTAAAGCACATGATTGTAAAGCCAAGGGAATTGTAAAGCCATTTTGGTTGTCAGATGTGAAGGTGGGTGCATGTATTTAATTCACAATGGAACTTAATGCCTTGTGCCAACTCAACATTGTACCAGTGCACTTTGATTTTTAACTTGGATACAATAAAGGAACAGAATAATGCATGTGATGTCTTTAATAAATAATCACGGTTAATAATAATGCTTTTTACCATTCCCAATCAGTCTCACACACCACATTCATAAAGAGACAAGGCAAGTGGGATGAAGTGTCTTGCACAAGGACACCGCAGCAAAATGTCCTGATAATGCATAAAGTGTAATTGGTAAAAAAAATAGTTAGATTCTGTTCTTGAGAGGTCATTCCAGCTCTCACAAAGCTAAGTCATCTATTGGCGTTTCACACATACATTACAAATGTCGTTTTGAGGGTTTCTGTTATGATCTAAATAGTGAATAAGCAACCCTTTTTCTGGAACTGTTCAGTTTCATCGTTCTGAGCTCTGATTTAAGGTATTCACGTGATACTTTGAAGTTTTTTTGTTTTTTTTAATCCAGAATTTAATGAGCGATGTTGAAGTTTTAACATACTACTTACATCAAAGCCTCAGAACTGAAGAAGCCCTTTGGATGAGAGATGAAATGTCTTTGTCCAGTTGAATTTAGTTACTTCTTTTTTGCCATAGAAAAATAACTCATCCCTCTGATGAATTACATTAGAAGGACCTGAAAGTCATACCAAGGATCTAAAGCGCTGCCTATGTGTTTTACTACGGCAAGGTGAACAGATGTGTCAAAAAGTGAGGTTTCCTTCGTCTGCTTTCGTCTGCTGCTGTTTTCACTTACTATGGAAAAATAAATGTGTATTACTGAAGAAGATGCCCTCTTTTTCGTTGTTGCCAACATTTTACTGTAAAGTGAAGCTTTAGTGTCTTTAATCTTTGCTAAACTCATCGCCCTTTGGACTGACTTTGGGTGGGCCAATTAAATTTAGCACCTCATTGTTCCCCATGGAGTGTATTTACAACAACAAATATGTTTAAAGCAACTTTGGATTGGTAAACTGTTGCACCTGTTTTCCATTTAAAATCCCTTTGTTCGAGCTAAATTGAGGTATATTAAGAGAAAGAACAAAACATGTGTTTTGGCATCAATTTTGAGGAGCTCTCACATTCCCACAACAAAATGCTGACTCACTCAAATTGACAGGACACATTCACACAAAATGCAACAAAATATGGACGCCTAAATAATGCTAATAATGCTGCTTTTCACACCACCTTTATTTTATGTTACATTTATTTAACTTCACTTTTTATTTTTTTCAATCAATCTCATTCCGTTTTCAAGACAATTATGAGAAGATTGGTGTGTGGAAAAGTGAAATTCTTTATGTATCAGTCATATTCTTGTCATAGCTGTAGACTTCTCAAGAAATCCTCCACACCTTGCCCCCAACTTGTTTTCAAAAGGTTTCTATTTTGAGCATGGAAGGAACTTGTAAGTATTGGCTAAAACACAGGCCTTTCCAGTCAATGCTAATAATTTGTACTTGCAGTTACCTTTTTTTGACTAAATACATGATATCATATTTTTTAGTTTTACACAATAAATTAATTATAGGCTGAGATTTTTTCACTATGCACTCAACATCCACTTTTAAACATCAACACTCTTGGCTTCCTGAGTATATATGTAATTTGGAAACCACTATATTTGTACTTTTTCTACCTACCATATACCCAGTTGCTATGTCAACATTTGAGAAAACTGATCTGAGACTTTGGGTATTTATTGCGCAGAGCACCCTGAACAGATGTGTCTAAAACAGAGATATCTTTCTACTGCCTTTGTACACTCCTGTTTTCAATTACCACAGAGAAATAGAGAAAGGTATGTTATCAGTCATATTGCTCTTAAAGTGAGGTATTTATGGGAAGCAGGCAGACCAATGCGGAGAATGTTTTTTAATGTTTGTATAGGCCCAAGTGTGAATCAAAGTGCGCCGGCAGGGATGCAGGTGATGGGTGGAGGAAAATATGTTTCATTACAACATTCCTGTCTGTCTGCCCACAAGACGGTCTACTCCTAATGTACACTTTGGGTCTTTTGGAGGGTTTTTTTTGGCAGATGATGCTCTTGGACAGTTATCATTTGTTTGATTTTCTAACCGTCTATTGGTTAAATCAACAGTTTTGTAAAGCCCTGCGAGGCGACTGTGATTTTGGGCTCTACAAAAATACATTGACCCATACATTGGGGTGCACGGTGGCAGAGCGGTTAGAGCTCCTGCTTCCCAATAAGGAGATTGTGGGTTTGAATCCCGTGGGCTCTCTGCAGGTTCACTGGCTTCTTCCCACCGTCCAATGACTTGCATGTGTAGGTTAACTGACAACTCTAAATTGCCCGTAGTGAATGAATTTGAGAGTGAATGGTTGTCTGTCCATGTCCATATCTCTGTGTTAGCCCTGCGAAGAGTTAGCCACTGTCCAGGGTGTACCCCGCCTATGGCCCAAAGTCACTGGGATAGGTCACCCGCGACCCCTAACGGGAATAAGCGGTAGAAAATGAATGAATACATTTAATTGAATTAAAATGTAACTTTACTGTAGCCAATATTCTACAATGTTGGAAAGAGTAGCGAAAATGTTTACTGAAGTAAGAGTTCAGTTACATGGCTAAAATGTATTCAATTACATTGACAAGTAATGCTACCAAATTTGAATAGGAATCGTAAGTAACTTTCTGGAGATAGAGCATCACTTGGCTCCTCCGGGCCAAGTAAGAGTCAAGTTTATGGAGCTTTAAGTAAAAACATAAAGTATGCATGAAAAATACTTATTTTTTTAAACAAAATTTTGGTTAAAAACTAGTGTACTTAAATCTTTAAAGCTATTATATTACTAACACAATCTTCATATTCTTTGAGCTCTGGCCAATCAGAGCAGATGATGGGGTGCTGTTTTGTGTTTTGTTTGAGTCTAGAGGGGCAGAGATAGAGGTGAGAGAAGATCAGGACTATTGAGACTATTGCTGTAGTGACGCCAGGGATTTTAAATGATAATGATATGACAATGGCTAGAATTATACCCAATTACCAGCGCAAGAACATGTTAAAAAAATCTTCTCAATCATTATGTGGGCATGTGTAATTAGTTACCCCTACCCCTAATACTCAGTCAATGTAGGAACTACTCAACCACATGTACCATCATCATGTTTATGTGGAATGGTGGCTCATTACAATAATACAACAATTGTATCCACATTCTTTGGCATGTTGCCTTGATGTATCAAGACAGAACCCAAATGTCACTGTTTTTTGAGGATTATGATAATGGTTGAGGATAGAATGTCTTATGAACTGTGACCCGTACTTCAACCTTTGCTGGGAAACGTATCAGGAGCCGAGAACCTCCTGATCTTGAGCCATGCAGGACATAGCAGGAGATTTTGCCTGCAGTGCATGTTTTAGGTTCAGGGGGGAGACCAGTGCACCAAGAGAAAACCAACCAGGCCTTTGTGAAAACATGCAAACTCCACATTGGCCCCCAAAGCCTGGGAATTGAACCAGGGACTGTCTTACTGTGAGTTGAAAGTGCTCAATCAACAGTGTAACAATAACTTTGTGGTATTGCCAAGGTGGGAGACTGTTGAAGTGATCCTACACAAGCAAAATGAAAACAAAATAATATGTAAATCACATTATATTTAGTTAAAATATGTAGGCTACTCAGTTCTGTAGAAATAATAAAACAAATGCCTGCTCATCTCATTTCAACAGTCCAGGACACATGCTTTGAGTTAACATATCCATTGAAGTAGGAGCCAGTTGGCGCTTCAGATTAAACGTGTCCAGAAGAAAGAGAAAGAACATTGGGCTGGTTTAGATAAGCTTATCTATAAAAAGGATTATACATTGTTTGTTATTTTTTATATTATAATTAGAACTAAAGTCTATCCTGATATAATTAAGAATTACTTGTAAATGACATTCAGTTTATTGTTGTTGTTATTATCATTATAATAATAATAATAATAATTATTATTATTATTATAATAATAATAATAATATATAGCATAGCGGCAATGATCGCCCTAAGCCGCCACACGCCGCCGCCCATAGCCAGAGGAAAACTACGCTTAATTTCCCTCCTCATAAAATACCTGCTGCCGAATCCGTGGCGCTACAGCGCCTCCTACCGCTCATATTTCACTGAAAATGTGTAAAAATTGGTCAAAGTTTGCGGCTGCGCGCACAAAGACTGTAATACTTGTGCTAAAATCCTGGATAACTTTAGATGGCCCACTCTCAAGATCATTTTCACCAAATTTCAGGATGGTCGGCTTCGCCCGAGGAGGAGTTCGTTAAAATACAAAGTTTCATTGGAGTGATTTTGCATTTTCCCCATTGGAATAACATGGGCTTTTCCGTCATTTGTACAAGTTTGGGCAATATGTGCGGCTTACTCGGAGACCATAATACCTATCCAAAAATGTGGATAACTTTGATGTCCCACTCCTCAGGATGATTATCACCAAGTTTCAGGTTGACGGGCTTACGCCCGAGGAGGAGTGCAAGTTAAAGTACAAAGTTTAATTTGAGAGATTTAGAGATTTTCCCATAGGAATAACATGTGGTTTTTTCTGTCTTTTCTAAAATATTGGCAAAATTAGCAGACCGTAATACTTATCCCAACGATTTGGATAACTTTTAGTGCCCCACTCCTCAGAAAGATGTTCACCAAATTTGAGGTTAGTCGGGCTTACGCCCAAGGAGGAGTTCGTTAAAATGCATAGGAAAAAAATATGCAAATTTGAGACATTTGTCGATTTTCCCATAGGAATAACATGGGGTGTTTTGGTCATTGGTACAAAATATGACATGGGTCTCATTGGCTTTTTTGATCGGTAGGCCAAAATGGAATTTTGTGCAAAATTTCAAAAATTCTAAAAAGTAAATTTTGCTCCCCATATAAAAGTTTGCTTTGATCTGTAGGGGCGCTAATACGCCAAATTTAATTTTTCACCTCTAATAGGTTTCAGACTGTGAGTTTAACAACTGATTCAAATTTGATGCAATTTGGACTTTATATGTGCAAATGGGAGCAAAATTTAAAATTGGAAAATTTCAGGAATTCTGGCCAAATTTTGTGGCTTTGCCGCACAGAGACCGTAATACGTAGGTTCCTGATTTGGATAACTTTTAATGCCACACTCCTCAACTTCATTTTCACCAAATTTCAGCTCGTTCGGGCAAACGCCTTGGGAGGAGTTCGTAAAGTACGGTTTTTAAAAACTGCTGAGTCATGTTTAGCGAATTTAGATCCAATATGGCCGACAATTGGTTGGGCGGACGGCGTTGCCGTAATAATATTTTTTGCTTGTCTTGTCACTATCTACCTCTCTGCCAAATTTTATGATTCTACGATTAAAAAAAATTTGGGCTCTTTCCTATCCCGTAATGCATTTTTTGTACACTTGGGGGCGCTGACGCGCCATATTTTTGAATTTCTGAAATCGGAAATAGCCAGAATGTACAGAGGCACGATTTTTGGAAGTGTGCAAATTTTCCTGACTTTTCGTCAATGTTCACTGGGTGAAAAATAGGGGGGTTGGTCCCAAGAAGAAGAAGAATAAGAAGAAGAATAATATTCCGATGCGAAAACAATGTTTCCCCTTTTTTTTAGTTCATAAACTATACATTTTCGGAAAGCGCGCGCGCTTTCCTACGTTTTGGTATGGGTCCCTGGTCACTGGGAGACACTTTCGAGATTTTTTAGTGGGCTCCGCCCACTTTCTGTTTTTGGCCCTATTTACAATAGTAATGTTCAGTTTTTACATTAAATTGTTATATGCACGGAACGTGCATGAGTTGGGGAACGCATTAGTGGCCGACTCAGCGCACACGAGCGCTTTACGTGGGGATGACGGCCACGTAAAGCGCTTAAGTCTTTGCTGTCTTTCGCACGGGCTTCGCCCGTTTACAGCGATAATGTTCAATTTTCCCACTACTAATTGGTATGCACGGAACGTGCATGAGTTGGGGAATGCGTTAGTGAGTGTTTGGAAGCAGGCGAGCACTTCGTGCGCACTTTCGCAGCCGTGCTTCGCACGGCACTGCGAAACTAATAGGCCTCTCGCCAGCTTGTGGCGCTCGGGCCTAATAATAAACATCGATCTACCTCAATACGTTTGTGATATATTTTATATTTAGGTCTTCTATATTTTATTTTATTCTACTTATACATACAGGCTACCATATCTGTATATTTGTGCCTTATTTGACGCCTTATTCTTTTTTTTTTATTTTTATTTTTTATTGTATTACCATTTATTTTTTGCCCTTTGTTATTATATTGTACTGTACTATGTCCCTTGTGGATCATAAGCCTATATGTCTATTTAGGGTTAGGGTTGAAACGCAGAAACGCATTTCTCACAGTCTGTTTCCCTTTAGCCTATATAATATTGAATACGAGGAGAATAATTGATTTTAAATTAGTTTTGCTCCAAATTCTTGCCATATCAATTCAATGCTCCCGTGTGCACCCCATAAGCGGCCCCATTTTTTCCACTGTTCCGTATATTTTCAGCCTCTAGGTGGTGTCATTTCAATCAATGGCTAATCCAACACTTTACTTTTTAACCACTTTCCAACCTCGTCCGACCCCCTACTACCCCTGTCCACACCACACACACACAGCAGCGGGGCAACAAGTCCCCGAGGAGTCCCAAACAAATCACAGCTCCCTCCCTCCCTCTCTCCCCAGCCCCCTGCACCCTGCACCCGCGGTGACGTCACGGGCTCCCGAGTCCCTTCTTCTTTTCTCCGTGCGCGATCTAGCCACAGTCCAAAGTATAAAAGAAGCGCGAGTGAATGCCGAGTGCCTCCGAAAAGAAAAGTGCACTGCTGCGGAGACACTCGTGCGCGTATTTGGAACGACTATAACTACTACATGTTTACGCGGACGAGGACACGTTTGGGAGAGCAATCCGGGACTAAACCTCTGATCATGGAGTTGTGGTTTTAAAGGAGCTTGAAATGGGCGGCTTGCTGCTGGTTTTTACGCTGCACTGTTGGCTTCTGTCGGTGGCGGTGGACGGTACGTATACTCGTCTTTTTTTTTCATTCTCGCCGTGGATTCTTCGGGCTGCGGCGCCCTGTTTGTTAGTACCGCAGTTGTTACGCTTCAGGTGCTGCTCTCAACTTCAGGGAAAGTCTCTCGACACTGGGCCGAAGTATGAGCAAGCTGCAAGTTTAGTATTTCACTTTAAACTTCAAGACGCGTAACTTTATGAGACTCTTTACGCACACTTAGGCACTGTGTCCATTTAGCTTTGCGCAATGGATAATCGGATGTATCCGTGTTTATTAGTGATTAGTGTAGGGTAGGGAAAGTTTGTAGCCAGTCTATGTCAGTAGTTTTTGGGCCTCGGCAACTCCAGCCATTCCTGCTCGGTGTCGGGTGTCTGTCTTTATAGTAAATAAGTCTACCGGATGCTTCTAAGAAAACAAAAAGCCCGTACAGCTCACGAGATTTCTCCTTTCACGCCCCACGTTTTACCTCATGTTAACTGTTTATCTTTATTTTGCAGCACAAACTGTTCAATCCAGTTTGTAGCTCACAGGCGGAGCTTATAGCTATAGTGCACCCAGAGGAGATGTAGGTCTATGAAAACTACATCTGCTTTTGACCAAACCATAGGCTGTTTCCTGGTTGAACAAATGAATCACACTTTTGTTTAAAGTTGATCAATTCTACACTTTGCTTCTTCACAGCTAATTAGGAGTATTTTCTGTCAGTTGTCCAAGTCATCTATTAGTTACCACATTGTTTACATAAGAATGGTCTGATTAATTATGTTGAGTAATGATTCAGTTCCAAAGTTTGTTTGACTTTTCGTCTGTCACACATAAGTTATTAGTATGTATTGTTGTGTAATTACTATACCATATTATTAGCTAAACTCTGCCAGCCTTTTGGAATGTGTTGCAAATCTCAATAGTTGACTTTGGTACATTTCCAAACCAAATAATTATGAGTCAAAACTTAAAACGTTTCCATTTCAGCATGTGGTTGGCTATTGAAACACAAGTACTCTTATTATTCAATATGCATGTTTTCATTATTCACACACATTCATTTGTTTGGCTGGAAAGTGGAAAATGCCAAGTCCAAACTCATTCCATTATGGTTCATTATGTAATTCACAGAATTTGTGGTTGATCTTAACATAATAAAATGGTTAGCAAAATGACCAAGGTGAAATATAAATGTCCTTTTGGTCCTTTATTATTTGTGAGCTTGTGTTCTTATTATTACACTCAAAATAAATGAAACTTCACCAGATAACCATAGGCTGATCTTTATTATGTTCATTTAACAAAGTAAATGTAGAAAAGCTTTATACTTTGAAGAGTTAAATGTGCACTAGGTCATTTTTTGGTGCAGAGTTTACCATCTTTTTGTCTCCACGGAGATGTTATCGCTTTGCCTGAAACATTCCACAGTATTTAATTTAACTTATTTGTCTCCATGGAGACAAAAAGGTGATACCACAAGACTAGATCAGAACAGATCTGTGGAGAGATGACTCTGCTTACAATTTTTCAAGGTGAAATAAAAATGATTTATATATAATATAACAATTATAAATAATTTAATGCCATACTATGGAACATTCAAGGCAAAGTCACCTCATAACATCTCCATGGAGAGATTAAGGGGATGGACCCTCTGCCAGAAAAGTTAATCAATGCGCCTTTTAATGAATAGTTTTTGCAATCATAGCACAATCAAGGTGAGCTCAAGATCTGGAGATAGGTCTCCAAGCGCTGCACAGCTGCAGCTCACTGCTCCTGACAGGTTTACCCAGTGGCACTGATACACGGGTCAAATGCAGAGGATTGATATGCCCTCACAAGGGATTACTAAAGTATACCTTAACCTTTAAAACTATCACCCCAAAACATCTCCAGCCCTAGTCTCTACATTTGAAATGATGAACAGAAGCTTAATTAGATTTTTCACTAAAACCTTTGAACGCACATGGTCACTGAGTTTTTCAGTTTAATTTGATGCTTTGTTTGGCAGCTCATTACATAATTTGCTGTCCTACCACCATTCTCAAATCATATCCATTCATCAATGAAGCTAGAAAAGCACAAACATTCTTTATATTTAATACCCTACTCTTTTATAATATGGTCTGGCGGTTGCTTTGCATCGGGAAGCAGTTTATTGGATTTGGCAGATGTTGCAGGTGTGGTTACCCCTGTAGGGAGTAAGATTTTCCATTAAGTTATTTACACGTTATATTGTAGGTCCTTCTCTCTTATTTGTAAAACTGTCAAGTTAACCTTCAGTGAAATATAAAGTCAGACTACTGTTCAGTACGTTGCAAATATCTTTTGCATACAGAAGCAGGAATTTGTATATACTTTGGATAGGAAACATGAAATAAACAATGCTAATATTATCATACTTCAGTGTTTTTGACATCAGCTGTTACCTAAAAATCTCAACTTTACAGCCAAACCTCTGCTGCTGTTTGCAAACCGGCGAGATATCCGATTGGTGGATGCCGAAGGGGTACGTGGTGAGTCGGCCATCGTTGTGAGTGACCTGGAGGATGCAGCAGCTGTGGACTTTCTGTACGACCAAGGCCTCATATTTTGGACTGATGTCAGTGAAGAGGCCATCAAACAGACACACTGGAACCAGTCGTCTAATTGTAAGATGCAATTTATTCTGATATTTTAATGTAATTGACAAGATTTTTTGGATTATTGCTTACTCATCTTACATCTGTTGTAGCTCTAAAAGAGGCTCTGGGAACAGGGCAGAGTGTTGTGGTGGCGGGTTTGGACAGCCCTGATGGACTCGCCTGTGATTGGTTAGGACGAAAGCTTTACTGGACGGATTCAGAGACCAATCGAATTGAAGTTGCAAATTTAAATGGCACGTCCAGGAAAGTCCTGTTCTGGATGGACCTGGACCAGCCCAGAGCCATCGCCCTTAACCCATCAGAAGGGTATGTTTAAAATGTGCAGTGATTCTCAAACACTCTCGCACACACACACACACACACACACACACACACACACACACACACACACACACGCACACACACGCACACACACGCACACACACACACGCACACCCACACACACACACACACACACACACACACACACACACACACACACACACACACACACACACACACACACACACACACACACACACACACACACACACACACACACACACACACACACACACACAGTGGGGGCAGCTGGAGCTCATTCGGTGTGAATACCAGGTACGATGGGTACGATGGAAGTTATATCATATCATTAACATCACTGTCACAACCAAATAATTAGATAATAATAAAAGGAAATAATGGGTGAATGGTTCGTTGAAGTTAAGCGCTTTGAGGTCCTTGAGGGAAGAAAAGCGCTATATAATTTCTATATAATTCATAAAACATTATTAATGTTATTTATAAGTTGCATTTTAGTAAAAGTATCCTTGCTATAACTGTAACTGAGACAATTCAGAATGGATAGGCCCGTTAGCCAATGAAGTATCTAATACTTAAATCATCTAAAAAGAAAAATATTGTGAGCAGTAATTTACCCGGTGGAATTTTCCTGCAGCTTAAAGTCATGTTTTGTCTAGGTACATGTATTGGACCGACTGGGGGGAGGAGCCGAGGATAGAGCGTGCTGGCATGGATGGCACCAATAGGTAATGTACATAACCTTTTTTTTTATTTGAGTAAAATGATCAAATATATTATAGAATGTTTATCAAATTCTGTTTTATGTTTATGTGACAGAAAAGTGATCGTTGGTGCAGATATATATTGGCCCAATGGTCTGACCATTGACCTGGTGGAGCACAAGTTGTACTGGGCAGACGCCAAACTCAGTTTCATACACAGAGCTAACCTGGATGGCACTGCACGGTACTGACCACTCTATAACTATTCTATCCTCACGTCATACTACCAGAAGAAAAGTACACGTTTTATTAGCATGATCATTTGTATGTAACTATTATTTTCCAGTGAAAGGGTTGTGGAGGGCACCCTGACCCACCCTTTTGCCCTCACTCTCTCTGAGGGGACCCTGTACTGGACAGACTGGCAGACCCGCTCCATTCACGCCTGCAACAAACACAGCGGAGACAAAACCAGGGAGATTCTCAGCGGAATCTACTCCCCGATGGACATCCAAGTGTTGGAGGCATACAGACAGCCCCATAGTACGATTCTATTTACCTCAACACTTCTGAACATCTGCTCCAGGCTCATTATTAATAACTCTTTTCTGTGTTGAATCTGCCACAGTTCAGACCCCCTGCAGTGACAATAATGGGGGCTGTAGTCATCTGTGCCTGCTCTCCCCGGTGCCTCCTTTCTACAGTTGTGCCTGTCCAACTGGGGTCCAGCTCAATCCAGATAAAAAGACATGCAAACCAGGTTAGTGACACAAAAACATCAATTTCCATATAAATACATGTCCCTAGCATACACTGCATTATGAGTTAATAGTCCCATAGTTGATTAATTGGTCTATGTTGTCTACCAAACGTTTTATTAGTTGACACATTTTTTTATCAGGATTATAATGATTTATAGTAACCAAAACTGAAAGGAGAATGCATAGAGGGAGTTAGCGGGAGTTTTGACAATGACTGTACAGTTTTATTTGTTCCATAGACCATAAAACAGTGGACTATTGGAGTGTGACATCACCCATAGCGTTTGGCTCCAGCCAAATGAAGCCAATCACGACTAGCAGCTATAGCAGCTAAAGTGGAGCCAGACTCCATATTTGGAAATCCGAGTGCCCGTATCGTGGCAACCACAGGGACAAATCAGGAGCGGGGTTTCTGCCCATTGGCGGGAGGAGACTCAATCAAATTTGTTGCTAACGCGAGCAAAAACCAACCTCTGGAAAAGGAAGCACCTGATTGGTCAGTTATTATTACTAATAACTTGATTTATGAAGAATGTAATGGGAATAAAACACCAGGATCATGTAAAGTGTGGCAAAACGGACATTTTAGTTCCAAGATGGTGAGTTTGACAGAAGCAAGTACAGAGTAAAGGGCACCAATGTTCTAACAGAAAGTGAAGCTCGGCTTGATGGAGCCGGAACAGCCTTCATGGCTACTTCCTATTTGGAACGCAGCGGTTAGCAGGCTCTGATAATCCACTGTTTTACAGTCTATGATCTGTTCACTTACGAAGACGCTGTTTACAAGTAATTTAGTTTTGAGAGCCTTTGCCAGTGCCTTTAGTTGATAAAGAATTTCCTGTATGAATTGAATGCACTTTATCTGCAGACCATTTTTAATATTGGTAACGTAGTGCACATTTTAAACACATTCACAAGTATGAATTGTACATTTTTACAAGAATCGCATACTTTTCAGACCATGTTTGTTTATAGTGTTTGCCAGTTTTATACATAGTAAGGCCCCATACATGATTGTTGTGTATGTAGATTGTTGGAGCTTTGTCATAATGTTTACAGTACAGTTGGGTGATATCCATTTTTTCATACTGTCATACCCTCCTCTGAATATATTGCAATAGACGGTATAATCACTTGTCTACTAATTATACACAAATCTACTTAAAGTTTAGTTGAAAGATAGTGTGTAATATAGATATAATAACTCAAGGTGGATTTTGTTGATTTAAATGCAAATACATTATTAATTTCCCAACAGGCCTCACGTCTCTCTCTCTCTCTCTCTCTCTCTCCCTTTGCTCGCTCACATCTGTCAGCTCCTGTCCAAATGTCGCCTAACTCTAATTTACCATTTTAAACTGTAAAAGGAGTAATATACATTGTGAATGCACAGTTTTTTCATTGTGAAACATAATGCACAAATACCTATTGAGAAAGCGTTAGACGTTTCATTCTTCTTTTGTGGGACGCACAGCGGCTTCGTAACTACTTGCGTCGTCACGGCCATGAAAATACACACACAGACAACAACCAAGCAACTCTACTGGAAAAAAAATGTTTACAAAAAAGAAAAAGATTTCATGTCACTCTGGTGTTTCCCACACCAGGAATTGATTCCATCTACTGGCTGCAGAGGAAATTACCATAGGAGAGATAAGCAAATGCTAGCTAGCCTGAATGAAGCTAAATACAACTCCATGTGTTTTTGATGATGAAACAGTTTTATAACATGGTTAACATGGCTTGACATTTAGTGTCAACTCACCACCTGGTTACAAATCTCAGTTCTAAAATCTAAAATCATATTAATAGTTAATACATTCAATGCAAGTGCATGTCCTATGTGAATATAATAAGTTTGATAAGTTAATAAGGTGATTAACAAATAATGATGCATATTTATAGACAAGTAATGCCACAAGATCTAACTAACTAAAACTAACTAACTAAAAACTATATTGTGATTGGTTAAGTTACATTAGACAATTAAGAATCGGATTAATACATATTCATGAAAAAAAATCCCCCTGAAAATAATGCATAATAAATATTTTACAATATAAAATAAAAAATGTGAAGCAATGTATTTGTATGTCATAAAATCTTGTCCTAAAAAACAACAATACTGCAATAAATTAATTTTAAAATTATACATTAATATCAGTGTAAATAGATAGCGAATAACAATCAACAACGAATTACAACAAATATATGCAGCACCAAACTGAACAGAAGTGGCTATTTAAGGATACCTGATTCAACTGTGTTATGTAGGCCCCTGATTAAAATCTAATGTATCTAAACATTGTATATTAACATAAATAGTCCATAGCTATTCAATAACAGAAAAACAGTAGCTGTTCATTTCAAATCTAAATACATTAAAAAAAAAAAAGTGAAATGTGACATTATAATGGTCCACTGTTGTAAAAATGGAAAAACAGGAAAAGGGGAAAAGAGAGGAGAAAGTGTTCAAAATGTGAGGCCTACAAAAAGACAAAGGAGCAGGTCAATACGAATGCCTTCCATCTGCTGGATTGCCAAGAAGTCCGTCAAGATATAGTGTTGAATCAGTAGTTTGATATTGTAATATATTTGAGTCAGAGTTGTGCAGCATATATTTATACATACTCATTCTCATATGTATTTGGAGAAACTGAGTAACAATGTTATTGTTACATAAATCCAATACATAAATCCTATCTGTAGTAGAGGTGGGCAATATATCATCATAATATTATGAATGTTGTTTTGAAGAGATGCATCGTATATTGTTTATTGTCAAATATGCTACAAAAAGAACTGATTAAGAATAATCTACGGTAAACGTCTGTCAGATGGCTGAGTACATACATTTAAGAGAGTAAATAATTGTCCGCAGCATGGAATATAATTGTTGCACATTCCAGAGAGGATTTTTTTAACGAACGATTTTAAAGGCAACATCATCATTCATTTTTAATTGTCAGCTAATTCACAGCCTCATGTGTTTTAGTCGTTCACCTTAATCATCCATTTCTCAGTAGGTCTGTTCAATTACATCTTGCTTACTCCCTACCCACTTTATGTGCAACAGGTAGATTTCCCAAATAAATCCCTATGAAGCTTGGGAGAACAGGTTGTAAAATGATAAACGCTCTGCTGTGAGACACCAACTGAGCAGGAGCCACGCTGATTCCCACGTTGTTTAAACAATAGCCCCTTATTGTGGTAACATACACAAACATCACGCTGTGTTTGACTGCCGCTGTATGTTTTGTGAACTTATTAAATCTGAACGAAGTATGCCAACCAATCACCACTGTTGACTATAAAACACAACAATACCCTATTGTGTCCATCCGCAGACCTATGTGTGTGTTCTATTGAGGGCAGTTTACCCACAGCTGTTTGGGCAGGACGTTTAGCCTCAACACAACATTAGTTTTTACTTTTTAATAGGCTTTGTTTTGCACCAGGATTAGGAATTCAATTGAAATGGGTAAATTTAGGAAAGGGCCAGAGAACGCATTGTGTCTTCACAGAAAGCTGGAGATGGTGAGTTTGTGTGTGTGTCTTTGTGTCCGTGCTTCTAATTTGTTTTGCTTGGCTGGTTACATTGACATCGTTTGTTATTCCGCTGGCAGCAGTGTGTGTCTGTCTGCTTGTCAGGAGTCTTGAAGTGTCCCAGAATGAAGCCAAGCAAAGAAAAGAGCAAAATCACTCAAATCGCTGCTGCCCCTTTTCCTTGCTTTTTATCCTTTAATTGAATTTGTGGGTCATTTTGGGGATGGGAAAAGTGATTGTTAGGCAGTTTAAGATACGCTGTGCTGCTTTAACTTCATCCAGCAACTGATATGCTACTTCTTTGTTGTTCTTTGGGAGCTTTGTTAGCCGTATATAGTCCAGTATGTTTATGGACAAAATAAATCATGCACTGTCCAAGTATGGTAACGACTTCATTGAGACGTCTCTAATCTAGTTCAATGTCTCTAGTTCAATGTGTTAAACCTCTGTTTGATCTAAGACTAAAACCAACCCAAGATTCTTCAAGTAATTTGTCCTATTGGTAATTGCTTAAAATAATTCATTTGCTACATACATTTACACATCTTTTAGGCCAGGTATAGTCCAAAATATGTTTATTAACACATGTTTTGATGGAGTCATCCATACACATATTTTTTTGAGAGTATAAGGGTCACATTTCAAAACGTTAAAAATAATGAAGTAAAAAAAAAAAAGAAAAGTGAAGCATTTTTTGACCCAACCTACTGTAAAGCTGGAACAGTTTTGTCTGTATTAAGACATTCAAAATTAAATATAATACATTGTCAGGAAGATCCAATCCAGTTTTATTTATAAAAACTTTAAATCAACACAGTGCTGAACAACAGGTAAAATAACAACAATACAAACAATAAAAACAAAAAGAAAGATAAAATCACAATCAGACATTAAAATAAAAATAATAGTTAGATTTAAAAAAGTATTTATTTAAATGTTGCATTCTCAAAATATATTTCAGAACTTCCTTATTCAACATACATAACCAATATTTTTTTTTTTTTCATTTACAAGCCTGCTCTGCAAAGGATGTTTGAGTATATTTTTGCTCCTACCATTTTCTGTTGAACCTGGAAACCTGGCACACAGCTCATGTTCCTCCTGCCAAATGCGCCATATTGCCTTCACACCACACATCATTCCATTGTTTTCTAGACACTAAAATATTAACTGCAATATTTGTATAAATTTAGTGAAAGAAATCGAGTATGCAGTAATGAATGTTAATCTGTATTTTAGGAGCGGAGCAAGTTTTATTTTTGGCTCGGCGAACTGACCTAAGGAGAATCTCTCTGGACCTCCCAGACTTCACAGACATTGTACTTCAGGTATCAGACCAACCAGATCCGACTGTCTTCTTCAAAATTGCTTTTTCCTTTTTTTTTCTCATTCCATTTATTTGTGTGTTTTTATTATTTTCCACAGCTTGACGACATACGGCACGCTATAGCCATCGACTACGACCCGGTGGAGGGCTATGTGTATTGGACCGATGATGAAGTCCGAGCCATCAGAAGATCTCGCATGGATGGAAGCAATGCCACGACGCTGGTTACCACGGAGATCAAGCACCCTGACGGCATCGCGGTGGACTGGGTCGCCCGAAACTTGTACTGGACGGACACGGGCACTGACCGCATAGAGGTACAATAAAGGGGAACAGTCAGAAAGCTAACAGTGGAACTAAGCCAATACATCAATTATGCCTTAAAACATTAATTAAAAATGTAAAAGCCCGCTTTGTTATGATATTATTTTAATGTTTTGTGCATATTGTGTTTTAGGTAACAAGATTGAATGGGACCTCTCGTAAAATCTTAATTTCTGACAATTTATTCGAACCTCGAGCCATTGTTCTGGACCCAATCAAAGGGTAGGTATATGCGAATTACATATTTTTAAATGATAAAAAACAAATACTATTGGTTTTCTTCCATGTATATACACTACTTAACATTTGACTCGTTGCAACCGTGATTTTACTTGTGTCTTTCAGCCTAATGTTCTGGACGGACTGGGGGGAGAACCCAAAGATTGAGCGGGCCAACCTCGATGGAACAGAGCGAGTGCTCCTGGTCAACACCTCTCTGGGCTGGCCAAACGGCCTGGCTTTAGATTACTTCACCGAAAAACTGTACTGGGGAGATGCCAAAACGGACAAGATCGAGGTATGTCCAATACGCTTTAACACACCATTAGCCTCAGAGCATATGGCCTAAGTCATTTTTCTAGGTTATCTGGAAAATAGAATAAACACACAGAGATGATTTACAGACAAATGTTTTTTTTGGCTGTAAAAATCTTTCTGATTGACCGAGGATGGAGCCAGTGATGCCTATAAATGCAGCCGGGTCTGGAGATTAGAATGAGACCAAAACTAATTTTGGTCAAAAAATGACATAGACTGTTGGCTGTGAGGCCATCGACGTGTTGTCTTTTCCCTTTAATAAAATAATCAAACAATGTGAAAAAACAACAAAACTAAGTTCATCAGCAGCAGTGGCATTAACCTCCTGACCTTTATTCCAGTTCACTGTGGCACACTCACAGTGATTAAGATGCTAGACTGGTGCCAGGATGTGTCAATGGGAAGATTCAGGAAAGTCAGGCTGGTCTTAAGCAGAAAACCACCACTGATTTTATTTTAGAGCCGGTGCAAGCGGTTGTTAGACTATCGAACTGTGTGGCATTTTATCTTGCATTTTAGTGTAGTAGATCAAGTCTCTGTAATCTTGGCAATGTTTTTCGACTTTGTTTCTACAAATATTAGCTTATGTGCAAAACATTAACTACACTAAACCTTAACAAGGTTTGTTTCGTGTGTGTCAGTACAAAGTATTTTTTACCCTTAAGTGATATATAGATGAAAACCGTCAGGAAAAGCATAGTTTTGGCCTGTCAGACTGTCTGCACACTGAACCATTTCCTTTCTATAAATACTTCAGTGTTGTTGCTGTGTGAGTCTGGACAGAATGAAAGTGACCACTGAGACGTTTTACACAAAAGGCCTAAGGTTGGGATACATGCAGACTGTGTTGCAATAATGCACATTGCCATTAATCCTGGTACAGACATGTGCTATGTTGTGTATTTGTGTGTCGGAGGTGGAATTTCCCCTGCTTAAGGCCCTCCACCTTGTTTCAATAAACCGTCCTCATGCCTGCGTTGTGTTCCTACAAGAAACACTCTTTACAACACAGTTAACACCAAAGCCTTTGAGACTGAATTGCATTATTGATAAAAAAAAAAAAGAAGCAATATTTCTTTTGGCTTGTTTGAGTATCCCTGGTAGGGGTCTTAAAACTGCTTTTCAACACATTGCAATGCAGTGCAGCTAAGGACAGATTTACATGTTTTTGTTGTAAAGAATGTCATTTGACTGTAGCATGGAAAATACCTGTGTCTTGATTTTGACACAATTCAATAAAATATTATATAGTCTAGCAAAATTAACCCAGTAAGTTGAAATATGTCTATGTACACACAATCAATAACACAACTCAATTATTTACAACCCTGTCTTCCTTTTGAAACAACATATTGGAGTTACACAGTTTTCCGCACTTCAAAGACATTGTGTTCTTAAATGATCAAAGTTGTTCATATAATTTATTACTTCATGAGTATGTCTTATCTTTTTATGGTCCACACTACAGACACAGTGACATTGTTCACTGGTCTCAGCACACAGCCACTTTAGCCTTAGTCTATCAGTTGTTTCCTAAAACAGATAAGATATACATACAATCAGCCACTCGGGGAAAAAACGAAACAAACAAAAAAAAACACACACACACACACACAGAAACTGGTAAAAAGTATTCTTTTAACTGATTTTGCTTGTGCAGACTCTCAAGGTCATAGAAAGCTCATGCAGCTCTGAAAACCAAATGTAGCTAAATTTATGAAACTTTTATGTTGAGCCAGTAGGAAAAAACACCTGTTCCTGAGAAGCGTAATGCAGTTTGACATCAGTGTTAGCAGATGTACAGTGTTTCTGGTCCACATGTGTGCGCTGCTGCGTATTATAATGAGGACACTGTGGTGGCTAAAGCACTGTTGTGGTCAGTAACAGTTTGGGTTTGTGGTGAACAGCTGTGTGGGTTTTTCACTATTGGTCATGAAACAAATAGAGAATAAAGTAAACATATGAAAATCTGTTTTTCATATGATTTTGTCTATGAACAAAGAAATACGGAGATTGGTGTTTCAGAGGCTTGAAAAGTCAGCCGGGGTTATAGTTGTAGCTGTGGAATGAATAAATCACAGATGTTGCCCTGTGGTCTTGGTATTAAGGAGGAATTTTGGAACTGTGTCAGAAGTTGTCGATAAGAAAAGATGATGTAACCACCTAGTATTATTCAAGTTAATGATACAATGAAGCTTGGAGAAATGTACATGGCTGCATTGGGTGGGGCATCTGATTAAAAATGTATCCCTTGTTTGCAATGGTTTGCAATTGATACATAGTATTACTACTCCAAATAGTATCAATACAAGAATTTGAACAACTGTCTGTACTGTAAAAAATCTGATAATTACAATGACCATGTAGTGACTCACAAGGCTCTATCTTACAAGATTGGAGATGTTGTGCTAATAAGATGAAGGGGGGTGCAGTGGTCTGATTGCTCTTTCTTTAGGGAACTTTGTCATTTATGATTATGAAGATACTTCAGCTTTACATATTTTTAGAATAGTTTTGTACCTTTTCAGTTTGATAGTACTGCAGAAAAAAGACATGTATTTCAAACACATTTGATCAGATAAGTTTTTGTTTTGGTTTGAAATGTCTTGATCTGCAGATTACACCCTTCCACCAGCCCTAACATCAAAATTCCAAATTAACACTTAAAAGCCATACGTTGAACATTCAACACATTTCCCATTTTTCATTTTTCTTTAGCTTTAGTTATACACCTCTTTTGTTTTGACCGAGTGCTCCTTTGTGGATGCAGGCAAACACTTCAGTGATGGCCCGACCACTGCCTGCATGTCTGATGAGCCCTTTGTTAGTTTTAGGCCGCTCTCTTTCTTTTCCATGCCTTTTTTCTGCTCTCCATCAAGAAAAGAGATGTTCTCACACCCAGAAGATGAAAAAGATGAGGCGTTAAAAAAAGCACTAGTCCCAGCCCATAATTCTCCCTGAAAAGCCGCAGCAGAGAAAGACTGAGCAGGCGAGGAGCAGAGGTCCTACAAAGGGAGCCTCTCGGACATCTTTTCACCGCGATGACCATGTCTAATTGTGTCACTGTGATAAATAGTTTTTTTGTGTTGGGGTCAGGAATGTCTTTGGATCAGAGGCCCATTGAAACGTGAATGGTTTTGTTTATCTTTTTGCGTACTCTTCACACTCCCTTTAAAGTTGAGATAAAGGGGAAGAAATGGCTCCTCACAGCTGTAACAATTGTAAAATTTGATTTAGTTACAGTTCCAGCATGTAATCCATCTGTTTTGACTAAGGCTACACACTATCGGAAAATAAGGCACTTACTTATAATCATTATAAAATACTACTAATTTCCATTCATATGGACAAGACATTATTGCCTTTTACTATATTTGTATAAAATAATAGGGGTTGTTTGTAATTTAAATTGTTTACTGTGTAAATTTCTGTACAATTAAGTTTTGATTTCTCACACCAAGCTCAAAAATAACTTCTAAACTCCAAATTACTAAAATGTAAAGTTAATATATTAAATGAAATATGAATAAGGGAAGTAAATAAATTGTTATCTTGTTTTTACGTTTCAGGTGATTAATATGGATGGCAGTAACAGGCAGGTGCTGCTGGAGGACAAGCTGCCTCACATCTTTGGCTTCACGCTGCTCGGTGACTACATTTACTGGACGGACTGGCAAAGGCGCAGCATCGAGCGAGTCCACAAGACCACTGCTGTACGAGAAATCATCATTGACCAACTCCCAGATTTAATGGGGCTCAAAGCAACTAAAGTCACTGAGACATTTGGTAAAGACAATGTTTGTCAAATATTTAAAAACTTGTATATACATATATACAGGAAATTAAATGCAAAATTACTTTATATTGTTTCTGCACAGGTACAAATGGTTGTGCGGTAGATAATGGCGGGTGCAGCCACCTGTGTTTTTGGAGGAAACAGGCGGTCAGCTGCGCTTGTCCCATGGGGATGGAGCTGCTCTCAGACATGCACTCCTGTGTGGTCCCTGAGGCCTTCCTCTTCTTCACCAACAGGTAAGAATTAAAATTGTTTTTTAAACATTAGATACCAGGTTTATTATGTGTTTTGTATAAACTATTTAAAAACCAATTAAAATGTGTTAACCATTGACATTTATCTATCTATCCTTTACAGGGACAACATCAGGAGCATCTCATTGGGCACTAACAGCAATGATGTAGCCATTCCCCTGACTGGAGTCAAAGAAGTGTCTGCTCTTGACTTTGATGTAGCTGAAAAGAGGTTATACTGGACAGACATACAGGCCAAGGTCAGTCTCATTCTAACATATTAACTACTTTTGAGTTTTAAGCATGGAATATTTTTTTATACTGACCAAGAATAAAATATTTTCTCAACTTCAGACAATCAGCAGAGCTTACATGAACGGCAGCACTATTGAACACGTCATTGAGTTTGGACTTGATTACCCAGAGGGTATGGCTGTGGACTGGATGGGGCGTAATATCTATTGGGCTGATACTGGCACAAATCGCATTGAGGTGGCCCGACTTGATGGGCAGTATCGTCAGGTTCTAATCTGCAAAGACATCGATACCCCACGCTATCTGGATAACCCACGATCCTTGGCTTTGGACCCAGCCCAAGGGTAAGGCTTTTCTGCCCAGACTGAAGGAGATTATGTAACAAAGTTCTCAGGGATTTGTAATCAAATAGTCTAAGTTTTAGCTTAGCACTTGTATTATCCATCTAAAAAATAAACATCATAATTGAATGTGACATAGTGTCTGCTTTAAAATTGACGTTAATCAAGTCTGGGTACTTGTTGTCATTTATAAAAGCTCATTGTCAAAATAGTTTGAATGAAGTCAGTCAGACAAAGTTCTACGCAATCCCATAATTTCCACCTTGTCCAGGTGTGTTGCTCTTAAAGCTGTTGCTAACAGGGTTAGCATTATTTGTGAGTTCATCCACCCACACAGTGCCCTGTGTATAGTTTGGCATTGACCTGTGCCAACATGTTTGACACTCTTTGTGCATAGAGCAACACACTGATGTCATTTTACAATTGCAGGCATTCATTGCCTAATAATAAGAAAGTTAGGTCCTGTTTTGTTCTGTGTGAATGAACTTTTTGTCTCCTCAGTTACATGTACTGGACTGAGTGGGGCGGAAGGCCTCGGATCGCCAAAGCCTACATGGATGGCAGCACCATTGTGACTCTGGTGGATAAAGTGGGCCGTGCCAATGGGCTCACAATTGACTATGTGGACCACAGACTGTACTGGACCGACCTGGACACAAGCATGATAGAAAGCACCAACATGCAAGGTAAAACTAGCTGTTATATCATGAAGTGATATTCATATTCATATCCATCCCAAATATATTACTACTGTATGTGCACACAGGTCTACAGAGAGAGATCATAATAGACGACCTACCTCATCCTTTTGGCTTAACTCAGTACAGAGACTTCATTTACTGGACAGACTTTAATTTACGGAGCATTGAGCGGGCCGACAAGCGCAGTGGACAGAACCGCACTGTAGTGCTACAGGTTAAATGTTTACTTAAAACTTAATATTATTTATTCCTTTTTATTCTCTTTTAAAACATTTAAAATGATTTGGGTTTGTACATTTTTCATATAAATGTGTAAAAATGTTTTTTTAGGGCCAGCTGGAGTTGATGTTGGATATCTTGGTGTTCCACTCGTCTCGTCAGGATGGGATCAATGAATGCTCCCACAACAACGGCAACTGTGCCCACCTCTGCCTGGCTACTCCAGCTGGAGCTCAGTGTCGCTGCGCCTCTCACTACGAACTTAACCCAGATGGACACAACTGTAGCTGTGAGTACAACACACAGATTTATAGAACTTCAACTGTATTCGATACGAAAGCACAAGTAAAACTAATAAAATATGACGAGGACTTTAAAACTATGTTACAGTCTCTTTCTTTTCCTCTGTAGCTCCCTCTAGTTTCCTGCTCTTCACTCAGAAGGCAAGTATCAGCCGGATGGTTTTGGGAGAGCAGAGTCCAGACATTGTCCTCCCTATCCACGTCCTGAGGAATGTACGAGCCGTGAACTATGACCCCTATGAGCGTCTTATCTATTGGCTGGATGGACGACAAAACATAAGGAGGGCCAAAGATGATGGCACCATGGTAGGTCATTTAAAAAGTTCAGTTTTAATACTGCTTATTAAATTCAGAAAGAACTTAATTGCCATTGTCAGTGAACACAATTCTAGGAATATGCTTTGGTATTATGGTGCAACATAAAACAATGTATGCCACTAATACTACTAATATTGAAATTATATTTTTGCCGATTTTTAGGCTACTATGATTGGAAGCAGCAGTACTTTATCAGTGGAGACTCAACTGCATGACTTGAGCTTGGATCCTTACAGCCGGCACATCTACTGGACCTGTGAAACCACCAACACCATCAATGTCCAAAGAATGGATGGACACAAAGTTGGAGTGGTCCTCAAAGACGAGACAGATAAGCCCAGAGCTATTGTCGTCAATGCGGAGAAAGGGTATGATTTATGTTGCTTTCTCCAATTTTTCGTTCTTTTTTTCTTTGCTTTTCTTCAATTTATGGAACACTCAATCTATTTTATTAATGGTATTTTTTTTTAATCCTTTAGATACATGTATTTCACCACAGTCCAGGAACGCTCAGCCAAGATAGAAGGAGCCAGTTTGGATGGGACGGAGAGAGAGTCTTTGTTCACCACTGGACTCATTAGACCAGTTGCTCTGGCTCTAGACCACAAACTTGGGAAGCTGTTTTGGGCTGACGCCGACCTCAAACGCATTGAAAGCAGTGACCTTACAGGTAATAAAATGTTACACTTTTACAATATAATAGGTAAACATTGTTTATTTTCTATTGTATTTGTTATGTATTACTATGTATTATATTATTCTTACCTATCAACTTTAAACAAAATTTTCAAAATACTAAAACAATATGTTGTTGCTGTAAGTGGTAGTTGAATGTACTTAAACCAAGTTAGGTCACAATGTATTTATTTTTCTTGTTTTTTTTACAGGTGCAAATCGTATTGTTCTCCAGGACTCTAACATCCTCCAGCCGATGGACCTCACAATCCTGGGAGACCACCTGTACTGGATTGACCGGCAGCAGCAGATGATAGAGAGAGTGGACAAACTAACAGGAGATAGTCGCACTCGGATACAGGGAAGAATCTCCTACCTGACATCCATTTACGCTGTAGAGGATATGAACCCACCAGACTTTGGTATGGCACATTGTACCTACTGTAAGCAATCAGTAACTTAGGGTTAATGATGTTTATAATAATAAGACTTGTCATACTATGCATACTGATAACTATGTGAATTGGTGTATCTTGTAGTTTCTTAGCATTTTACATTTTATTATACAATGTATTTAACTAAACTGTTATATAATTAGTAAAAGGAGAATGGAATTGCTTGCTTACTTTATGTATTTTCTTTTATACAAACAGCATCTCACCCTTGTTTTCATGACAATGGAGGCTGTTCTCACATCTGCATTGCCAAAGGAGATGGCACGCCTCGCTGCTCCTGTCCCATGCACTTGGTTTTACTACAGGACCTGCTCAGTTGTGGAGGTATTGAGTTGGTCACATAAGGTTGTAAACAGGGGCATTTTTACTCTGATAACACTTCTCATTGTCCCTCCCAGACCCACCCACCTGCTCCACAGAGCAGTTCACCTGCTCCACTGGAGAGATTGACTGTATCCCTATGGCATGGCGCTGCGATGGTTATCCAGAGTGTGACGACAAGAGCGATGAGGAGAACTGTCCAGTGTGCTCAGCCTTCCAGTTTCAGTGTGACAAAGGAGGATGCATTGACGCCCAGAAGCGCTGTAACGGAGAACCAGAGTGTGCTGACCACTCTGACGAGCAAGGCTGTGAACGTAGGTTATCTCTGACCAGTCGAACACACCTGCAGACACACATGCGAGACATTGACTGTTTTTCATTGATTGCATATGATAACATTACAAATATTCAGTTTAACTATATAGTATCAACCAAATATTATAATTCAAATACATTCAAGGGCAAAATCCTGTACTAAATTGTGACCAAACCCGCTTATTTAAATGCATCATGATTGCAGGCTGATTTCTTGAAAACAACCTTTCTGCTCTGTATGTTGCAGTTATTTGTGCTCCAAACCAGTTTCGATGCGGTGACGACCAGTGTATCACTAAAAAACAACAGTGTGACAACTACTCCGACTGTGCTGATGGAACAGATGAACTCGAATGTGGTAATGGCATTGACTCCTAAAATACAAATGAAACATAAAGATGCATTATGGAATTTTAGTACTGAATAGTTTATCACCTGTTTGTCTCCATGTATATGTTATAACTTTGCACTTTCCTCAGTATGGCGTTAAACTCGACCTCGCTCACAGCATGAATACATGTTTTTAATGAATTATAAAACACCTGTAATTGATTAAATGCAAGTTAGACCAACATTCAAAGCAATAAAATCACCTCAGAAACAAGTGGCTTCTCTGTCTATACATTTCATTTTTTCTTTGGTTTTCGTAGATTTCATCTCGCCCTCCTCCAGTGGCATCCCAACCACAGGCTCCAGCACCATCGGCTTAGTCATAGCCATCATCCTGTTGGTCTTTGTGATAAGTGGGGCGTATTTCGTGTGCCAGCGTGTGGTTTGCCGTCGATACAAGGGCCCCAGCAGCAGCTTCCCTCACGAGTACATCAGTGGGACGCCCCATGTGCCACTCAACTTCATTGCTCCCACCAACACCCAACATGGCACTTTTCAAGGTAATACTCAAACACCAGCACAAATAGCTCTCACATGAAATAGTTGAATCCGACTATATGTTGCAATTCATACTTGTAACATATTTGACAATGCATGTTTTTGTCTTTGGCATCTGGATACAGACACATTTTATCCAGCACAAACACTAAACGTAAGATATAAAATTCAAGTTGAAATAATATGCTTGTGCAGGCATCGCTTGTGGAAAGTCCATGATGAGCTCTGTGAGTCTGATGGGCAGCAGCAGCAGTGGAGCCCCTCTCTACGACAGGAACCATGTGACAGGGGCCTCCTCCTCCAGCTCGTCCTCCACCAAAGGGGCCTTCTATCCTCAGGTCCAACACTCGCACACACCTGTACACACTCATGTTAGGTTTCCATGTTTTTTGAGACATTAATTGACTTCATGACATTCATTTCCTTGACCTAGTTTTACCCATATATTAACTTTAAATCATATTGTTGGTCTAATAATACGTGGTTTATGTTATATTTTTGTTCACTTAAAGGGGAAAGGTCCCCATGAATTAAGCGTGTATACAGATTTTAATCCTTAAAATGTGATAAATCCCTGCACACACCTGTATACATGTGTCCTGTCAGCCTTCCTCAGATGCATTAACATTGTCTTATTTTATTTGTAGATTCTAAACCCTCCTCCGTCCCCTGCCACAGACCGCTCCCTCTATAACACAGAGGTGTTCTACTCCTCCAACAGCCCATCTACCACTAGATCATATCGGTAAGTAAAATATTAAGTTTTTACTTTTTGACATCCTTATATATACCAGAGGAAACGACAAAGATTAGTGTAATAACCATAACTATAACCATAACTAACTATACTAATCATCAAGCTTTATTTTGGACATTTTCACGGTTCATAGAATGCACTGAAGTTAGAGCCGGATTGGTCAGTGTTAAAATTACATCTTTTGCAGAGTCACTGTGTCACATGGTTTACAGCAGGACAGGTGGGCACATCCGCATTTACAAATATTTGGTTCACACTGCTCCATCGTGGAACCCAAAGCAGCATCTGCATTCCATCATTATAGACCACATTCAACATCATCCACAGCTAACAGACAGGGAGAGAATTACTAAATCATAGCATACATTAAAGGGTTGTTGATTCTTTTTTTTTTAACTAATCCTACTATTCCCTCCGCCAATATTTTCCAAACATGTTACATACACATTAAATAATGTGAGCCATGTATATTGATGTTCGGGTTTGTCTATGAATATAAATATGTAGAATTATTAAAATCGGAACAGCATTATTAACAATTTTGTTAATAATGTTTAAAGTGACATTTATTTGAATTCAAAATTAGATCCAAATTCAGAATACCTTTTCTGGGTGTTGATAGTATTTTCACATTTGCACATACAAAGCATTTCTGGTTTGTAAATGCTAAATGTAAATATTGAAAGGAAATGCAAATAATGATGTGTGTGTGTCTACTTGCACAACTACGTGGCAGAGTTAATGGTTTTATACTGTTGTTTTATAATCCAGAACAGGGGTTAATCTTTAATCTAAAAACTACATGGTGAATTTGAGTTAATGTTTCACTCAAAGCTCCCTCTCAATCCACATATTCTGTCTGTATAAATGTAGTATTGGATATGACTGAAATGATCTTGTCCCTCAGACCGTACCATCCGGTGCGTGGAGCTGCTCCACCCACCACACCTTGCAGCACAGATGTCTGTGACAGCGACTACAACCCGCACCCCCCTGTGGGCCTGGGCTCCGCAGGACGCTGGAAGGTGACAGGGTACGGCAACCATGGGAAACACAACAAATACTACATGGACCTGAACTCAGACTCAGACCCCTACCCTCCTCCCCCCACGCCCCGCTCCCAGTACCTGTCTGCGGAGGACAGCTGCCCCCCGTCGCCGTCCACGGAGAGGTCCTACTTTCACCTGTGTCCCCCTCCACCATCTCCCTGCACCGACTCTTCATGACCCCACACCCCAAACTCAAGATCTAAGACTCACATAAGCTGCTGCTCTGTACCCGTCTGTGAAGCTCCTCTGGGGACACGGTGGTCACTCATCATTCCAGTCATACAGGCGCTGTTGGGAGGTCCAACAAGCGTATCCCACATCATGTTCCCAAATTACTCACCAACAGTAAAGGGGTGCTGATTGACATGTCCAAAGGAAATCTGCCTTATAGGAAGAAATTAACTATTTTGTATTGATTTTGATTGAATTACAAAATAACGGTGAGTGATTAAGGGAACAATTCAAGCTAATTAACCACACTTTGAGCAGTTCCTTCTGGTTATCCATTCCTACTGTTCACACAGAAACACTGGACACTGTTGCATTTGTGTCGAAGCAGTGTGAGCCACAAGATGAGTAAAAATACAAGGACATCTCCATGTTAAAGAAAGCAGTGGATGAATGTGTGGATCATTGAACATTTGAATCCAAGAATGACTGAATGAATGTTACGATTGCAAATGAAAAAACAAGACTTATGGCCAAGTAAAACTTTTTTGGGATCCTCACCATTTAGTGAGGCTGAGCTTTTCAATTTCTGAAACCACCGTACCAAATGTGTATAGTTTGTATATATATACATACATATATATATATGTGTGTGTGTGTATGTGTGTGTGTTTGTGTGTAAAGAAGTCATATGTTGAATGTTGTTGTGTGAGAAATGAAGCTTTGTGAATCTGATCCTGTCCCATTCACCAAAAGTATGTTTGCTGCTATTGTGAATATTAGTGAATAATTTTTGTGTACACAGAAAGCCCCAAAGTACCACTTAAAAGAATAGATTGTGAAGCCATTGAATAACAAAATGTCTTTTGTTTGTATATTTTTGTGTAGATATAAAGTTGTTTGTCCTTAACAAATCACTCTGACCTCTAGAAATACGTATGTAGTAATGCAGCACTTCACACAAACAATCTTGTGTAGAGCTTTTCTAAAAATGTATGAATAATATGGCTGACAATGAGACATCTCTCAATGCTCAAAACTGAAATGCTCTTTTATTCAAGATTTCTAGGATGACAATGTCTTTCTAAGCCTTCACTCTGTACGCTTGTTTCTGAACTCAAAGGATAAATCAAACGAATAACCAGCAAGCGCTGCCAAGAGCACTTAAACAAAGAGGAGTTAGCTACCTCAGCAAATACTTTACTTCAATTTGCATTCTGCAGTTTACCCACACCTAATGTCAAATGTTTGAATGGCATTCAATACAACCCAAAGTACAATGAATATTTCTGTTGTGTACGTGATACAAAAGTTGTCTTTTTAAGACAAACTTTTTAAGTCAATTGGTTGTATTTGTGAAGCAAATTATTTTTGCAGTCAGATTGAGGGACAATAAGTTACTGGTTTAAACTATTACTATTTTGCATTTACACAGGTTGTCATTATTTCTGTATGCCTAAATGACTTAATTTCATGCAGTTATTGTGGAAAAAGAACTGTCGTAAACTATATGCTCTGAAAAATTGGTGGGATTTATTTTCACTATATTAAAAAAAATGTGTATTTGTATTTACTGCACTGCTGCAAATCTCCAATCCTGGTTTATCTTTCTCCAGTTTGATTTGGATTAACTTCCAAAGCCATAACTAACAGGTGTTGAGTTCACCACTTCAGTCTGTGACAGTCCAGCACAGAACCAAGCCCAAACCACTGTCCAACATCTAGTACATTTTGTAATGTCAGCGAAATGCTTTTTGTAATTACTTGTGATATTTTTGTATCAAACACATTTATATAATAAAGGATTTATTTTAAAGTTTTTGGGATATTCCAGTTTGATTTTTTTTTTTCATCAAACTGGTAATAGGTAAGGGGGCTAGACAACAGAAATAAAATCAAAAGCACTAGGGCGCCATCTTGTGGTAAAGCATCGATCCTACAAGTACAATGCAAACATCTCAGCGGTTCCCACCATTTTTCTCTAAGTGACTCCTGTTTTACCCGTGGACACGTTGGCCCCCTAAATACCCTTCTCCTAACTGTGAAGCTATTTCTTATAAGCAAAATCTAATTCTTTTCTGGTTAATAAATATGTTACAGAACAGTAATGATTGTAAAATACTAGAAACCAGTAGAAACCACGAACATTCCACCCCTATTAAACCTCTACTGTCTGCTGAACATTTGGTTGAAAAGGAAATAATTCATAATGGATAATAATTTAAAAACAGCTTCTGCACCGTACAATAGCTGCTATGATAAAATAATGAGGAATCTTCAGATGCTATTCAGATGGAGACATTATATTATATTATGCATTATCAACACAGTGTATTTCTATGCGTCATAATCTAATTAACTTTACTTAAGATGGCACATCATATTGTGTTATTCCAAATGGCACTTGTAAGTCTCTGCTTCATAGAAATTCCTCTCTGAGACTATTTGAGGTCTATCATAAAATAAACCTTATCTACACATTTATTCATGTACAGTATCTACATGCATGAATGGTTGTGCACACAAACACATTTGATATTATTGTAGGTGCATCTGGTTAGGTTTATTAAGACATTTTTAAGTTATCATTTAAACTTTAAAAAAAATCCTCACATCACTGTCAGAGAATCAACTGCAGCTTTAATTACATTAGCAGATATATTACACTCCGTCATTCAGTACATGCCTCTCATTTTTTATTTATTCTACAAAAACATCGGTTGACACTGGAGGTGCACAGATTTTTAGACATAATTTTTAGAATGGCCTGCTGTATGACAACATGTGGTCAAACCCATACGATGACCTACAAATTACAGTCATACATATCCTTGATTTACAATTTTTAACATTGAAAGATGCAATGACGAGAACTAGGATCATATTTATGTATGGTGTGCTATAATATTAATACCAATATATTGCCTAAAACTACAAGTGTCTTTATTAAAACAATTTATATACTCTGTTTACTCTTTAGAGCCATTGGGAAGAAATTCTGGATTTGATACAAAACAAATGACATGTGGTAAAACATGTTCACCAATAACTTGCACCAAATAAGATATTAAGCAAGAAACCTCCTTGTTATCTCTTTGCTTTCTTCTGAGGTTTACCCTGTTTATTCACCCAAGCTTGGGGAAGGCTGCAGTTTATGAAGACATTACATTCTTACTTACAATATAATGACTAATAAACATTTTTCTCTATTCATGTATTTCAACATTGCTGTATTGGAGTTATTTTATTTAAATTATGCAACATTCGTTTAAGTTAGATCCCTTGATCGTCTTGTTTCATTCCAATCCTTTGAGCGCTGCTTTGAGGCATAATGACAACATCTTTTGACACTGACTGTATATATTTTTATCATTATTCAACATCATTCTTTATTGGCTAAATATTATGTAACTTAAGTATTTACACTGATTATTTTACAACAATCGGCCCAGCCCGCTGAAGATAGAATAGTCTATAAAAACAAAAGACGAGGAAGGTCCAGAAGAGTCCTGACTCAGTTTTAAGTTCATTTTACATGACCAAGAGCTGTCCCAAGACCATCCTAAACTGCTGTGTACATCCTGCCAGCTCTTTCACCCTTTCCGTCATCTCTCTCGTGTTCCCTGGTGACGGATACTGCAGTGCTGCTGTTTTAGTGCTGATCACAATGTCTTTCAGTTTTTCACAAAGCGTGTTGCTGCTTTGAGCCACCCGTGCTCTCACCTCGGGGGCTTTGGCTTGGCGTGAAAGAGTGTCCCCAATGAAAACTAGCTTGTGCGCACTCAGGATCACAAACTTGCTGTGTGCTACAAAGATTTTGGGAGGCTGGTTGGAGTTGACGGCGGTGAAGAAGGCATCGATGGCATTGGTGACTGTTGTGATGTTCTGCTCACACTGCTCCTGATAGAACAGCAGCAGTTGACGGTCGCTGTGGCACAGTTTGGAGGGTGGTCCTGATGAGCCGTTATGGGGGTGGGCCATGGGGTGGTGCGGAGACGGGACCCAGCCTGTCATGTCATTGTTGATGGGCCGACTGACCTCCTGCTCCAGACGCTCAAACTGCTTGATCTAGAAGAAAAAGTAACATTAAGTTCATCAATCAAACCACAATGTATTTTTAAAAATCTGAATTATATTTATTATGATAAATTGTTTTACCTGGGTCTGTTCCAGGTGTGCATTGTGTCTGGTGATGTTGCCTTTCTCCAACAATTGTCTTTGGTTCTTTTCAAACTCCTCTTTTCCCTAAGAAATACATACACTTTTAAAATCAGTTTTTAATCTTTGATGTGACACTAAAGAAATAGCACTTTTTTATTACAGCCACATTTTTTAAACAGATCAAATAGAGCAAGAGAGAGTAGTCGTGATGTATGTATTTTCTAAAATAGAGATTATGTAGAGAATGTACATACTCCAACAGGAAAACTGACTGAAAACTCGTTGACAAACATATACCTGTAGATGCACGTAGTCGTAGTCCTCCATCCAGCCCTCCTCAGTGCTCTCGTATGGCCGCTCCACCGGCCCTTCCTCTTCTGTGGATGTAAACTTAGGCGGAGAGGGAAGAGGCCGAGACTGAATGTGCACTTTCTCTCCACCGTGATATGTGCCACTTCCTGACCCTGTCATGTTCCCACTAACATCCCCTGGGATTGGAGGAAGAGGCAGCTGCTGTTGCTGCCTGTTGATCCGTTTGAACAACAGTGTGGCGTTTCCATGGAGAAAAGAGGCAAGTTGTTTGGTATCGTCTGGGATACCCCGAGCGGTAATGACCAGACGGTCCAGGTCATCTCCGCCTGCAGGTGGCACCGCAAGTACGGCGGCTGACCAGGCAATGGCGTCTAAACTCTGGCTATGTTGGATTAAACTATGGAACACCTCTTCCATTTTGCCTACTTGTCGCCCTAGTTTAGTCTGCAGCAGGCGGTCTGTGGCCTGAGCTGAGTTGGCAACAGCACCTCGAGCAAACTCAAGGAAGTCCCTGACAGAGGCCCTGACTCGGTCCGCAGCCTGGTGGATAGCGGGCAGGTTTCCCTCCAGCTGCTCTGGACTCCTCCAGTTCCCAGTGATAAAGGACATCATGAGCGACACATTGGACTCCACAGCCATCTGCAGACGGGACAGGCGCTCCATGGCCTGGTCCAGGTCCAACATGATCGGTTTCCCAGGAAGAGGGGCAGGAGCCGAGGTGTCCCGAACCGGCACCATGTCTAAAGATGATACTGAGTGGTTGCTGCGTGTGCTTCCAGTGCTGGAGGCCGATAGGCGTTTAAAAGTCATGCTAAGGTCATCTGTGGTTTGAGGATCACGCACGACCTGCAACAACAAAGACAAGTTATGACATTAATGATTACAGTTTACTGAAGAACTATATTCTTTGCTGGCTCTCCAATACCCCAGAGAACCTCTCCTTGCTATAACATACCTGTGGTGGTACATCATACACATACTGCTCCCCTCTTTCTGCGGGCCTCTCCGGATTCCTCTCTCGGGGAAAGTCATACACGTCCTGACTGGGGTAGCCCGTCCTGAGGCTGGTGGGGATGTCATAAATGTCTTGACTGGGCTGGACTCTGCTGCTGTTGAAATGCTTCTCTGTGAGGATGGGGGGCGGGACATCATACACATCCTCTGGAATAGGGGGCTCATCATCATCATCGTTAAGGTTGTTGTGTAGGTACTGGGAAGTCGGGACGGGGACGGGACCTTTAAGTTTGGCAAAATGAGGCGGGACGTCGTAGGTCTCCTCTCTGATTGGTTGGCTGTCAGGCACATCTTTGCTCACAGATGGCGGGAAGTCATAAACCTAGTGTAAAAATAAATCATGGCAATTTGTACAAGTCATCTTTGATCATATTATTTTGAAAGAACAGACATAGCAAAAGGTTAAAATTATATCATAACTTTTGGTTTGACAAATAGGATTCACAAAATGTAAACCCAAGTAAATTTGTCTTCAAATAAGAATTATATGAACAATTGTTATTGGTGTAAAAAGCTAAACTACATGATAAACGTTCATACCTGCTGTTGAGCAAGTTTGTCTTTGCTTGGAGGCGTGTCATACACATCTTGAACACTAGATGGCCCCTTTACCACCATTGGAGGAGTGTCATACACCTACCACAACAGCAAAGTTAGTATTACTACAACTCTTGATTGATTTTAACCTTTATTAACATGCATACTATGAGTTTGTCTTACTTGAGTGTTAAAAAGCTGGCGGGCGGGGGGCACGTCGTATATGTCCTGCTGGGCCACAGTCTGATGCCTGGGGGGGACGTCATATTCATCCTGATCTCCTTTCACTGTGTCATAGACGTAGACCTGTCCCACACGTGTAGGGACCACCACCTGGGCACAAAAAAGAGGTAACAATATAGTTATATATGTCTAATGTTTTTAGCAATCTTACAAAACAGCCTGCTACTTTACTACCTGAAATGATGGCATGTTTATTTATAGAGTACATTTTTAGATTCAAACCAGTTGCTCAAATTGAGTAGTGTGTTCATAAATATTCAAAACGGAACAGCAGAGTTATTATGCAAATAATTCAATCAAGGCATTTACAATTTGCATTTCAGTAGATTCTTACTGGAATAATGTTAAGTGTGCATTATACAGACAAGACAGACTAAACTACAATATAGAACAATATTAATTTGTTATTATTAATTATTATTTCAATATACAAATACCACCACAACGACTACCACAACAACTACAATTTCTACTACTACCATGACTATTGCAGCTAATACAACTAGTACTACTACTACCATTACTGCTGCTAATATTAATAATAATAATAATGTCTACCACTATTAATAAGGATTACACAAAAGGATGCCTTACATAATTAACCTTTATTTAAAAGTAAAATACAGCAAAGCAATGAAAATATGGAGGTTGAATGGAAAGGAGTGCCCCAAAACAATAAACAAAAAGCTTTATCCCCAAACGTCCTACAAAACCAATAACTGCTGCAGACTTTTGCCCCCAGACTGTTGAATCTACATGAACCCCAGAGCTCATAGTTGCCCACAGCAGGAAGAGCGCTCGAGCAGCAGGCTGTTTGATTTGCTGTGGGAATCTGGCGGCTCTATTGTGCGCCTGTTTAAACTGTGCATTATGAGATGTGAGCATAGTGCAGCAGCCAGTCTGGGAAATGACAACATCTGTGGCTTGCCCCTCCCCGAAACAGCCTGCACCTACACACCCCTCCTGCAGAAAATCTACCTTCCTGGTGTCCCCATTACACATTGATTTTTGAACATTTACAAATGAAACCAAAGACAAAAACGCCCTGCCCTGCACTCACCAATGGATCAGTTTACCTCAACAAATCAACAACAATAAATACAGATCATAACTCGGTTGTAAGGGCGGTGAACGATTTAGAACGAATATTAATGTATGAATAAAGGGATTTTATTTGCAGATGTTACAGGGCTGTGGGTGAATAAATTGTATTTTTGTTGTATATTTATATCCAAGCATATATCTAGTAGTATCCAACAATAATGAGGATTAAATGTAAGCATAAGCATTTGCAAACACTTCAATGTTTTTTCAAGGATGTTGTTGTCGATAATAATCATGACTTTGAGCACCCTTGTCACTGCTGTCATTACCGCTGAAAATGGATATTACTCTCAACGCTTCTGAAGCCCATTATTTATACCTTTGTCAATACACAAAAAAAGACTGATGTCTGCGTGATTTTTAAAGATATTTCAAGCTATGCGCAACGAGAGAATAGGTGTCATAATGCAATGTTGTACATTAAAATATCCCAGCCAGATTTGTATATTTATTGGTGCAATGTGAACAAAAAATAGTATCTCAATATATTTTTGCATTACTTTGACAGGAAAATTCAGACAATATTTTAACAATGCATCAGAAACGTGCCTATAGATGTCTTAGTTGCAGTAAAATGTGAATGGATATAAAATACCGTTGCTTGAGAGATTATAATGAAACTTTCTGTCTTATTTTGTGCGCATTGTATATGGTTTTAATTATAGTCAAATACTATACATTGTAATTTTGCATTTATTCCAAACAATAATTGTTGTAGTCCACATTCTATCTATCTCCCGCCTCTATTTATTGGGTATTGTATTGTTGGTAAGAGATAACTATAATTTCATTGTATTAAATTAACATACTGCCATCTACAACAATAATGGTTTGGTTTATCTGTTTATTAGATTG
This sequence comes from Rhinogobius similis, assembly GCA_019453435.1. Lineage (NCBI taxonomy): Eukaryota > Metazoa > Chordata > Actinopteri > Gobiiformes > Gobiidae > Rhinogobius > Rhinogobius similis. The sequence goes on along the minus strand of CM033630.1, from coordinate 20,678,363 downwards.
GAGATTGCCACAACAGATCGTGATTTGGCAGATTTTATACCAGATTACCTGTAGCAGTTGGAAATGTGAGTGATTTTCTTTGTCCAAACACATCAACAACATGCACTTGGCTAAGATTGGAAGCCGTGTTGTTGCTTCTGTTTCCTATGTTTTAATTCCCACATAAAAACATCGTGGTTCATCATCAGAAAGCTTTCAACTGTAATGAGTGAACCAGACTAAGTGCCAGATGAGTCCTGCCTAGACCATGCTCTGATTGATACTACTATATTGATCTACTGTGTGTCTCCAGGGAATAGACACATCCCAGCGAGACACATTTAATACCTTAAGCACATCAGAGGAGTGGGCGTGTTACTGATGAGGCCACTGTCACTGCATTATTTAATCTCTCTAGTTCTTCTACTTAGTGGCGTCACTTCGCATCAGACAACCATGACCCAGGCTGAACAACAAATCACCAAGGACTCAAGGATTATCTAGTTTGACTAATTACTGATATGCTAAAAGTTATGTTAATTCTACTTAGTGGTTTCACTGACGGACACCTGGGACAAGATTTGAAGGGAAACCACTCCCCAAAGACCCAGCTATAAATGGCCATCTGTACAGTATACATTTACAAGCTAATACTGGGGCAGATTTAAAAACAACTGGCGGGATTAGTGAAACAGTGTTGGCATTTAGAATGAGCGGTATCTAATTAGCCTTCAACTGGAATCTATTAATAATAACTTCAGTTACTGTCCTGTATTAATTATCCAACTTCTCTCCAACTAGGGGAGTCAGAATTATTAGGTTAATCAATATTGGTCACAATATATCGAAAGAACTAAAAAAATAATAAAAATAAATAAAAATAAAAATTGGGACAAATTTGTAGGCAATTCAGTCTATCCTGCAAAAAAGTAACTCTCCATTCACTTTATTTATGGGGAACGTTTTATAAACAAGACTGTTCCCAAGGTGCTGCACACAAGAGGAGGACCACGATGCTAAAAGTGTTTTTGTTTTTTTCCCTAATGCCTGGCTGTTTTTGTCACAATAATTTACTGAAGAAAGTTTGATTTCATAAAGCTAGTCACATAATAGAGCCACCATAATCTTTTGTGAATGAAACAGAATTCAAGATTTCATTGTTGTTTCATGGTGTCAGTAATCATACATTTATTTAGGATTTATTTATGTTATGAATTTATAATCATATTTATCATCAATATATAAATTAATGTTAAATTCGGACGTTTCTTCTCAGATAGTAACACAATAATAACAATAGATTTTGATATTATGACATCCTTACCTGAATTTATAATTTATAATAATTCATATTTGACATTAAATACAATACATTTAATTACCTTTTTAATAATAACACATATAGTGTTACAATGTGGTCAGATTGGAGGGTAATGCAGAATTGACGTTCACCTTAATGCATCCTAAGTGCCATTGATTCCTTCTTAAACTCCCCAAATAACAAAGTCAATATCTATTATCAGATGAATTTATTTGAACACTTTTTCAATAGTCAGCCTGTCTACACGTTTACAGTTTTAAATGGGTTTCTTTGCTGTTGAGTGATTGACAGCCATCTGTGTAGCATATTGCATTACAGGAGTCTTGGTTGTGCTCAGCGTCTGTGGTTGGCCAAAATATTTTCAATTCGCCACTATTTCGTTGACGGTCATCCTGATTACATCACATAGCACAACCTGCTTTTAAAACAATAATAGTATCTGATATGCCGCGTGAAACATGATGATATGGGATAGACTGTTCAAAAAGGAGATATTTCTACATGTTTATCATATGGGCTATATGGGGATTCAAGGTTTATTTTAAATATAATCACATTTTGGACATTTCTTTTTCAACAGAATAGCTAAGTAACAATGTATTGCAATTGTAAATGTATCTGTGTGGTAACAGTGCAAATCCAATATTACAACAAAGAAAACAGAGATTGTCCAACAACAGTAGCTGAACGTATTGCCTTAAATTAACTGTGATCAAAAGTTATTCAAATGCCTGTTGCAAAAATGTAATGCATAACCTAATTTAAATATCAAAGACAAGTTGATTCCTCTATTCAAATAGTGGCCGGACAATCTACAAGTCTTTTACGAAAAGAAGTGGCCTGAGGACGGCAGTGTACTTTCAGATTCACTGACCTAAATACACTACTCCAGAAAACTGTGTTGTGCTCTTAGAATAACTGCACCGCTCCCGAGATACCAACCAAACCCTGCCATTGCGCTCATTGAAAAGATTGTTTTCTTTGCTTAATATGATCTGCGCACAAAGCCATAGCTATAGGCCGGGGCTTGGGAGATCCTTCTTTGTGACTTGTGAATGATTACGCCATGCACTATTCAACAGATGACCTCTGCTCTTAGGCCCGCCCCCTCCTTCCCATTTTCCTCTTCTTTTTATTCAAGGAAACCACAAGCACACACACATCAGGCTGATTACAACATGTCGTCAAATACATAGCTTCAAAATGCCCACCCAAACCACACTAACTCCAAAATAGCCCCAACGGAGGCAGCTGCAGCTCGGAGGATGTCTTTATGATACAGATGTGAGCTTCAAACGTGGAGCGGTGAAAATAGGGCCATAATTACAGGAGGTTTGGTGGTTTGTCTAAACTGGTAGCGGCTAACGTCCCGTAGTTTTCTCAGGGTATAAAGGAACAGTGGGAATGCCAAAGCTAGACACAGAGGGGACTGCTGAGGTCTCTTAACAGATTACACAGCACACCCCCCACTGAACGCCACATGGCAACTGTGTTTGCGCTGCACATGACTGTCTGGCAACTCTGGCAACATGCTAATTACAAGAAAACAAATACTAATTTAACAATGGAGCAATTAGCACATGCGGGCTGCAGTCAAGAAAATGGCGGTGATGAAGTGCAAGAGTAAAATAAAAGTATACTTCTAAATGTAAATGATACAGCTGCAAGATATAAAACCAAAATTACAATTAGACAATCGCAAAGACTGTTGAATTATTGAAGTTCTTTGCAGAAAACTAAAAATCCTGTCTTATTTGAAAACCTGCTAACTGTATTTTAGGCCTCTGCAAACATGTTGTGATATGCATAAAATGATGTTAATAGTTTGGCAGTTCATATTTCAGTCTTCTCTGAAATATGAATGCTCCTGGAACTGTTTCAAATGTGCCATTTGAACTATTACCTGAACTATTAAAACATAAATCACAAATCAAATCACAATTGCATTGTCACAATTGCAATTAGCTATTTTCTAAGAATCTTTCAGACCTACTAAATGAAAAAAAATCAACAACATACAAATACTGATCTGAATACCAGCAAAATCTCTTTCCTTTTCCTTTTAAGTTTTATTTGATTAAAAACATGTTGAATTGTTGGTGGTACAGTTTTATGGACAGTAACATTTCATAAATATGAGTGCATATATTTAGAATATGAAATACATTTGAGATTTTGTGATAGAATCGGTCACATCTGATATAATATTGCATTACTTAGCATTAGCAATGGTGTGAGTTACAGCTTTACTTGGAATGTCTGTGTTTGCAGTGCTGAGTGGTGCAGTGTGCCAGACAGCTGTGTTCAATTCATTAGTCTCCAGATAATCTCAGAGCATGTGCCACTATAAGCCCTCCCCACACCCGCTGCTCAGCATCTCCTCACATACAAATATGACAAGGTTTCAAAGTCACACTTCTGCTGCTCAAACGCTGTATTTATAGCACGGTTTTCAAAGGACACTTGAGTCCATTTGAGCTAAAAACATACCTGAAATAAGATGTCACTTTTTAGAGGTTTGGCATAAAAGGGTGTTATTTTTGTCTTGTGTCGTTGTAGCGGCAGTGTCATGTAAAAATAAGATCTATGAGCTAGAAAACTAGAAAATGGGAACTGTTTTACCACTGTAAATCCATACAAAAGGCCAGGACACACTGGAGGAAAACATGATTAGTTAATTAATCTATGTTTTAAAAAATATTAGTAATAATTACCCCCAAATGTTTAGATCCTGGTTTTAGGGATTCTGGACCATTCTGAATCAGAATCAGAATTACTTCATCCTCAAGAGAAAGTAGGTTCAAATTAAATAAAAACAGACTAACAACAAATTGAAAAAAAGAAGAAAAAAACAACAACAGTATCATGAGTTTGAGAGTAAGATGATGAAGAAATTTGTGCCAGTTTTTGTTTCATGCCCAGTAATAGCAAAGTATGAACCATAAACCAGGACTACAAATCTAATTTTGACAGTTCAACAGCAAATTTCATCATGACCTGACTTCCAGCTCAATGTTAAACTAGCTTGTTTTGCTTTTTGTTCATGGCTCCTCGCAAATCTTGATCTCTATTATCAACACAATTTTGAAAAATGTACCACCCTAAAAACTCACTAATCAGGTCCATATCCTATTTTATCTATAATCTCTGTTCTAAGTGTCCTGTTACCACGATATAGATTTACCAATATTCCATCAATAGAGCTTATAAGGGAGGTATTAGCAGCCGCACACACACAGACACTCAGCTGCTCTTATGCGCGTGGCCCGCTGTCACACCCTCCTCACTCTTTGATGTGTCAGATGACAGCTGTGTAAGCTGGCAGACTCCTGACGCACAAAGAAGCCCGCTGCTATTTCTGAATCTGTAAAATTCATTGTCGAGCGCTTGGTAATAGCTTGACAGCTGGCATGGGCATCATCAATTGAAATAATTACTGGACCATTGTAACTTTTTAATGACTCTCAAACTATTGTTCTTCTAATTATGGAGTTTTTTCACTCCTGCCTTCTGTTGGTATGCACTAAAACATCTGCCGCAATTTACCTCATCCTTTGCCTCCCCATCACTCACATCGGCTAACTTTTCCTCTTTCACTACCTTCATAAATCTCCTCTTTGGTGCTGTTCTTTTAGCCGTCATGACTGGCAGCTCTAACCTCAGCATCCTTTCATCCAGTTTTTTTACTATCTATTTGTCTGAGCACTAAGATTAACTGAGTTGTATTTTGGACAGGCAAGTAACAGACATTAAAGGAGGAAGAGAATATAGTCATAGGCATTTTTAGATTGAGCTATTGTTGTGTTTTACGATTAAAATGTGTCTATTTAAACCTTTGATAAACAACGGTACATTTAACACGGGACTATATCAAATTATTTAAAATACAAGAAAACCTTTATGTATCCACAGATGTTTAGCACCGGCCTTCAAGTAGGAACACCTTATCTTATAATGTCTAACTAGCAAAGAGGGCTTAGCTGCCTGTTTGCCAACTTTGGTAAATGTGACGGAAAATGAATAGGTAAATACAATACATAAAGGCTGTATGACACACACTGGACATAGCCGTAGAACAAACAGACCAAGCCTAAAAATGGTCCATTGTGCTGAACTTATTATGACCCCAGCTGAGGGCCCAGGCCTGTGTCCGGGGCAAGTGGATCTACAGCTTTCAAATCAGTCTTTTTCTTTCAGACTAACGGAGCACGATTTGCAGTAAAGAGAGAAAAGTGGAAGAAATGAAGGCGCCCAGATAAGCCGCGGCAGCAGTAATGGCCTGGCACCGGGCTCAAGGACAAAACGTGATAAACTTGTTGATGTCCATGGACTCCACACTCAGACAGCTATTGACCAAAACGAGCGCGAACGGAACAAGCTAAATGTTTTTACCGTCATACACGTACACACCAAAACTAATTCTTTATTGTTTTGTATTGAATGTATGTTTTGGTTTTCATTTTTTCCTAAATAATAGACAAGGAAAATAAATATTATTGGCAATTCACAAGTGTTAATATAACTATAATGTATTTCAGGATCATTTACAATTATTTGAACTTCAGACAGCATAGTTTCAGGTTTACAGGTTCAGTTTAAGACCAATGCACTGTTCATAAACCTTTATTTTGACTAAAAATAGATGTTGTTAAAAGCACTGTTATTAAAGTGCTGCTTGACCTTAAATAGCTGTTATTTCTAAATGTTAAAAGCTGTGTTTTAGTCATTTAACATCTAGTTTAAGGGCTACACCCTAATTGCATCTGGTACTTTTATTTCAGATTGTGGTGGTAACAAAAATAAGCTTTCACATGTTGTCTCTAGCTACGTAATACCACAATACTGTCATTGCCAAGCTAGAAATAGTCTTATTAAACCAGTTAAACTACTTAAACAGGGACAGATTGTATGTAAAATTAACTTTCGTGAGCTTTTAACCATGTTATGACAGTGATCTCTCATCATAAGCCTACTCACTCAGAATTTTTATTCATGCATATTTGGTTAATCCTGTGTTCTCCAGCATCGTCAGAGGTTTGAGTGTTCAGAAAAGTTCAGTTTTCATGTACCCCCTATCCCCAGCCATCTGTGTTTAATTGGGATTATTCAGAAAATTAAGACCTGAGTCATACATGTAAGGTTAAAAAATGTAAGTAAATAATAAAAAAATATGCTGCTTACAGTGAAATGCTGCAATGAAGAGGCTGGACAGGAACGTTTCAGATCAGTGTTGATGTTTACAATGAACAAAATGTACAATAGTGAAGTACGTGGTTATTGTTTAATACTAAAAAACAATTTTAAAAAAGCATACCATTTCCTCTTTAAGCTCTAATACAATACAATATCTGTAATTGTGAACACACATGCATCTGTTTTGGTAACACACTTCTCTTATCGGACAAAACATATTTTTTTCTTCCCCAGACAGTTTGGCAAGATTCTTTGGACCACTGTCAAAAAAATGCTCAAAACAATTGACAGACCATTTAAAAACAAATGATATTGACTGAAAACATCTGAGCGTAAAATCTGGCTGTACATTTCAATGAATTGGTTAGAGATTAGATCTTGTTAACGATTAATAAAACACTAACACGCCAATAAAACTAATCAAGTAACTCTTTCCATTCTTACCTTTCCAAGTGGTTTGCCGCTCTCCCAGTTCCTCTTCTCCAGAGAAGGGGGCACCTGGTACACATCCTGTCCCGCTGATGTCACCCCAGCTGAGCCAGCGCCTTGAAGGGTGGGGGGCACCTGGTAGATGTCCTGAGAGGGCGCCTGGTACTGCCTCTGGGCCAAGGGTGGAGCCTTACTTGGGGGTTGTGGAGCCGAACCAACGGGGCCTGAGGGGATCTGGTAAACGCTGCCTTTGGGCTCATGGGACGGGGGCATCATGTAGATGGAGTCAGGGTTAGTTGTGGCGGGGTGCATGGAGGTGTACTGTGGAGGGGTGTGCGTGGGCTTGCTAGGAAAGCCTGAAGACGCTGTGGCCATACCAGCAGCAGAGGGTGTGGATTTGGCATAGGTGGTATGAGGGGGCAGGATGGGGCGCTGTGACGGGGAGGTGACAGTCGTGGGATCAGGGGTAGAGGGAGATCCCTGTTGTTTGTCGTACATGCCCACCAGGATCTTCAGACGGTTGCCCGGGACGATACCCTGACGACCATGGAGTGAGCATAGCCACCACCCGTCCAGCCCCTGAGTGTCCCGCTCCAAAACCGTCATGATGTCCCCCTTCCGGAAAGACAGCTCGTCTGGAGACTCCGCCACATTGTCATACAGCGCCTTAGCCAGCACATTCTGTGAAAACAGAACAGAAACAACTCGTGAGCATCACACTGAATAGACTAGAAAAGCCATAGGTCCAATTTAATGTAAGCTTTTATTTTGAAGCCCCATTGTTTTGTACTCTTCAATATTTCATTGGCTCATAACAAAATTGTCAGGACTGGAAATCGATTTTGCATAGTCTAGAAGATTATGTATCTCCATTGAGACAAGCAGAGGAAGTCACCAGGCAAATTCAATATTTAATAAATACAGAATAGATAAGTTAAATATCATACTGTCTAACATTCTAGGAAAAGAAATAAATGGACGTCACTCCAGAAAATGGTAAAAGTCTGTTTTCAATGAATCACATTGTCTTTTTACCAGATCAAATTAAATAGTAGAGACATTAACTAGCTCTCACATGTACATCTTTCGTATTTAAGATGCTGGCTATTCGCGTAACCCAGCAACACGTCTGGCTGGAACACTCTGGAACTCCTCACTAAACCAATTACAGTAAGATCCTCCACATCTTTCTGTGTCATTCTCTCAGTTTCTGTCTGAGTTCTCGCACAGGTACAAGCTGTACTGGCCTGGAGCCAGCTCTCCTGACGAACCTCCTGCCAAATCACTGCACCGCTTAATGAGGACGTGTCACTGGTTTAAGAGTCAGTAGAGGACAACCACTGCATTCTTATAACTGGTCTTATCCAGCAATTAGAGATACCAAATTATGAAAAGAGCATCTGGAGACCAACGTTACTTCACAAAAACATAATTTAACAGTTTAAGCTTCATGTGTTTCTGGTCTAAAATAGATTTAGATAGAAGTCTTCATGGCAAACACATTTGAGGTTTTGTTTTCATATTTCAGAAGACCAAAAGAATTTACAACTGTCTGAACATTTCTTTTCATCCAAATCTTGATCCTAATGTCTTTAATTTTGGTCAAATCATGTTTTTGTCAAGTGTCCCTTTTAAGTATTTGGATCTGTTACCACCCAATTCAATCCCACATTTCTTAAACTCAGACCATTTTGTGACATTAATCTCATTCCATGAAGTCATATATTTAATTAGTTACCCTTCCTGATTTGAACCTTTCTATTTTCTTGAGCTGTGTAAAAATAGTAAACTGGCTAGGGACAAGTTTGAGGCTGCTGCATTCAGAAACTCCATTACCTGAATTCAGCCACTTTTATTAATGAGTTTTCCGTCTGTGTCATGAATCAAGTGAAAAGCCTTACTGTAATCCTGGTTTAACACAGCACAGCCCGATTAAGACCCGGTCAATCATTACAGCTAGCTAGGGCTGTTCAAATGCTGCGCTTTTCACCATATACAGCAAACAAGAGTGGACAATTGCGCGTGCAGACTAGACGAGTCAATGACGTCATAAGTGCTGCAAAGGATTTGTTTTGTGTGTTTGTTGTTACATTTGAATGCGCCAAGTGTACATTGTTACCTTTGAATTGTAGAATAATTTTATGTTTTTCACTTAGTGTAAACTGGACCAACATTGTAAATGGGTTTAATTTAGACTTATTTAAGTAATTTCTATTTAAAAGAGAAAACATACAAAATGGATGTAATAAACTGGAAGCTAGATGTGGCAGCCCTTACTACCAAACCACATGGCATGTTTTAGAGTCTGTGGATGGTACATTGCAATTATCAATCACTAAATTAGCTTTTGATTACTTACGATGGCATACTAGAATAATCTAATTAGTAAATGAAAAATAAATACACTGAAACAAAACAACATAGATGATGACGACCTGTTACACATTCAAAAGGTCCAATTAGATTCTGGCAAGTGAAAAAAATTTACATTTGAAACAGCATTTAAAGGTGCTGTACCTGATTCTTACTGTCTGCTACCTGCTTATCTGCATGGAGATGGTATTACTGTGCTAGAATGTTCCAAAGTACAGCTTGAAACATATCAATCTCCATGTAGACAAGCAGGTGAAGCCACCAAATCAAGTTACAAGATCTAAAGAAAGTATGGTTTACAACGTTTTTGTGGCCCTGAAACACCTGTAATTGAATAGATGCAAGAAAAGTAATGCCATACTGAGGAACAACACAAAGCATTAACATCATGGTAGCCGAAAATAAAGCAAAAGTTAAACGGTGCAGTTTTGAAAATGTGAAAAATAGAACTAGTACATTTTTTTGTCTGTTCTCTTTGTTGTGATCTCCCATTTTCAAAGCATTAATTGTCAGTTTATTAGCGCTTTTCACAGCTTTCAGAGGCCAGAGCAAAATATTGCCAATGCATCACACGACTGCAAACAACAACTAACGTGCTAACGGTTCTACCAATGTTACTTCCTGGTTCACGGACGATATTTTTTTTCATTTTGATCCTTTTTTGAGTGTTTTTACAACATCCCTGTTTTGGGGCATAAAAAATGCAACTTTATTGCAAGAAAAAAATTAGGTACAGCCCCTTTAACATCAAGCCCTGATGACTAAACTCTATTTTTGTGTTGGGTCAGTGGTTCTTCTCATGCAATCCCCCAGTCCTGCTCTAGAATGCATGTAGCTCTTCTGATGTTCACATTCCAGAGCGACAGGAAGTGTGTTGGGGCTGAATCACACTGCCTTGTCATTGGATGGTGAGTCAGTGACCTGCGTTGACATTCTGCTTGTTCCCATCACTCCACAACGGTCAACGTGGCCCCAAAAAAACTACATTTAAGGAGTCATTCTGCCCCATGTCTGACTCCCATACAAATGTGTGTGTGACTTTGAATGCAAAATTGAGGGTAAAAAATATCAATCCTCAGTTGTAATGTGCTAATCTAATTCCCATCAAAGGCGTTTCACTTTTGGAGGGCATTTTGGACAGCGCTGGCATGACAGGAATTTGGGCCAGAGACAGAGTGACCTTATGCCCACAGGTAAAGTACAGGACACTTAAATGTGAAATAATTCATTGCAAAGAATTACAGATTGACATGTATAATTAGTTATGCTTTATGGTTTAACTCCTAATCGTTGTTAAATTTGTTCAGTTGTACAGACTAAGTGGAAATGGATTGTGTTTAGTTCTTATTTTTAAGGATGTCATATCATTTAATTCATTTCCTTTCAAATAGTATTGGAGCAGTAGGCATAATTAAAGGGTGAATAACACACTTGTCTGTAGTGAGTTGTAGCGGTTCTCAAATTGACCAGGCCTTTTATTAGTAAAGGTAGCACACGTGGACGGAAGCCTGTGATCACAAAGCTGCAGTGTTCAGAGCATGTCTCTTCTTGCTCAACTCTTTAATGGCTCTTCAAATTCCTCATAATGGTCTTGTAAAGGGGGGTTCAAACTATGGCCTGGGGGCTAAATGAGGCCTTAATACCAATTTTTCTTTGACCCTCAGCCGTTCTGCAATAATTCTACCACTTTAACCATAATAGCCCCACATTGCATTGTGATACAGACCTAGTAATGTTCCAAGCCTTAAAGCTACGGTGGCTCAGTCAAAGCTGTGTTAAATGTACCCATTAATTCACTATATTGACCACCTGTCTTTGCCCTCCACTTTGAATATGTTTCATTATGCAGCATCGAGTCACTGTGAACTCCTCTCCACAGATCGGACATATAACTTGGCCTTATAAGAAAAAGCATCTCCATGGAAACAAGGAGATGGTGGACCCCCAAAGTTATGAGTGCACCTTTAATAAGTTCACAGTACAATTTACAGCACCTAATATAGACAAGATTTAATTTTCAAGGTATGAATGAAAAACATAATTGATCCTGATCATTTATGTTAATCCTTATGTCCATTAACGAACACCTCTAAATCTGCATATAGGCAACTGGCCCACACTTAATCACAGTAATCACAGCCACAGTAATGTGAGCAGCAATGTTTCACTACTGCTACAGCTATTGGGCACAGCAGACCCACACTGTGCAGAGCCAGAAAACTTTTACAGAAGTCCAAGTTGCTAGAGCAGTGAAGTGAGAAGACAGATGACGTATCTCAGCAGCCGAAGTCAGGACCACGACCCAGCGCTGTTACTATGGAGGGGCCGACCTGTGTCCAGCCAACCAGAGTACAATGACCCACAGCAGGCGGCGCAGACAGAGGCGCAGAGGAGACGCTGTTTCAAGGGTCATATATCCGTTAATGTCAGCCTTAAGTGGTGAGATTAACGCCTGATGCACACTGACTCCGGTCCGGCTCCGGTTCGGGACCCGCGCGGGTCCCGCGAGACTTAGAGAGTGCTTAAAATCTATGCTTGCTGTCACACCGACCTCGGAGCTCTGCGGCCGCGGGTCCGGCGGAAAGAATCCGCAAGAAGTCTATTTTTGCCGGACGCCGCAGCGGTCTGGCGCGGCTTTCATGTCATTTGACGAGTGCTCTCGCGCGAAACCACGTGAATCTACGTGACTTTCGTCAAAAACGGACCGCAGTGAACCGGAGCTGGTGTGACAGGCAATCTGCAAGTGACCCGCGCGGGTCCCGGACCGCGACCGGACTGAACTCAGTGTACACTAGGCGTCAGTCTATCAATTACATTACAATAGAGCTTTAATATACACAAGTATTTTCTGAGGTAGTGATGTAATTATAATAAATACTTTAATTTAGACAAATGATCGGCCTATATTGGAAATAACTTAAATCATGAAAAAAAGAACAGATTATCAATTAGGGTTGACCAATATGGAAAAAATACTGATCAGTCACAACTTTAAATTTAGTTTTCAAGATCAGTGCCATTTAACACAAACAATGTTTAATTTAATCCTCGAAAATGTGAACTCTGCAGTGTGCATTAAACCACTTTTACTGAGCTTGGACAGTAAAACCTCTTGATTAAAAAGCCCCATACTCATCATAGATGATTTGAAACATTTGGATCTCTATTTGATTAAAATTAGATGAACCGCACAGCCCATTGTAGAAGTAAACCCAAATCTCATTTATGCAACACAAATAGCTCTAGCATACGTCAAGAAAAAAAAAAAACTTCTATTATTTTGGGGTTTGTATACTGGGATAAAGGAAATTAACAAAGTAGTTTATAGGAAAGTGTCCCCTACAATTGCAGGAATGGTCCATTGAGGAGGAAGTAATGAGAACAGCTGGTGGACTGCGCTTTGTAAATGTGTGTGTGCTCTTTAATGCTCTTTGTCCTGTGCCTCCTGCGTGACCCCTGGGACAAACAGCCCCTCCCTCCCTCTATACGTGAGCGCTGGTTCTCAAGGTGCAGCCCCTCCACCGGCCCCTCAGCACCACGCTCACTGCAGCCACTACACAAATGTTCCAGCATATTTGTGGTACTTTTTCCAACCAGTATTCCTCTCTGTCTGCCTGGCTACTGAAGAAAAAGAGCAGGAAAAGTTAGCCAATGTGATCTTATGGAGTCTCAGCAGGAAAAAGCGATGACCAAAGCCCATCAATATAGAAGGAAAAATGACATATTTATAGATTGGTAGTCAGAATTAGGACTGTAACCCAATTTAATTAAGGTTAAATACACAAATACCAAATGAATGGTCGCAATTAGAAAGTCGCAAAGGCTGTATTTAATTTCCTCTGCAAACAACAAAATATCCTGTCTCCATTGGTCTTGTGAAATTGTCTAAACCTGTAGTGTAGAACTCTTCCCACATGTTCTAAAATGAAAGGAGCTTGTAAAAGTTTAGACGTTCATGTTCAGTCTTTTCTTCATTGTGAATACCTCTAGAACAGTGTTTTTCAACCTTTTTTGAGCACACATTTTGGGTTTAAAAGCTACCACAGCCCCCCCCTACCACTAAAATATTACCAAATCAGACCATTTAGTTAAAATTATTATATATAATGAGGCAAATAATGTCTGTGGCACTGTCTAGTTCTTTAAATTTGGTAATAGTGATGGTTTTGCGTTCTTTTTTGGTGAAAATGTTGCTCAGAACATTCCAAAAAGGTCTACTAGTTAATTTAACCTATATTTGTGAATCTGTTAACTCAAACTGGACATTTTCTCAAGGGACACCTGGCAAAACCTCAAGGCACACTAGTGTTCGCCGGCACACTGGTTGAAAATGAAGGCCCTAGAAGACGTGACAAAAATATGTACAATATCTAAAACATGAATTACAAACCTAATTGTCAGAAAATTGCAGGTATTTTTTTCTCAGAATGATTCAGTCCTATGGTTGGACTAGCCTGTGACAGCCTGTGTGAAAGCAGTGTGTGCATGTCCCTGTCATTGATTATCTCCTCAGTCCAGTGTAAGCAGTGGTGACTCAGGCAGTAGCCAGCCCCATGAGGCTCCCTGTGGGGATACATTAGGCCGTATGAGGTCAGTGCATGCATCCCTCTGAGCTCTGGGCGAAGAGAGGAGCTGGAAGAGTCTGGACCAGTTTCAACAAAAGTAAGTATTGTTTGTTGTTGTTTGTTTCTACCTTGTGAATAACAGTAATTAAATAATACATCAAATAAGACCTAGCAATCCATTCTGTGATAAATGGAGAGAGTGGTTTAGATTAACGACGGGTCTATTTTGAGGGAAATGAAATAAAACCAAAAACAGTCATTTTGACACACACAAACATAAAAAAAATGATTCTGCCCATCAAATAAACTCAAACAACCCTGTCAACAGAAAAGCGACCTGGGACTGCAGCTCATTTTGGTCACACTCCTGGCTTGGCTTGGTTTGGCTTGGATACAGAGATAAAACATCGAGGGAAGACATTCCATTGAACCTGGGCTCTGGAGGGACAGGCCCAGGCTTGCACCCCCTTCTCGAAACACACAGACCTACATATGACATTCCATAGCTTCTCCTCTCTCTCGGCTTCGGCTCACATTCCGATGGTGTCACATAGTCCTCTGCGCTTTGGCCACAGACAGCAGACAGAGCCGTGAGCTGCAGACCAAAAGCTCTTTCCTTCCTGCTCACCATCTTTTTAATGCTTTTGATTTAGTCTTATTTTCCGGCATCCCTCCCCCAGCTCGTCTCTCCCTCCCCCTCGGCCCTGTCCTGGCACGTCACTCTGCTCCATTGCAACAGTAGTGAGTGCACTTCACATTACTCAGCCTGGGATCCCCACCCTGTAAATTGGGACCATAGTATCCCACAGCAGGACTTCTGAAAAAATACAGCCAGAGGACATTGCCGGGACACTGCCCAAATAATAATCAGTAGAGAAACAAGTCAAAGTTACTTCAAAGCACCTTTAATTAGTGAAACCTCAAACACATTAAAGCCGAAAACTAATTCTATGATTCTAGCATATTTACAGTGTTGGGTTGGGTTCTTACTCCTGTTGCAAAAAGTGACTCTTATTGGACACCCTTGAGATTATTTGGCACGCTGGCAGGGTGTACCCCATTACACACCAGCAGCTGGGAAAGCCCCTCCTGTCTTGACCACAACCTTTACACTAAATGATGACTCAACCTGAACAAGAAAGAATAAAAAGGTCTGTTGGCATATTTCACCGTCAAATGATTTGAATTGACTTTTAAACCCAATTAACAACTAAGTTTCAGAAGCAGTTGCTGGTTCAAAATGCCTGCCCTGGGGATATGAACAATAGCAGAGACAGACCGCGCAGCCTTGAGCTCTGGATACACAGAGGGGGTGTTGCCTGCGTTGCCTAACCTGTTGACACACAGCGCTGGTTAGAAATGACTCAGAGCTGCCCACAGACGAGCTCATAAACAAGAGCTATATACCTGGAGACGGGTTTAAAATAGAAAATGATACTATTCCGGGTTGAAGAAGACAGCACTGTGAAGTTATTTAAAGTCACTAAAAATGGACATTACACATTTGGAGGATTATTTTTCATAATCAATATGAGAAGCATTTACACCAGTGGTTCTCAAAACGTGTGCAACCAGTGCCACCATGTCTCACCATGATATACAATCTAGGAGTGGGCAACATTGATGAAAATAAATCTTTGCATTTTTTAGACTATCCTCATAACAATAATAAAAGGTTTTGTCAATCCAACAGACAAGTGTAAAAATGTGCCTTTATATGTATTAGCTGAGATTTAATTACCAGATAAATGGGATATAATGTAAAATTACCCATAAAAGTGAAGAAATATCACTTTTTGCTCAAATCTCTCACAGATCTGAAACTGTTTAAATTGAAGGTCAAATAATCAAGCCAAACCTGTGGACCTTAGAATTAGAAAAGTAGTTTATTGTAAATAATTTATGTTAAATGTAATCTTCTTTATCTGTTGTTGAGACCAGGTGGACATGCATCGGTTGCACTTTAAACTGTAACAGTGGTTTTGTTTTTTGTTTTGTTCTGTCCCTATGTCAAATAAGCATGTAAATACATATATGAGCAGTATGTGTACCTTTATTTGGAATATTCAGCACATACTTTTTTTCATTTCCTCTTTTAAAACTCAAATTTTGCATTTCTTCAAACAAAACATTTACGATGTTATTGATAAAAGTATCATAGAATCAAGCTCTGAACCTTGATCGTGAAACTTATCTGATCGTGCTGTATATATGTAAAATACAGTATTAAAAACTGAATGTTGTCCCTGAAATTCCACACCTGCACACACACAAGATAATGTCTTTGTATTGTAAAGTAATTTCTACAGACATAACAAATCAGTGGAGACCAAAACCAACCTCTTGGCAAAAGTAAAACCTTGACAGTTAGTGAAACTATAAAAGTTGTTCATTAACTTCTATAAAGACAAACAAAGGTCACACACACACACTCTGTCACATTAACTTTTCTTTCACTTGCCTCGTATCTATAATTTTGATCATGTGACTCAAACACCTTGATGATGAGTATGTATGTGCACGCTGTGAGCTTATGGGCTTTGCTTGCTCCTCTCACAGTGAGCATTGAGCCTAGATTACAGACCTGCTCCAAACATGCCTAACATGTGATGACACCCCTTATGCACCGTTCTGTGATGAGTCATAAACGTAAGCAAGTTTACATATCGTGTAATTGATGCAAGAAGTCCTTCATCTTGACAGAAGGCTGACAAACACTCGGTTATCCCTCCCATTGTTGTCTTTATATTGTTAGACAGAGAATGAAAAAAGGATATTATCATAATTGTTGTTTGGGTGATATGCAGAGTTTGAATATTAAGTGTATCGTCTATAAAGGACAATTTAAATTGGCTACAAAAAGATGATTTAAAGGTCCCATATTCTGCTATTTTGCCCTTTACACAGTCTATTCTAAGGGCTTTGTTGATCAAATTTTGCGTTGTGCAATATCCTTAACATAACAGTTTCCAAAAAACACCCATTTCTTGGACTGGCCCCCTCCTTGCAAAAGCAAACGGCTCACTCTGAGATCTGACCCCCCCGAACAGAGAGCAGGCGGCTCCCCGCCCAACTCGCGCCTCCCCGCCCAACTCGTGCCGAAGCCTAGAGCGGAGATAGTGCGCATGCGCCGTGTGCTCCGGTAAACAGCGATACATAAACACGGGAATAAACCTTTTATCGTCCTGACGGTGCGTCGTGCTGAGTCCTACGTCCTGGATCTGACCTGGAGTTTGACGATCATGCAGTACCTCGACGACGGACGGTGCCGTTTGGTAAATAACAAGCTAACTCTTCGATCTGTCGTATCCATCGTGTAATTACTGTGTAGCATTAGCATTAGCTGTGTTTATTCTGCGGCTGCGCGCTTCCCGGAGGTGTGGCTTAAACACCGCGTCATCCATGGGAAGCCGCGTCATCCATGGGATGAGCCCCCGTCTGCCTGCTCAGCCGAGGGGGACAAAAAAGACAGTTCTCTAGAGAAAACATGCGGGAATCAATCAAAAAACCACTTTGGGCACACATACGAGGCCCAAATAGCACTGTAGGAAGGTTAAAACCTCTGAAAAGTCGATTTTGCATGTTATGGGACCTTTAAAAAAAAAACAGACTAACTTGCAGTATCATTGAATCTTAATCACATCTGACAGACTGTCATAACATACTCTGAATATTTCTATAATCCAAATTAATACTAACATTTTCCTTTTTGGCAATGTCGCTCAAAGAATTACTGAACTACTGTATGCAATGTTTGAAATGAATGCCATTACAATAGGTTAAATCTTAATAGTAAAATAGAACTTTCAATCCCTTTCTTTCCAGTTTCCCTGTCAGCAAAACACAGTAGGTGATGGATTCTATTTTAAACCCACAATCCAGAGTTAACTGAGGACATGGACTACTGATCATACGTTTTCAATAGGAAAATTACTAAATTATTCCATTTCAACAGTGATATTACAGTTTAAAATATTCAAAGTAGTAGCACGTCCTTTCCATTAACATCTAACACAGATTTTGTGCTCCTCAAATTCTACCCTCTACCAAATATGGTCATTTCTGGTTCCATAATCGTAACATGTCATAAAACACCCTCTGTCTCCTCAACGCACTGAGTGACGTCATGCCGCTCTTTGCTGTGAATGAGGCTTACACACTGTTTGGCTACGAGCTTGTGTCCACCCTTTAGAGGTCCAGTACCTGCTCCAGACCATCTCCCATGAGCCACTGCTTCGCTCAGGACGTCCCACCGCAGCTAATAAAACCTTCATTTCTCCCCTCTTTCCTCTGAGTCAGCAGAAACAACAGCACAGCTCTCCCCCCGTTCACTTTTCTCACCCCCATACCCCCTCCTCTGTGCGCTGGGTAGTGATCGGTTCACACAGGAATGTTTTAAATAGCCTGTGTCTAATGAGTATAAGAGTTTAAAATCCTCAAGTGGGCAGTACACATTCCTTAACAATGCCTATGTAGTGGCCCGGGCGAAGCTTTATTTGGTAAAACATCTTGTCTCATCTCAAAAATACAAATGTGCTAAGTAGTCACATAATATTTAATATAAATGCCGTAGCTCACATTATCTTTAGAAAACATGATAATGTGTGAAACTGTTTAACAGCTTAAGCTATGATGAAAATAGATCAACAGGAGATTCAAAGCCAGTGTGGTGAAATTCCCAGCCTCTGAAGAACTATTTTTAATTGGGCAAATATGAGTTGGTGTGGATGATAAAGATGATAGAAATGAAGATTCAGTAAGGAAAAGAGTAAAATTGCTTTAGTAAACTATTGCAAAAGAACATTTTCAAACGTTTTTAAGAGCGACTACATTTTGCCATTCATCAAAGTAACCTCCTCAGTTCATTTTAGGGAAACTATTGTTACAAATTATGCTGTACATGTGTAAATTACCAGGCTAAAACACCAAATATGCAAATAAATGTGTGGTTAAGTAAGAATATAAAAGAAAGATAGATATAGAATATATGAGAGTTCAACCTATACTTATGTTGTGTGACGTAGAATTATCTTGCATAAGAAAATGCCAGAGAGGATGTGTTGACACAAAACATTGATGTCTTTGCCACCACTGGAGCAAGACCACAGCTTGAATAACCACAGGATTTCTATACGTTTTAGAATTTAAGTCTGTAAGTCAGATCATAGTTCATGTAGTCATAAGTGTCAAAGTGTACTTTTAAGTGCTTAAATGATAATCTATGATGGCACAATAACAGAATCTGAAAGAAGTTCACTACTTTCCAATCAATACTGTTTCCTCTTCAAAATAACTTCCCATTTCAAGTTATGTGTATTCCAGACACCTAGAGCCCTTAACCCCCTACTAATTTCCCAATCAAAGCAATGTCATTGTAAGGAATCAACTCTTTACCCAAACACACTCCCTACTGAGAGCAACAAAAGGCAGGAATCCACAAAAAATGTTGAACTTTCCTGGTGGTCAAACCCCTCTCTCCTCTAAAACATTCAGTCCCTTTTCAACACAACCAAAGCCAGGACAGGCAGAAATAAAGCATGGAAAATTGAGGGAAGTAGTGATTTTTCTCACCAGATAGTTCATTTTGTCCCGTCAAGGCAGCTCTGGGCAGGGCCTTTTAGCTCAAGCCCTGGCCAGACAATTTCCCCGCTATGTCCGATCTGGAAAAAACGAAACTCCAAAATAGATCCTTAAAAGTGGTCTTGCTTTGTCTCTTCTTGTTCCCTTCAGTCGCATAGACTTTTGTTAGAGGGACACATTCTGCCGCTGCTCTGTGATCTAACTCGTCAAGTATGAGACTGTTGCTTGGCCCATTTACTTCTGCACTGCTCCCCCCCTGGTCTCCTGCTCCTGCCGCTGTGATCCAAGGAGAGAGGGAGAGAGGGGAGGAGATTGTAACCCGACACGTCACTTCCTGCTTGGGTCCTGACATTCCCCCAGTGCTCTGTGGTCATTGGACTATAGCACGAGTTTCTCATGCAAATGCTCCATGCTCCTCTCCTCCCCCTGGCCCCTAGACGCCACAGAATTCCTCCTCCACAGTGGGTTACTCTGTCCTCCTCTGCCCCCTGGTTGAGGCACGCTGCTCTCACACACACTTCTGGAAATGGGACACAAGTTTGGTACTGACAAAGGATGAAGTATAAGACTCAGGCATGCATATGTTGAACTGAATAATCACGATTAATGATTAACAACATTATCTTGGCATCCCGAATGTCTTGTTCAAAGCTCAAATTAATATTACTGCAAAATGAATAATAGAAAAACAAAGCTATGAAGCTATCTGAGGAAAAGACTCAAGCATCCACATCAAAGTGTTATTGATTGACTTATACAATTTCATAAATTGTCTATTTTGTTTTATTTAATTGTCGGCTTTGTGTCATCTTGCTAAGTTATTTCTATTTATTAGGCGTCGCATTTTATCGCACTTTAAACGCTCTCTAGTTAGTAACTGGCTGAATATACATTTCAATGCACGCTTTAATTGCCCATTAAAAGGTTTTGAGAGCACTAATCCAGACTGTGTGAGGAGCAGTATTGTTTAGGCTGCTAATTGAGTAGCTTTAAACATCTTCTTCTTCCCAGAGTAAAATAATTAGCACTAATTTGTGAATCAAAATACTTAATTAAATAAAACAATGAAAGCTGTTTGAACAAAAATGTCACGATATCAGAATAATTTGGTTAATCTATTATTGTGATTTTCCTACAAAAAATTCACACAAAAACACCTAAATGTGGAGTGCTATTATATCTGGCTGTTTATGTCACATTGACTTTACTTTATCGTTCAGAAAGTGTGATTTCATAAAGCCAGTCACATACAATACACATGAATGGCAATCTACATGAATGAAAGAGAATCTAAATGTAATTGCAACACTAACATTTGATATATTAAAAATTAGGGCTGCACAATTTGGGTAAAATATAATAAAAACCAGTAATGTGATTTATGTTTTAATAATAGAATTCTGTTCAAAGTTCACATTTTAAAACGCGTCAAAAGAATTGGCACAAATTTAGGACTGAAATAGGTCTAAAACATGTTTTTGCAGCATAAAAAACAGTGGAAAAAAGGTGGGAGAAGTCCAAAGTGCACAGCATTCATTTAAAATAGATGTTAAAAACTGACTAACTAATCAAAGAAACCCATGTATTTTAGAATGCTGTTATTTCAGATGTTTATACAGATCTAAACCATTCAGGATAAAACAGGATATCTTGTAGTTTGTGGAGTAAATTATAGCACTTCAAAAATTGTCGCTTTTCCTATTTCAATTCGACTGCTATTAATCTTGCAGCCCGAATAAAAACAAATAGTTAGACTCAATTAAATATTCATTCATGTATTGAAGGGTAAAAAAGGTTAGCTGTGAATAAAGCTAGCAACGAAAAACAGCAGAAGATGCTGAGATAGGGTTGTGTCATTCAAAAAAAGCTCAATCTGGCAGTAAGGCAAATATCCACAGACACCTGTCAATCAAAGTCCCTGCATGTCAGGTGCTGTGTTTGACGGAGCGTAAAAAGACGCTGAGGAAAAAATAAACTCTAAAGTGCAGTGTCATTTTGTGTATAGCATCCAAACATTTCACTATGAATAAAGTTGACATGGGTTCTCTTTTGGGCTCATCATAAATGCCATACTTCCTGTCCGATTTGGATCAGTTGCGTCATACCGCCAATGCCCAAATGCTTTGTGCCACTGTAGTGAGAGAACAGGGGGACATTGTCTGTTTTTGACCAATTCACGAAGGGACCACCACTGTCCACTCTGCCTGCCCAACACCAACATGTAGGTCAGCGAGTTTCTGAATACGATACATAGTCAACGCAGGCTTTGTGAATGCTTTGTTTGTGTCTACACTTGGCATTTAGTTGGACATCGTGGCTCCTGCATAATACAAGGTCGCCTCCTAGACACCGCACTTTTCGACACCAGTAAATATGGGATTGAGAAAGCTAAAACGTTCTAGAGAAGGTTGATAATTGCAAGAATGTTTTGAGATAAAAATCTTGTGGTTATGGTTAAATAATATAAACCGTGTTCTATTTGTATAAGAAAAAGGTGTTTATGTTGGTGATACTATTGAAAATGTAATTCATTTTAGTTAACAGTTTGATGAGGTTTTCATGATTGAAAAGGGTGATATTTTAAGCAAACATCAACAACAAGTCACACAAATTTAATATACAGCTCCCAGAACAGTAAAATTTCCTTAAATGAATCGTCAGTGAGAACCCGTCTTCACAAATATCCCTCCAAGCAACGGCCAGTCAACATGTCTTTTCTGTCAGTGATTTTATACAACACAGAAGGGACGTGTCAAAGCGGAGGGTTATGTATGATGTCAGAGCATCCTGGGGTCAAGGGTCATGCATGAGAATGATGTGACCGCTTGATTATTTCAGACCCCTCTCCACAGAAGCACCCCTCATCCACTGAAAGGTTCTTTGTGCAGTGGACTTCTGTTTATCTGCTGGCAAAATTACGGACATATTTCAACAAAATCTGAACATTATTCAGATTTTATACAAAATGATTTGCACACATAAATGAAATTTTGACATTTTAAACCTATTCACTTTGTCCCACTTCAGACAAAACAAGATATCCATACTCCTAATGTTCTTCTTTTAATAGAAAATATTTCATCTGAACACGTACAATGGCATCTACGAATTATCCAATGCTAATAGCACTAAAGCACTGAATCCCTCCTCACTGAACATGGCAGAGTGAGTCATGCCAAAGGCAGTGCTTTGTTCTTCTGAGTTCCACAATCAGCTCTTTGACAGAGACGTGATGTGACAGCTCACACTCACATGCTGCAGGATGTGTGTTGTTCACCTCCATGTCGACTGTACATCCGACAACTGCTCTGGGCCCATGAGCAACGCACTCATATGGGAATTTTAATAATTAATTGAACGTCAAGTTAATATGAATGTCTCTGTTTATCAACTGACTGCACTGAAAGAGGGAATATAAAACTGTGTTTGTTTGCTCCCACTACATTTGGCAGAAAGTTGTGTAAATGTCTTAAAATGTGCGTTGATGGGGGTTGTAAATTGTTCTTGTAGATTTAGTGAAAGTTCAGACTTTTCAAAGAGTATCCTATTTAGCTGTTTGGAAGCTGCTTAAGCTAACACGACCTAGCCATGGTAGACAGAAAAAACATTTTACTGTCAGAAGTCATCCACATTCTCTGATTCTGTAATACCCACATGCATGTTAGCATGGTTGAAGACCCCAAACACTTGCTGGCACTGCACACATTTAGTCACTGGAGTAGTGCGCTGACACTGCAAACTGCCATACAGGGAGCTGTATGTTTACTTTTCTGTTTCTCTTTCTGGCAGATGTCTTAGTGACATTTGGGTTGGCAAATGGTGACCAACAAAACAGTGCCACTTGGTGGAAAGAGGGCACAAATGGCATGCCAAACACAGCAGTGTCATCACTCCATGCACAGGGACCTACCTCTGCCTGTGGTGCCCCCTGCAGGCAGTGAAACATTCTACAGAAAACCTAAAGAAAAATATAAACACCAGGTAAGACTGAAAGCTACATTTATTAATATTTGACATTTTACACATTCACTTGTGTGAATATAATCATTAGCCATCTTTGGATGGTGGCAAAGTAAAGGTTACCCTCCAATCAGAGAGTATCATCTGCAATCTGGTCTCCATCCCTCATCCACATTCACTTATAAAGGAGGTTGCTATGGCAACTGAGCCTGAAGGACCAGCAAATGTGTCTGGACTGATCTAGATCTACTGATAACACACGCACACACAGCCATCTTAGATAAACCCAGGGACTGAACACCTGCAAGTCCTAGACAAATCTAGAGATCCACTTTCACTAGAAACAGACCTGCTTTACTCTATACATCAAGACATTTTATAAGGCCAAATGGATAGTATCATTGGATTTAAGGTCTGCATTACAAATTCACGTTTACATATGAAAATATTCAATTTGCTACTTTGAATAATGCTACTTTGAAAAGCTCAATATATCCCTGTTATGTTATATCCCTGTAAAATACCATCTATGTGTCTGGAGTAGAGAAGCGGAAGTGTGCCCAGCTCAGCATAAACACAGACCATCTATCATCAGTGTCAAAAACAAAGGCATTCGGACATGCAGCGCTGCCAGTCCTCCAGAGGCTACTGTCTTTTAATAGGCCATCAAGTGGAGTAGGCTAATGAGCGTTGGGTCTTATTATAGCACACTTCTATGTAACAGAGCTCAGAGCCAAACATACAGGTCAAGTCTCAGACAGACATCACAGGGGCCTGGCTATCACCACATCACACATCAGCACAAAGCACTCGCCAACGAACCAATGAAAACTAATATACAGTCCACACACACTCCTCACTTGATTGAATGTTCTGTTCTCTTCTGCCCTATTGAAGGCCAGTTGAAAGTGACAAGTCTTGACTTAACACCGCAAGAACAAACATACATTGACACTTCTGGAAAACATTTTTGAAATACATTTTGATATCAAATCTGAAATGTATACCTCAGTAAAGATTCAGTTCTGAAGCATTGAGATTTGAGAGACTGAAATACTGTAGTAACTGCTAAACCAATACAAGAATTACATGCATTTCAATTCATATTTGTAGAAGTGTAAAGTACAGGGTAATTTCATACATAATCAGACTCCAGATGGATTTGCAGAAAAGTTTTGTGTAACCTAAAAAATTGCAGCATAGAGGGTTTTACAAGTATGACTAATATAATAGCAATTCTGAATCGAACGATGTATAAGGTAACCTGGATTTTGCACAAATACGCCTTGCTGGCCTCTCGAGTTACAGTCTGTTGTTTTCACTTTACGGTCTTACGTGTCGGTCGGTGTATATAACGTCATGCATATTCTGCCTTATGCCTCTGGGCCGTAGTTTACATTACGAGAACTGGAAAGGTCATAACAGAGGGGGGTTGGTCTGTTGTGAGGCTGCCTCTCCACAGATCTGACCTGTAACTTGGCCTAGTGGAATTAGCTGCTTGTCTCCATGGAGATACTGTGGAACATTCCAGGCAAAGCAATAACATCTCTGTTAAAGGGGTTGTGCCCACTTTTTTGTTGTTGCATGTAATAAAAAAACATCTGTTTTGCCTGAGGACAAATATATTGTAAAATCACTCTAAATACAACTTTGAGTGATTTAATGACAATGGGGGAACAATAATAATACGGTTAAAAACTGCTTAAAGTCAATTTTGCATAATTGCAGGTGGCAGACCCTCCACCAGAAAGGTTACACAATACACCTTTAAAAATTCAGTGCTGTTGTGAAATACATAAAAACTATTTACAAGTCCAATTATTTTCCCATTGTCTCCCTGATCTTTGCTCAAATATATGCTGTTAGTGATTACTATCCTGTCTAATATAGTTAATGGGACAGTAAAAAATCAAGTTTATTTAATTTCATATGGAATTTGTGAGACCAGACACTGCGTTTACCCCAAAACTTGAATCTATCATATCTGGCTCAAATCCAGATCTATTTAGCAAAACAAGGCCAATGCCAGATCTCTATTATCCAAATGCTTTAGTTCATACTGAAAAGTGTATTTTCTGAGGCATAAACAACTTGAATTACCCTACAATCTCCAGCTTGCGTTATTGGTTTAACATCAGACTAAATGTTTTATCAAGTATGAATCTTACATAGGCCAGCTCTTAGTCTTCGCTGCAAAACACCCGCAGATAGTAAGACACATCACATAAATGAGGTTACATCAGTGAAGCATGAGGAGGCGTGGTGGGACACACTAGTGTAATACAATCTTCAATATTCCTGACCCATTTCACTGATATTCTGCTGCTCTGAGCTCATACACGTGTTGGACTGATGCGAAGACACTGCACTTTGGCCCAGTTCCCGCTGCCTCTCTGTGTGGCCAGAGGGAATACTAGTCTCCTGTGTGCTGCCATCAGTGCTCATTGAATCCCCAGCGGCTCCTTGGACATGTCCCAAGAGCTTGACAAGTACATTTGGAGTAGTAGTTCATGTGCCAGTGACTACACCAAGCAAACCAATGTATCCAGTGCCCACCTCTGTTTGACCTGAGCCCCTGAAAGCCCTGGTGGTGCCATAACATGTCAAATGCGGCACAAACACAATCTAAAATAGCTCAACAAGCACACACCCTCGTGGCCTATTCAGATTGAGTTAAAGCCAGTGATTCAGGGAAAGCACAGGGATTATTATGGTCGAATTATAGTGAAAGGCTGCTTAGGCTTTAGTGGCAACTGCATGGAAGTGCCTTATTTTTACAGACGTGTTATTATGAATATGGATGCGGTAATATATGGTAATGGTGTCGTTACAGCGTGAGTACAAAACTGACTACATTTTCAGCACATTTACAACAACATGATTTGTATATACCTGGGTGACTATAGGGGGGCACATGATTAAGTCGATAGAAAAAGGTTTGTTAATTTGAAGGTGTAACTTTCCTAAAATAGTAGCTCATCTGCATGGACTTTTGAAGTTACGATATGGGTAAATGTAGGTTAAGGTTAAAGGGGACATATTATGCATTTTGGGGGTATTTGGTATTAAACTATAACATTAATTGATCATTATTTTACATTTTGTTTTTGAATAATCACATGTACAGATCTGTGGGCAGGGATATGGGGTAGGTGAAAACAGATATTTTCTGAGCACTCAAGCCTTGAATGCAGGACAATACATGATTAATCAAACATAAGAGTCAAATATGCATAATATGTCCATTAAAGTATTAATTATAGCTAAGGTGAAGATCAGTCTCTGACTTAAAAGAATGTAAGTCAATACAATGTCTCCAAAAAGCATGGAAGCCCCTGCACAACACGTGTTTGTTTGTTTTAGTGTGTCTGCTTTTTACACACACAAATAATTTCATAATTCCATTCATGAACAATTAATAATGCCCTTTTCTGAATCTGACCCTTAAAGGTTATTCTGCTGTTAGACAGACAACCCGCAACATAATAATCTCTTTTGCAGATATAATTACAATGTTTGCTATTATCATTTTTCATTTCAATGTGCCATTTGTGTTGTAGACTAAGCATTTGTTGGCAGATATCACTCTCCTCCAGCCAGAACACAGTCCCACAGATGCAGACTGGCTGATATTGTGCTGCTGCGGTTCACAATAGCACAAGCTCACTGCACACAGATCCTAATGACTCCACCATGAGGCTGATGTGCCGAGTATTACAGAGCCGTCAGCAGAAAGCCCGCGGTAAGAGCTTCCTCAGCACAAACTCCACATGTATCCTCATCATCAGGTCTGCACTGCTCCGCTCTCTCTCCGGCTGCAGTATGTCCCTGTCTGGCTTTTAAGCACTCAACACAGAGACACATATATACCCTTCATTAATACTCAGTGGGTCCAGTAAGTGTGTCCAACTTATTTTTGGCATGATGTTTCGGATGTGATCTGGCATTTGAGACCCACCAAAAAAGGAATGTTAGTGGTTAGTACTGACAAGTGTTTGTTAAGATTGTTTTCCCACATCTATATTTATCATACTCTCATTTACTTTTCTTAAGATACCATGGTAGGTATTAAATGATACTGAACAAATATAATATTATTGGCTTAGCAATAAAATGCTAAAAACTACTGCAAAACGCACCCTTCTGTCATTGGAAGGAATAATTTACTTAAATTGCTCATGCATAATAATAAATATAGATATGGGTGGTTGTAGCTCAGTTGGCAGAGAGGTTGTCTGGTCGGTAGTTTGAATCCTGCTCCCGACATAAAACATCCATGGCAGAGCAGTCAGGTCCACTAACCCACAGGTTGACGGTGGAATTGCTCCCTCAGGTGACTACTGCTGTTGTGTCCTTGAGCAAGACACTTAAACCACCTTGCCCCCACACTGGTGTGTGAATGTGTGAGTGAATGGGTGAAAAGCACTATATAAATATGTGACCATTTACCACTTACATATGCATGCTAGTTGGCCATTGCGATCATTTTGAATATGATTCATGTGGTATGATACCTCTTTTACAAATTCCTATTAACAAGAGAACTACTTTATCAATAGTAACCAGGTCAAAAGTCTATCGTCACGTTGTCATTACTACTCTGTCTTTCCCCAAAGCTATATCTGCCACATCGGGTTTCCTGACATATTTGAAGGCTATTGTTCACACTTTTCACACCCGGTCATCTCAGACAGACTTAGAGGTGATGACGGCTTGGGTGGCAGTATCACGCGCAATAACATATCACACACAATATGGAAGCTGCGCATTTAATCTGTCCAGCTGCCATCCTGTCAATTGGCTGTGAACTGAGAGGCCAAGCAATTTACTCCCCACAAAGGCTTTTCGGAGCACTTTGCACCGCGTATGTGTGAGAGACTTGGAGACAGGGGGATTAGATGCTATATGTGTAGGATAAAAGCCCCTGTCTGAATGATGAGATGAGAGGAATGGGAGAGATGGGATAGGTGAGCTGTCCAAGTTCTTAAGTGGCATTACTTCTAGCGCCTAGGTTCTTTAAAGCCAGTTCAAAAGATCTACAATATGTTTCTCTGCTGGCCAGGACAAATGCATTACTGCTGTCACAAAGCTTTTTACCAAGGCATCCAATCCAGCCTGGTTTGCTTGAAACAAAATAGGGCAGCGGGGACAGACTATTTTGACAAACAGTGCCATTATAATGGTGGTGAGGTAAAAACAGAGGATAAACCACCTTGTATCATCAAACATCAACAAATTTGAGTTTTAGAATATCATCGCATCGAGAAACTATCGTAGTTCTTAAAATCAAAGTGATATTATATAAAGTTCATGTGAAACCCCAGGTTGAATGACTGTCAGTTGGCATATTCTTAACTTGACCCACCACCAGACTTTGAAGTAAACACAGCTTACTATGCCCTTTCCCCACCTTCACCCTTCTCCTTGTGCATCCTGCTGCTCCCAGCACACATTCAATCAGCTCCAACAAGATCCATCATGAGCAGGGCAGAGGTCAAACTGTGGCTCAGTCCTGTCCCTCCACCAGAGTGACTGGAGCAAACTCTGGGTCCAGCTTTAATCTCTAGCTCATACTCAAGGACTGTGCAGGACACACATTATATTCTATGACACAATTGCTACTGTGAAATAATAACTACTGTAATAAATAGAGTTGGAATGTTTGTGCCATACTTGTGGAAAAACAAAAACATTTCAAAATTTTTATCTTACAATGAATGTAGAATATAGTAACTATTTAAATAATTGATAACACATTATGTTTTTTCACAAATGAAATAGACTCAAGAAAATCAAAAATGTTATCATACAGGCTTCTCCAATGCAAGAAGCCTATTCCAAAGGCAAAAAGTAGACGAACAACACAGGCCTGTGATGAAACACATCCTCAGGAATGCACCGTAGAGCGCACAACAAGCTCCATCCAGCCCTCTGCGCTCCACCACCTGAGGCACTAAGTACGGGCGCAAACAGCTGTCTCCGTGCGCTGACAGGTCGGCCCCGACCAGAATAGCATGGCACCTCAGACTCAGTATGTGGCCACTCAACTGAACAGCAAGCTGGCATGTGGCATAGCCTACTGTAAGTCCAGTTAAACGACAATGGGCAGCTTTAGGCGCACTGGCAACACCCATAACGCGCTGCCCACAGCTGCTCCTTATCTTCACCAAATCCTCTCCAAGTGCGCTGTGGTAACAAGACGGAGTTGTGAAAGTTGGCACCCTGTGCCAAGTGCATGAGGGTCTGAACTGGGTGTGTAACAGACGGAGATTACCTACTGTATTACGCACAGGCTAATGCATACTGTATTGACTGTATGCGTAAAGAGTTAACATGCACAATACGTGTAAAGGGCCCTTGAGCAGGCACACTGTTTGTTTAGCCTCGGGGTGGGAATACTCACGGGGACAGACATTTTGCAGCTTCTTCCCGCGGCTCCTGCCGAACAAGCGCAGATTTTTCCTTGACAGATACAGTATTTGTTATCAAGTCCTTTTCTACGGTGCTCCCGTTATCAGTCCGTTGTCCTCCACGCCATGCTTAACGCCGTAAAGAGTGGGCAGACATGCGGTAGTGGAGAGCTCTCCTCCGGCTCTGCAGTGTGTGTAAAGGCCGGTGGCTGGTCCCTCCCGCCTCCGCCTGTCTGCGCCTCCGCTCTGTCGCTCCTCCTTCTGCCTTCGTCAGAAAATTGTTCTTCGACTATTTACCAAAGCGATGACAAATGCATACAAAGCGGGGTTGTTTTGCCCCTAAAGCCCCTCGCTGTCTCTGCTGTTATTGCCCCGTTGTCCGAGTACAGATCTCATTAACAGGAGCCGCTTTGGCGCTGGACTGACTACCGCCGTCCTCCCAGGCATCAGCCCACCCTTAAAGGGACCCTCTCGGCATTCCTAATGCTGAGCATGGACCGTGTGTTGACAGCACACAGTTCAATCAGAGCCACTTGAAGCCGCGTTTTAAAGGTGTAATACACCGCATACGATCAATCTGCACGTAAGAATGCGCGCTTTGTTAAGCGCCTGGGGTTAGAGCAGAGCTGAGGGAGGAAAATGATCAAGGCTCACAGAAACATACAATCAAACCCAGAAAATAATCAAGTTTTGAACAGATAACAATGCAGAAAAAGAGCCAGTAAACTAAATTATTTGATCTTCGATCTTTGATCAGAGGTTTATAAAACAGCAGCCATAATGCGAATAATCATGAAGCAACTGACTAAGTAAATAACATTATAACATCAGCTGAGCTACATAGCGCAAAAAAAAGGAATCTTCAAGTTATCAAAAGAATGCAAATGTTCAGTAATAGATTGATTTGAAAACACCTAATGTGGTGGTAATCTGGTGTCAGGTTGAGCTTTGTTTTTGATCAGAGCTCAAGCCCTTCGTTATTAGTCATTTGAGCCAACTTCACAAAAGCAATTTTTTCTGTACAAACTTATGTCTTCTTGTTGTTGTTACAGATAATATGTATAACATAGCCCTAACTGACTTCAAAAACCACACCAAAAAGCACTTGTCATTTTTTTTCAATCTAACTTTACCATTAACAGATAACCAAGCAACAGCAAGCAACAACATATTTAACATTTATGTTTAGTTTGACAAAGAAAGATTAACTCATATTTTGATACTGACTTACAATGTCAATCAAATAAACAAAAAACAAAAAACAGGTGTCTGTTGGCTTCAGAGCAGAGTAGTACTGTTGCAGAAATCTGTTTAAAGATGTGACAAAAAATGTTCAAATCCTCCACTCTTGAGCTGCAGGGGACAGCAGACGTCCAGTAGTTACAAAGTGAGAGAAAACGTCTCCTCTTCTGATGTGCCAATGTCAGCCTATGTCATCGTTTCATGTTGCCAAGTCGCACTGTTTTTTCCATCTCGAACTGTCGGTGGTCAACGCGCTCCAAGAAGTTCTTCCGCTCCACATACCTACATGACACACAAGCATGGAGTAACATTAGAGTTACCGAAGTTAATATAGCATTTATTTATGCTAAAAAACTACAAAGAAGCACATCAAAGAACCTGGGCTTTATGCTCATTATTACTATAAATAGTAGAACTATACATGGAATGATGAAAAGGATAAAAACTTTCATTATAATGCCCAAGTTAAAACAGAAGAATGTAACTTAACTTCGCAGTTGTAACTTAACTTTTCATCCTGTACAACCAGGATCTCCAATCTGTAACTCAGGAGCTACCAGTAGTTCTCCACCCTTCTCCAAGTAGCTCCCAAAATAATTTAGAAATTACATATATGATATATACATACACACACGCACACACACACACACACACACACACACATTATATATACACATTCACACATATATATATCATATATATATGATATACTTTTAATGCCTAACTAACTGTGCACTAATTAATAGAAGACAGTTTATGTTTTAAACACATTTAATGCTACCAACACCTGAGAGGAGCCATTTTTGTTTTGTATAAGTAGCTCTCTGTGTGAAAAGGGTTGGGGACATCAGGAGCCCTGTAAACTGAAACTTTCTATATTTTTGAGTGTGGCAGGATTTTAAAGCTGCAGAGTTTAAGTCTCAGTATTAACATTTCTGACATTGTGAGCTGGTCTGTACCTTCAAGTTGTTAATTGGAAAGATTATGAAGGTATATTTCTTTATGTTTACTGTTTAAGACCTTTAAGTTAGAGGAGTGTAAGTGGTGGACTATGAGCATGTATAAATTGCATGTGGAGCAATGAATGACAATGAAGCCAACAGGCTGGTGTTATTTCCCCTGGGCAACCCCGTTCCCATCTGCTCATGCCTTTTTCACAGTCCTTGTATTCAGAGTTGAATCTGAATTATGCATTTTCTCTTCTTTGAATATTTAGGGGTCATCAGTTTTAGCTGGTAGTACTTTTAATAAATGTTTCACTGGATGCGGTCTTGTGATAAGCACAAACAATCAAAGTCTTACCCTTCTCGGCCTCTGTTGTGGATGGCCAACTCTTCACTGATGCCTTCCTCTGATTTGAATGCGTCCCAATCCATCTTAGATTTCTCTAGCGTACTCATCTTCTGCTTCTTGCCTCCAATACGACCCAGAATTCCAGATAAACCCGCTGGCCTCTTCAGGCCACTAGCAAAAACACATACATACCATTAGACGAAAAGCAGGTTATTCCCCCCATTATGTTTTAACAATGAAATGTGGCCCATCAAGGCAACTGTTATTGAAAAATAGATTGAATTGAATTGAATTGAAATGTAATTGTAATAAAGAGCATGTTTAATATATAAAGGATTTGTGTTTTGAAATGTAGAATTATGACATTTAATTAATTTATTTATTTACAAGCTACAATATTCAGTTTCATAATTGAACCAATGTAACAAGAACTTTACTTTGTTAAAACAGGTCTCCCCATTTGACCTTGATCAGTACCCAGAATGACTAGCAGCTTTTTAAGGTAGATTTTTTGTGACATTTCCAGAGGTTTTAAATCCCTGATGCTCCAGTGACATTAATGCAAAAATGTTGTTTATTATTATTTGTGTATGCTGACCTGTGTCACTCTGTAACCCTGGACCTTCCTCTGTGTCACATTCACTGCATAACAAACTCCCACATCCCACTCTTTTTAAAAGAAGCATTTGTTAGTACTTGATAGGGCAGTTGTACTTCTTCTTTACTCCAGTTTAGAGATGGTAAAGATTAGTGCTGATAAAAGTGCACAGCGTTATCTCCTGTGAGGACAACTCCCTCTCAGCCTC
This sequence comes from Rhinogobius similis, assembly GCA_019453435.1. Classification (NCBI taxonomy): domain Eukaryota; kingdom Metazoa; phylum Chordata; class Actinopteri; order Gobiiformes; family Gobiidae; genus Rhinogobius; species Rhinogobius similis. The sequence continues at coordinate 20,645,212 of CM033630.1, read as the reverse complement.
TCACTCTGTCCATTGTGATGAATAGGAAATGGCTTGTGGATGTACTGTGCTTCCCGTCTGAGGGAAGATGACTTCCTTTATCCTGTTCAGGGATTTTGAGGCCAGATATGCACATTCCTCAACTATTTGCTGTCACAAGAATAGAACATACAGGCACAATGAGGAGACAAACACAGAAATACACATCTCTTCCTTCACAATTTTAGGATTCTTGGCATGTTTACACCGTAGTTGTTTGAAGCACAGTGATGTATTAAAGCAAATGTAGGTTTGGTAAACAAGTAAAGTTTTTTTTTTCTTTTAAATAAAATAAAATGAAATACGGTCAAAATGACTTAAAATGTATCCTAAATTATTTACTCGATGTTCAGTTTGCTTCCTTAGAATTTTATGTTTTTTGTTTTTGTTCCCAGACGGTTTTATGCGTGTACCTTGGAGCAGTGGCAGAAGATGGACTTTGTGGAGAGTTTTCTTCCTCTGTTTCTTGGTTTTGCTGACTCTTTAAGAAACTCTTGGCTTCTCGGGAGTCTGCTGCCACCTCTTTGTTCACCCTGTGAAACACACAAAATAAATCACAGCCTTAGATTTGGAAAACTCAAATACAAGAAAAATATTACCAGTAGAAACAATCCCTTAAAAATCTATGTCAGGCACAAGCACAAAAGTATTACTATTTTATTTTATTTTTATATCGTTTATCTATGAATCTAATTTTGCTGTTGGTCATGATTGTAAGAGAAAAGTGGATTGCTTTAACTGTTGGTGCGGTGGTCACATAGACTCTGGCTTTGAGTAACAATTGTATCCTTTGGGAAAAGTGCTCTTTACTGGCATCCATCATAGCACTACTCAGAGACTGTCCCTGTTACCTGTGCTAATTATATTCAGCCATAATTACTGCATAGATGATGAGATGGTGAGTGTGTTTTAAAAGGGCAAGTGTGGTTTCAAAGATGCATAACTCACAAGCCAAGAATATTACAGACTATTTTAAATTAGTATCTTTGGCAAGCGTTTTTGTGTTTGCAGCCAATGAAAATTTAGAGAGATAATGAATATGATTGGTTTGTGGACAAAATCCTAAAAAGCCACACATTTATCATACAGTCTTGATCAAAAGTTTAAGACCAGTTGAATAAGTGGCAAAAGTCACATTTTGCATGATTGGATCTTAAAAAGGTTCCAAGTAGAGCTTCAATATGCAAAAAGAAATGGGAGTGAGACAAAAAAAAAAGTTTGAGTAAATATTTTATTGAAAACAATAATTAAACTGAAATAGGCTGTTCTTGGATCACGTCTCAAAAAACAACCCCAAAGCTCCCTCAAAAAAGAAATCAAAGTCCCAAACATGAACTTAGTAATGAGTAGCTCAACCGTTATGGTTCAGAAATCGGTTGTGGCATTTTTATTTAAATTTTTGAGGCGCTTCAGTCACAGATGCCGTCTGAAGGTTTTTGGGCTGCAGGTAATTTGGTTTTGAGGATGGTCCAGTGTCTACGGACGGCCAATCAAATTCTTCGGCTCAGTGCAGGTGTAATTTTTTTTGGGTCTTCCACTTGACTTTTTTGTTCCATAACCCTCAGGATCTTTTAAGAAATTCAAAATGACTGTCTTACTGCGTCCCACCTCAGCAGCGATGGCACTGCGAGGGGCCCTGCTTACACAGCTCAACAACATATTGCTTATTGAAGCTCTACTTGGAACCTTGTTAAGATGCAACAACCATGCAAAATGTGATTTTTGCCATTTATTCAACTGGTCTTAAACTTTTGATGGGAATGTATTATATTAATGAATGGTATAATACTGTGGATCAGAGAAAGCCACATATTCCTAAGCCCCATTCTACCTGGTAGAATGGGTTTGAAAACATCCTACACATTCAGCTCCAACCAATGTTAAGAGACTGACTCAACACTTCCACACCCAACCTAAGCCACTACTTGCACTCAAGAATTAGTGACGAACACCACTAAAATAGTCATTCTTCTACCTTCAAATACATTGATCAGGTAAATAATATTAACTTTTAGGTGAAATCACTTTGGTCACCGTGAGTGTTGTAAAGAGTTCTACAAATAAATGTTGATTGATGGATGGATGAATTGATTGATGACAGAAGTTAATCGCTTATTTACTGTGAAAAGCCAAAAATCCATGTAAAGGAATAATGCTTTCACTGGATAATAAAATAACACATGCAAATAACATAATACACTATTTTTATAAAATGTTTTGTACATTTTAGATGAAAATATGTTATACAGCAAATTAATATTATACAGATAATATGTGAAAACAAACCATTTCATTCAAAAAGAGCCTTTGGTTTGTGGCTCCACCTACAGGATTAAATGAAGTGATACAAAGTATTTTTTGTTGCAACCAAATAGTTTGTGTACAGAAGTAAAATAAAATAAGTTACCTGACTTCTTCCCCGGCAAAGTCAAACACTTTTGTAATAGTCACTTTTGCAGGTTCAGAAGGTTTTGTCTCCATTTTTGGAGATGCGGTTTTGACAGCGGAGGACTGAGTGTCAGCCTTAAAAATGAAAAAGAGAAAGTTAAAAGGTATTGTGATTATGGGGTATTTGTTGTTTTTTAATCAAGCCTAAAATCTGATTGACAGGTTTCACAGGAGACTCGTAATTCGCATTAATTGGTATTCATCCTAAAAAGGAATACTAAAATCCTTGACTGAAAGTACATAGTATTTTTCCCCTTTAATATTAACACAAGCTGAATTTTCTGGCTCTGAGCATATTACCTTGGTTGTGGTATCGGAGTCTGTAGCAGCTGTGCTCGGTTTTGGCCTAGAACCAACATCAAACAGAAAACTAGCCCATAGATCGTCTGACTTTTTCTTCTGTTTAGCCTCGTCTTCCTCTGGCAGAAGCTGGCGCGGTGTCTCTTCATTCGGAGTCTGATCAATCTCTTCAACTTTATCAACTTTGTCTTCTTCTGCATGTGCCAGTTTAAAAATTCCCTTTTTCCTCTTTCGGCTAAATGGTCACAAGAGACATACAACATGACATCGAACAGTCAAATCAAATAATCAAATAACAAATGTAACGTATCATGATCTACAAAAACACAGATATCACTTACCTCATGGTCTTGTCCTTCTTTTTCTTTTTGCTCTTATGCATACTGTCAGGATGAGGCACCTCGTCATCTTCATTTAGAGGATCCTCTTTTTCACATTCATTTATATCATCTTCACTAAGGCTTCCATCTACAAATGAAAGGAGATTCAGAAAAAAAGATATGAGATTCTGATAAATACATCTACAAAAAATCAGATCAAATAAACCAATAATTAGATCTGATTTTTGGTGTGTGTTTCCATGCCCAAGATTAATCTGATCGTCACAAACACGGTGATACATAACAGTGGATTTGGACTGTTGTATTTGGAAGAAAAACTGCAATGAACTGTTCAACTTTTGTCATTTTTTTCTTTAATTTTTCGCATTTTGCTCACTTTGTATAATTTTCCTTGTCAAAACCTGCAGAGCTGTGTACAACCACAAGGAAATCAGATTACGTCAATAATCTCATTTCTCTACTATAATAACTCCAGAAATCGTCTAATGATCACATCTTTGGTAAACCTTTTGTAATCCTCTCAATTACTAAATAATGTATTTACAGTGTTTTTCTTTTTCCTAAAGAAACACACGACTTTACAACTGTATTGGTAAAACCTTTTTTACAGACTAACGCAGATAATTGCTACATTGGTAATACTCCGTTATGGCATTGCAATACAACACATGCTATTAATATAGTATTAACGCATTATAAAAGTCTACACTGGCTTGTTTAGCTTGTAGCTGCTCAAAACATTGCACCTGAAGGGACGTAATCTGCATCTTCGTTGGACGAGTAACCGTCAGAGTCGTAGTCGGAGTAGTTCATATTTTTAAAGACGTATCTTAATATTTGTTTAATAACTTTGGTAGTAACAGGGAGCTCAGAAACAGAAATGTAACGCAGGACCAAGATGCTATTCTTCTGTGGGGCATGGACCGGAAGTATCCTCTTCATTGTTTTGTGAAAGTTCTCCCGTGTCACATCACTGCCCTCTAGCGGGCCGCTGGGTAAACAACATACTACTATGGCTATGGACACAGCGCTGCCCAGTCTGGTTTTTAAAAGACAGGTAAACAACACTCACATATATCAGTTGATCAGTTGAATATGTGAATTTATTCTTGATCTTGATCTTGATTCTTGATTTTTTTTTAAGTGTAGCAGACTGTTGTGCATTCACCTGAAACAAGCTAGTCTGCCGCCCATTGCTGTGGTGATTTTCCAGCGAGGTATGATTATTTTTACCCTTTACTTCACATACTCTTACATGAAACTTGCTTTACAATATTTGTTATAATCTTTCATCATTTTTATCTGATTAGCCTACATTTTTCTTTGAGTTGGTTATTGGCCCTGTAATGCCTTAAATATTGTGTATAGTGGCTAAAATATAGAGGCCAACAAGGTAGAGTAAGCTGAGGAAACACCAAGAGTATTTCATTTGTTTGTCAGTCACAGTGAATAATGATGGTCGCTGTACAAGGAAAAAAATACTGGTTATGATTAAGCACTAACCGAATAAACTTAAAAAAAAAGTTTAAATGACCAAATTATTGGGATTGTGTCCATAATACGAGAAGGTGACCACCCATTTTCTGTTCCAGATGTCCAACAACAACCCAAGTACAGGTCTGAAGAGAGAACAGCTCCCCCCGCTGCTCCTAAAGATCAGAAGAAGCATGACACAGTGCCACAAAGAGCCAGCCATTATGGTACGTCTTCCTAAATAACAGATAATTGTCATCACTATAATGTGTTCAGATAGCAGCCGTACAATTCCATTTGAAGATGACCTAAATTGCCAATGATTAAGTGTAATTTGCACATATTATTAAAAACACCATAGGAAAGGACATATAATTAGCTCCTACTGTAGAGAATGAGATCAACACTGCAAAACTAGGCAATTAGGTGACATTTCTGTGATTATCTGAGAACTGATTCAATTGATCTGTGTATGATTGTCTTAGGTGAGAATAAACCTATCATGGACTACAGACAGTTCTTTCTTTGTTATTACATATAGCTGTACATATTTATTCTATGAAGATCAATTAATTTTCTTTTGATTGTTTATGTTTCTGATTCAAGGGTGACTGGAGCCCAGACAGGGGCATATGAGCCTTAGCCAGAGAGTAAGGAATGCCCCCTCGTGTCTGCATCCAGGACATCGCTTTGAGGTGAGAGTGCTAGCCCCCATGCCACTGTACAGACAGATGGGTCAAATGCACAAATTGTCCTACATAGTAACCTTAACTATACCTCGGGACTGACCAAGACAGTGCGGCGACAGATTTGATGAGTTAAAACTTGTTGTTCAGTTCTGTCCTGAAGTGTCCCATGTTCGTTCAACACTAATAAGACGTTCACCTGAAACATCTGCTGGGCTCTTCCTGTCGGCCTTTGTGTGCGACTGCAGGAGTCTTCAGATCAAGCTTGAGTCTGAAATGAGAACAGGACAGAAGATCTCAGCCTTTCTAAATGCAAATGTGTGTGGCTGAATCCTGGTGATGGGGCGGCAGAAAGCACAGGGAAAGTAATTGGACAGGCCACCGAGGCTCCATCCTTCTATGAGCGCATCAACAATGGCCCAGCGGGAATGTTCATTTTACACATGTGCCTATCATAGTTACATACATTCTCATTCTCAAAATATGTTTTATGTAACATAGTGGTTTCTATGCCAACTGGCCTATAATTTCATCTTCATTGACGAAGTCTCCGGCACACTGTGACATCAATGAAACTGCATCTATCAGGACAATAACAGGACAATCACAATGAACAGAAAATCTGTTAAAATCCAATATGCTGAAGTGCGTATATTGCAGTCCAACTTCCTGACGTCATCTTAATTTTGTACAATTACTTAGGGATAGGCTCCACAAGGGCTTATTTGTACAAGTGGCTCTTCATTGAAAAGGAGGCCACTACTACCAATACTGTAACAAGGCACATGAGATAGCAACACTCATATACTCAATAGCTTTGCCCTTTTTAAGCATATTAGCACATCTTACTGCTGCAACACTTCTTTTGACTCTTCATCTATTCTGGAGTTGCTTTTACTTGTGTTCCATACATCTTAAAAATTATCAAACAGCAACACAAGGAGGAAGTGGGAGGTACATTGAAAAAAATTATATTGCAGTTGTTTTGTATGCGTACAAAAAAGAAAATTGAGTATTAAGTATTTATAATAGGATGCATAAAGAGCTGATAAAAAAAAAAACATAAACTGTAAGCTTCTAAACAAGGACATTCAAAATAGTTTGCTCTTCTCCACATTACTTGAATGTCAGCCAAGACATTCACAAGCATGTTTTAGCACAATAAAGACATTTCTGACATATGTTAAATAACATTGATATTTGTTACAGTATTTATACTCACATTTGTACTCGGTATTATATTGATGCTTCGATACTGATACTCCCATCTCTGTCACCCACATCTACACTAAAGTGCCCAAAAGTACTTCAAGAGGACTGAAAGCTGCCTGACATGGGACCTTTCCGCTGCAAAGAGAACTGGACTTTTGTTATTCAGATGGTTCACTTCCTTCTTTGGCCCATCAGCACAGTGTAATGTGTCTGTGGTCTCCTCCATCTGTTCTGTCCCAGCACGAGTCCTGTTCCTCCTCAGATCATCAGCGTTCTCACGCCGGGACGCCTTTGAATCTCAAGAAGACACATCACAGACTCCAGACTCTCCACTTTTTCAACTAAGCAACTGATAATGGGCGTGATGCGTCCATTGTGAAGAATACATTTTAGGAGAATAATTTGTGTTCTGATTCATTGTAAAGTTGCAGTAAAGATTGCTGTTACATTAAAATTGCTACAAAGCTTCACCGCTGATGCTACAAAATAATATCAAGCTAAATAAACGTTTCTTAAAGTCTAATTATGACTTGGTTTGGTGGGAGGGCACCTGTGGCATATACATATCATAGTTTTACATCCGTGAAGTTTCAGTTTGTTAAGACATTTTTAAAGTAAGTTTAAAATTACAGGAAGTTATGCTGAGATCTAATATTCAAACTGTCATTCAACAAAATAAAGGCGTTATCATGTATTGTTATTTGTTAAATCGTAGCTGTTGTGTAATTTATATAGATTTTGGCCCATGTTTTCAAAAGGATTGCTGGGTAACAGTTGTGGAATTACCTCTCCCTGTGTCATATTTGCTGTCCATGTTTAACCCAGAAGTACAATAATAAACATTACAAACAAACCTGGGGACAAATGGGCAAAATGTTTTGTAAAATCTTAAATAGAATCATGTTCACTATACATTTTAGTCAAATGTGTAACCCGTCATACAGACTTTAAACCACTATGATGGCTTTGTCTGTTATTATCTGTTTGTCAATACTTTCTGTTACTAAACAAACCCACCTGGAAATTACATGAATAAAAACTGGGCTGCTGTCACTGACAAGGATAAGATGAATTGTCTCCTTCAGCTTAACTCTTGAGGAAGATAAACTTCTCACCCACAGTGTAAGGCCAAGGAGAAATAAATTCACCTATAAGCAGTTTATAGTGCTGCAAACTATTTATATCTGTCTTTGTAACTGGATTTACTGCCATACTGTGGTCTGTACTGACAGGACAATGAGGCAAAGCAGAGCAGGAAAATGGCTGCAAAAATGACCTGTGGTTCGTCAATCCCAGAACATCTCTCCCTTTATAAAAACCTCCTCTAAGACTGTTGTTCTCATTGTTCTCATCTAACTTTTTTTTAATGATTAATCATATACAAAGCTAAACAGAACTGTTCTAAGATTAGATTTAAACATTGTCAAATTACAGTCTTGTCTCACATCCTCAGGAAGACTGTTGTAATCTGGATAATGGTTTTGAAATCAAGATGGTTCGACAATATTCTATATCTCAATAAAAATGAAATGATGCGTCTTCCCTTTTTTTTTTGGGGGTAGTTGACACACCCTCATTCGCATTAATTAGCAAACTGATTGTCGTCTTGAAACATATTAGTAAATGACTATTTATTACATTATTTTATTTAATTTTCATAATTTTTTGTTGCATTTCCATTTACCGCACAAGACAATCTAAAACTTAAAAAAAACACAGTGAAGAATGTATTGCGTTGTTATTTTATTCTCTCCTTTTCAGACGTCCTGCTGCTGCCCTGTGCTGTGATGGCGGCCTCCATTAGTGCTGTTTGGGTAATTGTGCCCGTGCCAGCTCCGCTGCCAGGAAACCCTCATACAGGTCAGAACAGGTGCGCAGCGTGTGCTCACAACATGAAGCGGAGAGTTCTGCCATATCTGCCGCCGTCACACTTTTTTTTTATCACAGAAAAGATTTGCCCCTAGGTTACTCTTGGCTGTTCTAAGGATTGTAATTACCAGTTTCAAAATTAGAGTAATATTCAACCAAATTACTTACTCTAGGCTGCGATGCAAAATGAAGGCGGTCAAGGAACATTTCACATTCTAATGGAATTACAGAGCTTGTATAACATCATAAATCACTAGTGTGCATGCCAAAACTGCTGTCACTTACATGGATAGATTGACAGAATATTGGCCTCTGGAATCCATTCATGGCATTTCAAATTTATACTCAAAGCCCAAACATTTGACAGTTTATTTTGGGCTCATATAATACCTGTAGGTATTTGTAAATGTGTTTGTGGTAGTTATATTCACCCCTCACTCAGAGGTCATGTGTGTGTGTGTGTGTGTGTGTGTGTGTGTGTGTGTGTGTGTGTGTGTGTGTGTGTGTGTGTGTGTGTGTGTGTCTGTTGTTTGTGTGTGTGTCTGTTTGTGTCTGTGTATCAAGGTGCAATAAACCAGCACCAGCCACTGTCCTGCCTTTGAGGCCTGTGACACACCTCATCAAAGCTTCTGCCAAACAACGTCTTAAACAACAAATTAAAACTGCTTAGATAAATCATTGATATGAATCCCAACTCAAAATTGTGCCTTTCCTGTTTTGATATTGAGAGGAACATGATTATTTTAATTTGAGGTGAAATGGAGGCCAGGTTGTTCCTACAGGTGTTATTAGGGATGTTTCATTTTATGGTTTGCTCTCTAATTGCATTGGCTCTGTTATGTTTTTCAGTCTCAGAAAATTAAAAATTAAAACTATTCCCAAAAAAAAAAAAAAAAAAAGATAAACTGTAATTCAGTCTAGTCTAATCTAATCTAATCTAATCTAATTTTATCTAGTGGCACTTCTGAGGTGATGACCTCATGTCTTTAAGCAGCCGCCAAGTAATTGGCTTGACAAAATCATGATTAGAGGTACATTTTACTAGTATTGTAGATGAATCAAATCATTGTAATTATAATAAAATCTGTTTTTATCAATTCTCACTTAATATCATGCAAATGTTTTTTGCACACAAAAAAAGTTTCATAATATAATACTGTTTTCCTTGTGTCTGTCTTAAATTTCTTCTTATAGTCGTGTGTCTACTGTGCATGTATGAAATGAACCATTTTTAGTCCCCAGATCACATTAGGGCAGAGATACAGTCTTTTTATCCTTAACAGTGTGGCGCCGCTGGGGACAAAGAGAAATGGCAGTGATGACATGAAGTGATGTTGTTGAGTGTCTTTGTGCTGAGTGTTCGTGACCTGCCCCTATTGTGCGCTGGGAGGGGCTTCTGACGCCGGCCTGGCTCTGGATATGCCCATCATCTCTATAAAAGACACTGGGATCTCCTACATCCAGAAAATCACATCTGCACAAGACACTTGTGACTCCAGAGCACAGAGAAGACCCAGTTCACACAAAGGTGAGTGTGTCTGTCTGATGTTGTGATACTGGATATCGCATGTATGTAACTAAACAACTGTGTCATTGTATTGTTGGGTAATTTAAATTTTGTTTCTATTGTAGATGCAGAAGTGCTTTGGATTGTTTTGTGTGTCGCTCATCTTCTGTGCTACTCTCTCAGAGACCATTGGCCTGGTGATAGCGGTAAGACCAATTCAAAAGCTTGATAAAGAGGTTTTTTACTAATGGATGTTTCTTTTACACAGATAGCTCTATTGTGTTATTGTTTGAGAGTTACTGACAGAAAACTGTTTTTGCACTTAGAAACTATGAACCAGTGCAGATTGGACACAAATACATCAAGCTGCTTGAAATGTTAGGAGCAAAAAATGCGTCTTCCATCTATTAAATCTATTTTTATTGTTATTTTTACCAGATCAAAATAATTGTTACTATGTCATAACATGGTTTATTTTTTCTTGTCTCTATAAATGACTAAGAATAGAATTCACACTCTTTTAGGTTTTAGTCAACCTAATCTATTAAATGTGCCTGTCCTGTTAGGCGAAAGAGAAGCGTGGCTGGACTCTGAACAGTGCTGGCTACTTGTTGGGGCCCCGTAAGTACAGACTGACTGCACATCACACATCAGCGCTATAGCTCTGAAGATATCATGGTGAACCTATAAAATATTGCCGCTAGATAAAGATAATCAATCCATTGCTGGGCATTATGCAGATTTCCCTCTAAAATCCTGTGTGGTCCATAGGACGGCGTGGACAGTTAGGCGAGGTCACTCCTTTTGCATATTAAATGAACCTCTTTAATACCTCCAAATATATTATATGAATATCAAATTAGAACTGCTTGCAAAACTAAACTGCCAAGTCTTGAAAAAAAAAAGATATTTTTAGTTAAGAAGAAATTTTACTTCTCATTCAAGCTTTTGACAATTTTAATTTTTTTTTTTTACTGGTGAGACTATGATCTGTATGATCAATCTTCAGAAGCGCTTTACATTCAGCGATACTGGCAACTTACAAAGCTGCCCACGACCTGTGCAAAGGCTGATAAAGTCAAATGAAAAACCTTTATAACAAAATACGTCATCATGACTAGGTTTTAGATGGTTCAGGGAAGGGGGACATCTGAATACAAGCTGTGATATTACGATAGCAAATTTTCTCTCAATGAGGCCTAATGACCTTTAGTTGCTGAATCCTAATAGCGTGCAATCACATTCTGTGGGTTGCTTCTTTTTTGTGGCCTGACAATGTGTCCTGAGAGGATGACCTTTTTTTTTTCTTTAGTTTTTTTATCCACTGTGTCAGCTAATTTACAGTAATTTAAGCAATGGCTTCTTTCCTACATCGTAGAGAGTACAAATGGAGAGCGGACAGTTAGCTGTGATGGGCCATGGACAAGGAGTCAGGAAATGTTCCCTTTGTGTGAGTTTGTGTAAAGCCCAGGTAAAGGTTGCTCCTGCCTCATCCTGTGTTTCAGGTCGTATTGATCACCTAATTCAGATAAAGGATTCTCCCAGTGCCAGAGGCAGAGAAGAGCTGGTCACTCAATGTAAGATAGAAACAGACGGCCACTGCAGGGCCTTGGTCCGCCCAGGAATTGTTCTGCCTCACTGTCCCCACCTCAGTTAGCTGCTTCTGTCGCTAAACATGCCTCCAGAATCATGCATCTGTGTGTCAGGCAGGGATGGGTGAAGCCAATAATTAATACTAAGAACTATACTTAAACTTCAAACAATATGGAAAAATATAGAAACAATAGAAACAAATGAATGAATATATATATGTGTATATATATATATATATATATATATATATTTATATATATATATATATATATAGAGAGAGAGAGAGAGAGAGAGAGAGAGAGAGAGAGAGAGAGAGAGAGAGAGAGAGAGAGAGAGAGAGAGAGAGAGAGAGAGAGAGAGAGAGAGAGAGAACCTGTTTTAGGTTTGTTTAGAACCAAGTAAAAGCTGACTTAAGATTTTTTTTTTTTTAAGAAAAAAGAAAGCTATGTTGGTCTAGGTTGCTCTGGCTTTTCCCGTTTATTTAATTTTTTCCATTACTTTTTCCATTAACTCAAGCAGCCACTGTTACTTTACTAGCCATTTAGTTAAGTAAGTAATGAGCTAAGTAAGTAATGAGTAAGAGTTGAGAGGCAAGATCAAGTAGCACTATTACTTTACTGCTGGATCAGACCAGTCAAGAGGTGAGAGAAAAAGAATATTGGAGCATGTCTGAAATATGAGGATTTCTGGATTTCTTTTGAAATGGTGTAATTATACATTAAATAAACTGTACAATTCTGTTTAAGTATAATAGGGAAAATACAGAAGGACTATTATAGAAATTCAGATAAAAACAATTAAGGCTATACATAATAAATTAAGGGCAGTAATGTTTGTCACAAAAAATATACATTTGTCAAGTTTGTTCAGTTGTGCTTTGACTTTACAAACGGGCCATAAAATAGTTTATTTGTCAAGCTCACGCTCACTTTGTCTGTCTCATTAGTTCATCTGTTGTTTGCATGGATCACAGTTGAAATTTGTGCTTTTTTGTTTAACTGCAATTCCGTGAGCCAAGCCCTGTAGTGGTCTGTTTAAGTTTGGATATCTAACACCAAACCGTTAAAAAATACAGTAAGCAGCAAGGAGGGACTGAGAACTGTAGATTATTTCTTCAAAACCAACAACTGATATGTGAGGTCGCAGAAAATGTGTCTTCTACAAGTTTTCATTCATCCAATACTTGTTGTTCAGATGGCATAGATGGGCACAGGACACTAGGAGACAAGCCTGGTCTTGCTGGAAAGAGAGACATGGGCCAGGAGGAAGACTTCAGAACAGGTCTGTCTTTTAACCAACCACAGTGACAGAAACTGCCACAGCAATTTACTTCTTCAACTCAAATTCTTGTGCCTGTTACCTTTTGTTCTGTAAATGAATGTGTTATAGTGCGTTGATGTCATTTGCAGGTGTTATGAGGATAGCAGATGAAGACATAATCCACACCATCATTGACTTCCTTTCCTACCTCAAACTCAAAGGTTTGCATTATATTGGGCGTTATTATAGTTATAGTTGCCTTTTGTATTAATTGATTGTCCATTTTCAACCATAATGAGATGGTGTTGATTGGCAGCAGCAGTTAGGCCCCCTACATTCCATATCTGCATTACAACTATATTTAGTATTTTATTTTATTTTTGATGAAACCTGAATAAACTCTCCTGTGCTTGTAGAGATGGGAGCCTTGGACAGCCTGCCTTCCTCTGTGACATCAGAAGAAATAGCCAATCCATAGTGAGATGATGCTCCTCTGTTGCCCAAGTGTTACTGTGTGTGCTCTTACTCTGATGACCTATGTGAATAAAACCCAATATTTGAAGAATGTTTTATTGATTATAAGAGTGTGACTGTTGTAATGATATTAGTTTAGTTTAGTTTAGTTTAGTTTATTTCCAAAAGGGGACAGTGCAATTTCATAAAACACATGAATAAAACATGAGTAAAACAGCCAGAATTAGCCAAAGAGGCTATTTTTCATCTGTAGTCCCCCGGCCATGATGTCAAAATGGCAATAAAATGGACAAAAACAGACATGGTTAATAAAACACAACATCAACACAAAATATAATACAATATTTACAAAAATGTACAGAGAGCAGCCAAATAGGTTTTAGTGTGTGCATGTAAATGTGTTCACCAGCCACTCTTGCGAATGTTTCTTAAATGTTTTGTAAGAGGATAAGTGTTTAATGGTGTCGGGTACACAGTTCCACTCTCTGGCAGCTCTCACAGACCAGGCCGCCTGACTGAAGCTGCTCTTTCTCAGAGGGATTACACAGTCACCTTTCATTGAGCCTCGAGTGACACGACCTGAGATGTTTCTTTGGGTGATGAGAGCGGCTAGAGGAGCAGGGGCCAAATCATGTAGGGCTTTGTAAATGAGGCACAAATTAGCAAATTTGGGGAGATCTGTCCAGCTTAAAAAACAATACTTTTTTAAAAGTCCACAGTGGTGATATTGTCTTGGTTTTTTATCTAAAACTTTGATGGACTGTTTGTACAGACTCTCCAGGGGTTTTAATGTGCTTAAATTAGCTTGTGACCAGCTCGTTATGCAATAATTAAAATGGCTAAAAATCATAGTTTGTAGAAACATTTTTGCTGCATCTGTAGACATATCATTCCTTATTATTCGGAAATTTGAGAGATTCAATTTAACTTTTTTACACAGCTTATCAACATGCGCTTTAAAAGTGAGTTGCGAATCAATCAAGAGGCCAAGATATTTATACTGGGTTACAGTCTCCAGCTTTTCTCCTGCAACAAATATTTCAGGATCTGGAGATGCATTGGGGGTTTTACTAAAAAACATGCCCCTAGTTTTTGCAACATTCAGCTGCAAGCAGTGCCCATGCAACCAGGATGCAACTCCATTCATGGCTTTGGTGAGCTTAGCTGCAACAATGTCTCTAGAGCGCCCATGCACAAATAAAACAGTGTCGTCTGCATACATGATGCACTCGACTTCCGGACAGACAGTTGGTAAATCATTTATATACAGGCTAAACAGTATAGGACCCAAAATTGATCCCTGCGGGACCCCTGTGGCAACTGTACGAGACCCTGATTGGCAATTTTCAATTGATACAGATTGTGAGCGGCCACTTAAATATGACCGAATATATATATTATATATAATATATTAACACATGAATGGGAAAAATAAAGAAATTGCACACTCATAATGTTTCATAAAAATCAGGTAACTTTCAGTGCTGAATGGTGTTCATTTTAAAAAGCATTTTCCCACTCCTGGAATAATTTTGGATGTACATAATCAACCTGCACTAATATTAAATACGTTAGTTGATGGAATCCCTCGTTTGTCCAGGGGTGTCCATCATGCAGACGAGGTTTTAAGATCCCCTTACTGGTTTTAGAAATCTAAACGTTTTGGCTCCCATCAGAAAGATTCAAAATTACTGTCGGTTGGAAGTCGAAACATCTGAACAATGTTCAGATTACAACTAGTTTACCTTTGAGACCTTCTTTACCACCTTGGTTAGGCTTAGTGGGAGATAAAGCAGGTACTTGTTTGCCCAGGCCCCAATGCAGTGCTCCAAAGTTGGTAGCGTGGAATTTTGTGCTTCACACCTAACAACATGCAAGCAAGAAATCTCAGGAAAACATCCACCTTTTAAACATGGAAGTTCAAATTAAAAGATTGGTTTTACCTCAGGGTAGACAAACCTACCTAAGCCTATTTTAGTAGACTGGACGGAAACCCCATAGAAATTAATTAGACAGGAAGTACTGAGCTAGCCATTTAAAAAATAAATAAACAGACCAACTGCCACCTAGTGCACAGAGTCAATAGAGGGTCACATATTGAAGCGGTGGAAGCAGTGGGCCATTGACTGGTGGTCAAAAAGTGGTCCATGGCCGCATTTGGGCCCCTGACCATAGTTTTGACCCGTTCATAGCATACTGTGCAAATACATTTATATCCCTGTAGATAGGCAACACAGCCTTTATAATTGAATTCAGTCATTATAATTTATACGTATACTTTTATTTCCAGTTAACGTTAACGTTAGTTCTGTTGGTCTGAGAGGCCTGCGTTTAAAACAGCGGGTCCATCGTCTTGACTCAAACTGACCACAGCAGCCGCTGCTTTGTAAGCCCGGATTTAATTGCTTTACTAATTCATTTGTTAAATTGAGATCATGACGTTTTATATTCATGTATCAAAGAAGCTAGCTAACGGCTAATTGCTAATCCTGTAGTTTTATTTAACGTTAACGTGAGTTATGTTCAGTTGCAACGTTTAGCAACGTCATTATCTGAATAACGTATTGTTGATAAATAACGTTACGTGGTTTTGTACCTTTATGTCTGACATCTAGGTGTTTGGACAAATTACCACTGTATTTGACATGGACAGTGAAGAGAAAAAGACAGAAAACCTACTGCTAGAAGACAATGTGGGTAATGTAGTCTCTGTAGAGACCCTTGTGTGGGCAGCGCCCCCTGCAGAGGCCAGTCTGCCTGCAACAGTCCAGTGTGAACAGCATCATGAACCACTCAGGTATTTTGTATATTATACTTTATATTCTGGAACTAAGTCTACTGTCTGTAGAATTTTTTAACCCTAGTATGTAATTTATTTATTATTTTAATCTGTGACAGGTTCCAGTGTCAGTCCCAGCCTTCACAGGATCAGCAGCCGTACCCAGACTACCTCATGTATCCACAGTCTCAGCAGTTTACCAGGTAAAGACGCGTCGTGGACATGGAGGTGAAGACTGTCTTGTGCACTTGCTTCCTAGTAAGTGATCATGGCCTCTGTGCACCAAATAGCAGCAACAGAGGCCTGCGGCTAGAAACTGCTTTAGATTGGGTTTGGGGTAAATTCAGGATTAGTTCAATTTTGAGCAAATTCTGAGTTTTGTGTCACTGAAAAGAGGTTTTGTTTAGCTCATGTTTAGTGACATGTCCATTATTGAGCTATTCATCCACAATCATCAACTTCTGTTGCAACGGGGTAATGCACCGCCCCATGTTGCAACAATCTGTACACAATTCCTGGAAGCAGAAAACATCCTATTTTTGCATGGTCTGCATGCTCATCAGACATGTCACCCATTGAGTACACAAGTTCCAGATCCTGCCAATATCCAGCGACTTCAACTGCCATTTTGGTGGTAATACCAGACACAATATTTTTCCATTGCGCTTCGTATTCTGCGTCACCGCAGTGCTTGGTATTTAACTGAGACTCGGTATTTAACTGAGGCATAGTGGACCCCAACCACCATTTCCTTCTGATAGTTGTAGAGTTTAAAGCAGATACAAGGTTTTTTTCCACCTTTTTTTCACCTAGCCATATAAATTTTGAGATTTTTTTGTCACACTCACCAAATAGCCAATTGATGATGGAAATTGGCAGAGACTTGAATAGATTTTTGAGGTCTTTCTTCATGGTGGTAAAGAGAGGGTTATAGTTTTTCTTTAAAATTGTCTTAAAACTACACCCATCCAAATATCTAAGAAATTCTGCCATTTAAAAGGGTAGTCTTTCTGAAGGTGGTAATTGGTTTTTCAATTATTAATTTCTC
Source organism: Rhinogobius similis (assembly GCA_019453435.1). Classification (NCBI taxonomy): domain Eukaryota; kingdom Metazoa; phylum Chordata; class Actinopteri; order Gobiiformes; family Gobiidae; genus Rhinogobius; species Rhinogobius similis. The sequence goes on along the minus strand of CM033630.1, from coordinate 20,628,204 downwards.
AAAGCCTGTGTGAATTTATAAAAAATAGCTACTATTTTTTCTTTTTTCTCTTATTTTAATCACATCCACCTTTGCCCCTGAAATATCCCCACCCTCTTCCCCCTAGGGTTACTCCTATTGGGTGATCTGTGCTGCAGCAGCTGCATCATCAGTGACTGAGTTTGAAAGCTGCTTTATGCTTCCCTGTCAAAGCGGCATGCCCCTCCCCAACGCACACGACTGCCAATCAAAAAGCTTGCGCTCTTGCCGTGCCTTGGACGCAAACTTTTTGATTGGCAGTCATGTGGTAAATGAAAACAAAATTTCACAAGTTACTCCACAAATCAGAGTATGATCGGATCTATGTATCAAACAATCTTGTTTAATTGCAGCTCTTTCTCTGGGGCTGAGGGCAGCGGACAATCAGGTGAAACTTCCTGGTTTACTACCAAGTCCATTCTGTGCAGCATGATGCCAGTAAGTTTGCCAGTCACATATAAACCACACAGCAATGGGCCAGGATTCTCCTGTAAAAGTCATTCTGAATCTCAGTGGGACTAGTGCTGGTTAAATATATGGCAAATATATTAGGTACCAGTGACTGTGTGAGCAATTGTGTATTTTTAGGGGGAGGTTCAGCCTTCAGAGGCCAATATTTGTGTGGCTTTTACAATGGAGCATCCGCACGTTGAGGAAAGCTCCCTTGACAGCAACCAGCTCACACATCCTGTAGCTATACAGTAAAGTTTAGCAAGGCTGTGGTTTATCCTGAATTCATAGTGTTTTTATTTGTCCACAGTTGCTGTATAATGGAAATCAAAATGGACAAGTTTTACTTATGAACTCTGATCCAGGACCTGTGTTTGTTACACTGGAAAATGCTCCAGTGCATGGAAACAATAGCTTCTATCAGGAGGAAGGTTAGACACGAGAAGAACCATATTTGGGTGTGTTTTGGTAACCTTGAAAGTAAAACATTTGTGTTTGCAGTAGTTTCAACTTTACCCCTTGACTGTGGCGCGGATCCTGAGCGTGAATTGCTCCATGCTGGACAAAACGCAAGCAATAACTACAGAGGTGAATGAAGTTATGGTCTAGAACCTATAATTTAGCTTTCAATTAATTTTAGTTTGTTCTTCACAGATTTTCCTGTTTGGGGCGATCACAATCAGGTAGATCAAATTGTATAATTCAAAATGTTTTAAAAGCATAGTGAACGGAAATTGTGTATCATTAGGATGCATGTTCTTCAGAATGTAGAGAGCCAACAGCCGACAGACGTCGTCAAACTTCTGTTTCTCAGTAAGAACTCCTTGTCTCAAGAAGCTACAACAACAACAACAGACTGAATTAATATTGGACACAGACACAGTGGAGAAAAGTGTTCATAAATTCATGCATTTACAAGAGTATACTTCCCTCTGCTGGTCAATGGGAACATATACCATAATTGTATTAGTGTGAACTACATTTGAACACATTTCCTATGGTATTGGGAAAATAAGCAATAATTAATTGGTTTATCTAATTTTTGTATTTGTTTATGGTGTTAACCATGACTTAACCCATAACTGTAATGTAATTGTGTTTAATATTTGGTTGGATCATGTCTAAATTCTAAATGCTTGGTGCTTGTACATCTCTTTACATCACTGTAGGACTGTTGGAACGTCTTGTGCACCAAAGTCTCATAAACCATGCCACTGCACCAAGTCCAAGTGCCTCAAATTGTGAGTACGACTACAAAGCCTTTGATTCTTTATCAATTATTGAAATTGTACATGTTCCTTCACACAACTCTGTCATGCAGATACTGTGAGTGCTTTGCCAGAGGAGTCATGTGCAACAATTGTAACTGCACCAACTGCCACAATAATCTGCAGCATGACACTAAGCGAGGAAAGGCGATAAAGGTATGCAGTTGAATGTTTTATTTAAAATGCATATGAAAAGTTGGAATACACATTTCATTTAAACAAGATTTTACAAAAAATGTTGCCTAGTTTAGGTTGTAATACAGGTATAAACAAGGTCCAAATGTTGTGTCATTTGCAAAATGGATATTATTTCCCTAATAAAATAAAAAATAAATACAAATAAAAGCACCTTTATTTTGTAAGCACATTTTTAACATTCTCATTATTTGTACATAAATGACCCCGCTATTTTGGATGGAACTGCATGTACTGACGGCATAGATGTAGGAATTCCTTTTTAAAAGTCGGCACTCACTTTGTGTATTTTCTATGTTTTTTCTCATAGTGCCCTTGACTGATGTAATACAATGATAAATATTTACTTCAGGTATTATCCCACATGAAAAACAGGGTTAGGATCATACACACTTAAAATTTCTCATTGCAATTGTTCAGACAGCTATTTCAATTTTATTTGCAATTTATAATTTTTATATCAAGACAAAAGTTTTTTTTTTTTTTTTTGCAGCTATATTTAACAACAAATATAACATGTCATAATCACTGAATCTAGATCTTAAAATGTAAAGTTGTGTAGTGGACATGGATATAGACATATATCAGAGTGGTCACAGCATGAGCTGAGCTTGACCAGTGTGCGACTAAGGTCTGGAGCAGTTCAAACAGTATTGACTGAGGCAAAACTACAAGTCTGACATCACTGATTAAGTCCTAACACTGTTCACACTCGCAGAAGGGGCCGACGTTTGCTCTCAACTGATACTCATCGAGTGGTAGTGATGGGACTGACGTATGAGCAGTCCAATGGATCAAACTCCTGTGGCCACAACTTCTGCAGTACCACTACTATCACTGTAGTTTACTATCAGTTTTGTGGTAATGTTTATTTTGTGTTTCCCCAGTCATGTCTTGTTCGTAATCCAGATGCCTTCAGACCTAAAATATCTGAAGGAAAGTCGGGAGCAACAAAAGGCTGGCACAGCAAAGGATGCAACTGCAAGCGCTCTGGCTGTCTGAAGAACTACTGCGAGTGCTACGAGGTGCTGATTACAACCACATCCCCTCTGCTTTTTTAAATTCTTGTTTATTAGTGTATGATTTTTTTTTTCTTCCAGGCCAATATCAGGTGCACCCCCAGCTGCAAATGCCTTGGCTGCAGAAACTATTATGCAGACCTGGCGTACAAGACTTTCAGTGAAAACAACAAGTCAGTTCTCTGAATCTGCCTGTGCCAAAATATCTATCGCTTAGACAATTAATACAAAAACAAGTCTACTGTCACTCATTCACCTCCACTGATGATGATAGAAGACTGTCACATTAGAAGTCCTTGTAGAAGTAAGCTTGTTCTCTGTGTGTGTCCAGAGGCAGAGGGTCTGTGTCGGTCATTACTCCTGCGGTGGTAGAGACGGTGGTGGGCTGCTTACTCGCCCGGGCTGAAGAGGCTGAGAGGGAGCAGCGCTGTGAGGCCTGGGCTCAGCATGTGATCCTCAATGAGTTTGGACACTGTTTCACACAAATAATCAATGCCATGTTCTAGACCCCTGAGATGGGACAAGCAGGTGACAATAAGGCAAAGACAGTATCTTTGTATTGAGCACCCTTAGCTTATAAAGCTAAAGCAGTGTTTATAGTTCTTTGAATATTTACATAGACACCTAAATGTCTAACCTATATTATTTATTTATTTTGACAAAGCTACGGTATGTAACAGTTTTACTAAACAGTTTTACAAAATTAAACCTATAAAACTACTGCAGTCTTGCATGCTTTTTGTTTACACTGCTAGAAGTTGTATTTTAACGGATCACAAATGCTTATTGTGCACTTTTGTTACATTACATATATATTTAATTAATATTTTTTCTCATGGTTGAAAAATGTCTTGTATTTTTCTTTCTAAATACAGTCTCATTACATGTTCTTGAGTCATGCTTGAGTCAGTCCAATTTTGCAAACCTAATGTTTGATATTGTATTGACAAAAGCTTAGGAGATACACCAAACCTACTATTGTCGTTATTTATTATTATTCCTTATTTTATTAATGTTTCAACGAAGGCTACCATTTCATGTTTTTCTTCCGCATATGTGGGTCAAACATAGTTGTGAGGACAGTCCCACAGGGTTTTGATCTGGAAGGTAAGACACAAGCTCATAATTGGCTGATAACCAAAGCGGACACAGGAAGCACCTTTCCGTGTGGTCTGCGGCTCCATACTATTGATGTTCTCCTCTGTGGATCACGGCCGTGACGACAGCACTGTTTTTGTGCTGTTTTGTAGGCACCAGTAAACAGGATTCCCGCCAGGCCTGGCAGGGAGGGAGGATCGAACGTGTTACAGATGTGGCTGATAAAAGCAGCTGGAACAGGACAGTGCACATAACACTGCACTGGCACCGGCTGCTCACCGCACGGGCACAATGGTAAGACTCCTCTAGCTGTGTAATGGGGCTCGGATTAGGGGTGAATTACAATGGTTCATATTATTTATCAGGCAAACTGTATGGATGATGAGTTCCTTTTGGGTAGTTGAAATGTTTGGTTATTCAGAATGTATTCTCAAGTCATTATGTAAAAGATGTAAGTAGATGGTCAAAGTAGCTCCTAAAGAGTTTTGTCTGTGCTGAATTGTTTTCTTGCAGAGGCTGAAAGCTGCAGTTGTGTGGACATTGACTGTGATCATATCACTGTTCGTGGAGGTGCACACTGTTCATAAGGTAAATATATATGTTTATGGCACTATTTTATTTCAGCCTTGTCCATCAAACTGTTTTCTTTTCAGATGAAGATCCACTGGGGCCCACAGTCCATGATGTACCTCAAAGGCAAACGTGAGCACATTTTAAACTAAATACTTTGTTTTTATTAATTAAATAAAAACATAACATTAAATGATATAAGTCAACTATAGCATGCTAAAATGACTGTGTATTTGTACATGTATGTTGACAGATGGCAGACGTTTCGTATCGGAGGACAGCCAGATCCTAAAGCAGAGTCTGCAGGACTGGTACACACTCCTCAAAGGTAAATCTACTTCAGTGCTCTAGAACTACTTGTACATTTAATTAGATTGACGTGTCTGTCAGTTCCAGTATATTCTAGGCTCAAAATCAAAATCTGTAAATAAATGCTTATTTATGCATTTAACTTAGACTCAAATATTTGTAATTCTTATGAACTACAAAGAAATTAACGTATGTCCATGTAAATGTACACATTGTCGTTGTGTTGTGTAGGTATGCAGCCAGTGGACTTTAGTAAACCTCGTCACATTGTGAGCTCTGAAAAAGTCCTGATCCAGTATCTTCAGGAGAGATGAGAACTCCTGACCTGTGCAGCCAAAACACTGTGGACCCAAAGTCAGCCACAACTTCTGATACAAGTAACCAGCTGAGACACCATTGGTGCTAAATAACTGTATAATTACCTGTATAATAACTGTATACCTCACCTGTATAATGGCTTTAAGGAGGGCTAACATTAAGCTGTTTGTATTTTGATGCATCTGTAATAAATCAATATACTCATTTGGGTGTTTTTCACTCCTGCACCTACCTGCAATGTATAGATTGTACCAGGAGAGGGCGGTGTTGCTTTTATTATTTTTTTTTTTAAATGTTTTTCGATTACGTTTTATACGCAATGCAAACGTCTAACCATGGGGCCGCAAATTGTATTACGTTAAGTAATTTAGTAACGTTAAGTTACTACCAAAACATTCATCTGTAATTAGATCTATGAAAACATTAACTTATGCAAAACCACAAAAAAGTTTGCCTGACTTCTGGACAAAAAGCCGTCACCCAAAAAAAAAAAAAAAAAGTCGAACTATACACACTGAAAGATAAGATAAAAGAAAATTATTACAGAATATGTTCAAAATCAGGGAGGGCCAATACAAACTTAGAGGAGCAGAGATGTTTATATACAAGAAGTTCAAAACAAATGTTATGGAATTTTGTATATTTGTTAAATGGGTAGATCTCTGGAACAGTTCCACTGATTAACTTAAATCTTGTACCACTCTCTTCCATTTTAAAAAAGAAGATGAAATGTATAACGCTCAGCACATACATGAATTCTTAGTCTTAAAAATATGTTGTACTTTGCATAGGTCATTGGACAATTTCCTTTTAATATTTCTACCAATTATGAATGGTCTCACACTTGGCCTAAGAAACATTCATCCTACACCTTTTCAGTCTTTCTGCACATCAAGTATTATTGCAGCTGGAATTATGTCCAAACATGCCTGTTACCAAAATAAATTAATTATACAAACATTTTTACTTCATCAACACAAGCCTGTGTTTAAAGATTGATGTGCATCAGCTCTTTGCATGCAATGTGAGTAAAATGTGTAGGAAGTTGACCTTAGAAAGTTTTAAACCATGCGTGGGAGGTTATGAAACACTGCTTTCAAAAGAACATGCTACAGTTCATTCTTACCAGGGTTTAATTAAAAAGTTTCATACTTGATTGCACTGTACCCCGACTGTCCCCCTACAGACACAAACTTCCAGTGAGGCTGCTAACACAAACAGTGGCTCTGCTTGATTTAGTTAATCCTGTAATAGATATTCAGTGTGTTTAAAGTGCTCACATTTCAGCCACGTTCATTCAGTCCCTCGGCTCCTAAAATCACAACAGACAGTCCGTCCTTTCTCCATCAGAGAGAGAGATGCATAAAGAAAGAAGGAAAAAGAGCAAGAGAAGGAAGGACAGAGAGAGAGAGGTAAAGATTGAGAGACAGAAAAGGAAGGAAGCAGAGAGAGGGAAGGAGGGAGGGAGAGAGGGGATGACAGAGAGAGTAATAAAGAAAGGTAATGAAAGAGAGAGAAGGAAGGATAGAGAGAGAAAAGGGAAACAGAGAGGTAAAGATTGAGAGAATAAAGAAGGACAGAGACAGTGAGAGAAGGAAGGACAGAGAGGTAAAGACAGAGAGATAGAGAGAAGGAAGGAGAAAGAGAGGGGGGAAGGGGAAAGACAGAAAGAAAGAGAGTAGGAATGACACAAAGAGCGAGAAAGAGAGCAAGAGCGGGAGAGAGCGTGGCAGAGCAGCAGAGACATGGGTGTTACCTTGACCCAGGGATCACCCTAAGGCCCCTTCCTGTCACCATAACTCCAGGCCTTTACTCTCACACTCGTGCATTTACAAAGGTAACAGTTTTAGGCCATGTGGAAAACTGTCCAAATATTGACGTTTCCTCATTGCCTTAGTTCACTTCAATCTCTTACTTAAAACAGAAACGATGAAGAAAGTGAATGGACCCCTTCACCAGATTTGACACAGATTTTCATGCTGCTGGCAAACATGTGACGTGCGACCATGTTTCTATGGCTTGGGATCAGCTCCAAGACGACTGTGGCTCATGTGGTTCCTTATGAAAGTCTAAAATGTTTTAAATGTATTCTGATTAAGAGCAAGGGCACGTGATATTAGTCATACTGTCAACTTTCACAATCTAAATGACTGTCTAGTGTTGAACTTTGGTAAGTTAAACATGTCACAAATTGTGGTGTTGTGTCAAATAAATTGGAATAGGTCCATTCTGTTTGTTTTTTCCTTTGTGTTTTTTCCTTTGTGTTACACGTGTGTATGTGCAGGAAGGCTACATGATAATTAGTCATATCAGCTCATACTGAAAGAAAGATTGTTAATTGGAATTTAGTGCATGTAGCTCTTTCACTGGATGAAGTCATGACAGTCCTATAATAAATGACTGATGCTCAGAGGGGCATTTTTGCTTTAACACCAAACAACATCATAAGATTGTTCCTATTGTTGAAAGTAGATCAAGTAGGTCTTGGCTCTGCTACTTTTAAAATATTGTATCTTCCATGTCTGACTGTGTAGGCTAAACAGGACCAATATTAGTGCAATACAGTAGATTCAATATCTTGCCATGTAATTTCAGCTAAGCACATCTCTATTTAATCTATGTAGATGCAGACTTCTTTATGTAAGGCGATCTGAGCGATGGTATTTTGTAAACAGTGTAGTGATACTAAAAGCGTTTGACAGGCTGCCAACAGGAGACACAGGGAGACCAGGAGGAAAGAAAGAGCGCAGTGTACCAGCGAGCAGCAGCATTTGTGGATGAAAGGTGATCCCTGCCCCGACACACACCCAGGACTCCCCGATAAGAACAGTCTGTGTCCATCTGCGTAGGCCCGGAGACACGGCAGGAATTTCCCTTTTTTGGCTCCCTAATATAATATGTGTGTTGATGTGTGGATGCTGTCTCAATGGCTCAAGTTTTGGTTTAGCAGCAGTAAACAGAGACCGATGTTAATGACTTACGTTTACCTTTCAATGGTGTTCTGCTAAAAAAAACACTATACTTTTTGTTCTACATTTGCATTTGTATTTCTTCTGGTAAAATTTTCTGGTCAATTCTTCTGAAGTACCAGAATTTGTTCCACTAAAGCATAAATAAGACACGTACAAACAGGTACTCACTTACTTGTTCTTTTTCCCAAATACGTTTCACTTGGATCATTTTTAGATCGACTTGAATATTATTATTTTAAACTGACACTACTTTTACTTGAGTACAATTGTTGACTGAAAAAATACATACGGTAGTTAGAAAAATATTCCAGCTTTAATAGTTGAGCATATTCACAGTACAAACCTCCTCTGGAAGTATGAGAGTAACAAAAATTATACAATGACTTTTAAAATCAAGATTAAATATTCAATTAATAATAATATGATGATATGAATTCAGGTAATATTGCCCCGGCCTATGATAACATGTAAAATTGTATAATTCACTATAATTAAAGCATAAGATACATTTTAAGGTTATAAATTAATTTGATAAAATCATAATAATCACATTTTCTTCTGTAAACATTCACTTCCTGTCTAAACTTAGTGTCTTTCTTAGAAGATAACCAACCTCTATCTATTTCAGATTAAAATATGAAAATAAAATACATACATAAACTAATGTCGTATTGCTGTAGGATTATTGCAAATGATAACCTTCTATCTAACCTTCTCTTGCATGTCCGTCTTTCATTGTAACGTCAATAAAGGCATATGATATTGATGTGAGAGCACTTGTCCAGCCCCGGATGGCTCCTGGTTGCTCCTCTGAGTGCCAGGGTTAATGATGTCAGATAGAGATGGTGCAGTCTGTAATGACATCAGATTATCGTATGGCTTGTGCAGGAGTCCAGCTGGAGACACACACACAGTGTCCACAGATTTTAATTGACTATCAGTGAAGAGAAGATTTTGTTGGCATTTTGGTCTTCAATCAAAAATAAATTTAAAACACTTTCAACAATTTCACCCATTGGTTAGTTTTCTACTGTCGAATGGAATTAAATTAATTAGGACAACATCAATTTGGCTAGCCTAAGTCACTAACAAGCTAATTATACAGTATTTGCACTTAATCAAATACTGGAATACATTGTGAAATCAAACATCAGATAAATACTTTTGATTAATCTCTTTTTTCTTGCAATGTGCCTTGCCTTTTTAGGTAAGTTAATACACTTCAACTACATTATGTTCTGTGTTTTAGACCAAAATGACAGACCCATCTGCACAAAGTCAACGTGAGACCAGGGGCATGTTCTCCCAGTGGTCTTCAGGCAAAGATATGTCATACTCTGTCACAGATTTCAGTTTTAATGCCATACAATTATAAATTGTATCTCCAAATACGGTTCAACACAAGAAAGGCAATTCTCGACCAGAAAGGCTCTTGTGATTATTTCGAAAAATCTAAAATCTCATCCACATGACATTTAGCGTTAAGAGTCTATTGTCACTCTTAGTTCTTTAATAGCTACAAAGTGATGATGTTGCCGTCCTCTCTCATGTCCTGACTGGAGCTGGCGGAGTGGGCAGGGTTTTGGTTATGGTTAGTCAACAGCGCTGCACTGTTGTTGAGCGATGCTCCGATACCGCTGGGTAAAGAGATGCTCTGAGGGAGGCCCCGGGCTCCTGTGTTATTGTTCAGCCGGCCGTTAGCAGAGTCCCTGCTCATGTTCAGGTTGTTGCTGTTGGGCACATGTTGGGGGTGATAGGGCAAAAGGTCGTTCTCCAAAATGAGGTCTCGGTCTTCATCGTCCTCCTCCTCGCTGTCGCCTTCCACGATACTGTTGCTGCTGACAAGATAATGTATCAGTCACCGGCACAATAAAATACTATATACAGCTGTTTCTGCTTTGCAATGACAAATAGAGGTCACAAGAATACCGGTTTCTTTGTCTTCATAAAACAAAACAAGTAAACAAGTAATTAATTATTCTGAAATTAGATTGATTTAATTTATTCATAGGTGTCTGAATAAGGAGCAAAACCCATTAAGAAAATTTCAGCTATAAAAGATTAACATGGAGTGATTGTAGTGAATGTTGCAATCATCCACAGGCTGGACAAGATTTCACAGTTTTTTCCCAAAATTTTGATTAGTGTAACCATTTTACAAAATGTAATTGTAATTGTAAACATAATTACTTCAAGAATACCATTAACAATTCTAACAATGCTTATTGTGTCACTGCTCCGTCTGGTGTTGGCTGCACTGCTGTAATAGTACCTCGCTGTGATGGGGTTGCTTTGGGAGGCGGGGCTTGGTGAGTCATGTGACAGAGCAGACCCCGCAGACCCAGCTGAGCCGACAGAACCCGAGTTGCCCATTGAGGTCTTGCTGCCACGATGGACCACGTTGTTCCTCTGATTGGCCGGCTTCACTGTCACTATGAGGTTGTGACTGTTGGCGACCATCATGTCTGTGACCTGAAAGTAAGAGCAATGATCGTTGAGGTAGAGAGCAAAATAGTAGGTCAATTTATATCTCAAACTTAAAGATTAAATAAATTCACATTACTTTACAGTTGGTGTTAGATTGTTTGTTCTTCGTTTTCATGTAAATTGAGGGGAAATAAAATGTCATAATGTTTTTGAGATGTTCCATTGTATAAAAAAAATATTTGGTCCAAGTTTAAATCCAGGTTTAGTCCTGATTTAGACTTGGTTTGGTCTTGCTTTGGTCCTGGTTTAGTCCTGGTCTAGTTCAAGTTTAGTTCCAGGCTTAGTCCCAGTTTAGCCCAAATTGTAATGTAGTGTGTGTTTGTATACTTTATTACTTTATTTTTTGCATTTGATAATAGTATTTCACAAATAAACGTACAGACAAACGTTAAAACCATTCATAGCTCAGTGTATAAGTATAGTTGGTGGCCTGTAGTGTCCAAAGTGACAGCTAATGGTTGCGGTGGTGTTGTAATACCTACATAGGATTGAATATAAAGCAGTTATTACCTGGTCCAATGATTTTCCTGCTACATCGATGCCGTTGACCTCTAGGATTTCATCATTGACTCCCAGCAGTCCTGTGCTTTCAGCCAGTCCCCCGCGCACCAAACGGGAGATGAACACTCCAGGGACCTGCCGAATTTGAGAAATAATCATTAGACATTGAGAGAATATATTTTTGCCTCTGGTTTAATTCACCAAGACTGTATAAGTGGCCTGGTTTGTGATTTGTGGACGCGGTAATCAATTTGACCTGAAAAAGAATCAATTAAATGATTGCACAGCAGCACATCATTGTCTTAAGATGATTAAAATGCAATCAATAACACAGCTTTTCATTTATTTCTACTTGAACTTTCTTTGACCCTTTAAAAAAAACATTAAGTAAGCAACTAAGAAGGGTAAAAAAAAAAAAAAAAAACTACAATATTAAATGAATAGAATACTCAATGAATAGACAAACATGCCATAGAAACCAAATTTGTACTTAAGAAACAAAATACAAAATGTCCTTTATTTTGTTTTATTTTCCCTGTCATTTAGAGGAGGATGGGACTGACATGACGGCACGCCGGAATATTACCTCCTTGAAAAAAATCCTTGAAACTCTATTAAATTAATAAACCACAAAGCATCCACTGTTGCCTATAAAAGTTGAATAACACATTGGCATACTTCCTCCCTCAATCGTCATTACTACTAGAACAAGTGTGACATTTGATATCACGACGTATCTGACCTTCTCCACCCCCTGCGGAGTGACTCTGACGCTAACCCCGTCCCGGATGTAGAAGCCCAGGGGTTTGTGGGTGCCATGCTTGTGCAGTCGGACGCGCCGGTGCGTCTCGGGCAGAATGTCCACGTCAATGATGGAGGAGATCTGTCTGAAGTTCTGGGGCATGCCGATGAGTAGCGCCTGTTTGCTCTTGTGAGTGGATCCTGAGCCTGCCGTCCTAAGTCCAGTTAGACCCATGCCCTTCTTACGCCTCTGCAGAGAGTTGGTGCCAAAGACGACTGGCTCATCTTCTGGGGAAACATTAAACAATCAGAGAAGAACAAATTAATATAGTGATTTTATGCATTTCTAATCAAATCAGTCAGTAATGAATTAAAAAAGGTCAACAATCCCAAGTTTATGATCCATAGTTGCCGCCAGAATAAACATAACGGTCTTGCACAAAAAGGTTTTCTCACAGGTAGTATATATGCTATATGTTTACTTATGAAACATTTAAATGAAGAAATAATCATTGTTACTAATAGTTTCTAAAGTATTTTAATCCATTCATTCCGGTTCAGTCTGTATTTTCTTGTGCAGCCCACTGTTCTTGACCAATCAGAGCTGCCTACTGCGCTTGCATCACGGCTGTGGTCAGAGAAAGTCCTTTTGTTCAGTGCAGTTGATCCTAAGCAGGTCTAAGACTCAGGGCTTGAGTGATTAAAGATTAATATGAGGGATTGTTTGTAGAGATCTGTGCGGGAGCGAGCCATGGACCATGTGTGGGGTCAAGACTGATTTCGTCACCACTGTATAATCCTACTGCAGCCACATCTACAGGGCACTTGTTTCATCTGAGCATAGACAGGAAGAAACATGAGAAGGTCCACAGACCTTCAGAAACTGTCACTCAGAGCTTTACAACGTTATTGTGAGAACTGTAATAATGCAATAGATTTAGATATAATACTAATATGAAGACTAGGGTGTATTTGGCCATGCATTGACTCATCTTATTTATTTTTTCGTTTTGGTTTTTATAATGTGATTACCATACAGTCTTCTACAATGTCTAGGTTTATTATATGTGCATGTGCTGAGCCGGCTGGCACAGGCTACAACATTCTACAACACACAAAATAAAGAGTGAGATTTTAATTTTTTTGTATTTTTTCCCTCTAAATACTGCAAATTCAAAGGCATCTGAACTCACATGTCATTCTCTATGGTGTGTTGTTGTCATGTTGCTATGAATACTGTGCCAAACAAACTAGTCAGTCACCAATGGAGATACGGTGTGAGTAGTTGTGTGTGTGTGTGTGTGTGTGTGTGTGTGTGTATGTGTGTGTGCGTGGTGATTTGAATAGTTTGTGTGTTGTGTGTGTGCGGGCCAAAGAAAGCACCTGCTGTGACATCACTGACTGGGCTTGTGTTAAAAGCGCTGTACTCTGTGGGTGCCCTGTCAACAGGAAGTATTTGGATGATATAATATTTCCCTGTTGTAAACTATCTGGCAACACAGTGTGAATACATTTGTTTAAGCATCGAAAAGGACACTGTTTGACAGCAGGTAAGTAGAAAGCGAAATAGTTCTGCATTGTCATTATGGGATTACAAAAGTCAACTACAATAGTTTACCAATTTATCCATGTAGTTCGTGTTGCCTTTGAGGACTGATCATTAAATATTATATTAATAAATAAAAAAATAAAAACAAGATAATAAATAATATGCCAAGTAGGCTCCCTTGACCTGTTGTACAGTTAGCGTACTTAATCCCTGTGCACTGACAATGATAACTTGACTTAATGGCACAGTGGCAGAGTGAATAGCACTTTCACCTCCAAACCAGCCACAACTTTTTGACAACAAGAAAGTCATAGGTTCAACTCCCGTGTGGCCCAGGCCTTTCTGTGTGAAGTTTACATGTTATTCCCCAAACCCTTCAGCCACAGTAGTCCTGACCAGGCCCAGTGCAGGATCTGGAGATAGGTTTCTGGGTGCTGCACTGTGACCAAGTGCAAAGCATAAATTTCCCTACTGGGACAATAACGTGTACTATAACCATGAGCTCATAAATAAACATGCAAATGGGAGCAAGCGATAAGACAGGACATAATGAAGCTGAAAGGAAAGAATAACTCACAGGAAATCTAGAGGATGCCATCCATACCATCTTGCATTTGGAACTATTCTAAACTTATTTTTTTTATGCTGATATGATTTCAAAGATACAAAGCACTAGTCTGATCTGATTCTCAGTTGTATATTATATGAAGCTGAGAATTTTGTCAGAGCCTTTAAAAGTTGTATGTTTGAAGAAAGTTTGAAATTCAAAACTTTCAAAAGTTCAAACTTTTAATTAGTTCAAATAGTACTTAAATTAAAAGTAAATTAAAAGTAAATTAATAGTACTTAATTAAAACGTGTTTAAAAATTTAAACACATGTAAATACTTTTGATTTGATATTCATCCCATACAGAAACATTTGTTTTCTCAAACAGAAAGAATACATTCCAGGATGGGTACAACGTGCCCCGTGGCTTTGCTCCAAAGACATTACATTTTTGTACAGCAGCCTCTTCTCTTTCACCTTCAACACGTCACAGTGGTCCTCACTGTTTTCTAGGGCTGCAGCTGACGATTATTTTGGTAATCGATTAGTCAGGCAGTGATTATTCTTTCGATTGGTTGTTTGGACCGTGAACGACCAGAGAATATGAGATTTTTACTATATTTAACTGAGAGGAATCTAAAAAATTGCTGCTTGACAGCATCTTTACACAGTAGACTTAAAACAAAATAGGTTTTTCAATAAAAACACTTATCTTTACATGTTTCTTATGTCATTTTACAGGAATTCTACTCTTTGTTTGTCTTTTATGAAAATGTTTGTTCCTTTCACTATGTGCGTTTGTTGAAGCAGAGGAGCAACCATTGGAGCTTTTACTGTACTCAGTAACTTTAAGTAAATACATTGTACATTATAAGTACAATTACATTACTAGAATGTAGCACATCTTTAAAAAAAAAACTACTAAAAAGGACATTCCACCCATGCACATATCTTTTTCAGACAAAAAAGGTTATAGCCATCATCAAATTCCAGATTTTCCTTGATACTTGATTAAATATTAGTTTAATGCAAGTGCGCAGATCCTTATCAAAGGTAATTGCATGCTTTTCTTCATCTTCTACTCTGAGCATGTTTGTTTCTTCCATAACATCAAATGTGTCACAATCAATCCATTCTTGACTGACAGATGATTAGTTAAAGTCTTATCTTAGCTATGAAAATATTTCACTGTTCATTCACCAAGACACAACAAACCCGCCATTGTTTGAGGGACACTGTGCAATAATATTTGTACAAAAACGCACAAACTTAACTACAGGTGGAGCGGAGCTGTAGACACATACCCGGCCGGCCACATTCCTGTACTGCATTCCAGCACCACTCACTACTTATCAACATGTACAAGTCCACTCCATGAAACAGCTCATGTGGATAACAACAACAGCAGTAATGGTTAAAGAAGGAGCAGAAGTGCATGAGAATTGTGCCTGCTCTAAAAAGTAAATGAAAATATGTGGTGCTCTCAGAACTAGACATAGGCCCGAAGGCACAGACATTTCTAAGCACCTCGCTGCTGCCCACTGATGCTTTCACTCTAAAGACCAAAGCTATTGAGTAAATGCAGTCAAGTATCAAGGCCTGCTTAACATGCACCCGTACAGTCACAGGAGGGAATTTGAAGAGAAATGTTATCAGCAACTCAGAAAGCTAATCGTACACAAAGTGGGGAGGCAGATATGTCCAGAATTTCACAATAAGATTAAAACTCCCAAAACACCACACTCACCATATACGACAAGCTAGATATTTAGAACATTTCAATTCAATTTATTCTAGTCTGTTTAATTTCATGGATGGACAATGGACACACAGAAAAAAATTAATGGAAGTAAACATAAGGTAAACCACCAAGACACAAATACTTAAAAAGCAATTACTACTTAAAAATTTAAAGTAGACATCATCTTCATTTTTTAAATAATCACAACAACAGGGACGTGGGCCAGAGTGTAGGTAGGTGAAAACAGGAATTTTCTGAGCTCTCAAGCCTCAGTTGCAGGACAGTACAGGATTACTGAAACACGCTGGTATCAATCGAAGTACAACTTGATGAGGAAACACAGTTGTTAAAAGATGGTTAAAACAAGGTTAAAAGATCATTCAAGTTTATTTTGCATCTTATGTCCCTAAAGTCAACACAGAAATGACCTAAAAGCAAGAGAGCAATTATTTCTTCCTGATATAAAAGCATAAAATAGGAGAAAAATGCAGGCCCAAAAGTAACTTTAGTAAAAACAAAATATGAACTTGAATAAATATGAACTTGGACATGATCACATTAGCCTTGGTGTTTTTGGTGCATGAGATCGAAGCTTTTAAAAACACAATAAAGTGACCTCACAGTGGGCACCATCTGGAGCCCAGGGGGCTGCCATCTGCTAGGTCCAGTGTAGGTCCACTGTGGGCTGAACGATACACAGCAAACAGAGGACACCCAAATATAGGACACTTCCACTCAAGCTCAGAAGTATTAACTCACCTACCAAGGCGCAACAAAAATAGAATATGAATGCATCTTGTGTCCCAGAAATACAAAAGGAATAAAGTATAAGTTATGTCTGTAAAAGGCCCAGTTCCGCAAGACAGAAACTTTTGGTATTCTATTCAAAAATGTAGGTAGTCTATCATTGACAGAGGATAGGTAAGGTGAACAGTAAGATGAGATGATGACATTTTAGAACAGCTTTTCCTCCTCAAATGTACCTATTTTATTTGAACTAAAAACAAATAAAAATGTCTTTCAGTATTGCTTTCCTGAACATAAACATGATTGACTTTTAATTATTTCCATTTAAAAACTAGTCAAATTTCTATCTCCAAAATATGAACTCTGCTCCAAGCCACATGCTTTGATGACTGAATCTAAATCTCATTCAAATGTGATTAATTGCACAGCTCTAGATTCCATTTTGGCTTTAATATCGAAGTTTTCCTTGTTTTATTCTTGGTGACAACCTGTTACTAAAACTCCAAACTGGACTATGTTCAAAAGATTACATTTATATAGCAGAGTATGACAACAGTTGCCTCTAGGGACCTTTAAAAAACACATTTAGAGACCAACAGAATCTTCAATCAGCGTGATTCAAATGAAAAACACAGATGAAAAAAAAGGAAAAGCAGAAACGCGACAGGACAACCACACAGGGGAAACTGTGCTGGCGCTTATTGAAAAAAACACACCCATCTTTTACACTTTATTTATGTTTCTGTATTATATGACTGTTGTTTTAATTCGTCTGGCATGTCTAGTTCTCCACAAATATTTTTATTGCAGTAGTTTATGTGGGATGTGAGCAGCACTTGCTCTTGATGCTGTCTCTTCCTTTACCATCTAAATATTTGATTTTCTTCTGAAGCTCTGTCCACAGCGTCCCAGACACTTGGGATCTCAGCTTCTTACATAACATTTCTGAAACTTCCCATAACATCTGAAGGCCACAGGTGTACTAATGTCTATGATGGAGCTTGTTAGGTCAATATGGACAAATTCAAACAATATCTAACATAATTGTATTTCTATTCTTATATATTGTGTTCTAATTTTATTCTTTATTTTTAAACACTTCAATAAGACGCATTTTGTGATTTTAAACATTTTATATTCTAATACTCTTTATTGCTATTGTGACAAAGCGTTTTACTGTAAAGTACTGACTGTATTGTAAGCCTGTTGTTTAAAATATAAGCAAATGTAAGTTATATGCTTCAATGCTTGTACTTGACATTTTCCTTTTCCAGCCCGGTCCCTCTAGGTAACCAATCCAGAAGTATTCAAATACAAAGTTAGTGGACTGATGAGGTCTTTGGGAGTAAGTTAATCCCTTGGAGGGGTTAATGGCTCGCAGCAGCAGATGGGCAGTGATCATCACTGTCTGTGGATCACGGTCTCTCTGTTTTACACTAAAAACACACAACACACACAGCAGGGGACACAACACAGGTTTAATAAGGACAGAGGAGATGGCGGTGCCAAACAAAACGACCACTACTGCTCCTAAAATAAAGGCTGAGAGCCTGTATTGAGTTTCAGCCTAAATGAAAAGGGTATTTAGGGAAGGCAATATCTCACTACACTTTCATGTAATTGTAGAAACAGTGGCTGAGAAATAGTGACTAAGCCTTGAACAAAAGCACAAAAGGATATTCAAGAATACTGATTGTGTAGGACGTCCACAACAATTTTAAAACAATACTTTGAATTTAAATTGTGCTTTATTGAGATTGACAAGCTAAAGTGCCACTTTGGGCCATTATTAATTCTACCACAGTCAGAGTTGAGTGTGGCTGCTAGAAACTCAACACATTCACACAAAGCCAACATGGGTGACGTGCCTTGCCCGATGACACAGCGACAGTATATGTACTGGTATGACCTGTTAACATTTACAGTTGTGATTTCAATTATGTGCCAAATAATCGTGATTATAATTTTTGCCATAATCGAGCAGCCCTAACGCAAATATGAACAATAAATAATTGCAAGGATACATTTGAAACTATTGTGTCCCCCTTTTCTCTATGGGCAGCCGGGCCAAGAGCAGGGCCATGCTAGACTCAAAATACATCATGTGTACTCATGTCCTGTCAACAGAGTGTGAAAACAGAACATTTACAGAGGAGCCATTATATAACAAGGAGTATGGACTCAGAAAGCCTGTGGTCAACAGTTTAGATTGAACCCACAGTAGGGGACACTGCTCTGCACTGGAGCAGCTGTGTACACTGATATTAATACATCTATACAATACAAATGAAAGCTCACCAGTGCTCACCACCAACAGGAGCTGCACAGGTTTGATTCCCTGCTTTGCTCAGTTCCAAATCTCTCACCCCGTGTTTCATGATTTGCTACCATGTCTATTCATAGATTAAAAAAGTAAGAACTCTTTTTGAATTCCAATGTAAAACACCGTTTAAAACGATTTCAGATGCAGTACTACACAGCCTGTTTTTGGCCTGCTCCCTTACCTCCTCCTCCACTGCAGTGATGGTCAGATTAAACTGTGTCTGATGCCAAACAACAATAGAAGCTCACTGAGCAGATTACCATCATTGCATCATGAATTATGCAAGATCAAGCATGCTCGATTCACCTTATCGAACAAAGGGGATTTGAAACAAAGACAAACCTGCATCAAAAGTGCTTAATGCATTTGGGGCAGTCTTTTGGGGTTTGTGAATCTACAGTGTTTGTGTTCTTACCTTTCTTAGTGATGATTATACGTAGCAGTGGATTGGCGGAGGACACTGCTTTTTGGAAGTTGTCATCGTTGTTGATTGGCAGCAGGTCTCCGTGCACATCAGCATAGCCCAGTATTACATCCACACCTGGAATGCGGTGTATGTTCTGGAGCAGTCGGTAAAACTCCTGAAAGCCTCCGGGACCATCCCTCTTGAGGGCAAACCGCCTATATTCTGCATCGAACTGTCAAGGAGACAAATACATAGTAACTATACATGCAACACCACAAGACTATAAATAGCAAAAATATGCTTTATATTTGTTATTATTAACTATTCACAAGAGGAGCGCCAAAATATTTGTAATACTCTGTAATCAAGAGTCAATAATAGCAGAGGTATTTGAAAATGAAGTCAAGTATTCTTCCCAACATGCAAACCACAACATTTTAATTAATAGGTGTTGTCCGTTATCATGCAGTTGATGTAAGTACAACCCATTCACTTTGCATGCACGCTGCACACTTTTTGAGCAATTCAATAATTTGGCCGTATTCTTAATTACATGTTTCATTTTATTTCCAACATCATATTAAAGGGAAGCCTTGCTCAAACATTAAAACACTGACTTTGAAAGACAACAACTGAAGCAACATGAAACTAAGTAGGAATTCTCCCTGTTACCACCTGATCATTGTCATTCAGTTTCAGTGATGGATGCTCATTAGAATAAGCCTCTTCGATCAGGCTAGTTTGGTAGTTTTGGTCAGTTGAAAATCTTTT
This sequence comes from Rhinogobius similis, assembly GCA_019453435.1. NCBI lineage: Eukaryota > Metazoa > Chordata > Actinopteri > Gobiiformes > Gobiidae > Rhinogobius > Rhinogobius similis. Next base: position 20,608,173 of record CM033630.1, on the reverse strand, counting down.
TTCAGTTGATAAGCTATATTCTACCAACAGCACCTGTTAGAATAAAAGTATGTGATTTCTCTTTGATTTTATACATAACAAACAACAATTAACAACCACTAACATAAACTAACCGGTTGTGTCTGCCTGCACATTCTACAGAGAGTCAGTGAGCTGCATTAAACAGCCTGTGATCGTCAACGTCTGTGTGCATCATCACATCGCTGCACTACGACCATGGTGTATTCCTAGAAATGTAGTTGAAACATGTTGGATTGACCAAGGATAATTTATTGCATTTCATCTTCATAACTGTAATGTGAGCCTTTGTAGCCCGTCACTGCATACACAGTAGAAAGAGTCCCTTCTAACTCTCACATCATGTCTAAACTCTCTCACACACGTAATTTCAACTGAATGGCTACTGTCTCATCAGATTCAACCTCGTGCGTATTTTCTACAAAGGCTCGATCTTTGACTCTCCACCACGGGCCATGTGATGATAGACACCACACAACAATAATGAGTTAGCTGGCCGTAGCAGATCAGATGCTGTCTAGTGTCTGGTGATGAAACGCTGTTGTTGCTCCTGTAGCCCGTGCTGAGCTCGGGAGCAGAGGCTCGGTCTCCACAATAACAGAGGCAGCGGCTCTGGCTCGACAGGACAAACGCGAGGACAAACGTGAGGACAAACGCGGGGACAAACGCGAGGACAGACGAAGCGCACTTACTTTGCTTTTGACCTCCACCAGGCTGTCGTGCAAACGGATAGGCGGCCGGTGGGGCTGCTGCTGCTGCTGTCTGGACATGGTGCTCCGGTTGGCCGCTTGGCTCCGACACTGCGGAGAAAACAGCCACCGCCGCAGAGAGCGCTTTCTGCCCGCAGTCCCGTCCTCGAGCCGCGGAATCAGCGCACGAACAATAACCCCTACACAGACGGAGAGCGGCGGGGACTGACAAGGCGTCGATTTGCTCGATCCCTCGGTGAAACATCCAGGTGTAGCCTCTGGTTCTAGCTCTGTCAGCGAGACTGCGCTTACAGCACATGCGCGCGCACGCAGCGCCCGCGACAGGTGGAGTCCGGTAAATCCAGTCCGGCTGCTTCACGGAGTGCGTCTGTGCGCCGCCGCCACTCGTGCGATACTGACTACGGCTCTGGAGGGAGCAGTGACGTGTGCAGCGTGTTAAAATAGCGTATTACCTCATAACAATACATTGTTGGGCTATAATTTGTTAAAGCTAGAAAACACCAGAGTGCAGGGAAAAGGATTGGCGGCTGAAACACTTCATTTACAAAACACGTTTAGGCCATTCATGGGTTTTGAGGTCTTTTCCCATTCAATACATAAAATATTTTGTTCTAAATTGTTAATTGCTGTAACAATAGTCCAGACTTTGCATCATTATTATGAAACCCGGATAAAAGATAGATTAAGACCTATTAAATAAATAGCCGAATAATTTAGCCTATAAGGCTAGGTCCAGGCATATTATTTGGAAAGTGCCATTTTGGCCCCAGGTTGTTCATTCGACAGTCTAATCTACAGTGATACTCCCCAATGCAGATGAAGTAACAGCCCGTCCTCCAAGTGCTTCTCTGCCTCCTGCTCACATCAGTGTTGTACCAGCCCGTCCCAGGACTGTGTGTGTGAGAGAGATTCCTGCTTATGTAAAGGGTCCCATTACCAAAAACATGTAATCCTCCAAGATAAGAATACATTCCACTGGAAGGAAAACATCAAACTGAGAATGGCCTTCAGTTGACTCCAAAATTCACTTTTTTTCCCCTTCCAACTTTCAATCAATCAACGTTCCACAGTCAAAACCTGAGATGGAGAAAGTAAAAACAGAAAGCCTTCTTCTAAATAAGAAGACAATCATAAAAGCCTGTTGACCATTCATAGTAAACTGAAAGCATATAAACTCTATTAGATCTACTTAGCCTCTGTTATTAAAGGATCATTTACAGTTCAGTGTTAGCTCAGTCTGAAGTGCTTCTGTTTTCAGATTTGTCAGACGGTTCTGTGAGGTATAAGGTCATGCATCATTGTGATTACAATACAATGCATTATCAATGACTGAATTGAGATTTACATATTTGTCACTGAAGAAAAAAATCACTACCCAGAAACTAATTGAAAATGAAACTAGAATCAAAACTACTCATCACTAACTAAAAATAAATACCTAAAAAAAGACACAATCTGACTTTTCCTGTATTCTTTTCTAATGGTCTTGATCCAGGCTATACCAGGAACAAGGCCACATGCTAATGTTATATTATTGTTAATTATTGTTAAAACATACATTCTAAAAAAAAACCCAAAAAGATAATAATAATGAAATGAAAAGGAAAAAAAAAAAATATATATATATAATTGTTGTGGTATTGAAAGTGTTTAGAGTTTTCATTTTTAGTATCACTATGGGTTACTGATGCATGGGGATGACTCCCTACATTTTGGGTGGAGTCTCTCCAGCAGCCGCCCACACTACGCCATAAACGGTGAGAGACATGAGAGGAATGATTGGAGAGCACAAGAGGGAAGTGTCTCAATGAACAAGAATCTCAACTATGTAAAACATTCCAGGTGATTTGTCATGTTCCTCTGTTTGATTAAAAATGTTTATTGCTTCTTTGTAAAAAGTACCTGTGCTGTACAAGTGCAAACCCACCTCAGTCAAAACCACCATAACTTTAACTACTAGATCTTATGAGAGACTTTACATGAACTCAAATACCCAATAGCTCAGAGATAAATGCTTTTTCTTTTTCCACCATCAATAAGTGGGTAATTTGGGACCCCTTTTTTATTATTCAAACTCTACATTATTCTAAACAGTTGTTTGGGATGTACTAGATTTCTAATCTTCCTGTTTTTGGCCTCAAAACTATAGCCCAGAACTGTACCTAATACTGGTATAGAAGCTGTATATACTATGATAAGTCCATCTCAAATAGCTCGGTGAGGCTGTCTTTATTTAGTGGCGTGAGTCACAAGCCAGGATTTCTGTGCAAGGTGCGATAGACTGAGCAGCCTATGTATGTCTATAATGCCTGGTATTTTTGGCCTCTAGTCAGAGAGCGCTTTCATGTGTCTGGGTGTGACAGGTGTGCAGGCTGAACAACAGGTTTGGATATCTGTCAGGGTTTGCTTTACTGACTTTTTGACATTTTATTCTGGCCCTGATCTAACAATACAGGGTGGCTCTTACTCAGCCACATTCAGTGAGACTGAGAGATGAGTGAGTCAGGTGTTCAACCTGCATGCTCTCTGCACTGCACTATGCTGTTAGTTAGGTTTGTGATTGATTAACCATAGGAAATACTTTTCAACACCTTAAATACCTTAGTTCTCAAAATAACAAAACACACAAACGAGAACAAGCTGGGGATGTACATGGGGGAGCGAAAAAAAACGCTGTCACGGTGAAAGGAAATCAATAAAAATTTTAGAAGTTACTTCTATTTTCTATGATTTAAAAAATCCTATAGAAATAGCCAACACGTGTATAATTGTAATAATATTAACAACAAACAGCTAGATTACTGTAGTATGTGGGCCTACATTCTAAGTTGTAAATTTACTTCATTATAAAGTTAATGTAAAGAGCCTTAAACAAACATAACAGCGTTGTCTGTTGTCTTTCATAATCAATTGCAGCTTTAGTGCTAAATGTTTTTTATGATAGGCTTCTTTACTGCTGAAAATAGTCAAACAATATTATTATTATTATGATTGTTTTAAATTTCATTATTATTAACCAGATTGAAGTGGTACAGGAGTTAGTTTACCCAATCATGAGAACATACTTGGAGGTAGTTGGTGCAACGCTGACACTCTGTGGCCGTGAGGGGAATTGCAGTTCAAGATGACGTACCCAGTGACAAAAGAAATGAATCGAGTAGGCCTACATTTTAGTAAAAAAAAAATCTCTCTGTGAAGTATCGATGTTTACGTGTCTTCTGTAGCCTATATTTTAGCTTTCAGGAGCTCTCTCTTCGTGCCAAAAAGCCTTTGAAGTGGAGAATCATAGAAAATCCCGATAAAAAAAATACTTTTTATACAGTCTATTTGGATTATGAAATCGGTGGATTCTCGTGAGATTATTCACTAGTGTTTACAAATCAATCAATTTGAGAATTTAAACTTTGTAATCTCCCTAAACGCCACATTGTTTTCACTTCGTGTCAATGGGTCAGTAAATAATGGGCCATAATGACTCTTAACTCAATAGTAAGAAGTCAGTCCAAAGCAGTCTAAGTGTGGTCTACACGTGGATGTAGGAGCCTAACGCGTTTTCTCAGGTCCACGTGTTAATCACAGTGTGTTTTCCGTGGGAAATGTCTCCTTAGTTTACCTGAGTAACAATTTGTTTTGTGATGTCCGTATCGACCACTGGGGGTCAGACATGCACCAAATTCAACTTTCCTGAAGGCTCATCTTGACCTGGAGTCTATAGTGCTGTTTGCGTTAAGAGTAAGTTATTCCGTTTAGTCATTTATTCCCTGATCTTTATAATTCACATTTTGCCAACATTGTGATATTCTTCAAGATCATCGTAAGTAAGTATTCACGATATAATTGACTCATCGAGGAAGAGAAATGTCAGTGTATCTCCACTAACATTTAAAGTTGCAGTATTACTCATTGTTTAGATCATGCAGCTGCACAGTGTATCTCAAAAGAATTGGGCATCTGTTGTGTTTAGATGTTATAGCCCACTGTATTTGGGACAGAAAACTCACCAAACAAAGAAAATGTTGAACATACAGTATAATGAATGATCTTCATTAATTGTGCTATTGAGGCTTCACAGTCTGTCTGCAGATGCAAACCGACAAGACTGAGAAGGCAGCACACAGCTTCCTCTGATCATTTTCAAAATACAATCTGACTTTTTTTAGTTCAGGGATTAATAATCAGTGGTTTATCAAACTACAGTAACTTTGATACCTTTTGAATGAATAAAGTTGTAGTTGTTGTATATTTCTATGTATATTATATGTCTAAATAGGTATATTACTTTAATCTGTTTCTTGTTGGCTCATATTAATTGTCGAGTTTGAAAGTTTCCAATATAGGATGTATAATAGTTGCTTTCGTGCTAGTTGTAATTGTTGTAACTTTGTATGAAGATTGTTTTCAAGTTAACTCAATTACATATGTACGTTTACTAAGATACGGTTGTAGATATTAAATAATAAATAATGTTATTGCATGAACAGCTCATCGGTTTGTGCTTTTATTTTGAAGACACAGACGCTCCTTTCCCCCTGTGTGGAGAAGAATGTGGACGTTGACAGGAGTATGAAGTGGAGCGGAGGATTGTGGAGTAACACACCTCAGTGCGCACCATCACTCACCTGACAGAGCCTCGCAGCATCAGGGACTCATCACCCGCAGTCCCACAGCCCAGAGCACAATACAACAGCAGGTAAGTGCAATTACATTTTCATTCTAGAAGTTTGGAGTGGATCAGGGACTTCAGAAAGGAGATTTGACACACAATATGCATCTTTTAATTGATGTATTCAGTTATTTATTGTAAAATTAATTAGTCATTGTTTCAGATTATCCAACTTACTAAGACATGTCGCCGCTTTCTGTGTTTGATACTGTTTTAGACGAGTGTGTCTCTGCTGGGCGTACACATGCAGTAGTACACAGACACAAAGAGGGACAAATAGACCAGAAGTGAATTCAGAACACCTTCACCTGGGTCCAGGTCTTGCATAACTCTGTTCATTTCACTGCACAAATCTGTCCATTTTGAGGCTTAGAAGACTTTGAAGGCTGTTGCTGAATGCGTTGTTGTCTGACAGCGGTATGGGATTTTGAAATGAAATGAAATGATACAACTGATTTTGTATTGTTTTTTGGATAGCTGAAAGGACTTCATTTGTTTGTTGATCTGAAACTGTTGACAATAATTAATGGCACTGAAATTGTAAAGACTTTGGGATTTTTCATAACATTTTCTTTCTTTTTAAGCAAAATGTGTTTAACAGTTTTACATCCCTTTTCAACAGTATGATCACAATTTTAGATAAAGACATTTTTTGGTTGCAGAATAGGTTGAGTTCATTATTCATCTTATTGTAAAAAAAATTAAGAGTACATCATCCCTTGGTGTATCCCATTTTATTTGGTCAACAGTTAGATTTCAACATTTGTGATGATGAGTAATGTACCTGGTCAGAGCATCATCATTTAAATTGGAAAGGGCATTTGTGCTAAGCAAATGTTGTAGTATTGAGGGAAGCATTTGTAGAGACGTGACATTTCAAATATCAAAAGTCCCATCTCCAAACCAGAGCCGTAGTGTGTGTGTGTGTGTGTGTGTGTGTGTGTGTGTGTGTGTGTGTGTGTGTGTGTGTGTGTGTGTGTGTGTGTGTGTGTGTGTGTGAGTGTGTGTGCATGTGTGTGAGTGTGTGTGCATGTGTATGTGAGTGTGTGTATGTGTATGTGAGTGTGTATCTGTGTGTGTGTGAGTGTGTGTGTGCATGTGTATGTGAGTGTGTGTATGTGTATGTGAGTGTGTATCTGTGTGTGTGTGTGTGAGTGTGTGTATGTGCATGTGTATATGAGTGTGTATGTGGTTGTAAGCACGGTTCAATAGACATGCCTCCAGTGTGAGGCGGTTCACCAGCGCAGCACAAATAGAATGGTACAAACGCGTTGAGTCAGAGGTGCTCTTGTTACTTTAGACCAAAATGAATCCTCTCTGATTGATGACCGAAATCTGCAGCTGAATTACTTTTCATTTTGTGTCCATAGCAATTTATTAGTAGCGTTCCTCCTGAGGGGAGTCCAGTGTGCGGCCCACGGCGCTGGGGCAGGCAGATGAGCAAATAGTAACACTTTTGGAGAAGCACATTAGTAATTAGCCTTTTGCTGCACCTCCAAATAACCTGTGACCTTTTGCTTTGAAAAGCAAATGCCCAATCAGGTCCTTGCAAGAAGAAGGTGTAACTTTTAATCATATGTTCCTGTTTTCAAAATACTGACAGAGAATATCATTTAGAAGGTATGCTGCTTAGTGTGGGCGTGTTGAGAAAAAAAATACTGTTCCAGTTGTCTCACAGCCCTCAAACAGAAAAGCAAAACTTCTGATGGAAACCACAACAGTTTGTTAAATTTGAGATATCCTCTTTTTTATTTCCCCGAGGGGCGGTTTGCGTTTATTGGAAAATGTGCAACAAGAGACGACAATAACAACTCTTTCCAAAGTACATGAATTGGAGAAGAGGATTTTTGCTTCCACTTGTTAATGACAAACAGAGCATTTGGCATTTTTACAAAACAAGTCATAATCAATTCAGTCCAGCCAACTTTAGGAAAATATTTATTGTTCTTTTTAGTTTGTTATCAATATCAATTTAGAAATATATGTTTATGTTGCTAGGTTCAGAATAGCCTATTGACATGGCTGACAAACTGTGTTTGTGAAACTTCTCACCAGGGTGACATAAATGCAGTTTAGTGCATGATTGGTTTTTGAGGCACCTGACAAACATTCAACTTCCAAACAACCCCAGGATTCACCCATTTAGTTATTCAGTGACTGTGTGTGACTAACTGTGTGAAGTCACTAGGAGGCATCATTATGGCATAATGATGCTATAAACCGCTGGCACATTTCTGTGTTTTGTTTTCTGAAAATATGATGTTAATAATATAGACTTAAGCTGGTTTGCGACCCCAGGAGAGCACCATTATGGCTGTTAGTCACAGTACGTGCTCTGCACTACCAAACACACTCATTAAAATACTGATTATTAATGCTACACTAAAATAGATTAAGGCTTCACTTAAAACAATTTCAGCGTGGGTTTTCAGTGTTCAAGAAAAACAATATCATTCATCCTAGTGTTAATCTTCTGCTCTGTGCAATTGTACTTTCTTGGAGGTCTCTTTGGGATCTTTTGGAGCACTTTCTGATTCTATGAACAAAAAGGACACAAATTAAAGCAAGGTAGACAACCATTGTTTTGGAAAAAAAAATATTACACAAACTAAAAACTAACAATCCTACAGTACACTACAATCTGTCTTTACTAAGTCTTCTTGTTTACACACACACACACACACACGCACGCACGCACGCACGCACGCACGCACACACACACACACACACACACACACACACACATCTAAACTCATTTCATTGATTTTTATAGTTATAATGATTTAAGACCTGTTTTTACCTGGTTTGGTTCTGTCTTGGGCCGTATCCTGTTCTGGTTTTGACCTGATTTGGACTCAGTCCAGACACATGTAACATCAATCAAATCAAGAGATTAAAAATGGGTTTCAATGCAATTTCATGATTATGTGTTCTGTTGTGGTCTGGTGCCATATGAGTGACAAACCCACAAATACATTTAATTTAAGTGCTATTTAAAAAAAAATCAACACAGCCTTGTTTTGGGGTCCAGTTGAACTAAAAATTACATTTGAAATATATTTTTTTCGATATATTGTAAATATAATTCTGGCTTCAATGGGTCAAAACACATTCTCTCTCAAATGTAGTAGTTACTTAGCACCTGTTGGAAATGTCAACGGCACACTATAGTGAGAAGATTAATTACTTAGAGACAGCACTCGTTTACATTAATCTTTCTACACAGGTGACAGGTTGACGGTGACTCATAATCACATGTTCAAGAAACAGATGCAATAAATAGAGTACATGTAATCTGGAGTACACCTCGTGTTAAACGGCTTCCATGTAACACCTCCACATTATCTTATCCAGGGTTGTGATGTGACGTTTATCCCTCTTGCTTGTCTTAATAACAGGCTTCATTGTCTCATTGCAGGTGACACAGTGGGGGCGACTGAAGTGCAAATGGTGTGAGGGGCATAATTGCTTTTATTGAACTATACTGTATCTACCTCACATTAACTACAGGGAGAACAGTATTGCTAACACAAAAGGGGAAAATTACACATTTCATATACAACAAAACACCCATTAGTACCAAAAAATGACCCTTAGCCCATTTACTGATGTTGAAAAACCTGTTTAGAAGATCGGTCAAGACAGTGGGAAATCGTGCTAAAACTAGTGGACAGTATTAGTCTGTAGGTTCCACATTTGACAATAATTTACGTCAATGTAAACCAAAGCAAAGCCAAACATATCCATTTTCAAGCTCCCCTCCACAGTGAAATTTGTCAGGTGCTGTATAATGTAACCTGTAGACATGAGTGACAACGTGGACACGCCGACCAACATCTCCCTGAGCCCCAGTGTGAGCGAGTCTCTGGAGTACAAGACTGTGTCCGTGTTTCTGGTGCTGTTGGTGTGTGGCGTGGGCATCGTGGGGAACATTATGGTGGTGATGGTAGTCTTCACCACTCGCCACATGAGGACCCCCACCAACTGTTACCTGGTGAGCCTAGCCATAGCGGACCTCACGGTGCTGGTTGCGGCGGGGCTGCCCAACGTGGCGGACAGTCTGACCGGGACGTGGGTGTTCGGACACGCCGGCTGCCTGGGCATCACCTACCTGCAGTATCTGGGCATCAATGTGTCGTCATGCTCCATCACGGCGTTCACGGTTGAGAGGTTGGTGTCACGGTCAAGGCGTTTGCAAAAGTGCTTTACTAAATGTGGGTTGTTTTGAAGATGTAAAAATAGAATATTGAGTGTACTGTCTATATATAAAGTCTAAGTTGATGTAAATGAGGCTACTGTAGAGTAATCTTTATCTATTATTATTAATAATAATAATAATAATAATAATAATAATAATAATAATAATAATAATAATAATAATAATAATAATAATAATAAGAAAGCATGTGTTTATTTATTTGATAGGGTCAAATGAATACAAGTAAAAGCTGAAAGCAGCGCTCTGATTGGCCACACTTGGGGCGATCCACCCGATTTTTACTTTGCCGTCTGATAAAGCTTTCACGTACAAAAGCTGAGAACATGCCCAAAAAAATAAGGCATGTGGATACTAACAATGTGCAGCGACGAGTTAGACAGATTTGTAAACGTACTTCCTGTTTGCAGTGCTAAAATTAGGAACTCCAGCTTTAAACATATAACACACTGAAACATTTACAGCCAAGTGTAGTTTGCAATTAACGTTTTAGATTAGATTAATCTTTATTGTCTCCTAATCGAGAAAGTCGTGCTGCACAAACAATGGGCACAAAAACAAACAGAACCGACAAAAGACAGTCCAGTCATCGCATTCACACAACCAAGTACATCCAGCACCCATTGGTGACAGTTACCATGTGAACTTGACATCTCAATTACCATCCGATTTCAAATGCAGTTCAATTCATCAATGAGTCCCAGTCTGAGGCACCTACAAACTGCACCCAGTCCTGGTTTCTAAGGAAAACACATAGCACAATCCAAAAAGTACAAACTGATTAAACTATTGCACCTGATACTTTATCGTTATTATTCTTTACTGTTATATAATATTACATCGTATACAATTTTAATAAGGTCTGCATACCAAATGCACCGACTCTGCTGTTCGGTTTATTCATTTCAGAGGCTGCTAATTTGCTGCTCCTAGCTCTGTCATTACACTGAATACTCCAGAGTCAAGTTAAATTAGCGCCTTGACCTTTTGGAGTTAACAATGACCACTTTAGTTAATGTGAGCTTTCTACAACACGAGGCGCTTCAGGCACTCGCCGCTGCTTAAATATGCAGCACTTTTATTTAAAAACACTGTGTCCAGAGGGAGACACAAAGAACAGGAATGATGTGCTTCATTTAATTCAACAATAATGTTTTTTTAAGTTACAGTTTTGACTCGTTTATGTTAAGTAGAAAACTGATCTGCTGAACTACTCCTGATATTGTGGTCACAGGTCAGAATTTGTGAAAAGCGACCCAAAAACATGAATCATCTTCAAAAACAGGAATAGTGCTGATTTGACTGCAGCTGTTGCAGGTGGTGTGTTTGGCTATTTTCTGTCTCAAATACTGTAGCTAGAGAAGTTAATGCTGGTTCTTTCCAATGCTAAAAGTATAATAGGTAACCTTTGTACCACTTGTATTATTTGTATGTTGTACAATTTTTTTTCTGATTTGTCTTCTTGACATTGATTACTGCATTATTGTCCCTGAGCAGAGAGTTTAAGTGCGTATTTGGAGCATAAGCAAACTCTATTCAGACTGAAATAATAGAATGGCCCTGAACAGCTTGATTACAAAACTTTTGAAAGAAACATGATTCATCTTCAAAATGAAGTAGGACGGACACTTCAAAATTATATCTACATTAGATTAAAATGCTTTATAATAGTGTAGAAATTAAAACTATGACTATTTTGATTATATAGATACTTCAGGCTCAGATTATTTGATTATTTGGTATTTCTGACTATCAAAGATCTTCTTCTTATCTTATCCCAAGCAAAAAACATTCACAAACTGTGTTTGTCTTATTTAAAGATGTTCTATGTAACTATTCTGGTGGGGGTCTGCCACCTGCTTGTCTGATATTGCTGTTCCATAGTATAGCATGTGTTAAATCTTTAGAGTCTATTATATCTATCTGTTTGGAATTAATGTAGGTGTTTTTATTGCTAAAAATGCATAAATATGTTTAACAGATAGAAACGGCAAGTGTCTGAGTGTGGGGCATGGTCTGCTGTGTATCAGCTCCTCTAGAGCAGCTCTTCTCTATAAAACTAATGGTTTGTTTTCCTTCTCGAATGTGTTCAAATCTCCCGTTATAGGGCGTTCCCTCGGATGCCAACTGTATTTATGTCACGCAGAGGAATATAGGCAAGACGATGACATCTCCATGGAGACAAGCAGGTGGACCCTCCATCACAGAAGTTACCAATTGACTCTGTGCACAAGGTGGCAGTTGAGTTGTTTACTTTTAAATTGTTAGGCATTAGTGTTAGCATTGAGACACAAACACGTCCCTTTATAAACCCACAAGTGTCCTTTGGTGAAGTCACTTGTTTTGTAAAGTCTTTAACGTGTTTCAGAGACATCCAACACAACTCACTGCTCACTGCACGATCTGTCAGGATTTATTCATTTTATAGAGACAGGAGGAAAACCCCATAGAAATGAATTAGACAGGAAGTACTGAGCTAGCCATTAAAAAATAAATAAACAGACCAACTGTCACTTTGTGCACAGAGTCAATTGACTGATCAGAAAAGTTACTTGAAATGTTCTTTTCTCATGGAAAAATCTCGAGACAGCTTTGATCAAATCTACACAAGAATCTAAACTGAAGTCATTTGAACTGATACCTCTTTTAAGTTGATCAAAACAACATTCATCTGGTACTTTCCTCTTCTCTACATTGCCAGATACATTGCCATCTGCCACCCCATGAAGGCTCAGACCGTGTGCACAGTGTCCCGGGCCAAGAGGATCATAGCGGGCGTTTGGATTTTCACCTGTATCTACTGCATGCTGTGGTTTTTCCTGGTGGACATTCAGGTCAGTTTTCAAGAGCAGAGTGCCAAATATGCTAATCTGGTTTTAAACAGTGCCTCTGTTTTGACATGCAGGTGGGCCAGGACGGACACGTGCAGTGTGGCTACAGGGTGAAGCGCGACCTCTATTTGCCCATCTACCTCATTGACTTTGCCATTTTCTACGTCATCCCTTTGCTCCTGGCCATCGTGCTTTACGGTCTGATTGCACGCATCCTCTACCTCAGGTAACTGCATCTGGACACTGGCACAGCACATGTGCGAGAACTCAGCGGACCTTTTCAAATCAGTAAACCCGAACCATTCCAAGAGCAGTTAAGACAAATTAAGGCAAAGTAAGCCAAATGAATTATTAATTACACTTTAAACTATATTTTATTTATAGTCTGTTCCTACTGTTCAAACAGCCAAGTGGGGCATAAAAGTAATAATGACAAATATGTATGTGTATGTGGATGTATGGTGAACAAATTACAAATTATTCTCCCTTTTCACATGCTGTATATTGTCATAAAATTGCTAATTCTATCGATTTAGCATATATTTCATATTAATTGACTCTGTAAGTGTGTAACTACTACATTTATTAATGTACAGTAGACTTTTTTTGCTTTAACAGACACAGTTACAATTGCAAGTGAATGACGGAAGATTTAACTGTGATGTTATACAGAGGACGTTTTACAATTCTTGCATGTGTATTTATGCTTCACAACACAAGCAGAAGTCCTGATAAGACTTCAGTCACACACTCAAAGTTTATTTAACTGAGATTAAATGAAATTGACTGTATCCTTCACAAACTGAAGCTGCAAAGAAAAGAAGCTTTGTCATGTTTGCTTAACCTTCAGGTTATTTGAGTAAAACCCCTAATCTCTACAGGTCCTATGATGACAATTTAACACTGCGGGATTACAATGAATATTCAGAGCCAAAATCAGAGGTGACATTTTCATTATGTTACAGCTCCTTACCCAACCAGCCTGAAACTAGTGCAACCACCCTGCGCCGCAGCTGCAGAGAGGGCCCCGAAAGCAGTGGAGGGAAAGGGGGCCGCCCAATCCGCTCAGGACATTCTTCCAGGAAACAGGTTAGTGCTTCTGGCTACATTTACCCTGTGTGTGTGCCCAGGCTTTTCCTGACACCTGCTCTTATCTCCCCAATACCAGCCCCGCATCACACTCTTGACCCGTGTCTTATATTTGTGTGAGTGTAGAGGGCTCTATCTGGCCCTGATGATGCCCCGTTATCCAAAGCCTCAGCAAAGTGCCCTCTTGGTGGCTGTCCGTCCCCCCGTTACGAGCCCTGGAGGTAATTGGGTTGGTAATGGCTTCTTTGAACAGTAAAAAAGGCCTTTTCTTGAAAAACACTTCTTTGTGAGATTGCTTCAGGCTCTTGAGTCTACAATACACTCTCTGAGGCTCTTTACTTTTCAAATGTTTATTTTCATAAGCATAGAGCCACTCAAATGTATTACCACTATATTTCAAATCTGACACAATGGCAATAACTGTTGCATTAAGTCGCAGTTGCTCAGAGATGTTGATGTTTTCATTATTTTGTCGTCAGATATTGTCCCCACACTTGAGTTCATTTGAAAGCTTTGCATCAGGACAGCTCGATTTTTATGGAGACAAACCAAGATTTAAAAAAAAAAAAAAAAAACTTTCTTTGGCAATGTTTACTTCTGCACACAAAAATAGTACAGCACTTTTCTCTAAATAAAAGAAGTCTCTTTTATTTTGCAGCTGTATTTTTCAATTCAGACTTCAATTTTGAAAAATCAATCAACTCTATTTTGTTCACATCAAGGTCCAAAAGCGTAACATTTCAATGAACAAGGTAAGTGCATAACTGACAAAAAGATAAATTGAACGAAAGGAAAAACATATCTCAGATGCCAAAGTTACCTTTGCGCTGCACAACCTTGTATTTGCTTTCCATCTCAAAATGAAAATGAAATCAATGAGTATAATAATCCATTTAATATGAAAAGCCATGGACTGACCTCAACAAGAACAGTTTTTAAAGTGGAGTACTTTGTGGCTACTAATATATTTTGTGTGAACTGCAAAAATAAATGTGTCGTATTATTGAACATCTAACATGCATTACTCAATACTTATTGATGCGCGCCTGCAGCCACTGGGCACCACTGTTAGATGAAAACTTAGCATGCATAATACATACTGGACTCAATCGCCAAATGCTATCCATTCTTTTCTTCCCTTCGGACACAATTACTTTGAACAATAAGTACTCGCATATAATAGCATTGAGTGATTATAAAAACAGCTGGGTTTGTATCAACGTTAAGGCTTCATGAGAAGCTTTAGAAAAATAGCCTTGTAGATTTTATTACATCCCTGTGCTCTTTGTTTTAGAGATAGCAGTCCAGGCAGATACAGGTGATAGCGGAGTGATAGTGGAGGTACATAATGGCACTGTGGCACTATTCACTGCTGTGATATCACTCAGGTTGATAAAGTTTTGTATTCCCTTCATATATAACAGAGATTCTCATAAAATGGCTCCCCTTCGTGGTCCAGCACACATGATAAAGGGCTTTGAGAGAATTACAAAAGCCATAGATGTATTGGAAAGGCAGGACTGTCAGCACAGCAGTGGCCTTCTCTCCTCAGGCCATCGAACGTGCCAGCCGACTATTTCATTTTGTCTGAAGCTCAAATTCAAGCTGTGACCACCAAAGCATAAAGCATGGTGGACGTCTAATAAGGTGTGATGTGTAGGAGTGCAGAAGAAATGAAGATACACTTGTGACCATTCCACCCAAAGCTCCTGTACTGAGCTATCAGACTGACCTCACACCAAGAACAGCATATTTGGTCGTTTGGTTGAATCCCAAAAAAACGACAGATGAGGACACATGGACGTATGCTAAAACAGCGCCCCTGCAGGTCTTGTCTATAGTACACTCATTTTAAGCCAATGGAAATGTGAGAACAGGACTTACCTCGCGTTTTGGAGATTCCAGCCTTGCTCCATGATCAATTTGAACACAAATCCAGAGGAAAAAAAAGAAAACATTTCTGATAATGACATGCACTCATTTTAGTTACAAATAGCAAAATCCACAATCAAAGAGCTAGCGTTAAACGTCTGTGGTTTGTTTATGTCTTTGGTCTTTTTTTTTTTAAACTATTTTGAAACAGTTCTAAATACACAAAACATAACAGTTGTATAGCAACTTAAAGGCCACACATCTTCTGCTACAGACTTTTTTCAGCTTTTAACCATGCATACAACCTGCATTCACGCTGTTTTGAGGAACGTTTATTAAAAAAATCTTCCCACTGTGAAAAACACTTCCGTCTGTACTTCCTTGTGCCTGGGACATATTTTCAGACTTCAAACGTCATTTATCTGAGAATCTTTTACTGTTTTAAGTCCTTAAATCATCGCCAGACACGTTCTGAGCATTTCTTCTGTCTAAATGTAATGTTGGTTGACGACTAACTTAACTAGATTGTGTGAGTGCTAGGCGCCATCTAGTGGCTGGATGTACTCAGTAAGTGTCTTTTGACAAAGGCTGATAAAGCTATTTTATTTAAAGAATAATACTTTTTTTGTTTTTGTTTCAAAACATGTGATGGTGAATTGAAGGTACTCAATAACATGTTTAAAGGCTATTTACAATATGAAAATGCAGAATATTTTCCTTAACATAAAATAAATAACAATAACAATTATATTAATTTAAATAAACTTCAGTTTTATGATTTTTTTTTTTTCATTTTTATTGTTTGTTTGTTTTTTCACTTTCTTATCAAGTGTAACCCTACATGATATCCTATCCCTAGCCTTTCACCACTTTCGATTATAACCCTTGAGGGAAAAAAAATAATTGATTGATTGGATGTTTGATTGATTTTGTATGGATAAAGATGCACAAATGTACAAGTGCACATTTTAAATCTCTGGCCATAAAAGGTGTGTGTGTGTGTGTCTGTGTGTCTGTGTGTCTGTGTGTGTGTGTGTGTGTGTGTGTGTGTGTGTGCGTGCGTGCGTGCGTGTGTGTGTGTGTGTGTGTGTGTGTGCGTGCGTGTGTGCGTGTGTGCATGTGTGTGCGTGCGTGCGTGCGTGCGCGTGCGTGTGTGTGTGTGTGTGTGTCTAAAGGATATTTTCCCATTTTCTTGAAGTGCTTTGCCAAGTGGTGTCTCAAACAGTTAAGTCTCATTTGGCTTGTTTCCAGAGAACGCACCTGCAGAGTTCAGTCTTCACCAAATCAAATCATATTTTGACACGTTAACCTCCTGCGGCCAGTTTCTGTGGCATTACAAATAATCCAGTGGTAAGATACAGCAAAAACGTACTTGCTTAACACATTCAAAATGTCATTCCAGTCTTTTGTTAAGTATTAGTTTTCTTTGCAAACCAAATCTGTAACATTAAAACTCATTGTTAGACGAGTTGGCTACTGTCCAGGGTGTACCCCGCCTAAGGCCCAAAGTCACTGAACCTATGGCATGGTCGTGGCACCCTAGTGCAAAGTGCAGTGCAAAGAACATGAGCTGTTGGATTGTTTGAATTGAAACTTTCTTCACCAAATGCAGCTGAACAAATGTCCCTCCAATGCAAACACTTAAAGGGGATGGCCTGTCTCATCTTAAAGTCCACCCTAAAACAAGGAGAAGGAAAACAAGCTGTGTTAAAGTGTGTGTGTTAGAGTTTTCCTGTAGTACCTTCAAAGTTCACCTGGCTCTCACTGGATGCTGACTGTGTTTAGTTTTTCTAAAATTTCTTGTATTTTAATTGCTTAATTTGATAAAAATGCTCCCTTGTCGATAAATACAGTTATTTGATTTATTGATTAAACTAATGGAAACAAGGCCTTGACATGGTCATAAAGCTTCAACACTTTGTAAAACCAGTAAGCCCTCTGAGCTAGGACTTGTTCCTCTGCTCCCCTCTGTGTAACTAACAGGAGACATGTCACTGGAGTCAAGATGGATGAACCTCATAGCAGATTTTATTAGGATTAATGCATTGTCATTCACTGCAAGGGTGCCGGGGCAGGAGAGCTTCTGACTGGAAAAAAGATAAAGGGAGTCAAAGGCATTTTAATGTGTTTGGTCACTATTGGCTTTTGCAACTGTCTGCTTCTGAAACCTGTTTTCTAAAATGAAACGTAAATAGATTAAACTTAAAAGTTGGAAAAACATGCCGGTGGTATTCATCATCATCATCATTTTACATACCATTCAAATGATGTGTGATCATAAAAGATATATTCAGAGCATTCACACCCTGAAATTTAATACAGCTCACCATTTCATTTCACTGTGAATAATTAATCCATACGCAGCAGGTGAGTCAAGGCTGGCAGACCAATTTAGCATGTGTACATTTAACAAAAAATGCGATTAAATATTTATGAAAATGCATTCTGTGCATTCAGTGTTGTGCCTGGTTCATGAACAAAAGGGGTATGAACAAATGAACACTCAGACACGTGCAAGTGATATTAGTGCCCGGTTTTTAAGACATTTAGAATTGTCTTCTACGTTATTTGTTTATTTGATAGAAGATTACATTAAAAGTTTTGCATTTTGATGAAGAAAACAACTAGGTTGTAAAATGTTACTGGAGAAATATAGACATTTTGAGCCCGCAGTAGTTTTTAATTTTATCTCAACATTTATTACATCCTTTGGCACAAATTATACTTTTATTGTGAAGCTCAAGTACAATTTTGAGGCTATAAAATAATATTTTTTCTATCTTTTGTAATAAAGAAGCAAACGAACAGACATTTCTACCCTGGAACTTCAAAATGGTTATTTTATGTTAGAAATACTCAAAACAATGACAATTTAGATCCATTATCAGTTAAATATTGAAAGTTTGTTCTGGTCTACTTAATTTTGTCTCCATTCTGGAATTTTTAACATTCTGCTGACACAGGATTTTAATGGGTCAATAAAAGTTGCAAAACAAAAATCTGGTTCCAGCTGAGAGAAAAACGCTAAAATAGGTTACTTAGGTTAATGTAACAGTTGGCTGTTCTGATGGAGGGTTGCTATCATAGCTTTAATGTTTAACAGTATGGTGTTAAACTTATCTATCTCCATGGAGAAGATCCACATGAACAATTTACAGGTCAGATCTGTGAAAAGGTGACTCAACCCACATAAAATGCATGTTTTTCAAGTTATGTTTTGTTTTTTAGCAGTATTAGAGATAGGATTTAATAAATGTAAGATGTAACATTCCTATCAAAGCAATATCGTCTCCATTTATATAATGGTAGACCAGAGTCACAGTGTACAGCGCTGAGCTCCACAAAAGCCATTTATCTCTGATCTGATGACCCTAAAACCAACAGTTATTAAGTGAAGTTTTCTTTATTTTCTTATCTCTCTCTGCTAACCATTATAACGTCAACATTCTAACTTGAACGTCTAATGGTACATTCCAGTTGCACTCGGAGCTCGGATCTTCTAAATTCTGACGTGTACATTTTCACTGGAACCTCGGAATTTTTATTCAGAAACATGGACACAATTTCTGAACCTGAGTTAGGGAAATGCAATAACAATGTCCGGGTCAGTAAATTAACTTAAGGACCTGCATTTTGGCTGATTTGAGCACTCATGTTTTTAAAAAACATGACTTGTATGGATGTATGGATTTTATAGCACAGATAAATATATTTGGTAATTATTTCTACAAAATGAAAAGTTTATTTGTGATCTTTATTATAACTTAAAATACATTTGTGGTTTTTGTATGTCGGTATCGACATAAATTGGTTATAGGCCACAACAACAAGCCAAATATTGGACATCAGTATCGGCTCAATAAGTCCATGCAGTGGCCACACTGAGGTATGCATATGAAAGTTTTCTCATGCTGAGAAGCCGTAATCCATTCTGAGTGCTTTTAATGAACAAAAAACAATCCACAACAACAGGTAGAAAATCAGTGTGCTCAACAGCAGCTCAACTCAAAACATCTTTTAAGAGAGCAGCCACTACAGATTCTTAATAATGCATTTGACCTGTTTTTAATCCACATAATGAATTGTACTTTAATCATTATAACTTTTAATACATCTTCTTAATTAAATACTTATACCCATAATTACTAGAGCTGTAATTCTTCGTCGATTAATCGGTCGATGGTTTTCTCCTTTTGAAAAGAGTTAAGAAAAAAATCTTCTGTGCTTAAAATCGTAAAAAACAACAACAACAACTGCTTGTTCCATTGGCAAGTCTTTTTTAAGATGGTAAAAATATACTAAACTTAAGATAACTTAAGATTACTTAACTCAAGCATTTATTACCACATTATCGTATTAGGTAAAAGACAAAATAGTTACGTGGCAAAAACAAAGATGTGAATGAGTAAGCTGAAGATTTTTGAGTGAATTATGAGTTTAATTTAATTTGAACACTTAAACTATAAATGTATTGTTTACTAGCACTCTTCTGCATAAATAGTTGTTTTAGCACAGGCAGTTGTGCTCTTTTGAGTGCAGTTTGGGTCAGATACTCAGATATAGATTCATAGTTTTGATTTATTTTTGCCACGCCCCCTTTTAGTCGATTAATCGGTCGATGGGGCAGGTCTTTAGTCGACCAAGAATTTCTTTAGTCGACTACAGCCTCAATAATTACATAGAATGAAATATGTTTACACAAAATGGCTGTTTCACAGTCTCCAATAAACAAAATGTATTTTGGGCACATTGCTTTCATAAACATAGAACCCTATTGACCCCTCGTTCAGAAGTCCCCACTGTCTCCTAATTTGAAATGTTCAGTGGGTTCCTTCAAAGAGCAGAGGATTTGCATAATGTGAGTGAGTGTCAGATGTTCTCACTCCTGCTCTTGTCACTTCTCACTTGACAGGACATCTCCATCAGATGATTACACCAGCTTTGTATATGTGCTAAAAATAGTCAAGAGCTATATCTGAGTGTGCTCCGAATCCGAATGCTCAGCCTGATAGCAGCAACAGTTGAATCTCAAGTTAAGTGGAGAAAAATGTCTTCGGAGTTAGCTGAGGTTTAATTATCAGACAAAATGTCTGTGAAACGAATCCCGAAAGTCCAGAAATATCACCTTATATAAGTTTACTACATTTTTTGCTGCATTTTATATACTCAATATTCAATTCAATTCAAAACAACAGTCACAATAATGATCACGTCTACTTCAGAGACTACTTTGAAGAATGTACAAATGTGTTGATTTTATGAGAATGTGACAATATATATGTGAACATGACAAAACAAAACACGATGAAAAAAATAAAGATAAGCCTACACCAGGTTAAATTTCTCCCATTGAGAGGGTTTTTTAGGTTTGGGTCTGCAGCTGTCACTGCTGCCACTTCCAAAATATAATAAAGTTGAATAAACAAGTACACCAGGGCATCTGTCAACACACATGCCAATTAATACAAAGCTTTAAGAGGCAAGTGCTGGAGAGGAAAGAAAACCCAACTCTTCCTTGGTCACTTGACCCGTACTGGACCATTTGGCATGAAAAAGCTGAGTAAATGTGTGTTTTTGTCAGCTGCTGGTGGCCATGGTAACAGCCGAGAGATAGAGGTTGCGGTGGCGGTGGACCTAAGACTTGAGTGATTAGTCTTATCAGTCCCAGTAATACCACACACCGTCCTGCTCCTCCAGCTTAGTGACATCGTGTGTGCTCCTAAACCCGCTCCACAGTCCACACCTCAGCAGGAAGACTCGAGTAAACCAAGTGCAGGGCCAGGGGAAGATAGCAGGTATAATGCACATCAGCCAAAAACTGTTTAAGCCAGGGACAGCCACCTCAGCAACAGATACAAGAAAACCACACAAATAGCTCTAATTCATAATCCTATACACGTTGTTGTTTGCTCTGTTTCACTGATTCCATTATTTTGGTTAATGTGTCCATTCACAATTCAGTTCTGTATGTCATTGTAAAAAAATATAAATGTTGACCCTGTCTGTCTGTCACGCTCACACCCCACACACAAGCACACTCACTCACTCTAAACTACATGAGGCTGAGTACAGATAAGCCAGCTGAGGAAACACCATCAGAGGAGCCGTCTGCGCCTGGAGCACAGAGTCGTCTGCAGCCACAGGACACAGACTCAGGGCCTAGAGGAGAGACGAGGCACACACCAAACCTCCACCAGGGGCCATGAGCCAGGGCCCAGCAGCCACAGACGACCACCACTACCAGGACAGAGGGCCCCTCAGAGGAAACACTGGAGAGCCTAAAAGTGATAGAAGAATTTATAAATAAGAGAGATGATAAGAAAATAAAGGATAGAATGGATGGAAATATGATAAAACTCATATAAAAATATGATAAAATAAATACATATAAAATAGGAGGCCGAAAATAAGTAAGTAAATAGATAGAATCAATAAATTGTATAAGTAAGATTTAAAACATTAAATAATAATAATAATAATATTCTTAGTTAGGAATTTTGTTATAATTGTAAACCTGAAATACTCTTTTTGAGAAGACCAGAGAGCAGGACGTTACAGTAATGCAGTGATCAGTAAAAACAAGTTTTCTAAAATTTTGCTTAAAAATTGTAAGTTAGATTCTGGTCTGTGATTGTTTAAATTGTTCAAATCTAACTTGCTCTTCAGCAGAGGCCTCACCCCCGCCGCTTTAAAGGCATTGGGAAAGACCCTGTCCCGGACAAACCAGGACAAAACTGTCCATTGTCTCCTCAGGTTACAGTTTTTCTCCATTGGTTTGGCTCATTTCTTGAAACAGAAATTACATTCTCAAAACTCTAAGATCATTTGGCAAAACAGTCTTCCAGTTCTGCGCAACACTATAGCTCACCTGCAAAAGCTCATGTCTCTCTCAAAACTCATACTTCAATCTAAATCCCTTTCCCATTTAAATAGTCAGTGCCTCCAAAATGACTAAGATCCTTCTCAATTGCTTTGGCTCAATTCTTGAAACAGACTGGGCGTGCTCAACATTCTATATGATCTACAAGATCTATTCATTTGAAAAAATGTGCTAAATGTAGGTTAACTGTGTGAACTGCACTTAATCATCTGCAAAGATGCACTGAGGCAATTGACACATGCACTAAGGCATCTGCTATTTGTTCAAATGAATGAGAAATTCCATTCTGTTGTGAACAATTGCCAAGAGGTTTGGAGGACTGTCCATGTTATTTTGAAAATGTAATTTCAGTTTCAAGAAATGCCAAAAACCAATACAGAAAAACTGTAAGACAAACTCAGCTGTGTTAAAAGCGATAGATGGACTGTATAAAACACTGCATCCGATGGTCTTAGTGGTCTGAAAACCCCTCACAGACAGAGTCAGAGGGTGTTATTCGACGTTTTTTAAAATCTGGGTTTAAAACTTGAAGAAAAAACATTTTTGGATTATTTTTGTGATCTGTAATTACTTTAATTGCATTTCTTGAATTTCTCATTGTTTTATTATACATTTTTTGTTGTTGATTGATTTTCTTGTTTTTGTTTTTCCTTCATTTTCTTTCTGCTGCTCTGCAGTTCTCTTTAGTTGTTTAAGTTTCTCATTTCTCCATGTAGGTATTGGTTTCGTTTCGATCTTTTTTTTTTTTTTTTTCAGTGGGGCGACCTGATTGAGGGAAGACTGGAGTTTGCTGCTAAAACTGTTAACGATAAAATCACAGGGGGCAGTAAAACAATTGGAGGAAGATCTCTTAAATTCTGTTAAAATACAGCAGGCAGCTGTATTTTATTGGATAACTTGGACAGTTTGGACCATTTGGACCGTTTGGACTGTTCAACCACTCTTTTCTCATCCAGATCTTCATGTCTGTATTTTGCTCAATATAGCGCCAAAGCTCGATATTTGCTCTAGTTGTTGAACAGTGGGTGAAAAAGCTGCTCTGACACATTGAAAGGAATAGGTTGCTTTCCCTCACGGAGGTCTGAGAGTGGGAGTTCCCTCAGATGCCGACTGCATCCACTGTGCCAAAGGGTTTGTGAGAGCTAGAGACGTGTTACAGATTTAAAAACAATTATAGTTTTGGACTAACACAAGACATTATGCTTGGAGATTTGTGCCCCCAAATGCTATATAGATGATAAAATGTCATTGTCATGTTCATTAAAATCTAAAATTTTCTCCAAAAAAAAAAGACAGTTTTCTTTGTTTGTTTCACTCCCAGGTGACTAAAATGCTGGCTGTGGTGGTGATCCTGTTCGCACTGCTGTGGATGCCCTACCGGACGTTAGTTCTGATCAACTCCTTTGTGTCCACTCCTTATTTGGACGCCTGGTTCCTGCTCTTCTGCCGAACCTGCATCTACGCCAACAGTGCCATCAACCCAGTCATCTACAATGTCATGTCGCAGAAGTTTCGCTCGGCCTTCCGGGGGCTGTACCGCTGCCAGAGGCCAGAGGGCGCTCACCGGACCATGTCAATGATACAGAGCGGGTTTGGAACAGTCAGAGACACGCGGAGCTCCCAACCGCACAACGATGGGGATAAAGAAAAGGCCAAAAAGCCCTTGGAAAGGAGTCCACAGCACAATGGTAGTGGTCATCCTCAGATTGTAGTTAATGGCACAAAAGCAGGACATGATGGGGGCCCAGTGGCTTTCACATTTGAAACTCTGCCCCCAGTGGAGAATGAGGAGAAGACACCTTGTGCAGTGGACAACACAGGAACACTTTCAAGTTCACTCATAACAGATGAACAGCACAAAATAACAAACATGTGAAGCGTCCACACTGTTCTGTACATGGTTTTACATTGTCCAGAGTAATTCAGAAGCATAGAGCACACATAGCATAGCTTCATTCATGTTCAGTCCACAGCCCTGATCATAAGAATTCTATATGTCCTTCATAAACACATCATCGACATCCGTACTTAATACATGCCTATGCTAATCACTGCCAACACTTTGAAGTTTAACGGGAAAAAAGAAAGACTATTCAAAACTGATTAGTTTTGGTTTGTTTTGAAATTTAATATACAACAGATTTTTTTTAATTACCTAATAACTGTGGCATCTGTAAATATTCAAAATCTTTTAGAAGGATGGCATTATTATATAAAATGAGTTACTTGGACAACACAAAGCACATGCACAACGGCTAGGGGTACAAATATTTGGCCCGTCCCATTGAGGTCAGAGGTTTACTATTGTATGTTTCAGAAGAGGGAGTGGACGATGACCTCTTGCTCAGTGAGCTGTGAGACAGAGCTGTGGACAGGCTTAGACGTGGAGCACACTGGGGCGCTGGGACAGGGACTGTGGGGGTTATACTCCAGAGGGACACATATAACTCTTGCACACTTTGTCCTCTGATCTGTGCACGATGTAGTGTGAATACTATGTCAAGTTGATTGAATAATGTGCAGATTCTAATTAGCAGTTTCATGTTAATAGATGCTTCTTGATGCATGCACTTTGAAAACTGCTTTTAACTTGTGACTGTGTTCTTGTGAGAGAGTCTTGAGTTGAAAAAAAAAGTCCACCTATCATCTTTTACTTTATGTGTGCAAACAAGTGTATAATGTGTAATTATTTCTGAGGGAATAGTGCAGGTGTACGGACCTTGTCCTGTAAGTCAGCTGACCCTTTAAACTCTGATCCCAAGAACAACACTTGAGGTGTGTGCAATTAACATTGAATGTGATTTCGTTTTTTGTAAAAACACATATTTAATAGTTCAATTTGTATATTTGTATTTTTTTTCCAAAGGATTCAGAAACTCATTATAAAATATGATCAGACTGAAGTACTCAGTAACTTCTGTTATGACTTTATATAAATCATTGTTATTGTGACTGTATAAATAATTGAATATATTGCTATGTCTAATAAGTATATTTTGTAGTATTTGTTGTGAGAAATATTCACCATATTATTATTCGAACAGCTGTATCTCAAAGTGATGTGAAGATGTTATGATCTTAATTGCTCTGGCTGTAGGAGACGGCTTTTCTGTTTGCTTTCACAATCTAAATTATTTCCATGTAAATGAAATACTAAGTAGGATGGCTGGCGGTTATTCTAATTCATAAAACATAGCTGTGTGGATGTGTGCTGTCTTGGTTTTAATTCAAAGACTACGGGCAGCAGAGAACAGCCCATTTGTTCTGCCGTCCCTGGCGGCTACAGACGGACACAGTTTTTCATTTGTTGAACAGAGTGACTCACCATCATTTTGTTGGCGCAAACTTGAATGCAAACTTGCTTTATAGTTCTGAGTAAGTCTTGAGCATGGATGGTTGTCGCTGTTGTGTTGTTGATTGTGTCGTTGTGTGAGTGTGTCATGGTTTAGCCCTGGAGAGCTGCCGGTCTTCTCACTTGTGATCGCTGGAGTTTACAAACTGTGTCTGTGGCTTTTTAGAAGAATTTAGCTTTTTATGTGTGTGAACAGTGTTATTTTACCAATAAATGTTTATCTGATTATGTCTTGTTCTTGAATAACAACTTGGTATGCCAAGAAGAACTACTGGCAAATAGTTAATTTGACGACTTTTCAACTCATCATCCAAGCACTGCCAATCTCATGTTCACACAACACATTCATAAGAAATGTGCATGAAGTGTTGCCCAAGGAGACAACAACATGGCAGAATCAAACCTCCAACCTCAGGGTTAGAGGGTGATCGCAATAACCACTGAGCCACTGCTGCCCCAAAATATAGATTTTTGATGATTGACTCTGACTCATTCCATGTGTTCAAAAATGTAAGTTGACAAGTATTTTGGGAATGACATTTCAATTGACGTGGTCTTTGACACTGCAGGTTAAGAGGATCTGTTTACAGTAATTTGTCTTCAACTCACTTGGCTACCTAAACCCAGTGTCTATACCATTCAGAATTGTTTACACCACAATGTCTCTTAAAACCCTGCAAGAAACAAATCCACAGGTTTTGTGATTGGATTGTAGAAATTGTAGATTGTATTAATTCTAGAGAGTCCTCTTAGTTTTCCACACACTGTGCAGACAACTTCTTGGACCAAATGTCGATCAAACTAGTGCAACTATATATTTTCATCCTGAGCAACATTCTGCATGAGGTCAATTATTCCCACAAGAGGATATGACTTTACTGACCCCATAAGAGAAGTCCTAGTGTTATCACTTCAACAGTAAGATTCGATGCATGAAAGAGAAGCGTTTTACTTTGGCAGAGGTGCTGGAGGCACCATTTATGAAGCAGATGGCACAAACAGAGGCAGACAGTGAATGTAAATGACATTTGCACTCACAGCTCCTCACGGCTGCAGTTTACAGACACAACTGTCTGAGTTTGATCTCAAGTGTGTCTGTCTTTGATTGGGTCATATCAGTAATGACATTTCATATATACGTGGCAAACTGAATTACATTCAAACATGTAGGTCAAGTGTGTTGTTGTCATCTCACCACTTTATACAGCATGCTCACCGAGGTGTGCGAACAATAGTAAATAAATAATGCCATTTACAAAGAAATAAATACAAAAGATTTCCCAGATGTCAAAATTATACACTGAAAAACTGCTCCAAGTGCGCCAGCGGTGCAAGGTGTCAGTGTCATGAGTTTTCTGGGTTCACTTCCCGGCCCCGACCAGCATTTAAAGAAAAAAAAAAAAAAACTCCCAGAAGGGCATTTTAAGTGAAGCTATACAGCATTTTTTATGCTAAATACTGTTGTTTTGAAGGGTGTTTGTTGAAGCAAGGAAAACTAAAGAGATAATGTTATTGAGAGAACCATACATAAAATAATCTGAGATGGTTTAAACTTCAGCTTGTATAAGTTTGTATAGCCAGGAAATGCAGTTCTGGCTTCCTTTCAAAAGGAGAGACAATCTGTAGACTCCTACTGTGTGTGGTGTAGTCGACATATGTCAAGAAGTCTGCAGTCTGGAGGTAATAACAGCTGTTTTAAAGAGATTGGCCATTCTGAAATGTAAGATTTTGCAGCAGATTTTGTTTCACACAACACTTACAGCATTACTCAGATACGATAATGGGAAGATAGAGCTTACTTGTTCAATTTTGTTGTCAAGTTTGTCTCAATACTGTTCTTTTCTGCAAATGTTAAATCAGGTCATCTGTCCATCAGCTTGAGTTCTCCCTGACCCACGTTATAGAAGAAAAGCCAGAACAAGAATGTGTTGGTGATGAGTGCTTTGCTCTGATGCCTCACTTCAGTTTCACAGTTGAGGAGTAAAATCCAAACTATAAGACGCATATATGAAGGATGTGTGGTGTATTGGCTTCTTTTATAGACTGTAAAACAGTACAATAGCCATCCTTTGGGTGTCCGCTTCTTCTGACTCACACCAAATGTACGAACAAAACTCACGTACTCCGTTGTATCGTTCAATGTCTTTTATTTCAGAATAACGATCATGCGTTGCGGTGCGGTGCGGTCAAAGACCGTGTCGGTCACCCTCCAACTCAGATTGTTTGTCACACACACCTGTCCTCCTGTGACCCAATTATACCTAAACCTAGACCCGCCCCCCTTTCTCTGGCTTAATACATTTAACGCAACATAGACTTTCCTTTAATTAGAAAATAATGAATTTGTATAATGTTTTTAGAATATTAAATTTATTAAACAAATTATGAAATGAATATAAGCAATAAAATTTAGACTGTTTCGTTAATTAAATTATGGCTCTAACATCTCCAGCCCCTAATTGCTGGTCTAGCAATTACAGTGATAATTTTCTTTCCTTTTTTTTTTTTTTTTTTTTTTTAGTTCTGGGCCTAACAACAATTCAAGTTCTAGGCCTAATAACAAATTAGGATTCTACTTCTCATCCCTATCCCCCTTTCTTAATTGACACAATGTTTGCAGGATAAGTTTTGCTTTTAAAACAAATGGTGCTACCAGGCCCAAGGGATCATAAACAGAGCTCACTGTTGAGAGCATAGCTCTTCTGGTCAAGGATGTAGTTTTTACTGAAATCTGGAATCCAAATGTATCGTTCTCTATGTTCCATGTCATACCCAGGGCTCTTTCAACCGGCAGCTTGTCTCTGTCTAAGTCAAGCTCTTTTATGTGTTTAGCCTTATTATCTTCAGGAATAGTAGATAGAACTGAGCGACTGTTACTGACCCATTTTGTTAGTTTAAATCCACCTTTTGCACATAGTTCACTTAACTCTTTCACTAGTTGAGTTGCTTTCTCTTCTGTGGCGACAGATTTGAGACAGTCGTCTACATAGAAGTGTGATTTGATGGTGTCAACTGCTGTTTCTGTAAAACTTTGCTTATTGTCTTCCGCTGTCTTTTTTAGTGCAAAATTGGCACAGCTTGGTGAGGAGACGGCTCCGAATAGATGAACTTTCATCCGGTACTGCTGTAGTGGCTGGCTCAAATCTCCTTTTGGCCACCACAGAAATCTCAACATGTCTGAATCTCCTTCATTTACTCTCACTTGATGGAACATTCCTTCGATATCTGCCATCAGTGCAATTTGTTCTTTGCGGAACCTTAGCAACACTCCAAGTAATGAATTAGTCAAGTCAGGTCCCTGGAGCAGTTCTTTGTTGAGGGACGTGCCTTGAAATGAAGATGTACAATCAAATACAACTCTTAGAGTCTTTTTACGCCTGTGATAAACACCATGGTGGGGTATGTACCACACTTTGCCGGTTTTTATGTGAAGATCTTTTGATGGCACCTTTTCTGCATAACCTTTTGTTATGATGTCCTCCATGAATTGTATGTATTCCTCTGCAAAACTGTTGTTGTGTTTGAACTTTTTTGCCAGATACTGAGCTCTTTGTTCTGCAAGGTGATAGTTGTTAGGCATAACAATGTCTCTGTTGCGGAGTGGCAATGGTAGGTAGTAGTGATTGTCTTTCAATGTGGCTTCTTGTGACATCATATTTATAAACGTTTTGTCTTCCACTGACATTTGGGGCCTTTCTTCATATTCCTTTTCAGGAAAGTCATGGCTGTATTGTTGCCTCAAAATAGTTTCTAGTGTTTCAACTGAAATGCGGTTTACTGATGCTACAGGTCTACCATGGCTGTCCACAGCTGCAGAATTGAGTGGACCATTCACCACCCATCCAAGTAAAGTTCTTACAGCATAGGGGCCCACCTGACTGTTTATAATCTGCCAGGGTTCCATTGCCTTGGGCACATCTACTCCAATCAGGAGTTCTACATCCGCATCAATTTCTTTGATTCGAATCTCTTTCAGGTAAGGCCATTTGTTAATGTCAGTTTGTGTAAATATATTTGCTTTTGTCACTGGAATATTTGTTTGAGTATATGTTTTGTCCAATTCAATAAAGTTGTTGCCACTTACATCACCAACTTGTAAACCATTTATTTCATAACTGTTAACTGGTTTTCTTTGTCCCATTGTTTGCAATAAAACTTTTGTCCTTTTTCCATTTATATTGAGCTTTTTCATAATATTTTCCGTGCAGAATGTGGCTGTACTTCCAGGGTCTAGGAAAGCATATGTCAAAATTGTTTTATCTCCTTTATGGATTTCAACTGCACGGGCACTATCGACAATTTACAGTCACTTCCAGCCCCAGTATCGCAACTCTTTCTCTTCTCCATTGAAAATAATGTGCCACTGACTGATTGTTTTTGTTGCAGACTTGAGTTGTTTAGACTTGAGTTGTTTATATGTAGCACACTTGGATGTCTGCCATGACAGTGCTCACATGTCATCCGTCTTTTACATAATTTAATAACGTGTCCTTTATTTAGGCAACCAAAACAGATGCCATTGTTTTTAAGCAGCCGTACCTTTTCGTCATGTGACTGTGCCTTTAGTTTTTCACATTGATCCAAAGAATGATTTGCTTTTCCACAAACACAACACACTGTTTTATAATTGTTTATGGACATGACAAAACTACTGCCTTTGTTTTTCTGTGTACGCTGCTGAGGCTTGTACTCTACTGCCATGGTGGACTTTGGATAGACTCTTCTGGAGACATCTTGGATTTCACCAAAAAGAGGGTCTTGTAAAATACTGGCTTCTTTTTCAATAAATGCCACCAGATCAGAGAAACCTGCTCGTGTTTTGTTTCTCTCCAAGAGCTCATGGGTCACAGTTCTCCATTTTCTTTCAGTTTATATGGCAATTTTGACAAAACCAACTTTAAATTTGATGGTAGATTCAACTCTTGCATCGCTTTTAATTGTTTCATTGTGTTACAACATCCTCTCAGATAAAGTGCATATGCATGTAGTGCATTTCCATCATCATGTTTGATATTGTTCCAGTTGAGAGCCTTTTCAATGTATGCATTTGATATCTTGATTTCATCTCCAAAATGTGTTTTTAACAGTTTTTGTGCTTCTTTATAGCCCAGATTTGAATTCATATGAAAACAGCTCCTTACAAGTTCTCTTGCTTGTCCACTTGTGTATTGTTCCAAATAATAGAGTCTGTCATCATCATTATCTGTTTTATTTTCAATGCCATACTTAAATGCCCTCATAAATGTTTGAAAATGTAAAGGGTTGCCATCAAACACTTGTATTTGTCTGGAGGGGAGTGAGAACTGTTGCTGCTGTGACATTAGGATCCTTGTGATGTCATTTTTGTGTTTGAATAACAGAGAGCAGCTCCTTAGAAATTAGTGATTTGTCAGAGTCTGTGCTTGTGTTACTCTCAGAGTCACTTTGATGTTCAGATACAGCTTCAACATGCAAAGGTGTAGAGTTTGATTTATTCATTTTTGATTTAGTCCTTTCAGCTGAGGGTTGATCCACAAAACGTTGAAGAGGGGTTTTGGGTATTGCACCTATGTCAGGATATACAACAGAGGGGCCTTCAGAAATACCCCATAGACACATTGTAGTCTCTGATACTTGTGACACTTGTAACATTTTTATCGTGTTTGACTTCACTCAGTGTTTTGTGGGGACATTGCATTTTCAGGACTTTGAGTGAAACTGTCCAGAACCTTTAACTTTGCATCTGATGCAGCAATGTTAGCTGCCAGTTCCATTGTCTCAAGTTTTGCATTGATTTTGGCCTTTTCAACTTCCATTGCATGTTTGTCTGTTAGCACTGCCATGCGGGCCTCCATAGCAGCCTTTTCGGAGGCTAGTTTCAAGCGCTCTCTAGCGGAACTGGAGCTTTGTGATATAGCAGATTTTGAACTTCCTCCTGATCTGACAGATCCTTTTGACACATTGGATGCACTATCTTTTGGTTCTATTACGACCTGTTGGTCTGGACACATAATCCATGATTCAACATCCATCATAAATGCATCAAATGTTTCCATTTTAGGCTCATACCAGTCAATAGTTTAATTTTCTTGTATTTCAGGAGGCAATAGTCTTTGCACAGCTTCATGACATTTTTTAAACTCCTTTAATGCCACTTTAAATTGTTCATAAATGTTTGTGACAAAATACATATTGTGAGGATTAGATAGGAGGTCTTTAATTTCATTCATTCGTCTTGTACATACACCCAGCCTTCCTCTCCGTTTGGCGCTGAGCTTTTTCAAGTCTTTTACAACTTCATCCGCGTCGTCACTGTCCTTGTTTAGCGTCATCTCCTCCTCGTTTCCCAGTTCCTCAGTTTCCTCCATTTTTCCAACTCCGTTTGCACAACATTTCCAAATGTATTTCTGATTACTTTACAATCCACGCATTCCCCAAATGCAGCGCGTAATTGTTCAAATGTCCAAGAAAGTGCGCGGTAGCGCTACTGATTACTCACAGCACGCGATCGCTTCCGCGCATGCGTACGTCGCGGCGTCTCTTGATTCATTCATAATTCCAAACTTGTAAACTTGTATCCGCGGCGCGCAGCGTCTTCCTCCATCCAGCGAGGCCATGGATTCTAGCGATGCCGGGTCTTTGACTTTGTATTGGCTTCTTTTATAGACTGTAAAACAGTACAATAGCCATCCTTTGGGTGTCCGCTTCTTCTGACTCACACCAAATGTACGAACAAAACTCACGTACTCCGTTGTATCGTTCAATGTCTTTTATTTCAGAAT
Organism: Rhinogobius similis; assembly: GCA_019453435.1. Lineage (NCBI taxonomy): Eukaryota > Metazoa > Chordata > Actinopteri > Gobiiformes > Gobiidae > Rhinogobius > Rhinogobius similis. The sequence continues at coordinate 20,575,781 of CM033630.1, read as the reverse complement.
AACGATCATGCGTTGCGGTGCGGTGCGGTCAAAGACCGTGTCGGTCACCCTCCAACTCAGATTGTTTGTCACACACACCTGTCCTCCTGTGACCCAATTATACCTAAACCTAGACCCGCCCCCCTTTCTCTGGCTTAATACATTTAACGCAACATAGACTTTCCTTTAATTAGAAAATAATGAATTTGTATAATGTTTTTAGAATATTAAATTTATTAAACAAATTATGAAATGAATATAAGCAATAAAATTTAGACTGTTTCGTTAATTAAATTATGGCTCTAACATGTGGATTTGTGTTTCTATTTAAAAATCTTTTATTTTACATTGAATTTATGTAACTAAATTTGCAATTGAATTATTTTGACATTCAACTGAGTAAGAGTGTAAAGGGAATCTAAATATTGTGTAAATGTCTATATGTATATGCAGGATACAAAATTTCAATAAAAAAAAATTACAATTACCCAAAAGGTGTCACTCTGGTGATGTCATTGCCTCAAAGATTGAACAATGATTTTCTACAACAATGTAGTGTTGTTGCTTCTTGCGTAATATTTAATTTGAATATAGCATTGAAGAGAAGAACATTGTGGTGTTAATTGTTGAAGTTGTGTTTTTTTCAATAACATTGAACTTGGATTATATTTAAAGTCTCTTGATGTGATTTTTTTTACAGTAGGCCTGTAGGTTGTAGGTTTGCTTTGCCTCTGCGTGATGTGGAGTGTTAAAGTGATACATGAGGTCAAAATCCCTCTTTTCGAGAGAAAGCAGCCTTCCACTCGAACATGTGCCTAAGAACGGTGATTTTGTAGCATCTCGTCTTCATGCACCATGTGAACCCTTAAACGGCTTCTCCGGGCGATTGACATGTAAATAGAAGAGCACCTCGAGATGTTCCATGCATTCGGCCGAGGAGACGTACTTTGACGTAATGGTGTTTGAATATGGTAATGGCCACACTCATAGAAGGCACAACAAAACACGAGGACCGCGGCTTTGTCTGACGGCTTTTCATGCTGTTGTTATGACGCCTGCATATTTATATCAACAAGTCCACGACATTCACCGACAACACCAAATGTTTGTTTGTTTGACAATATACATAAAAGCGATATTGTTTTTAACTTCTGTCAACGGCAAATATGTTCCACAGTATGGCATTAAATCTGACAATCTCATAGGCATATATATTAAACAACATGCTATTTTTGATTCTATAATTCTTTTTAAATATGTTTTTTTTGTTTTGTTATCTGTAATGCATTGTGTGAGAGACTGTGTAATGCCTTGTGGCTCTATACAGTTTGTCTAAATCTAAATCTCATTTCAGGGACAGCAATTATCTCTGGAGACAAACAAATCATGGACCCCCCACCAGAAAAGTTACATTAAACACAATAACAATAACAAATAAGTAGTATTTAGTCATTGTTCATAAGTCAGACATAATTCAGACAAAAGCTCATCTGTTTGGACCTTTTTGATTTAAATCTTAATTTCGGTGGTTTGTGCTTTGATTGGCAGTGCAAATGGTACAGCAGACACATCCTGGATCCTGTGTCAAATATTCAGATCGTTGTTGTGGCTGTAATAAGAAAGATGGAAAGAGGAAGCGGAAAATTGATTACGTTTGGCTGTGTGCTGGAATATTGTGTTCAGGCGTGGGTCATTCTTTCAGTCATGATAATTCACTTTTCTGTTCTGGATTGGCGCTTGACTGAAGATAGCCGCCACACATGTATGTATTTTGGCTCTACTACTACTACTACTACTACTACTACTACTGTACCACCACCAACAAGAGAACAGATATTTAAAAAAAGAGTTACATGATCTGTGGTTATATATGTAGTTTTCTAGGTTCTACATGTATTGTTAATTGTTGCGTCTGAGGCTTGAGTGCTCGTCTGCTTTCACCTACCCCTATCTCCACCCTCTGTTCTGTACTATTTAAAAAAAAAAAAATACATGTGAGGTTAAAAATGTCACAAAGCCATTTTTCAACAGTAAACACACTCAAATCTGCTGCTTGCTACAGTGAAATGCCACTGTGGAGGCGGGCTTCAGGAAGTCAATAGATCAGTTTTTGAAATCATAATGAATTGTATTTTATTTTATAGTTTAATTACTAATTAAAGTTTATTTAAGTTTAAGTTTATTTAATTTATTTGATTTAGACAAGAGAACACAGAACAGAAAGACATTTTACTGTATATAGTCCTAAACATGTCGTGTATTTGTCCCATTTGGTCTGACATCTATCAAAATTGTCTGTTTTCCATCCGTATGTAATTTTTTTCAAATTTCACTTATAATTTTGGTCCAATTCTTAATTTTTGTCTCTGTTTTTTGTCTCTGTTTATGTCATCCATTTTTTTTGTGAGGGCCTTCTTCCCTGCAGCCAAGATGCTCCAGAGGTATCAGTTTACTGTGTCCATGGCAGGAGTTTTGAGGCCCAGATACTTGTTTGAACTTGTTTGTTTGATAATGTTTGAACCATGACTCAGCAGACAACTGATGCAGCAGTGACAAACATTTTTACTGAATGGTCATATTACACTCCAACTCCAACCACCAAGAAAACACTGTTTTCTTGGTCATCTTCCTCATGTTTTAGCCCACCACAGTACGTTAGATGGATCCCATGCCTTTTATGTTGTACTGAATGTCCAAATAGTGATTTAAAATCATTCATATGATACAAAAATACAAATGATTGTCCTCATTTTAGGCCTAATAATTCATTCTGATGTTTGGTACATGGCCTTTATTCCTAAAATCACCCCATTTTACTGGCCTGTTACACCGTGTTTGGTTGGTTTGTTTTCTGTCTGCAGGCATAAATCTGTTTTATTTTAGTCAATATTTCATCTGAATTCCCCAAAGCAATGTGTCATACTTTTAAGAAATACATGGACACTTAGATAGAGGCAGATCTCATGTATTATCCTTACATAAGGTTTTGGTTTAGCCTGCAAAGATATTCTGTTCATGCCTTTTTACATTAAGACAAAACACACACAGCTATCGCCCAAAAGCAGATGTGCTGTTTTATAGACGTGGATTAGAGGTTCAATATATGTGATAGAGTACAGAGTACAGCTACCTCTCCTGGGTTTAATGTATTCCATTTTAAATGATAAAAGCAGCATGGAAATGGAAGTCAGGAAGATGAAAATGCTATATTCACTAAACATATGTACAGTATCATATATATAAATTCCCTTCCGGCCCTGCGCGGGTGGTCTCTCTCATCCATCTCTGAGCTCGGGTCCTTTACCAGAGGCCAGGGAACTTGAGGGTTCTGTGCAGTATCTTAGCTGTTCCTAGCACTGTGCTTTTCTGGACGTCTGATGTTTTACCATGGATCTGCTGGAAAAACACTGTGTGTGTGTTTTGTCTAAAGTGAATTGCTTGTGCTTTAGCCAAACGAATACTAACTGACATAATCCTTTAGTCTACCTTCAGTGTTCCTCCTGGCAGTGCTGAAGCTGAAGCTGCTGGCAGTCTCTTCCTGATACTGAGGTGTGCTGGTCTCTGCTGCTGTCAGTGTAAACAGATGCTGCCATTGGCACAAGAGCACTCCACTTAAATGTCACTAGATGTGACTGTGATTTCCAAATATTTCTGAGCTTGTTTTTCCCACATGAAATTCAGACACGTTTAATCAGTCAATCATGACCCCTGACAGATGCTGACATTTTACTTAACAGATTATTTTATGTAAATGTGCCTTTAGTCCACCAACATTGGTGCAACATACTTGCACCTTTGTATGACAATTGAGTTTAAATGTTTCTAGATCTACAGCGCAGTAACATACTTGGACAAGTAACTATAAACAGCTGTGACCATGGTAACATGTTCCTCCACCCCTGTAGTGTACAGCTCCCTCATATAGACCCTAATCATGAGCTGTCAGTCAGATAGAGTGCTGCCATACTTCAAGTGGATTCCTTTTATGTGGTATACTTTTAGGGCTTTATGTACCATAAATCTTTAGATTTGAAAACTATGATCCAGCTTGGCTCTGAGCTGCACTTGGTAGAATGATCTTCTGCAGTGGGACTTTGTTTTAATGTGGAAGAGTAATGCTCAAAAGAAAGCCTTGTTTGAGGAAACCATGTGTTGTATATTACAGTCATGTTAATTACCGGTACATCCAAAATACAAAGGATTAACATTCTGTTGTGTTCTTGAGCTCAATCTTGCTTTACGTGTATTGAAGTGGGTGTTGAGGAGACAGTTCCTACTATGTTTTACAAAACTCAGAATTGATGCGCTCATTTTGGGACTGTGTTGCAAAGTTAATAACCTGACCTAATTCTGTTTGAGACAAAAAACAGTTTAATTTTTGCAATGCATATTTTTGTGTCAAAGAGCATAGTGCCCGTTTCCTTGAGACACAGAGAGGGGAGGGGGCAGCTGTCATGGCGACAGTGCCACACTACAGTAAGCCAGTGCTGGATGTGACTACAGCTGTGCCCCCCTCCATTATGTATACTTTCAGCCGTTGTGTAGGAGCACCCTGCTACGCCTCACAACCAGCGCTGCTGCAGACTGACGGGACGATGGATGAGCTCACAAAGGAGGCAGATGTCTGTGTGTGTGAGCCGGATAAAGGCGGCACCAAAGCGTGAGATCAGAGCCCTATGGGATTGTTGAGAGTGACATCACGGGTCCACAAACCACAGAAACAGGGATTTTGTCTGAGCCTGATTAGTTTAAGACAAAGCAGGGATAAATAACTAAAACTAAATACTCTTAGTGGGTGTAACTATTTTTTTTTTTTTTTAGTATTTTTAAGACCAGATTTTAATAGAAATAATAATTTGACAATGATGCACATCTGAAAATGATCTCTGGAGTGCAGTTTTAAAATTTACAAAACATTTTTTACAAAACTCTGGAGCAGATTTAAATCACCAGAATGCCATTATTAGGTTTAGGGCTGGACCCGAAAGTAAGATCACTTGTCAACCCCATTGGATAACAAAGCAACATATCAATGAAAATCGAGCACTGTTGTCATAAATTAACAATTCAAGACAAAACAGTTTATCATTTGATTACGTACAGATCTTAAAAATATCCCCTAAAAGGTGAAGCAAGCTGAAACTCATGATTAGCACTCTTGCCTCACTGCACAGAGGTCCCAGGTTTGATTGGTTGGTTCAGCTGGGTACCCTGACCCTCATCATGAGAAGGTCTCCAATCTAATGCACCGGTAGCAACAGGTCTGGGCAAATCAAGAGCATGACTTCTCCCAAAAGAGTAATCATAATAATGTGAATAACTTATGAATACAGACTAAAGGTTGAAGTTCAATTATGTCATGTATTTAACTGTACCATGGCAATAAATGCAAGAATGACAATGTTTCTGATACTTTTGTATTGTTTCTACGCACATATTTATAGACACAGGATACGTAGTAAATATAAAAACAAATACTTTATATTTAGTAATATAAAATGGACTTATGAGAATACCTTTGATAGCTTTACAAACAGTGCATCCAGACTACACATGTTATTTGTATCTGACATGCATTAATGCCCATAAGTTTAATCATTCAAACTTCATTTAATTATGTTTACAAAAATACAGCATGCACATGACACAATGAGCAGACCAGTATACTGCTTTAGACGAGCAGCTAGGAGAAAACTGCAGGTCCTTTTGTGTCTGTGCTGTATTTGCCCAAATTTAATCTGATCAATATCAGTGATGGCGTTGCTCTTTTCTGAGCCACTGGGGCCTGTTTGATCCGGTGTGTGCAGACTGACCATTCATAAGTCCACCCACTGAGACAGTCTGAAGCTCCTGCTGGGGAGAGCTGTGATGGACACGGCCAAACTCCGTGGCCTAACTTTTATTAACAGCATAAATAAATACTCACATCTATGACTTCTTATAAATGTATTCACTGCATGCGCTACATTATTGCCACATACATTTGTCAGTAAATCTTTATAATATAGAAAAAGATATATGTTATGATTGAATAGACCCTAAAAGATCTTGCATACTGTACTTGTTCTCTGCTTTTAGTCCATTCCTCTGAGTGAGTGACTCCCTCTGCCACTAACGCAGATGTGTAAAATGCCAAAGAGCGCAGCAGAGGCACACATCATGTCGGTTCAGTCAACCAGTTAAAAGGACAGTGCTGTTGGGACACTCACCTTGAAAATGTCTTCAACTCTTTCCTTTGCCTTTCCTGACTGGTCGTTTCTACTGTGAAAAAATGCCAACACAAAACAATCTCCTCGTGTGAATGTGGCATTAAAAGAGATTTTTATTTTGGACTATATTTTCCCTGTGTACAGATTTTCTGAAAAAAAAAAAAAAAAAGTCACGGTTTATGCATGGTATTTATCCATACATTGCATAAAGGAGGAAACATACAGCCGCATGAGTCAATGAGACTTCATATTATACCATGAAACAGTATTGAAAAATGAACTTTTAAAACTTAAAATCTATTACTATGATTGTTCTCTTCGCATAGACAAACTCAAAGCTGTATTTCTAATTCATACATGTTTAGTTTGTTTCTTTATTCTCCTGCATGACGCCATTGGTCTGAAAAGTCCCGTTTCCGCACGCTACTCTTAACTTACTTTAGGTTAGAATCCTTTGGTGTGGAGCTGATTTAACTGGCTGGTCGAGTCAGTTCTGTTGGAGCTAGCACATTTTAGTCAATCAAAGAACAAAAAACATTTTTGGAGGTGGCATTTCGCTTAATGTGAGCAGTTTCCAATATAAAAGAATCATATCTCGCTCTGAGGAATATTTTTTATTTGTTTACGTTTGTTCAAATCAAACTAAAAAAATAAAATCACTTATTGTTCCTATCTTTCATCACCAGCAAAGTGCCAGAACAGCTAACATAGACTCTAGCTGCACATTTGCCATTTAAGTGTGATTATGTTTAAGTACCCTCTGCTGCTGTGGAGTCAGTGTGAGGCAGTTGTCTGAGCTCAGATTGATTATGGCCATTTCAGGGCGCCTCTAAAATGTTTCCCTGGAGCACGATTACTCCCAGCAGGAAAGCAAAAGACAGGGCTAAATAAATATAACAAGTGTGGGCTCTCGTCCATATCCACACAGGCTAGAGGATGTAAAAAAAAAAACTGGGAGGAGGCTACTTTTACTGCACTTCACTGTTTCACTGCAGAGATGGCACTAAAGGAAGTCATGGATTTGTTTGAAAGGAAACGTTTTTGTACAGCCGAAATTTGCCTCAAACTTTTGGCAGTTGCCAGTTTGAGTGTGTTATCCATGCCATTCAAGCAGATGTGCTCCATTAAATCCAACATGTGATCTATACCGTCAGATTTTTTTATGATTTTGTTTCCTGATGCCATTCTGTAAAACTGTAACATATGTTCAAACACTAAACTCATATTATCATATTAAACTAGAAGTGTATATTGTTTGTATAATGTATAAAACATGAAATACTTTTGCTTCAGTTACTGGTCCCTCTTGTTTAGGACAATAATCATAGCAAACTGCAGTCCTGGCAGATGTTTCTATATATCACTATGTTCTTGTCAAACTTCCCCCTTGATTACCTGTTGCCATGGTGAATTCTTTCACTTTGTTAATTTACATGAACTCACCATTACAAGCAAGAACATTTAAATAGACATCTCCATTAGTCCACTAAGGTTGTGAACTTAAATAAATGTGACTCTTAAGGAGAGATACAGGCAAAACATATTTTTTCAACTTTTTGTTTTGTTGGTCAGTTTGCTCTCTCAACATATTGGCTTTCATGTGGAAACAACAAACTTGTCCAATCTGCTCTTAAAAATGTTTTATTCTTCCATTTAATCCGCTTTCAGATTTCTCTGGGACATTGTAAATTCAAAGGCCGTTTTCTTAAAATACATTTTTCTCCCCTCAGTACATAAGGATCACCACTTAAAGTAGCTCCTACACACACCAAACTTTACACTCTTAGTATCAACAAGATTTTGATGAAACGTACAGAAGGATTTTTTGATATCTAATCCTAAAACTGATTTATTGGAGTTTTAAGTTTTAAAAAATTCCAATCATGTTTCAATCAAGAAATCCAATATCATCATCATATGTGTACAAAATGAGCTAAGAAATTTATTTCCATTTCCTGTCCATTTTCAGTTTTATATGTCCTAAATATGTGTAATTTTGGCCATTTTTACACATAAAATACCTTATTTCTACATTAAGACATGACATGATGAAAAACTTGTGACATATTTTTTTCTTACATTTATGTGAGTAAACTACAGGAGAAGTTTCAAATTGATATCTTTAAATTTAAGATTTTTTCCTATTCACCTGTAGTGTCTCACCTTAAGTGAAGCCCACTTTCAGTATTTTAACACCTCAAAAGTGCTGAGGACATTTTGGCTGTGACTGAAGAGGAACAGACACTTCTAACCTCCAATATCCAGGTACATTTGATACAATATCTAACCTCGCTCATTTGACCCAGTCAAAGGAGAGGTGCCTGACCTGTTAAACAGGCACACTCAGATCAGTGGAAACAGTGAAAGTGCGGCAGTATGGCCTGCAGGCGGGCCACTTATGGGAAAATCTGATTGGTTGTTCAATCAAGCTGCGGCTCCGTAAAAGGGCTTTATTACGTCACATGCCGCCTGGGTTCCTGCTGCTCACAGAAGCAGCGCTGGTCCTAGGTGGGGCGGGTAGCGGAAGTATGGTAAGAACTATGCAGCCGCTAGCACGGAATGTGAATCTGACAACGAAACGGAAGCTAATGCTAAAGAAACAATTAATGAAAAGAAGAGGAAAAAGAAAAGTGACTCAAATCAATTGGAAAGCAACGTGTCATTTCTTGTTGGCATGGTGGCCATGACTATTGAGGACGCTATATTCAAGGATCCTCATGTTGTTGGAAAGTTTGTGCGAGATAAGTTTGGTAGGGTCAGGTCCATTTGAATAACTAGAAATGGCAAAATAATAGATTGTGTTTCGCAAAAACAGAGCACTAAAGATTGATGTGTTTGTGAGACATCTGTGCGTCCAGTGTTTCCCGCTTGGTGGAGAGCTGAAATGTAATGGTGTAGTGAGTGATGAGCCTACTGAGTTTGACGTGGAGGATTTTATCAATATTCCTGATGTGTGTGGGGTTTGGAGGCTGTCTTGGTTTATTGAAGGAGAATCTGTAGAAATTAGAGAGTATGTTTGTTTTTATGTTTGCCATGAGGCTGGTCCGCACCCATGCGCTTAGCCTCGCACCTAAGCTGCCCTGCACCTGTGCGGTAAGTTTTATTAAGGAACTGCAAAGCCAATGTAGTGGCCGGTCTAGATGTTTAACAAAAATCTCTTTCTAGATGTGAATCGAATGGGGCCATCTACGGTGGCTGTTGTATTGCCTTTTTCCTTTTTCATCTGGCTCCCTGTCGGACAGTGTGAACTCCTAGGAGGAACTTCGTGATCAAGTAACTGAAACATGGGACGAACAGTGTTTAAGTAATGGACCTCATGCATAGACCGTATAAAAATCACTGGACATCCGGAGCCTAGTTGCCGCGCTCCATCAACCCGAGCTTCACTTTCTATTGGAACGTTGGTGCCCTTTACTCTGTAACTGCTGATAAGATAATCCTTTATTGTCTCCCATGGGAGAAATTTGTCCTGGGACAGGGGGCCACATTCCACATGCCTGAAGTGCAAGAAATTCAATCAGCGTCACCACTGAACACAAAGTACAACACTAACAAAAGACACGAGTGACACGACATCAGGGGCCTGTCAGTCACAGCATCATAAAATCATCATCCTTGTGGAACCTTCTCACCATCTGGAAATAAAATGTTCGCTTTGACACACTTTACATGATCCTGGTGTTTTTTTCTCGTTAGGTTGTTCATAAATCAAGTTATTAGCAATGATAACTAACCACTCAGGTGCCTAAATTGTTAATTTATAGTGATATCTTGACACGTCACAAAAGTAATTGTGGTAATAGAACGTAGGCCTATTTTTTTGCTTTTAAGGGGAGTACTCATCAGGGACCGTATTATGGGATTATTAAGTGTGACGTCACCTGCGGCGTATTCCTCACTTCCGGGGTCTAAACTGCAGTGCAATTTCACAGCTGTTTTTGTTTTATTTTTGACACGGTGCCACAGTCTGGGCTCCATTTTGTTCAAATTTATCAGCAATCATTACCAACAGTACATTTTCTTTAATTGATTTCCATCAGATAATAATAAAAAAGAAGTGGCTTGTACTGATAAGGTGAGTTTATGTTAGACTAACAGCTGTTCAGTCTACAGTAATGTCAATTAATGATTTTTACTTTTGGAACAAAGGCCTGGGTAGAGAAGTGTTGTAGATATGGTACTATTAAGATATATAAAAGAAAGAATTAGACAGACGGGGTTCTTAAGGGTGCAATAAGATGTAATTACCTACTGTTTTGTTACTAAAAAACATGAAAACCAGAGCTCCCAGTGCTGCTGCTAGCCTTTTGGGTGCCCTAAGCAGAAATTCTCCGTGGTGCCCCCTTCCCAACCCTGTACAAACTTATTAAAATATATAGTGGTTTGATGTCTGTACTACAACCTTGTGGTGACTGTTACAATAGTTATTTTTATATGTTTAATTTTATATTGTATGAATTACAATCCCAAGGGTCGTTCTTTTCAACAAAATGCTATAATTTCCTTAATTCTAGTGCGTTTCAAATATAATGCAACGCATAACATAGTTTATTATAAGTCCCCCACAGTCCCTAAATGTCCCTGCTCCACCCCTGTTTTAGCAGCACACACAGCGCTTGTCCTGCTCTTCTGCAAGACAGATCGAAGCTTTAGAGAACGCTCCAGGCTGCAAACTATAGACGCCTTCTGTTGCATTTAGAAAAACATGATTTAGACATTTGTAAGAAGTTGAAGCACTTTGACTTTACGCTCCACGATGTCGGCTGAACAGTTCACCACGCCAGCTGAACGGAGCTGATGCTTTTCACTGTATATGAGGCCGATTGTCATAAACCAAAGACCATTTAAGCTCCTTGTGGAACCTGCTCCACACTGAGCCCCTGTCCTGCTCTAAGTCGTTTTAAACTGGGGCTTGTACAGTAGAGCTGCCAGTGCACATCTCAAACTCACTTTGAGCGAGAGAGAGAGTGAGAGAGCGAGTGAGCCACATTGCGTGAGTCCTGTTGGTTTTGAAATTATACAGAACTAAAGCCTACTGTAGGCAGCCTGTTTGCTGCAGTTTAGCTGCCGCACATATACCGTATTTTCCGCTCTATAAGGCGCACCTAAAAGCTTTCAATATTCTCAAAACCTGACAGTGCGCCTTATAATCCGGTGCGCTTTGTATATGGATCAATACTGAGCCGCAACTACGAGTAGCAGCCGCCGACTCCATTTTCTCCCGTAGAAGAAGTAGCGCGCGGTGCACGCTGGGGCTTTATGACTGGCCCACACTCCAGCCCAGTAGGTGGCGGAAAATGCACCTAAACGTTGGTTGCCACTCGCCAGAAAAACACAAGAAGAAGAAGGCGGCGGCTTTATGACAGTGCGAAGCGTGTATTTTCATTTGTGTGCGTGTAAGACTCCAAAATGGCACCTTTGAAGAGACACGCTTATAACGCAGAATTCAAACTCAAGGCTATCAGTTACGCAGTAGAACATGGGAATAGAGCTGCAGCAAGAGAATTCAGCATTAACGAATCAATGGTGCGAAAGTGGAGGAGGCAACACGATGACCTGCGCCAAGTAAAGAAGACTAAACAGAGTTTCCGAGGGAACAAAGCGAGATAGCTACAGTTAGAGGACAAACTCGAACAGTGGGTTGTTGAACAGAGAGCAGCAGGTAGAAGTGTTTCTACAGTCACTATTAGAATGAAGGCAACAGTGCTAGCACGCGAACTTAACATCAATGAATTTAGAGGCGGTCCTTCTTGGTGCTTTCGGTTTATGAAAAGACGTAATCTCTCCATGCGCACACAAACTACTGTTTCATAGCAATTGCCAAAAGACTACCAAGAAAAGCTGGCCAATTTCCGCGCATACTGCAAAAACAAGATCACTGAAAATAATATCCGGCCAGAGCACATCATCAACATGGACGAGGTTCCACTCACCTTTGACATTCCTGTGAACCGCACTGTGGATAAAACGGGAGTACATACGGTGAATATTCGCACCACAGGGAATGAGAAGTCATCCTTCACTGTAGTTCTCGCCTGCCAGGCTAATGGCCAGAAACTTCCACCCATGGTTATTTTCAAGAGGAAGACTTTGCCAAAAGAAAACTTTCCACTCGGCGTCGTCATCAAAGCTAACTCGAAGGGATGGATGGATGAAGAAAAGATGAGTGAGTGGTTGAGAGAAATTTACGTCAAAAGACCGGGTGGCTTTTTTCACACAGCTCCGTCCTTATTGATCTATGACTCCATGCGCTCCCATATCACCGATGGTGTCAAAAAACAAGTGAAGAACACTAATTCAGTGCTGGATTGACAAAAGAACTCCAGCCGCTAGATATTGGTGTCAACAGGGCATTCAAAGCTAGACTGCGAACTGCGTGGGAGCGGTGGATGACAGAAGGCGAACACACGCTACCAAGACGGGGAGACAGCGCCGAACGACATACGCCACTATTTGCCAGTGGATCGTTAATGCCTGGGCTGATATATCAGTCTCAACTGTGGTCCGAGCTTTCAGGAAGGCAGGAATTGTTACTGAACTGCCAGACAACAGCAGCGACACTGACGCTAATAATAATGACATGGACGAGACGGAGCCGAGCACATTGGATGCCGTACTCGCCCAACTGTTCGATTCAGACACGGAAGAAGAAGAATTTGAGGGATTTGTGGATGAGGAATGAACTGATAAAGTAAGCTTTACGTGTTTCTTTTGTGTGTTTACATCTGAACAGGTTTGGTCATATTATGAATATGGACATTAACGTTATTGTTATATTGTTATTGCTTTGCACTTTTTTGAGAGTTACTATATTGTGATTGCACTAACGTTTGATTTAAAGTAACGTGATCAGACTGTTTCTTTTTACGTGTTTGTTGAATGAGGAAAAGTTCCCTCCACTACAAAAACATTGCACTTCCTGTTATTTGTTAAAAAGATAAACTGTCGCGAAAAATACTACGTCAGTGACAGGGAAAAATAATAAACAGCCGCTATTCATTTTGGAAGTGAACGGAGTTGTCAGAACGCTGGTTTGTATTCTATTAATAAAGTTTGACTTATCTGACTGTTTTGTTGACGTTCCCTTTAGCGCAGCTCCACCTAGTGGATGCATAACGCAACTACAGCCACTACTGTAGCTTCTATTCTATGCGCCTTATAATGCCTTATATATGAACAAAGTTTTCAAATACGCCATTCATTGAAGGTGCGCCTTATAATCCGGTGCGCCTTATAGAGCGGAAAATACGGTAGTCTGTTCTGTCATTCAGTCCAAACTGCCTGGTTGTGCTGGTGCCTTGGTGCCCCACGCACTGCGCGTTAAGTGCCTAATGGGAGCGGCAGCACTGCTTTCACCTTAAACTGCAAAGTTATTGTTCACTCACCTACTTCAGTCCAACCATCCAAATGATTAACTCCGATGAGTTTGTAAGTGTTTCCACTTAACTTATTTTTGTACCCCAGGGACTGCAGATGGAAATTAGCTGTTTAGCTAGAATCTGGTACAGATCATCTCTGTCTTACGAGCGTAATGTCTCTGTACACTGTCCCTTCAAATAAATAAATAAATAAATAAAAACAACTTTTAGAGCAGAGTTTACCGTTATAGTAAAGTTAACAACATCTAGCATGCTAACGGTGCACTTCCATTTCTTTCGGACAATAAAACGCTCTATAATTAGATGCAGGCAACACACAACTGTCTCAAAGAGCTTCTTTTACAATAAATCTGTACTGGGACTACACAGATTTTACATTACATGAAAATATTGTTTACAATAAGCTGACAGATGCAGAGGACCTGGATGCGAGAAAAAGTGCTGCATGTGACATCATCACTTAACAATCCCATAGTGTTGAGCGAAACCAGAGTATGAAGGAAACCCTCACGCCTCACGGTCACGCCTTGCTCACACTGCACCTGGTCCAGCTCTGGCTGCTGTGTTGGAGCGGTGTTCTTGTGATGGATGGCTCACATAAAGCCCAGACCTCTGTGGTGCTTGTGTCACGCACTTCAACAGCACCACAACACTGCAAGAGCACTGGGCTTGTGAGCCATCCACAACATCCACCGCAACATGAGAGTCCCCACAGGCCCTGGTCAAACCCGGGGCTGACTTTCTGTGAGGGCAGAACACTAATCGCTGCCAGGGATCCAGAATATACTTATTGGAGGAGGGTGAAGTTGGATTTTGTTGTAGATAGCAATGAGTTCCTCCATTTGCCATGAGTTGCTGAAATAAACAAAGAAACAAAACAAGAAACAAACCTGATTGCACAGTTCTGTCTGAGTTTAATTCGAGGCTGATATCACTCAAATACAGAGATAAATCCTTTGGGACTTGCCAGGCAACCACACTGCAGTGCCGCTCATATAGCATAATATCAACAGTCCAAATATGCTGTACTAAACCACCGTCCTCATGTGGAGCTATAAATATAGGCTGCTATTGGCACTTGGCAGTTTATATGTGCCATGGAATTTGTAACATACTTGCCTGCAGTTCAGAATGATATCACTCTGTACTTTTATACAGATCTATAGCAGTCAGGTTCTGCATCAATTTCTGTGAGTTCAGATGGGTGTGAATGACAGGTGGATTAGTCCATTTGGGAGACGCATGAGCCATCCGTATCAAAACAAAAATGGCTGCTTACGAAGAAAAAAGAACGAAAAAAAAAAGATTTGTGCAGAATCAAAGAGCGAATCACAAAACGATATTAATCTGAAGTGAAATAGTTTCAATTTAGTTCTAAATGATGGACAAACAATGAACTCAAGGATGATGGACAGCGTGCTGACCAGACTCACTCTTGAATTGAAGTTATTCTTATTCCAGTACCCTGGATCCCAGGCACTGAATGGACAATGATGGTGGCTTGTTGAAACACAGATGTATGAGCACTGATTGCATGGTAATATGATTGTCTTTGCAATTGTATTGTCTTATCTGATGAATAATTTGCGTGTGTAATTTTTACATGTTACTTTTAGGAGGCCTTCTTCACATCTGGCAAAAGGACTAGTGATTCAAATTTACATTGTTTGATGTTGATTTTTTAGAAGGATTTTTTGGTATGTAGGTTTTATTGGACAGGACAGTTTAGCATGAAATGGGGATGAGAGAGAAGAACATTCAGCAAATGGTCAGAGTCCAAATAGAACACTGCGTTGTCACAAGAATCTTGTCAATGCTAATGAGGCAGTATGTTTTTTTTTTCACTCAATTAAGTTCAGTAGGTGGCGTTTTAGACTATAAAAACCTTTCTCAGGCTTTTCTTTGCCCTCTGACTTGTGCATTTCCGCCTCTGGTTAGGCATGTCTTCATCCTTTCACTGCTGCTTCAGGTAGCTATCATTCTTGGTTTTCTACAATATTTATGTTTTCTAGCCACTAATGCCTGTGTTATTTTAGTGCTGTGGTGTGGCTCACAGCCCCGTGAGTCACTGCTTTGTTGTTCTGTGCTTTGGCGCCCGCCAACCCTGGTGTCCTACGAGTCCAGCCTGTAATCCGTCACCCGTCAAGGGTGCGCATCAACTCGTGTCTAAAATCAAGTTTCAATCATAACAAGCACAATTTTGGCAGTTAGCTAATTATCTTACATCATCCAGGTAAAGGGGGCTGGTCGAGCTATCCTAACTCCATATTCGTTTCACCTCTTCTCCTTTTTTTTCTTCTTCTTTTTAATCCCTCTCATGGATTTAGATTAAAGGTGTGCCCATAAAAGATGCACTATTGATAAGGCGCACTAATTGGCAATCGTGGACAGCAACAAATGTTAACAATCAGCTTAATGGTTATTTATTGAATACATTGACTAAATTATACAATGCCTCCTAATAATTGCAATGAACATATGTGTCCTTATTATTTTATTTTCCAGGTTAAACCCGATGGCATTGTTGGCTTTTGTTTTGTTATTTAATTTACTGCTAAGGTTAAGTTAAAATCAATATAGTAGTTACCACCACCCTCTTGCTACACTAGCCACTCACCCACTGAGCAGTACACAATGTCCCTTTTCAAATGAAAAATACATAAATAAATAATTGTATTGATACAAGCTAGTCACATAAGGAGCTTATGGTCATCGTTATTAAATTATTCAATTAAATTTCTGATACTGTATAGTGGACAATCATTGCAATTCACCATTACTTCATTCAACTTTTAAATACACTTTGATCTGCCATTCTTAGCATTCAACTGGCAATGGTTCTTTGGCTCCATCACCAGATTATGTCTGATCACCTCTCACAAACAGTTTTACTTTCACAGTATCCACACTCCTTCTCTGAGGCAAATAGGGACCATGGTTTCATTTAGATGGAAGTCACACACGGCCATTTGATGCCTTATTAATGACTAATAACATGCCATCAAATGTGTGACTTTCACACATCAAGGAGCAGACATCGCTTCCTCCACTGAAGGAATGTGAAGGCAGCAAACATCTCTCCATCAGCCTAAGACCAGAATAGCTCCGGACACCACATGCGTGTGTTATAATGGGGTTTAATGATCCTACATACACCCACTTAGGATTCACAGCTCCTTTAGACAAGCACAAATATCTATCAGGCTGCACTCCTCTGTGTGACAACGGTAATGAAGCCCTCCATGTGAGAATTATCATAATCTTCTGTTTAACGACCTACGACTGTGTTGTCTTTATGGCACATTGAGGAACAAAATGTGTGTATTATGAAATATTAAGTATGAAGGGGATAGATTTTTACTCTCCTGTTTGTAAATCAAAATCAGTATAGCATGTTGAAGGCACTACAGGACTTCTATTAAATATGCACACTTTGATTTATCCAACTTAGAACAATGTGCACGTTTGTCTATAAGAGTAAAATCTAGCAGTTTCAACCGTAATAATTTTGTATTTACTTTTTATTATTTTGCACATAGTTGTTTTTTGTCCTTATAATGTAACCCACTCCACAGCAGGCATTTTAGCAGGTGTTGTTTGAAAACTGGACTGTGTATATTGCATATTACAGTTTTGAAATATGTGTTTATTTTTTATAATTCTGTGTGTTCTCCGAAAAAATAACAATACTCTCTTCTGACAATGCAACATAACTTTGCGCACAGCACGTTTGTTGGTTTGTTTGTGTAAAGTCTAGACATTGTTAAGCCAGGATCTTGTTATCTGCTGTGGGCATTACTGTGCTTCTTGTTCACCTCATATCCACAAAAGAAAACAAACGATTAGGAACACATCGCACACAGAGAAAAATACAGTGAATTAATTAATGGATAATCTGTGCGCTGTAGAGGGATATCTTAATGGAATAGCTTCAATCAAGGAAATCCTATTGTTTGCACACAGTAATAAAATCAGGGAAAACTAATTATACTGAGCAGCGATAATTACAAATTCTACAGCTATGACACTATCACTGAACAGCATTATATTATTATGAGCCTTATAAATGTTGGACTGTAACCAGATCGTGTCCAGAAATAAAAACTGATTTGTGTTTGTGATTATAAATTTTAATTGTGCTTTATATCTGAATGTTCTGGGTCTGTAGCTGCTTGGATATAGTTCTAAATGCGCACACCAACTCACATCAACAGAAATAAATACTAATTTACTATTAAGAGATCAAGCTGAAACATGTGATAATGTAACCATCATCCATCATGCAGGACTAGTGTGATCATACTCCTGGTTCTAGTGAGAACCCGAGCAGCAGCGTTCTGGTTGTACTGCATCTGTTTTACGGCTCGTTTGGAGAGGCCAGTGAGCAGGCTGTTACAGTAGTCTAACCTACTGGAGACAAATGCATGGATAAGTCTCTCAAAGTCTGGTTTAGACATTGTACCTTTGATATTGACAATGTTTTTAGATGTTAAAAGCTGCAAATGTTATTGATTTGATGTGGCTTCTAAAGTTCAGGTCCGAGTCCATTATTATCTCCAGATTTCTAACTTGATTTGTAGGTTTTACAGCGAGAGACCGGAGGTGACTGCTGAAACTTTGTCTTTTTCTTTCTCTGTTTCTGCGGACCAAAGACGAGGACTTGAGACTTGTCTGAGTTTAGCTGGAGAAAGTTGTTTTGCCTCCACACACTGACCTGTTGAATGCAGAGAACCTACTGGTTCATACTCACCTGCCGTCAGGGAGACATAGATCTGAGAGTTGTGACAGGACACATTTTCACTGCATATATTATCTGGCCTAACGGCAGTAGAGTTTAAATAGAAGGGGTTCCAGGACTTACCCTTGGGGCACCCCACCATGTCAAGCCCATATGTACTTCCTGACCTCTAGATAAGACTTGACCAATTTAGGGCATTAGGAGAGTTGAAGCTCCTGTGTGACATGGGGGGCACAATTTTGTAAGGGGAAGAGTTCAGACTTGTTAATGTCAGAACTTTTGATCTTGCTATATAACGTGTGAGGGGCAGCATCTTAATTTCTGATTTGATCAAGCTTTAAAGATTGCTAGGCCCATGGGTGATGATGGGGATGAAAAGGGGATTGACGTCCATGGATGTAAAGGCAATAGTAATACCTTTCTGTTAGCTACACTAACAGAAAAGTAGCGTAGCTAACAACAACCAATGATAAATATGAGTCCACTGTAGTATGTACGATGTGGCTTTCCCTGCCAACTCTTCATCAATTCCCAAGACACCACTCTGGCATCTCTGCATTATGAATGAATGGAGCAGCTGAGAGCAAGTGAGTAGGTTATTATTATGAACCACGTTATACAAACTACAATTAATTTTCATTTTGCTGCAGTAATGTATTTATGCAAAAAATAAAAGTTGTTGTGTGAACAGATGTAAGGACCCAGAAGCAGAACCCAACACAGTTTTTTGGTTGACAAGATTTAGTTGAAGCAGTTACTGGGCTGAGTGATCAGGTAAGGAGTCTGCAGAGATTAAATTATTTAAAAAATGTATCACAAAAGGTCTTGATGAAGAGGCAAAAAATGCACAAATAGTCTTCTTAGCCAGGGAGATGGTTATCACATATGATACACTGACAAAATGGCAGGAAATGGTGGAAGAACCAGGTATTTATTGTCAGATCTTGACTGGAGGTGGACCACAGGTGAGTGAACAAATGGCTGGTGGCTCCTGCCCAGGTGGATCAGCTCCTCCCAGGAGACTGAGAGGGAAAGGGGAGGAAACATGGCTCTGTTAAATGATCTTGATAGGACACTCCCATTCTGTCCACGAGCCAGATTGATTAGTTGCTGCGTGAGGTATTGCAGGCCCTTGGGCCCAACCCATTTGTGTAATTGCACATTATAATTGCAGACAGTACTTAATTCTTTTCATTATTTAAATAAAATAGAAGGACGTGTTCTTTTTAACCATTTCACGTCACAGAAACTGTTTTTATATTAAGTGATGCCACCGTAAATGTGCGAGTCACCATGAATGAGCACGTCAGAGGATAGAAACAGAAGCAAGTAGAAATAGCTCGATATAGTGATAAGTTATATTTTATTTAATTTCAAATGCTTTCACATATAACCTAATATGAAGAGTAATATTAACAATCACACAAGGTGATGTTGACGCGTTGACAGTCCTGTTTTGCTCCTCGCTCCTGTCGCTCAAAGCGATTGATAGAGATTGTGGTCTGTGTCGTCACACGGTTGGAGCCGTGTAGCCCCTGAGTATAAATCGAAGATAGAAGCCTCCATATCAGGAAATAAACTGGAAGAAACATTTTTTTTGGTTTGTTTTTTTTAGTTCACAAAATCCATCAGGATGGTGTGCCGTTGTTAGGGCTGCACCGGCCGGTGTGTGCTGGACCAATCACAGCGCAGCATTGTAGTTTGGGTGGAAGTCGAAAGGACAAACCCAAACAAACGTGGCGGCGCCAATGGACGTTCTTTGGCCTTTCTCAACACATTTATGCACTATTTTGCTTTTGAAAACGTGCACATAGAAGTGCTTTTTGCATTTGAGGACGCGGAAGAAGTCGGTGCTTTTCTCTCAACTGGATTTCTTGATTTCTCTGCTTGTTCCACTTGTTCTGCTTTTGCGACACTGCGACCAATCAGTTCAATTGTTCGTCATTACGCATTTTCCCGACGGCTTTCAGTGAAAGCATGTCCAGATTGATAATGTGTAGAACTAAATTCAGAGCGATACACATATCGACCTGGCATGAGCCAGGTTAGACAGGAGTAGGAAGAAGTGTAAATTTATAAACTCCTACCCCTTAATTCCATCACACGTGTTGACAGCATCAGTCCAACAATATTGGTACAT
This sequence comes from Rhinogobius similis, assembly GCA_019453435.1. NCBI lineage: Eukaryota > Metazoa > Chordata > Actinopteri > Gobiiformes > Gobiidae > Rhinogobius > Rhinogobius similis. The sequence continues at coordinate 20,555,336 of CM033630.1, read as the reverse complement.
TTAGCATCATTCCTGTGAGAACCTTTGTTAGAATTTACATTGCCTTATGGTCACACTGGTAAATTCATTAAAAGAGAAGAAGGCAAGGGTTCATATAATTACATTGTTTTTTATTTATAAATTAAACATTCTAGATCAGTTCATTTTGTTTACAGCACAAATGTCTTTTGCATTCACCAGTATATCCAATTCTCATCAATTCATACAATTACAACTGCAGGTTGCTTATCAGGACACTGTTACCTCAAATGGGACCAGTGACAAACTGGTGAACTCATAATGAGTTCATAGTTGAAGTTATGATGAACTAATGCATTAACTGAGGGTTGTCCAAACCTCTCTCACAAAGGGTAGCACTTTGAGGGTCACAGACTACATGACAAAATGCAATTATGTATTTCATTCTATGAGCCACCACTTCTATAATGAGGTTTGGAACATAAATTTTAGGTATGTATAACATCAAAGTGTTATTTAAGTTATGAGAGCAGAATTGTTTCAATTTTGCAGTAAAAGGAACTACTTTCAGTAATTTTGGCTGCGTTTGATGGCCCTATGGACACCCCTGCATTAACTCATGTTCCATTATTATAATGGCCCTAAGAATTTAACAAAGAATGAATGCACTGGTTCTGTATGTGCAGAGGGCAACACTCAATGCAACTCAGTGAGACAGAGGAGCAACAAGGCAGGGCTTGAGGCCTGGCAGAGGCATTAAAAGAGGTTGTCATTTAGAGGGGACTTTGAACATACGGTGTAATGAATAACAGTTTGGAGCGCTTGGATTTACATGAACACAGACCACAGCAGATGGAGACCACTGCAGAGACCCGGCTCAATTGTTTGCAACGTGCTTACATACCATTTTGAGAAAGGAGTGAATTCAGTGAAGGCGACTCAACAAGCACAGTATGTTCAGCAGGTGGGCACAAGGAAACATGCCTGCACTGAATAATACCAATGGAATGATATGAATGACGCCATAAAGTGCTGGTAATTTTTTTGACATCACCATATTAAGTCATTCAAGTCCTTTTTCCATTGAATTGACATCCACTTTTATCTTGGTTTGTGAAAATGCACATTTAAGAACATGTTCCCAACTTCATGAGAGGCAGAAAGCAAGGGTAACCTCAGCTGTCCTCGCTGCCCCATTGAGAGCTGCAGAGCACTATTGATTTTACTGCCACCGCTTTAGCATGGTCGGCATTTTCACACAATGGCATTAAATGTCAAATAACATTTTCAGTGGCATCAGCAGTGTAAACATATAGTGTTATAATTATGTTTTTAATAATGAGTCCTGAACAAACTCAGTGACACAAAAACAACATCCACTACGAGCAAGGTTCACACAGCTGTAACAGTTGGTTTGCAAACTATTATAGACTTTTAAGAAACAGTGATAGTTACTCACATATGCAAATAATAAAAAAGACAAATCAGCCAGAGATTGTGACAAAACCTAATTGCATGTTGTGACTTCAGTGCTTTGTGTAGCTTGAATGTGAGGTTTAATGGCCTAACATGCATGGTTCATTGCACTTAAACTGAATACCTGCAGAGTGGGCGCTCATGGCTTTGACATATAGAAAAGGCCAGATTGTGAATGCACACGCAGTAACAAGAACATCTCACATCAGGGGTTCAAAGCTCAGGAGGAGGCTGTGTGTGTGGGGGGGTCAGTCGTGAATATAATGTCTTAAAGAGTGCAAAACGCCAGAGTCACACATATAGGCAGGAGAGGAGGACTTTAACTGTAACTCGTTAACGCTCTCCATGGCAACAACAGCAGGACAGGAGATGGAGTTATTTATGGAGAGGTCAAAAACGGTCACAAGAGGAACCAAAGACATGTCGTGGGAACAAAAAGCCAAAGAGCCAATCTATAAAACTGCCCTCATGGTGTAAGACTATTTCAAGATCCCATTCAGACTTCATAAAGACATTCTGACAGAGATAGAACTTACCCAAGGTTCGGTTTTTTGACCAAGTCTGAAAAAATATAGGCCAATACTACAAGATTTTTTTTTTCCTTACAAAATACAGGTTTCAACTAACTCTTGCTATCCCACTCCCCCATACCATAATAAAATACATGTCACCATGTCTCTGGGGGAGTGTAGTGAGTAAGGATATGAGCCAGGACAGTGTTAAAGAGGGGGCTGGTTATTTTTAGCTCAATTAAAGCAGCTCAATCAGGCATTTGCGTTCAGCGAGGAAGACGTAATTATGTCTCGCTAAAATGTTTTAGTCACAGCCTTCTCTCTTTCTGTCACAGTTAATTTATTACAAGAGGCTGAGGGTGTATTAACAACAGCTGTTTATTTTTTGAGTTATCATTATTATTCTTTTTTTAGAAATTAAAGACTCAGTGGACAATAAAAAAGGGGAAAAAAAAAACAACTAGTGTATTAAAGACAGTTAAAAGCCACATTATTCTATTATTATTTTATTCTAACAGCTGACAAGTGCCTTTTACATTATCCCCCCATAAATGTATTTTTTTTTCAATAGTAATATCTTGTTATTTATTTATTCTTTATTAAATTAACACTAATTATTGACATCTCATTTTCAAGGGAGTTCTGGACGCATGGTAAGACCCTGTGCTGCACATGGTTTGAGTGGTACATGGTACAACTTGAGCAACCAGAAAACAGACACAAAACATGCAATTCATTACACACAAAGGCTTCATCCCCTCTGGGAAGTTTAATCCAGAACCTTCTTTCTATGCGACTAAAGTGCCAACTGCTCCCCCACTGCAGTGCCAGGGTTTCCAATGCTATACGCAATTAATAAAGAATCAATTGATCAATTCATTTTCAGTCCATTTTGATATTTTCTAGTCCTTTCAAGTCATTTTTTTCTAATGTTTAGTTTAGTCAGTCACCTCATATGACCCTCTCACCATTGCTATCATTTTTGGATTGGATTGTACAGTCCCAATCAAAAGTTTAAGACCATTTGAATACATTTCAAAACTCCCAGGACGGCCCAAAAGATTGATGCTATTCTCCTGAGGAAGTCCTTTGTCCTGGGGCTTTGTGAACTGTAGCGTTGTTCCGCTGAAAAACCCAGTTGTTACCACACACAAGAGCCCTCAGCCATGAGGGATGCTCTCTGCAGCATCTGCACAGAGCCAGCGCCGTTTGACCTGCACCACCCGGAGCTCCATTGTTCCACTGAAGGAAAAAGCACCCCAGATCATTATGGCGCCCCCTCCCTGTGGTGTGCAGAAAACATCTCAGGTGGATCTGCTGGTCGTGCCAGTAACCATCAGGACCATCAGGGTTACACTGTTTCTCAAGAACTCCCATTTCTTGTTGCTTATTGAAGCTCTACTTGGAACCTTGTTAAGATCCAACCATGAAAAATTTGACTTTTGACATTTATTTAACTGATCTTAAACTTTTGATCTGGACTGTAGTTTTGAAGCAGACTTTAGCTTTGCCTTCCAGCCTCTTCTTGTTGACACTCTGATAAACTTGGAGATAAGTTGCTCAGAGGACCTTATATATGATAAAAGGCCTAGTCAAACTGAAAGATCTTCATTTCAGTATGTCACTTCCACATTAAAATGATAACCTCCAAATCCTCTCAACATGAGAAGAACAGAAATGTCTGTTTTTTCAACAATAAGAGAAGTTGCATTATGTCCACAGTAGACCTGCAAAAGGTCTGATAGGGGAAAAAAACAACAACGTATTTTCATATGCAACAGTTCTTCAACATTCACAGCTGCAAACAGTCAAGTTAAAATTACACACTTGTGTTCAATACCCTAGATCAGGGGTGTCCAAACTTTTTCCATCGAGGGCCACATATTGAAATATGGACCAAGCGGAGGGCCACAAATCAATCGCGAAACATTAAAAAAATCTGCATTTATCCGATGTTTTAAGTACCACCACATCTACATTCATTCTCTGTGCCTTATTATCAGATCCTTATTAAAGGCAAAATATTAATTATTTAGGTTAGAATGATAGAAAATCTTAAATTTGCTGTAAAAAGTACTTCTCAGGACAATGTGGGCCAATCCACCAGGAAACCTAAGGGCCAAGAAAAATTGATCTGAGGGCCACATTTGGTCCCCGGGCCTTAGTTTGGATATGCCTGCCCTAGAGGCATCTGCAAAACTGTTGTTATCTCTTTGTGCCATTCCTTTAGAAGGATACATGAAAGAGGTTACAACAAGATGGACATCTTTGTGCTTTGCATTTCCATATTTTGAATTGCAGAGCATAAGGAAAAGCTAAAAGGAAAAGAAGTGTATAAAAGAGGTAGAGCTGGCAGGGGCACTGAACTTCATCCTAAAACACAGTAAAGATTTTTGGCTCTTGGTTTTACAGGACACCTGAAGGCATAGCAGTATTGGGTAAATAATAGGTACATTCCTGAGGTAAAAAAAAAAAGGAATAACTGATAAAAAAATATAGATACAAATTTGGCATTGTGGGGGAAAGGGCAGGGAGAAGAAGGAAGGGGGGGTGGATGGGGACACCTGCTTTTGCCTTGGGCATCAAGTCTCTGATAGCCGCTATTTTCTAAACTCAGTAAAAAGTGGGTAGCAAGCTTTCCCTGTAATCAGAGGGTCCTTAATTAAAGGTAGGTTTGGGTGAAACAATACGTAGTAATTTACAACAATTTGCTGATTACATTTAATTACTCCCCTTTATGTTTTTCCTTTCAGAATCATCTTGCTGTGATTATTTGATTTGGAACAGACTGATGCATTGTGGTAAATCTGCTCGGCTCAGGCTGACCCACTGTGCCTTTCTCCTGGTCTGTGACAGGTTCTGAAAACAATTGTGCGCAATGAAGTGTTTTCAGACGGCCCCAGGAAACCAGATTACTCAAATATATGCATGGGTAAAACTTGTATGCATGGATAAACTCTGTCTGTGCAGCAGAACATGGTACCTTTGCAGTAATCCATATCTCAGCCACAGTTAAACCATATGAACTTTCTTTCCTCAGTGGGTAGCATTTGTATGAAAGCCAGTGAAGTGGTCCTCTGAGCTGCAGGGTCACACTGACATTTTCACCAGTGTTTCATGTTTGCACATTCACACATTGATGTAGACAGGCACATATTAACACTGCAGTCCCTCACCCCCCACGACTCGCTTTCTCTCTCTCTCTGTAATTTGAATGCTTTTTAAAGCAATTTTTGTAAACTTTGCATGGGGTATAATGATGATGCAATCAGGTTATCAGAATCAGAATCCATAAAAAGATTGCCATTGTCAATGAACAAAATTCACAAACTAGGAACTGGCTTCAGTGCAACATGAAACAATGAATAATAATAGTGAAATAAACTGTCCACGATCATCTCCACTGTCCTCTGGGCGTTGAGCTCCAGGTTGTAGCTACTGCACCAGGACACCGTCTGTAGGCACCGTCTGAGATGAGGCCGATGAGGTTGGTGTCGTCTACAGACTTGATCAGTTTTACAGAGTCATGGCTGGAGGTGCAGCAGGGAGAAGAGCAGAGGAGGAAGCTGGATAGAGCTGGGAGAGCTTGTCCTGGAGCAGAGGAGGGAGGATGGTGTTGAACGCAGAGCTGAAGTCAATAAACAGGATCCTGGCATAGGTTCTCAGGGAGTGCAGATGCTTAGTTTAGCTGTTAAAAGATTTTTCCCCTGCTAGACAGATTAGACACAAATGGGCATTTCAATTAGAGGCAGACCAATATCATAAATATATGATGGTCTGACTGACAGCCTGTCTAAGTTAAAGACATTTTGTGTTATTTCACTTTGCAAAGAGGGCACTGGGTTTGCTGTGAAATTGGGTTTGGTAGAAGTTTGTACTTTTTGGCTATTACTATTATTATTACTACTGGCTGAGCACATCAGCCATTGGTTGCTGTGGTTTCCAACAATCGGTATCGACATATTAAAAATCCCACATTGGTCGACCTCTAATTTTAACAAACTGATTTTACTTCATTGTAACTTGTGTTTAGACAGCTGTGAGTGTGTTGCTGAATTGTCATTGCTAATTGGAAATCCCTGTAATGGCTAAGCTAATTTCCTAGCTGTTCTCTCAGGGTTCTGTAATAGCATACGCCCCGTGGGAGGCAGTGAGGCGGCAGAGGACAAACAACAAACAACAAACAAGTGTTTATCCTCTATATATACTCTTCTCAACACTGAGAATGTAGGTGTGTTGCTTTATTTGTAAACTGCAAGTTGACAAACTTCTCACCTTTTATGTGTGTCAGTGGATTCTACCAATGGTGTGACAGAGCCCCTATCAGACTTTAGTGACAAACTTTTTCATATTGCTAATGAAGTCTTTTTGTCAACTACAACAAGCAACAAGGATGTTTCTTGGTCTTGGTACAAACCGTCTGTAACTGTCATGTTCCTTTTATTGAGGCTGCTAATAAGATTCAAGCAAAATACACTGAAATCAATAGGCAGAAACATGTTGGGTTGTGGATGAGTGTGAAAGCAGGTGAAACATGTCAATACCAACTGTCTACAGGCTCCGGGCTATGATTGGACAAGAGCCAGATCACATGACCCATGCCAGACGGGCTGTGTGTCAGTGGTACACAGCTTGTGAATCTCTGAAATACAAGACACACAAAAATGATAAAAATAACAATTTCGTCTTTAAACTTCAACAGAGTTTATTCAAAACACACCATACAATACAGTTTAGTGATAAAAAAAAGAACTATAGAGAAATTCCCATGTCTCTGTCTACAAAAATGTGCAAATGTCAAATCAATTGTCCACAGAGGGCTGCCTGTCAGACCGGCTGTTTTTGTAGCTTCTGCTGCAGTGATACAAGTCATTTAACAGCGTAGTGTCACCTCTCCAGGGCTCGCTTTCCCACTCTCTCTCCATCACCTCAAATGACAAGCTGTTTTCACCAACTCCCATTGGCTACTACTTCTACGTGATGTTCAACAGTACAGTACATATTTTACTGTCTGTTATAAAGGTTTGTATTATATTTGAACTATAGTTGATTTTCAGGAGATGGTAATATCCTTGTGTTAATTTTCCCCCACATTGTTCACTGTTGATTGATTAATGACCAGATTTTACATTATACATGAACAAACTTCTACTTAATATTTATCTTAGTTTAGTTTGTCTTTTCTTCTGTGATCCTCCCTCATCAAAGCCGATTGCAGATGCATGGAAGGAGGAGTTGTGAGGACAGTTGCTGTGATTGTTTCCTGATTAATTTCATCTCCGGAGGGAGTGTGCTGAATAAAATGGGTGAAAAGTTTCAGTTTGGCCTGTGGTCCATAAAAAATAATGAACGCGATTCATAAGATTTCCATTTAGCTGCTGGTCCTAGTCATCTATTACAGTTTCCACTACTTTCACAATATGGCAAAATCTGTATTTGAATAAAACTTCATATGATCGTTTAAGTTGGAGCCAAAAAAAAAAAAAAAAGTGAACTTACAAATGGTTTTGAAAGTGCTCAATAAAATGTTTCACTTCAGCTTAGCATGCTCTGTGTGTATTTATATGGTTTGACTTAATGTAAAAAACAAAATAAAAGTCTGCTAAGATGAATTGGCAACAATATGTTGTTTTATATTTTATTTAACTAAAAACTTTTCAAACTTGCAAATACACACCTTCCGCTCATTATTCAATACTTTTCACCACCTAGTATTTGATCAAGAAGCAACAGTGTTTAATGCACACATTCTAGGCACAGAAATGTCTTTGTTTTTGAGACTACACTTAATAATACTAATACTAATAATAATAATTGCAATAGTTCAAAGACATACTTCTCTATACTCGAGTTAATGTCTCTCTTTGGCCCATGAATCATTGCAAATAGTTCATCATGGGCCATGATATAGACTATTTGCCACAGTCTCTTTCTTGCAATAATAATTTTACCGAAAGAGTCTGTAAAAGCCTGTAGTTCATGTGGCTCAACTGAGTAAAGTGTCTGTGTGAACAAAGGCACACATAAAAGTCACCGCTCAGACAATGGGGGACATTTTCAAGAGAACAATTAAACGTCATGAACTAACGGAGGTGGAAAGCATGCAGAGGAAAGAAAGTTCAATGTTTTTGTCACTCAGAAGAAGTTAAAAGACTCAAACATTGCAGGGGATTTTATAATCTGTTGCTACACACAAGCATTAAAATTTAGCCAATGAACTAATCCTCTTGTCTGTCTCTTTCTGTAAAACGTAAAAAAAAAAAAAAAACATAATAACAAATGCCAATTCCTTACACACTTTGCCACAGACAACTGGACTATGCTTTCAAAGCAACTATGGGCCTTGTGCAAGTTCCTGTGGTCAGGTCACATCAGAAGTTACTCAAACTTGTTTTCTCTACTATCAGTGTGTTATTTCAAATAACAAATGACTTTCAACAACTAACAAATAACATTCTCAGGGGCGTAGATTAAAAAGCACCTTTAAATTTGTGGTAACATGCTATCACAAGCAGAATTTGTTGTTGCAGATTGATAACTTATCCAAGACACAGAATAGATCCCAGATGGATTATGTGTTCAACTGACTCACATCAATCTCACATTTCCCCAGTAACTGTAGGCCACAGAGAAGGTCTTTTCTCTGAGACAATCTCCTGCTGGGTCTGTGACGATAACTATACTTTTATAACTTTTATAGACGTTGGAACAAAGGAAACTATCAATTATTGTGCAAAGCTCAAGTGAAACTGAGAAATCTGGTCATTTCAACATGTCCACAGAAAGGGTGGAGAATATAATGATAGAATTATGCAGATACTGCACAGGAGGCCTTGACCAGGGGGAGAATATTAAAGATGCAGTGAAAGGGGACATTTTGAAAAGAACAGGCTTGGAAAAAGGCAGATGAATAAGAAAGTACAGCTAAGGCAAACATTTGCTAGTGTGGACAGATTTCTCATTCAGTTAACATGTTATGGACTCATGTGATGACACAGTGCCCTGAAGACTTAGGCTAAGTCTCAAAGATACTGTTAGCAGAGAATAGAGGAGGGTGCGATGTCTGCTAGCCACAAATTCATAGCATTCTGAAAAAAAATCAAGGTTGATTTAATTGCTTGTGAATAAGAGTTAAAGCACGCAACACGGATGAGTGCTTGGTGCTGTGTGGAAGGAGCACTTTGCCTTTGATTGTAGCAGCCTTGGAGCTCTGAATGTGCACAAAAAGCTTTTTACTTCCCACATATTAGAACTTTATTGGAAATGGATGATGACTCATTCAAGGTCTTGTTTCAAGTCGGCATCATAGACCTGGTGATCAAAGCAATGCTTCAGGAAATGGGTCTCAAATTGTAGTAAAGGTGTGATTGGTAGCAGTCAGGTGCTTATAGCGTTCTAAATCTCATTTCCTCCTGACTCTTAATTTCTGTTTTGATGGCATTTTAGCTGGGGCTAATCTCGTTTTAGATCTGCATGGTCTTAGTTAGTGTCTGCCTCCTGTTTGTCTCCATGTTATTGTCAGCTGACTTGGAAGAGCACCCCAACTGATATTAAACACATTTAAAACCTATCTCAAACATTGGCTCAAGAGAAACTAGGTCTGTGATCTCTGAATCTGAAGTGTTGTTTAATAGTATCGATGTCACTTGTATGTTGTTTTTATGTTATTGTGTGTACAGCGCTACGTATTAAAGATTGAAAGTAGCCAATGGGCCAGTTTTGGCAGATTTACATTATATGTTCATGGTGTCCACAAACATCCTAACTGTGAGCGGGCTTGCATCTCCACAAATGTGACTTGTAGATGACCTGTAGGAGCCTCCTCCTGCTCATCTCCATGGCTATATAATTCCACATTATGACATAAAACCACGAAGAATATTAGGTTTAACTTTCTATTCCATGTTATCATAAAGATAATGTGCCACCTCCAGACAGTTACATATTGTTCCTTTAAATAAAAATATCTAAATCTTATCTTATCTCTTATCTTATATCATATCATATCTTAAATTTTCTTTCCCTCTGCTGTTGGACTAATGAACACTTTATAACACCTGTCAATTTAACAATAATATTATAAAAGTGCTATCTTTTGCACTGCCAGTTTGCAATACTGTCCATCCAACTGTACATTTCTGTATATAGTCTTTTATTTAATTTTATTCTTAATCTTATGCATGCCTCTTTTTACATATTTTGCAAATATTTTATTCATTGTTTTATGTTGCACCTTATGCCAAAGCAAGTTCCTATGTTTGTGAATTTTGATCACTGACGATGGCAATAAACCGATTCTGATTAACCTTATCTCCGTGGAGACAAAAAGTTAACATCTTCTATTTTGATTGAATATGGGTTTGGTTTGCCACAAAGTCATACTTTAACCAATTAAAAAGAATTATACTTGGAAAGTTCATTATGTCTAGAAGAAAATCAAAAGTTAATTAAAAAGAATGTTCCGAATTCCAAATTTCTTTCACAGCAGCACAAAGCATGAGTCACTTCAATTGAATGGAACGCTGCATCAAAAATCTCCAAAAGTCAAGGTCTGTCACGATTTATATCTGGATAAAACACAAACACACAATGTAATCAGTGTCTCTCTCTTTTATTTGCCATGCATAGTTTGGACAAGAGTGTAGTGAAACTGAATTGTTATTACAAAAGAATAAAACAAATTAAAGTTTAACATTTGATTATTCTCAGGTCAAGAGGAATTATTAAGAAAAACACTGAATGAAAAACCATTACACCAGGGTCAGAGCTGTTTAGAGAGTCCTTCAACATAAATCAAGAGTGAGATTTGAGTCAGGGGCAAAGTGCTGTAGAACATAAATAATAAAAACAATTTAACAACATAAGAGTGCAATTAAAGAAAGTTTACAGCACAGGCGTCTTCAATGTGTTGCTTGTCCTCCATCAGCGTAAATAGCTTTGCACTTAAAACTGTGTTAATATTTTTCTACCAGTGGCCTCCTCTCCAGAACATGTGACAGCATAATCCACACCTCAGCAACTTAAAAATGGCATTGACCAGGAATCCTTATTTTTATATTGTGAATGTTATTTGAAAGTATGCTCAAGCTGAAGCTGACGACCTGCTAAATCCACTTTTTACATGTTTTTGTGAAAACTAGTAAAGCAATATGCAGATGATGTACATTTTCTGCAGCATCTTTCAGACTAGAAGTTTAACAACTCAAGCTACAATATACCAAAGCTGTAAAGAAGGTGCTTATAAATCCCAAACTTATACAGTAAGATGCTCGTCTGTGTGACAAATCAAATGCAGGTGATAAGCAAGAAATTGCTTGAGGAATCAATCAGCCGCTGCAGTGCACGCTGTAATCACTTCTAAGAGTGTAAACCTGCACAGTGCATTATTGTGCCAAGCAAACAGGAAATTAGAACAAAACTTCACAGAGCTTTTCAAAGATTTGTAGAATAATTATGAGCTACAAAAAGGTTTTCTTTTGTGGAATAAAAGGTAGTAGCGAGGAGGAGTGTGAGAGAACTCGGGACCAAAGCTCATAATAAAAAAGACTACACAGCTGGAACATCATGTCTGGAGTGGTCACTAAAAGCCACATTTCAGTGCTACATTTATACGAATCCTGCATGAGGAATTTGTAAATTCAAACCAATTGCTATAGCTTCACCATGAAGCCGTCTGACGACACTGAGACTGAAGACATTTGTCCAGTGATACATTGCATGACAAACATTAAATAGATTGCAAAATTATCATACTGTATAGACAAGTTATGCCAGCCAAACCAGATGGTCAGAGAATCTGCCAAGAGCTGGTACACTCAAGACCAGTGACATGATATTCCTGAAATCTGTGATGAAAAAATATAATAACAACACTATTCATAAAGTCTCTAGTGGTAACAAGTTGACTGACTGAGCGGGTACCAAGCTGCGGTTTGCATGGAAAGCCGCCTGGCGTTAAAACCAATCCCAAATTATTATCAAATTACAAATTATTATGCCCAACACAAGGGGGTGTAACAGACAAGATTGTGCTTTTTGTTAAAAGCGTTGTAGTACAGTGACTTTTCTTTAGCCTTTGTATCATCATAAATATGTTCAATAATTTTCACTGGATTCTTGTAATAGCCACATTTGGAAAAGAGTTTGCAGCACATGGAGGTTATACGCTGATGTCAAAGCAACAGTATGGGAGGAACTCAAGATTTTCTGTGTGAGAGGTGAGGGAGGCTGTAGAGCTGATAAAGGGGATAAAATGAACAAAATACTAATGTGCTCAAGTTCAGTGTGATCCCAGTGATTACCGTGAGAAGATATTACATATCTACACTTATAAAATACACTTCAACACCTACAACAGTTCCTTCAACAGTATGAAAAATATACAAATCAAATACAAACACTCTCAGACACTTGGTAGGTAGTTTCTGTTGACATGAAATCAGTGAGGACTAGAAGATAAATATTTCACATTATTCTCCCTAGTTTTGAAAGAGAATTTTGTATAAATGAAAGAAAAGTATTATCCTTCAGTAATTAGTAACATTGTGATATTCATGTGTTTTGAGCTAAAACACTTTTTTAGTGAGCAAAAGAGCCAGTGTTGAAACCAAGAGCTTAATAGAATTCTTTTCTTGGACATGATACACTATGCACATATATTAAAATCATCAACAATAATCAAGTCTTATCCACGCAACAAAAAGATTCCTCCCTTCTGTCCTGGAACATCCAGAGCATCATTAGAACTTCTCTCAGTTAGAAATGCCATTATCAGTCACAATCTAATCATCACAAATGTGTTTACCTGGCGAACAGCAGAAAGTGAAGAGTAGATCTTTTTAACGTCCCATAATGCAACAGAATGTGAGGGCAATGAGAGGTCAATAAAGTCCAAGTTTTCACCAAGCGGTACACCTGCCCGGGGTGTATGCAGAATGTATCAGCCAGTTGTGTTGGTGGAAGGTTTTATTTATATAGTATTGCATGGCTGTGCATCACCAGAACAACAAGTTGTTTTGTCATTTAAAGTAATGTTAAGTAAAATCATTCAATTATTTTGTATTGAATACTGCATAAGACTGAAAAGCATTGTGCCGCTTGGTGTAACTGTAGAGATTTAGGACCAGAGTAAAGACCGTGATCTAAGGGACGGGAGCACAACTGTGTGCAGGTAGCATCAATCAGCTCTTTATTACAAACTTTGACCCATAGGAGGAGCTGAAGCAGATTCTGTTTAGAGTAACACCACCTGCATCACTGCAGTTGGGCGTCAGCCCTGTCCAGGTGAGTAACAGTCAATAAATGTCACTCTTGACATGTCAGCCAAAATCATGTCGACACTTGTGAAGGGCTGGCACTCTGCAACTGAGACTAGAGCAGACAAGGATCTGTACTGGGGAACCTCAGAGCTCTGCTCATTTGACATGTTCTGCACTGTGAGAGGAGCAGTAGTACTTCTTATGAGCTATAAAAGTAGACAGGCTGCTGAACTTGATGTTACACAAGCGACAGAAGCGAGTGTTTCCATTCTGGACGGGGGAGATCACCTGGGTTTTGGGAGCAGGCACAGGACAGGAGGCTTCGTCTGCGGTGTGGGACTCCTTCTTCACCTCTGGGAGTGGGGACACAGTTAGAGAAGAGGCTCTGGGAGGAGACAGAGCCTGAGGCGATCCAGACGAACGTGAGCCATCAGCAGAGGGGCCTCCATTCAACTGAGGGGAAGCTGTCCCACCTGCTGTCTGTCCATTGACACTGTCTCTGTGGACCCGTGTGAGCCGTGGCCCCCCTGATGGCTCAGAGGGGGTGGTACTAGCCTCATCCATGGGACTGTTGCAGGGGCTCAAGTCTCTGGGGGACTTGATTTTCACCACCAGTCCATGGACACTTCGGAAGTGCTCCATTAGATCACCAGTGAGCGGCCTGTTGGGGCAATATGGACAAGCCACCGGCGAACAGGCCCCTGTCCCTTTGATAGAACTGAGAGAGGTGGCATCGCCAGGAGAAATGGCTGAGGGGAATGCACTGGGTGAGGTAACGCAAGCCTGATTCACTCTCTCTGAGGGGGACACCTTAGCCTCTACAGGGTGCAGGAGGTCTGACCGCTCCACTGACCTGCTCTTAGGAGAAGTCGAGGCTGATCTTTTGAGTCTGTGGAGCTGCTCCAGTGTTTGGGCCTGGAGAGAGGTGGCAGGACAGTAGTAGGTCTTGTGGGCCAGATAGTTCTCAATACTGTTGAAGCTGATGCTGCAGGCAGTGCACTTGTGATAGTCTGAGAGGGGCAGAGCAGGAAGAAGGCTGCTGCTGTGCCTGCTCACTTCTGTCCGACGAGGTCTTTTGCTCAGGTCTATGGGGCCGTCTCCCTCTGGACTGGAGGCCTCAGTCCCATTAGGAGACACCTCCTGCTGCAGTGGAAGTCCGAGGACTGAGGGCGATGGGGCTGAGGCAGCAGCAGAGGAGGCAGCAGTGGCAGCAGCCGCAGCAGCAGCAGCAAGTGCCTGGGTGCGGGCCATGTGGATCTCATACATCTTCTTTCTCTTGCGAGTGCGGATGGGCTGGGGCATGAAGGCGTTGACTTTGGCCATGTGCCCAGAGCGATGGTTCGAGGGGTCATGGCGGGACGCACAGTAGAAGCGCTTATGAACAGTGTAGTTCTCATGGCGACTGAAGCGAATGTTGCAGGCCACACAGAAGGTCCGGTTGGGATCGTCCTCTTGGTCTTCTGCAGATCCACTGGCAGGACTCTGGCTGCCCTCACTGGCTCTGCCCCCTCCTGCACTCACACTACCCCCATCAACCTCTGGAGAGGAAGTCACTTCCTCCCGTCCCACTGGAGTCTCAGACTTCACCTCCACTCTACGTCTGCACTCTGCTCCACTCCCTGTAGGTGGGTCAGAGTGTGTTGGAGAGGCAGATGCTGCTCTACTTGTGGCGCCCCCTTGTGGAGAAGTAGACGCTCCTGCAGAAGGCACACTAGTTGGAGCGGTGCTGGGTTCTGTTTGGTGCCGGCCTGAGCAGTATAGTCTTTTATGTGCATAGAAGTTATTGATGTTGTTGAAGGTAATGTCACACTCGAAGCAGGTAGCACCTTTGAGAGGGGGAGTTACAGATGCTGTGGGAGTGGTAGGTCCTGCAGGGAAAAATGCAGTGGGACTGTTTGGAGGCAGTGCCTGGCCCTGTTTTATACGACTATGGACCATCTCCGACATCTTGGCCAGGATCTCTGAGGCCTGCGGTAAAATGGCTGCCTCCGGGTTGAACATGTACTGGGGCAGAAACAAAGCTCCACCAGGAAGAACTGATGCAGCTCCTCCAACATGTGCAGGGCTTGAACCAGGAGTCGGGCTTGTCGGTTCAGCTTTTACGGTGGTGGCTGGACTTTTAGGAGAACTTGATGAGTTTGACAGCTCTCGTTGCTTTGTTTCTTGCCTGGATTCCTCCATTTGCTCTGCCCCTGACACCTCCTCTCCGCCTTCTGTCACCTCCATGTGCTGGTCCTCTGTGTCCGATTGGGGCTCCTCTTTGATTCGAAGGATGGAGGCTGCTTCAGGAACTGGGGTCGTTGCAGAACTTCCATTTGCTCCAGGGCTGGATGAGTCTGGTTTTGGAACACAGGCCAGGGGCTCCTTCTCGTTCGGAGACACTTGAGGTTGTGCGTGGTCTGAAGATGGAGAGCTCTGGCGGGGCGTAGGGCTTCTCTCAGCAGGGACACGCACTTCCAGATGGGTACGAACATGCTGCTGGAGCTGGGAAGGGGAGTCTGAGTTGTGTCCACATACCTGGCACTTCAAAACCACTCCTGAGTCTCCAGGACTTAGACCTGGAAGAACAATGCATTTTCTATGAGCACAAAGACAGAAAACACACATCTAAGGAACACCAGATATGCTATTTACCAATGGATAATGGTAATTTCGGCAGGCCTGGTCCCGGGGAGTAGACCTCGCTGCGGGACCCCGGCTGGCACACCATGTGGCTGGTGACAAGGTGGCTGTACAGGATGTCTCTAGTGGTGGAGACAAAGCCACAGCCCAGACACACTCCGTTGACAGTGTCAGTGTGAACCTTGAGGTGGCGCTCACAGTTCGCTTTTGTGGTGAAAGCCGAGAGACAAATGAGACAGATAAATGGACGTTCACCTGAAGAAGACACAAGAAAGTTAATTTTACATAGCAGACAAAATGTGATTACTTTGACTGTACTAATATTTCTTTGCAAACAATTACCTGTTACTCACAGTTGTATTGTATGATGATTTAATTAAAATCGACTTCATTCTTATTGTGTGAGTTTTAGTGGCAATATGCTGTACATACTAGACAGTATCTTAAGTAGTTTAATAGAGTTCTTACCGCTGTGTGTGCGCATATGGATTTCTAGAGAGCTGGCGCTGGGACAGCCCTTGTTACACTGTGGGAAAGGGCAGATGCGTTCATTGGGATAGGGCTCCTTTGGTTTTTCCTGTGGAGGGGACGACGGAGCTGCGGGCTGTTTTTGACGGCTGGCGCAGTAGTACATGAGGTGGGCCTGAAGGTTTCTCTCACTGCGATACCAGATCCCACAGTCTTTACAGGGAAAGATGTCCTCTGAGAACAGAAAGCACATCATTAGAAACATGTTTTTCCCAAGATTTCAGTGCTACTCTTTTCAAATGATTGAGCTGTGTGATGTTTAATGCAATATTCAAATTATTATTATATTTTTTATAAATAAGAAATAAACAGCAGAGAAAGCAAACAAGTGACCATTAAAAAGCACATGTAAAGTGTGGACTGGTGGAATTTTTTATTAGAAACCCTGTAGTACCCTCATGTGGTCAAAGTGATTATTACAACAACTATTTCTGGAAGTTACTTGACAGAGGTGTAGATTTTACAGCATCGGGAAAAAAACTAAATAAACTACAAACTCACTATTGACAACAGCAGTGGCTAAAATGGCTGCCATGCCGGCCTGCTGAGGGAGAAGCTGGATGTCTGAGTGCAGCGCAGCGGGGTAAACGGGCTCCTCCTTCACCACTGGCTGCTGCTTGTGAGTGACCAGGCTCAGAGGAGGAGACAGCTGCTCCTGGGGGTCTGCGGAGGAGGTGGGACGTCCCGACACCAACGCCAGGAGACTCTCACCTGCCACAAGGTCCCTAGTCAGCTTACAGAATAATTCCTTGCCTGCACAGAAAAGGAATATGCACGGTTTGCCTATATTCAGTTTACTACAAAACAATCCTTAACACAAAAGCATGTCTACATCTTTTAGGGTGCAAAAACCACTCTGGAGTCTTACCTTGGCTGTAGACAGTGCAGTTGGCAGATGGTGCATCTGCAGTTAAAGGGAGTCTTGTGAGCCAACAGTTTTCATCCTCACAAGTCAAAGTTACTGTAGAGCCCTGGACACAAAAACACAGAAAAATATGGGTTGGATATGAATAATACTTAAACTTCCATAGATGTGATGTGGGTCAGGGAAACTCTGACGTTCATCTGAGAGAAATGCACAATCTTTCTTTTAAAATGTATTTTCTTGGTAATAACATACTTTCACACTTTTAAAGTAAAGTAAAGGAGTTTTAACTTGTGATTGTGATCTATGCTCCCAACTCTTGGTTCTTTTCATAGATTTTAGATATGGATATTGCTCCTAATAGGACACACAACTTCATTCTTATGCATCTTGCCAACAACACAAATAAATCCTCTACCATTACCATCCTGTAATGAACTGAGGACTATTGTCATATTGAACATTTTACACTGCTACCTTGCTGATGAGGAGATAATCACAGAGAATCATGTATTAATTGCTGTCAATTGGAAACACTGCTGGCCAATATGTGTCCAGTGGTCAGCCCTGGTATAAAGAGACTGGCGGAGAGTAGAGGGTGATCAGAGCCCAGAGAGGAAATGAGAAAATGAGGGGAGCATGGGCCAAACAATGAGGGGGGAAAAAGAAGGAAGAAGGGATGAAAGCAGTCCCCGAAAAGAGAGAGAGAAAGAGAGAAGAGATCTGATGAGGGCTATTCACCCACATCCATAATGAGATCCACAAGGATACAGCACAAAGCCCTGGCTCCGTCTGTGAAGGTATGAGACACATCCACAGAGTTTCAAAGAGAATCCGGAAGCACACTAGCTGACCACTGAGATGAGATATGGCATTAGATAAGCATATAAGGTGATGTTTCTGCACTTTTGCTATCAAATTTAGGGATGTTTCACATTTGTCTGATAATTAAACCTCAATGAATACATTTAAAGACATGTTTTAACAGATTTCTGTCTGGTTATTGGGATACAGCAAAAAATATTTAGATATTTTTGTCAATATTACCCACCCATTCGTGTAATTGTAAATATTTCTTATTGCTGTCTTGGCATTTCAAAAGTATGCTCTTGACATTTGTATCTAATTCATCAAGAAAGAAATGTTTAGTTCACTCACACAGAACACAGATCTGTACTAGATTTTGAATGCATTGTACCCGATTGGATTAATGGATGATTTTTTGTGTGTGATTTGTAATTCAATTCAGCAAAATGTCCCAATTTGTTGTGTTTGTTGCTGCTTATCAGAAGGTCATTGAATATTCCAATAGGAAAAGGAATGAACAGTAGGCAATAAGTCATCATGTTATGACCTGTGTTGTATGTGATGAAAAAACATGAATGAATGAATGGATGGTCTACAGTGAGGGTGTAGTGCAGAATAATGTCCACCAGGAGGAAGCATCTCCACAGCACAAGAATTCGAACTTGACTGCTACTAACTTGTTGTATGTACCTATGGATTCAGCACTAGAGAAACCTATTTAACACCGATGCATAATCAATGTCTGCTCGGAGTCTGAAATCTGAGATATTCACTGATCTGGCAGTTCCACTTGAGATGGACAATGTTGGTGAAGTGTTTGAACAACTGCAGAATGAGAGATGTAAGCTGTCATTCATTTGTCTGATATGGACTTGAAACACCTGCCAAGGATCCAGTTTGCTTGGCTCGAAGACGGCTAGAAGAGAGGACAGAGAGTATGCTGGTGCGGAGATTGAGCTCGACTGGATTGGATTTCATGGGGAACTTGCGCTGATGTTGAGATACTGCTGCTTTTGTTTTAATTTGTAACTCGACGCTGGAGCCGTCTGAGCTGTAAGTACCGCTAATTTGTTTCAGACTAATTCATCAAGGCCGCAGCAGCTCTGGAATTCACCATGATAGGGCAATGGGAAAACTCACACGGCACAAGACAAGCACAAGAGGAAGGCACAATCCTAGACACTGGCACAATGTAAATGCAAAATATGATATCCCTCTTTGAGTCCTTTGATGTTTCCGGTGTAAAACCACTCTTTAAACTCTCCAAATTCTTTGAAAAATTATGACAGATTTGAAGATTTGATTAAGATGTTGATTAATTATATTCAAAATCAAGATAAGAAAATGTAACAATACATTTGATATTATGAGTTATTTGTCAATTATTTTATTCATAACCTCTCACGTATACTTCCTATTTTAAAAACTAAATTGCTTGTTTATTTCATAGTATATAACTTGGAGAACTGTGGTCCAATCTGGACTACAAAATGAATAAAATTGTAATTGTTTATTTAATTTGATTGATAGGTCCACAGCCAATACTTTTTAATGCAAGTTTGGGTCTTGTAATTTTTGTCTATAGTAACTTTATAGCACTTTGTAATTTGATTTGGGGTAGGGGGTTAAGGGGTTATGGTAGGCTCAGTAAAAGTATGTTGTTTGGAACAGAGATCAGATTTGAAATTTGACTTTTTTGTGTTAAATGGCAATGATTAAACGTCTGTATTGTTTATGCAGAGATAACTAATACTGACAGCAAGTCTTTAAAAAAAAATTGTGATCAATCAATAGGAAGGAAAAATCTGTCCAATCACAAAACCTGAACCTGTAAAAAGCAGCGTTTAAGAGTCTTGCTCCTCATACACAGTGGCTGTTTTGTAAGCAGATCGTGTGGTCCGGCTCTCACCTGTGACAGTGTGTAATTAAGCGGGCCAGAGGAGGACGCAGATGCCAGAGATGTGCCGTGGAGTTAAGGACACCCACGAGGACACCAAACGCTATCAAAACCCCCTTTCACTGCTGCCCTTGGTTTACTGCCAATCGCATCCACTCCAACAGGCCAGCAGCAGTCAGCCCGGGACGTGCCCAGACACACAACCAGATGAGCACAGCCACTGCACATATGTGTGGACCACAATGAAGGCATTTCAGGAGATGAGCTGCTCCCAGCCACTGGGCCTCTCACTGATGGGCCTGTGTGCTAGATACTGCATGGAACCGGCAGCAGTTGGAAAAGGAATCAAATCGAAGCAGCTTGAATCACCACAATTATCAAATGGGAAATGCTGCAACTATCTACGTTGACCGTTTGATTTAATAATGTCGTTGTCTTTGTGTTTAATTGTCTGTAAAGTCCAGGTAACAATTACGAATATCACACTATTAGTTTAGTTACTACAGTAAGTTCTACAATGTGAACTGAATCCTGATTGGAAAACAAGCATAACAATAAACACTACAAAGTTAATGTATTATAATGTGTTTTTTATTATTTATTTTTTTTAAGTTAAGGATTTATTATGGTCAGACCTGCCTTTACTCCTTTAAGAAATCCTAAACTATACGAATCCTAAACTTGATAAAACATGAAGATCTTATGAACTTAATTGAACTACTATCAGAAGATGGAAATGAGCTACTTTGGCTATAATTTCTACATATTTACATGCATAATGTGTATTAATAGGTGTTGTCACTTTACAAACAAATAAACAAGGAACACGTACATGTTTATTTTATTAGGTTGAGAAAGAGCGCACTGATTTCCATCTGCTGTCCAAAACTATAGGATTGTTAAAAACATCTAAATTCCTTTACATTAATGTTTTATATACATAGATTTTGTAGCCTGCAGTCTTCTGTCTGCACCAGTCTGTCCTTAGTCCCTCTGGTCTGAGAGCCGCCTTAAGCCCCATCAGGCTGAGGGGAGCGTGAGGCAGTTTAAGCTCTGGTCCGGACCTCATGAATATTAAGCAGCCCGGCTTTAATCTGCCTGATCCCGCACTGCTGCCGCCCACGATAGCACATCTAATTATTTGGACTGATATTAGCCCCCCTCTCGTCTCCCTCTCTTCTCTTCCACACCCTGAATGACCAACACACCCTCTGGACTGGACTCTCCACACAAACGCCTACTATAACACACATTTAAAGAAGCTGTGCAATTTTAAGATGGTCTTTTATGGATTGTACATTCCCTTACATTGAGCGAACCAATGGAAAAATACAAGAAGTGGACACATTCCTCATGTCAAAATCCTTTACCTTTTATATGAAAAAACGCAGAAGGTGGATGTGAGGATTACTCGGTTAATTGTGATTATTCAAGCGACATTCATCTATCAATTACTTATATAATAATATAATATACAATATAACAAACAAATTATAATCTTGACAGTTTTATAAGTAAAATAAAGTAATTTTAGATCAGTCTATAACCCAAATGTTTAAAACGGCTCTGTGGGGGATTGGAAGTTTACATATAGTATTGAGGAATCGTGTGAATAAAAGTCAGTTAAGTCAATGTTGTTTGGTTATCAAGAGTTGCGAATAATCAATATCTCAACAACAACAACATTTGTGACATTCTCTGCACCAGGTTTGATTGTGTATTAGATATTGGTGCCTTTAATTGGTTGTGTTAAGACCATTGAACCTTTATTCATATAAACCTGTTCAGTAGATATTTATAGGATACCAAACATAATTTATTCCCTTTTGTGATATGTTTACTGTGTTTTGAGGGGGAAAAGATTACATTTTTAGTCCCACTGGTATTGGTTAAAACTAGCGAAGTCTCGATATAAACTTTTAATATTTGGATTATTTTGAGAATCACAATTTACCAATTATTCAGAATTGTTTAATGAGTTACCATTCCTCACTAGCATTATGAAATCAAACTTTCTAAATGAAAAAGTAATGATATTGTCTGATGAACAGAATTTACTCACTGTGGCTGCATACGAGTCTTGGGTTTATTATTTTTAAACGTCATATGACCTGAATATTGCGACCTGAATAATCCCAAATAACCAAAGGATCAACATCAGTACAGCATAGAAACACAGTGTCTAAACCAGCAATAACTAGAATAAACTTCACACAAATAAAATAAAAATAGCTAAACCAAATGCTGAAAAGAACATTAGTGTATAGATCAGTGTAATGTGAGAGTTATACTTTTACATTTTGCATTGGTTCTTTATATTTTCAGAGCAGTATATTCCTATTACAGAAAACAGAAGCTTCCTATGAGTCCTGGCTGCACCCCCACCTCCACCTCCAGCTCAGCCTGTGACACCCGCTCCTTATCAGGCCTGAAAACACCCTCCTCCTCCGCTGATAAAACTTAAATGCAAATGATGCTGATTTCATTTCTTCATTTTCTTGCTGGAGATCAGTATTAGCTCCCACACTCTATCTACCTCACGTTTAGCCGCGCTGATGAAGAGCGGGGAGATGGTGAAAGGGAACATTTTACCTGGAGTGACCTTGCTCGAGCCCCAGTCGGAGTCCTATTAACCATAAAGTATATAAAATGTAGTGCACCACACCCCGGTATCAGATAGAAGATTAACAGTTGTCGACAGCTGTTAACGGACTGTGGTCGCTGAAGAATAACTGTAAATGCAAATTATCACGACTGCATCAACAAGGGGCAATGAAGGGTGACATCGCTTGTTATTCACCTGTAGTATTTCATTTGTTTTAATTTAGCTTGATTTTACTAGTGAAGTCTCTTATGGAGGAATGTACAGATTTGAATTGTAACAGAAACTTATACCCAGAAAAAAAACTAAACAGGATCAAACATACAGACCAGAATCGAACCTATAACCTTCTTGCTGTGAGTTAATAGTTAAACTACTACGCCACTGTCATGTCACATTCAGTTTCATTGGTAAAAATGTCATAAGGCATGAAACAATTTAAATACAGAACGATTATAGCACATTCACACACTCTAAACTTAAACAAAAGCATTCTAAATTTCAGATGTGAATGTGAATTCAATGGAGAAACTAAGATTAATCACAAAATATGCCAAATTAAAGTGGTTTTGTCAAATAAAAACCATTCAGGTACAAGTGAATGATATCAGAGCCTGGTTTAAACACATTTCCTACTGTATTCTACGCGATTTATTAATACAATCAAGCACTATTATACTTAATATTAGTAATAATACAAACTGATTAAAAAGATGACAGAAATGTTGAGTCTACAGTGGTTTTTCACATCTCTCGCCACAAAATAAAGCAAATTAACTGTCATTTCTATCCTGGAAATTCAATACCGTTGTCTTTTTTGTAACAGAGATTTAATATCTTAGTTAGGTAGTTTGTCTGGATGTCAGTTTTGCCTCAATTGTGGATTTTTGAACATTGTGATGACATTTTAAAACGTCTATATGCAGGAAAGAAAGAGCTGTTGACTGGCAGAAAAATATAAGAAAAAATAACTATATCTATCTGTATTTCAGCTTGTTTTAGTTGCCCGAGCTGGTGCCCCTTTGATGACCTTTACAACCTCTCCGTTCAGCACTTCTCTCATGACACATCCATCTATTCACACTGTTTCCTCTGTCTGTTCCTCTCCTTCATTTTACTCAAATTCCAATACATTTTACACGTGTTTATGTTTTTGACAGGGCAGTGAAGTGTTGACATCTTAATAATCTTAAAAAAAAAGTGTCTATTTCTCTTTCTTCTTAGGTCTAAGGTCTTTTGGTCTCCAGTGCCCACCAACTCACACCCCTCCCCTCTCAACCTTTCAAATCCCTTTTCTCTGTCTGCCACGCCGTCTCTGGCTACAGGAAATGGGTTCTTTCCCGACGCAGGGGGTTCACTGTCCCAAACAAAGAGGTCACTGTGCGAATCCTCCAAAAATACAAAGAAGAAAAGGAAGGGAGATAAGATCAGAGCCTGTTCTCATCCGCCGGACTCATGCAGCACACACATCTCCGACACAGGCACGCAGCGGGCTACTACCGAGGGCACCGAGCTCACGAGGTACAGCTATCATCAGCACATGCCGGGGAAGACCCAGGACAGACCCAGAGCTCAGCGCCCACACCTGGACAGTGAAGGCAGTCACATCGTACGGAAAGACGCACAACCTCACATCTAAGGACGCTTTAAGTCGACAGGTGTAGTCAAAACAATATCTACTTTTGACATTTCAATCTGAGACGATATTAAAAGAATTAAGTATGTTTTACAGATTGACCAATTTGAATTCATCATGGCCGATTGTTTAGAATCCAGAGAAACTGATATTTTTGGTGTTAGTTATTGTCGGCATCGGTTAGATATTGAAAATGAATGCCGTTGTTTCTACACTGCTCCAGTCTGTGTGTGCTCAAGTGTCGTTCCTTTTTTATAGCAGAGATACATACATTACATACGTTTTGTCATACATTTTGTCATTATTTTTACAAAAGTGAAAAGTTAATTTGCGAACTTACCTATAACTTAAAGGATACATATTCTGCTAGAGTGACTTTTTGAGCGTTTAACCATGTTCTTACAATGTTCCTTCATCAAAAAGATACCTGGCGTTGCATTCAGCTGCATTCACGCTGTTTTGAGAAATGTTCATCAGAAAATCCTCTCCCCTCCAATTTCGTACGTCACTTCTCAGATTTCATACGTCACTTATCCCAGAATCTTTGGCTGTTTTAAGTCCTTAAATCATCTTCCTTCTTCATCCGTCTAAACACAATAACTGCTACTACTAGCCTAAATCATCTTGAGTTTTTACAGCGCTAACATAAGTAAATTGTCTGATTTTTATTGTTTTACCCAGACTAAATAATTTGAATTGAGTACAAACTCTTCACAAACCAGTGCAGTATCTTCTTTGCTTTAAAATGTTCAGATAAAGCTTAATGAGTATTCTTTCAGCAGCAGATCAGCCAAAACTAAATATCGACATGTGCTGGATATTTAAAGACAATGGCCGATACGCTACAAAGGGCAAATATCGGTATATTGGTCCATCCCTATGTTTCACGGCACATGTCTCTCTTGCTCTCTTTTCCATCATTTTATGTCATCAGCAACAACTTTTACCAAAAACCAGACCAGTAAAACTCTTCTGCGCTCAAAATGCCTGTTACTTGGTCTATTCTGAAGCTTAGCAGCATAAGCATACAATAATCACACATTTTATAGAATCTGAACTGGAAGAAAAAACAAAAATGTAAAATAGTAGAGTAAAATAAACATAAATTAAAATCTTTTAAAAAAAATCGTCCTAAATAGGTTTGTGAGTTTGAAGTTGCCTTTTGATTTTGTTACTTCTAAATAACAAACGTATTGGCAATTTTTTGTTGAATATCAGCAAGGATTATAAAAGTGTTTTTCTGACCAAACCGCCTGAATTACCACAGCCACATAAATGACCAATATATCTGTGTCCCCTCATCAGTTTGTGTCCCTATAATCCAGGGAGGAGGGTTGTGGCGCTGCATGCAAATGACATGTAAAAATATAAAGTCGGGTGATACTTAAACCGGGGCCGTGATAAGAGATGTGAATATGAGGCACTCTTGGAAAGCGCCTCCTGAACTGCTGCCGATCAGGCTCTCAGATAGGGCTGTACTCTCTGCATACTGCTGAAGCCTCACTGACGACACCGTGATGGAGATACCAGACTGATCAACACCCCCGACTTCCCTCTCCCCCGCCGCTTCCATTGTTCCTCGTCTCTCCCTTAGATGGATTTCTGTCTATCAGAATTAATCTGTGGTGACGGGTTTGTCTCCCTCCTCTCGCTCTCTCTCTCTGGGCTGGACAGAGCTGACAGTCGACAGATGCACTTGTCATAATATGGACAAGTTTAGATATAGGTGGCGCTAGAGATCTGGCCTCTACTGAGCAGGTAGATTTCAAAAGCTTTAGACAGTCCTGAGTCCAACAAGGTTACGAATGAGAGAACACCCCAAGAAAGCCTTGCTCCACCTGCCGCACATACATGACTAAAAGAAAGCTCAGTGAGAAGAAAAATAATATATGATGACGATTTGTAAAACTCATTCACCAAACCGCAGTAATTCTGGAGTGAAATAATATAATTGGAAAACTACTGAGTTGAATAAAAAGAATATTTCGCAGCAGGTAAAAGAGCCCAAATGTTCAGGTACAGCCTCTTGCGTACTCGTAACTTGCGTCTTGTTTGTTCCTCTTCTCGAGGGCATCACTGAAGGTGTCACCACTCTCAGTCTAATCATCAATTTGTCATCTTCTGAAGGAGCAGCGTTTTAATTAACATTCTAATTTGATGGGCGGAGGAGACAGAAAAACATAGTTGATGAGGCCAGATAACATTTGGAGATGATGATCAGGATGTAAACAAACATTTGATGAGCGAGAACCACTGATCACCTTGAGTCGTCCTTCCAGGAGACTGAAGTGAGTGAGGAGGTACAGGGGAGATAGAGAGAAGAGACACTACCCAAAAAGTGTTTGAAAAGCCGTGGGTGGCGCGCCTTATCGGCCCAGTTCTCCTGCAGAGATTATTGGGGGATTAGTGCGAACGCTTGTTTCTAAAACATGATGAAAAGACGTTCAGTGTGTGATAACGCTTTGAACTCCCCTTCTCGGCTCCTTCTAGGATCGTGCCTTCAGGCTGCTGTTCCACGAAACACTGCGGAGCGCTGGTGCTGCTGCAGAGGGGGCCCACAACAGCCCCATGTGCATGGAGGCTTCACTGTGGACAAGCAACAGGCTGAACATCTCACTGTGCTCTTCAAAGCTCTGACACAAGTCCCACAGCTTTGTCCAATCGCATGGCCTTTGACTATCAGTTAATTAAAGAGGATCCTATCACAGCCGAGCCGATACAATATCTGATGTATTCTGTATGATCCAATCACAAGACAGCTCCACCATCTCATCCAAGTTTCTCATTCACTTCAAGCTTTTCATCAATATATGAATACGAATACGGGTTTGATGTTCTTGATCTTGTGATATATCTAATTTGACCTGAGTTTTTCTGGTTTTTATTCATCTCCTCATTTGTGAAGACAATGTGTACACATTTTGACAGTTGAAATAGCATTGTTTGTCCTGACCCATGTGTGCCAAAGGTCATTCTTATTGGGTCTATAACTGTAGGATTAATCTTCAAACTAGAAATTAGAGCTGTGATTTTTTTGTTTACAGAAATATTCAGTAGTTGAGGAAAGGTTATCAGCCTATTGCATTTTTATTTATCAAAGCTAAAATTTGACAGCCCCTCTGTAAACTTAGGCCCCATCACATGCCCTTTAACTATCAGTTAATTAAAGTTGTACCAATCAGCGACAGCGAGATATAATATCAGATGTGTTGACTGTGATCCAATCAGACTGACGCTGACGTTGCCATGGGAGGTTAGCAGAGGTAGACGTGCTGTTCACTCAAGCACAAAGCCTGAGGAATCCTCCGCTGCTCATCGGTGCATCAGTAAACATGATTATAGCCTGTTGTAAAGTCCAACACCCATATCACACAGAATATATTTAAATAGATAAATGGTTTTGAGCTGCTTTCTCAAAAGATGCAAATGGAAGGATTTCCATATGACACAGGCTGGTTAGCACGGGTCTAATCACAGGAGGAGAACTCCGTGGGAGATCAGGCTGGAGCTCATCTACTGGAGACACACCCCAGTTTCAAACGGGGTCTATAAGGGCATATGGTAATACTTGATGCATTATCCTGTGTGGAGCGATGCCATCATGGTCCTCAGTATTGTCATCATGAAGGAAGATGATTTTTAAAGCTTAAACACACATCAACAGTAATAAAATACTGCTAATGTTATTGTTATTGTTATTGTATTGTATTGTAAAAACACTGATCACAGACACCCAAACAAAGAAATTTTTTTTTTGTTTGTCCGCTAGTAGTAGAAAACTTTGCAGTTGATCCCTTGGACATACTGGCATTGCACTTTTGTGTAAGACACAACCAACCTTGAAAATTTGTTTTGGTACAAATCAGTGTCTGGGCCTCTCTTTTAATCTTGTATTTTCACCAAAATATTAAAGTTCATTTGTATCATTAATCAAATGCTATGATGGAAACAAGACCAAAACCACCCCAATCCATATAAACACACTAATGTTGTTCTCTTTATGACATAATGTATATCCATTGTGCACTTCATATGTCTGTAGCATTAGCTCAAGCTTGTGAGTTTATGTGCAGACACCATTTCCACCTGCCCGTGTTGCTGGGTAGGCCTCGTATTTAACTGATAGCTTATCTGGGCGCGCCAAATAAGAAGTAAATTTGCCGAGAGAGAAGTTGAGAGGCAGGGCGACGCTGGAGGGGGCAGAGCACTGCAAAGAGGGCCATGCCAATCTCACCCACAGAGGCAGGGCATCGCCTCAGGCCTGCAGAGCCCAGCACGGATCACCACTGACGGAGAGGCAGATAGAGGACCAGAAGAAACTGGATTTAATATGGAACTGAGGTGGAATTAAAATAGGAAAGAAAAACCTATGACTATTCAAACAAAGCAAAGTGTGAGTGTCTGACCTAGCGTGCTTAGAAAGCAAGTCAACAGAAAGGAACAAAAAAATATGAATGATTTATACATTTTATGATACAAGTACCACTGGTGGTGCTCAGACTCCTCAAAATTTCTACTGTTTTCTTATTTCAAAGTCCTTTTTTCAGACCTCATTTAGCCTAGGTTAACGCCTATAACAGTTAGAATAATAGTTATATCATAGACCATCCAGTTTAGATCTGCTCTGTGGCCCAACCTTCTATGTGTTTTGGGACTGTCTGACTCTGCAGAGATATTTGCATGAGATCAATAAAGTAATGCAGATTGTTTTTGGAAATGGCATCTCACTGGACTTCAGAATGATGTATTTGGGCCTCAAAACTACTGCCATGGACACAAATGAATACCTTTTGAACATACTTCTGGCAGCAGGGAAGAAGGCCGTCATGAAAAAATGAATTACACAAACGTAACAAATTATCAAAAACTGGACCAACAGTACAGACATTACCAAATAGGAAAAATGACATTTGGACTTAATTTGAAAATGGACAAATCTGACAAGCTTTGAACCAAGTGAGACATTTATTTGGACAATGTTTGCCATAACTTAACGGATGTTTTTGCAGCCTTTATTTATTTTGTTCTTGTTCTTGTGTTCTTTGGAGGTACTTGGTAGGAAATATTTGAGGAAAAACTGGACTAGCAAAAAAATAAAAAATAAAAATGACTACGATTGTATGAGAACACACACAGACTTAAACGAAAAAACTGACAAACAAGAACATCTATCAATCTCAATATACACCTCCTGTTCCATTTCTGTTGAATTGTAGTCCTTAGCTGCTACTAAACAGCTCCACTGGAACATATGAGGACAACCCTGACCCATGCTGACCGGCGTGAGGGAGAGTCCAACAGACAGAGAGGGGTGGGGGGCACTCGGAGTGACAGGGAGAGAAACACAGGAGGAATGTGATTAGCCCCTATCAGCCCAAGATAGTGAAGGTCCGTCTCCACACTCCCCATCAACCGATAGCACAGACCAGGGAGGGTCCAGCGTGAAGGCAGAAGAAGCACGTTTTATATGGGTCATGATGAGATGCTTTCCATAAGGATATAAGGAGATGGGAAGTAGTAGGACACAAAGGGCAGCTGAAAGGGACAAAAGGTGATTGCGCACACACACACACACACACACACACACACACACACATACACACACACGCACACACACACCTATCCAGTCCACCCCAAG
The DNA here is from genome assembly GCA_019453435.1 of Rhinogobius similis. NCBI lineage: Eukaryota > Metazoa > Chordata > Actinopteri > Gobiiformes > Gobiidae > Rhinogobius > Rhinogobius similis. The sequence goes on along the minus strand of CM033630.1, from coordinate 20,525,537 downwards.
CCGACTGATAATAAAGCGAATCTTCGAAATGAGAGCCTATCAAACAGGAATCAATCACTGGGGTTTGCTGCGCAGGAGGATGGCGCCATGTGGAGATAAAAGACAGGCGGACGTCTGGGGAGGGCCAGGGGAGAGGAGAGCGAGACGGGAGAGGAGGGGAGACAGGGAGAAACTGGATACACAAGGTTCAGATGTGGACTGGGTCAACAGGCTAGCTCAGCAAATCGACCAATTATGACCTACTGCGCACCAGTGGTATGAAAGAACAAAGCTAAATGTTTACAATTTGAATAACTCTTCAGCCATAGTACATACTGGTGGAAAGTAATGAAATACAAAACTAAAAGTACAGTAATTAAGTAATATTTTAGGTATCTGTACTTTACTAACTTCATTTTACAGTGGATACCTTTTACCTTTCCCTTCGCTACATTTGGGAGCAGGTATCTTTCTACACCACTGCATACTTGTTGAATGGGTTATTTTTAGCACGTTAATGTTGACACTCTGTATAAAAGTTTTGAGTTCAAGTGCTAACTTTGAGCAAACAAAAAATATACATAAAATTCACCAGAAAATGTAAGAAATTTATTGGAATTCAATAGCTCTATATTTAATGCTTTATCAGTTCTAAATCTTTTTTTTTTTTTACTCTTAAAGTACATTTTTAAACAGGTACTTCATAACTTTCACTTACGTAGATTTTTGTATGTGCTACTTATACTTTTACTTTAGATTTTTTTTCAAAGCAAGTATAAAATTATTAGTTACCAAACAAACACACAAGTCTGTGCCAGGAAGCCTCTCCCAGCCTCACTATCATGTGATTAGATGGACATACACATGACAGAGCACAATCCGCTCCCACACAATGTTCTCAAGGATCACTCCAAAAATGAAGACTTTCACATCCAGAAACCCATCATTAGATCAGCAGTTTATACAGCTACCAACACATAACCTTTGCCCTGTGATGGAAAATATGTATGAATAGATGGCTTACACAATTGACTAAAATTGCAAATACAAATAATACAAAAATGTAAAGTTTCCCTTTCAATATGATTTAAATGTTATCTGTTCATCAGAGCGTATCTATGGGCACATTTACATGGCCAGTAAATGTGTGTTTACATGCACAAGAGAAATCTGATAATCGTGTTAATAATTTGCGTATTATTAAAGTAACTGTTTTATTTGAAAGATAAAACATTTTAACACAGGCCTTTTAAACTTTAACATTTTCATTTTTGTATTTGCCCTTTGCATAATTCCCCTTGTCAAAACCTGCAAAGATGTGAAAAATCAGAAAGAAATCAGATTACACACATCAGATGTAACTGTTTACATGGCATTTCAATAATCTGATAACTCCAGAAATCTTTATCTGTAGATTTTTAGTGTGCGTGTGAACATAGAGACTGTCTCAGCGTGCAGAATACACCGAGGGACTGAGGAGGGTATAAGGGTCTTACCTGTGCTTCCTGGTTCTCTGTGCTGTTCTCTGATTGGACTGTTCCGGGATAGGGCCCCCACACTGTGTCTTGATGGAGGTCAGTGCGAGCCAGAATGGTACAAACCCCGCCTTCTTCACTCATCTGCAGCTCATCTATAGAGAAAGACAAAAAGGAAGCAGACATTAACATCAGCAAGTAAAAAGCCCTCTGCACTGAATACTGTACGTAAAAGAATGTCAACAAAATGTTGATTTTTTTGTTTCCATATTTCCTGAATTTGACCTGGCTTCTAGTCCAAACAGCAGGGGGCGCACTGCACACAGAACTCTCACGTCCTGCCTTTAGTTTTGTCCAGGAAAGTTGCGCCTGAGTACTTTCCCACTTCCTCACTTTGATAAGCGCAGACGGATGGCAGTGACGGCTGTGGTGTGAGTCTGCAGGACAGATAGAGCTGGATCCATCGAGACAAAACTCCACACAAGTCCAACCACATCTGTCCAGAATGACCTGTACATAACTGCTGAATGGAAACTAAAGGTACTTGTAGAGAAGCTCTATAATATGCTATAAACTACTGTGAATTTAAATAAAGATCCAGTGCTGCAGATATATTAGTTTGAATTGGATTATAAATCTGATGACGCAGACAACTTCAGAACTTGTGATATTCTTTTCAATTTGAACAAGTATCAAACAAACAAAGTTGGACCTTTACTGAATAAATTGAGAATGGTCTTGATATTTATCAGAACTAGTATAACATGTACTATTAAATTATTAAACTTTTGATTTTGTGATTGAAATTATGTGGAAATCAGTATTAAGTATTGAGTCTTTTCTTTCGAATATGACACTGACCCTTACAACCCAAAACGAGTAAATGTTAACTTTATACATAGAAATGGCATCTTTTTAAATATTTGTAACGCCCAAAGTTATGATCCTAACCACTTCTTCAGTCTCACTACTTACTCTACTCAAAAGAAAATGATACAATTAGAAGTGGCATGTCACATACTAGTTAAGTTCTACAAACTATGTGCAGTTTGTCCTGGTTCTCCTTGATGCCTCCATATGACACGTCTGATCAAACCAGGGCCCAGGCCCCACCTCCTCCCTCCTCTTGCTTCTCGTCTGCTGTCCGTGGCTGAGGCGGCTGTTCCAGGGGGTCGGTCTAAAGTGGCGGGCCCGATAAGAGTGTTTGTCTAACACTCTCCATGTCAAAACACTCATCTATCTTCTCTGTATCTATCCCCACCAGAGAACAACGGACAGACGCTGATAAAATGGCTTTCCCACAACCGCTGCTGCTGCTGCTGGGGTTATGAACGGGATGGGGTGGGGGGCAGTTTGAAAAGGACGTGCTGTGCAGACAAGTCCACGATGATTTATAAAACGTGGCTTTGATAGTAGGGCTAGAAAGTTTCTTTGCAGTTTAGTCACCTAACAAGATTTTCTGTGTGACAAGAGGAAAAATGTCACCAAATCCAGAAAAAGTATTGTAGATACTAAACGGATTTATCCAATGGTACCAAACAGTAGAAATAATGGACATGTAATAATAAAAAGTGTAAAAAGAGTAGTCTTAACTAAACTTTTGGGCACCTCCCTTTGTATCAGGGACATGCTGCATGTTTATGCCAAATGCTCTACCAACAATTTATCTACATTTATCTTGACTTGGAACTAGGGGTGTCACGACTTTGAGTGTTATGATAATGTGAGAAGAAACATCACGATATAACGTTTATGAGCGATTATTGACACATAACAAAACAAAAGTAAAATCCTTAATTTTCTTTCATTCTAATTCATTACTGTTCCAATAGTATGTGACTGCAGCTTTATCAGATCAAACTTTCTGAATGCAAAAGTAAAGTTACTGTGATATTAACATTACAAACAAACCTACACACATTTTTTTGCATCTCTCACAGTTATCTTGTGGCCTGAATATCCCTACTTAAAACTTGGATGCCTTTAATTTCCAACTTTGCTTTAAACAGTCAACAACACATGACGGAGGGTATAAGATCAGTGCCAGTTCCACACTTCTTGAATGTCCAAATACTTCAACCTTACAAGACATGACTGAAGAATTATCCAGTGATGTACTGGACGAATAAAGAACATGTCAAGGTGATGACATTGTGCGCAGTGTAAAATGACAGGTATCACTGGACACTGGAGTCGTGGATCTCAGGTCTGGTCCGGTTTGAGTTACTGTAAAAAGTCTCCGTCCCAGGTCCACAGAGATCACGACACTGCGCCAGACGCAACAGGAGCTGAGCAGGGCCTCGAGCTCAGGTGGAGATCAGGGGTTTGATCAAATGACCCAGGCTTAAGGTGGGTCTCCATTTCACCTTCAGGTTTGTACCACTGTTGAGGCCACAACAAGCATCGGCCCTGCTTGAGTAAGAGATGGCATAAACTTGAGGTGGAAAATATATCAGAAAATAGATAATATCACAATTTTGTTTTGGAGATATGCAAACTTGTTATATTGAGTTTATCATCTATAATTAAAACGATTACAGCAAAAAGAGCTGATTAAAAATAATTTGCTTGTGTAATCTCCAAAAAGTATAAAGTATAGGTGATATTTCTGCCCTTATTGTAGTAATTTTATGGCCCATTTGTGCAATGCTTGAACCTCAATCAAGACATTTGCACATTCCTGATGAATTGTTAAAATTGCACCTGAATACCAATATTAAGATAATACAAAAAAACAAAAAAATTGAGATATTAACTATGGAATTTTAAAATGTACTGCTATCAAAACCTAAATAACAAACATTTTGATGTGCTACAGACATAACATTAATGTTCCAAGCCTTATTAAAGATGTGTTGTCTGATCAAAACTATGTCAAATGCAAAATTTTGAATGATTGTCATGTAGTTTGAAGCTCTACGCTCTGTACATGTTTCAAATTGCAACCCTCTGTGAAAAAGTCTGGACACTCCTGATCTAAAGTATTGACTTAACAGTTCTTACTTAGACAAGCAATAAATGTTACTATTATATTATTGGCAGTGCACCCATGGATGCACATTTTATAATAACACTATGATGACCTCTTATTCTTTGGGCCAGAACTTGGTCTTATGATCTTGTGAGGCCCGAGTTCGGCCATCATGACCTGCTTTATCTCCTCACTCCATCACTGTCCGATCTGCCACACTGCCATTGGCTCGTCCAGGTCACATGAACGTCTTATCTGACTTACCAGATCCACTGACCCTCGTTGTGAAACTGTGCTAGCGTTTGACCCCATAAGCCAACAAAGATATCAACTCTAAACAAGCATCAGTCGGCCACTTGTACAAATTCAACACGTGTTAGTGTGTTATTTGCATCTTCAGTCATCAAATATTTAGGAATTTCTATCGCAGTGTTTCTCTTGACTTGCGATCCACGAGTTTAAGAGTGATTAAAAATGACCATTGTTGTCAGTGCAATTAACAGTTCAAAAATAAATGTTATACGTTTCAAACAAATGGTGAAAAGTATTTAAACTGTAGCATATAACAGGAAGCAGAAATCCATAAATTCTCCTCATGGAATAAGGTTTAAGTTATAATCTTAAATACGGTTGTCAAGATTATTTGGGTAATCGATCATCATGACTTTTCAAGTGACGATATAATCCTATCATAAGACAAAAAATAATACTCGTGAGCATTGTAGGCAGCAACAATTTGTAGTACTTTTTTAATTTGGCTGTTGTGTGACAATAACATTGCTTTTATATTCAGGATATTTGATTTCAAGAAGCCAGAGAGGAAGGGTAGACCATTAGACTTGGGCAAGAACGTAAACTGAGGATGTCACATTTGTTTGGTGTTAGTGGATTGTGAATAATTATAAAATGGTGATGTTTTTCTCACAATAGTATAATAATAACAATAAAATTTGATACTGCGGCATCCCAAATAGCGACATAGGCCGAACTACTACTGTTAATACTATCATCTGGACTGTCTGGGTCATTAGCTTAACCTTAGCCCACTGAAGCTAATGATGCTGCGATCTGTAATTACTGGACAGGCAGCATCACTTACTATCAGAGCCAAGTTCTGCTCATAGCACCGTTAGATTAAAGCTATCGCTGTGGCTGCGTTAATGAGTGTTTGTGGTAATCCCAGCAGGTTAACAGTGTTCAGTGGGATAACAGACAAGCAACACGCCTAATCCTGTTAATTACCCTTTTGCCCAGCACGAACCGCAGCAAAGACCTTATCAAAATGGCCGCACAGTTGAAGATACACCCTCAGAGCCCCGTGCCAAACCGACTGGACATCGTATTCTCCTAAAAATATAATAAAAGCAGCAGTATATTTGGATAGATTTGTTATCAATATGTAACAGGCCAGGCTGACTGTATGCACACAGCTCACTTCTTTAGTTCTCAGACACACACTTCCACATAGAAACACATAGACAAAGGCTTATCGATACAGACGCTTCAGCAGCCACTGGGGCGTCCAGGCCTCTTTGACGAGCCAACACAATAAAACAATCAGCCATCATTAATGAAACGACTGACACAATTAACCGCTGCTGCTGAGTCGGAGGGAGCCTCACACATGATACTGTACAGCAGTATAATAGTGGTCAAGATGCAGTAACCCAAAAATGTAGATATAGAAGTTCAAAGTAGCAGGCAAAGTTTGGGATGCGAGATGTTTGACAAAAAGGAATGTCTTGCTATGTTTTGAGTTTATCTCAATAACGAAACTAAGGCATTGTTTTCATAAAGCATTAGGAATGTCCCAAAATGTGCTTTCACATATTCAAGTATCGCACAAAATATGAATGGACCCTAAAATTAACCACAAAAGTTCAGAAATATAACTTGATACTCTTGTTTGGGAGATTACACTTGACGTTTCTGTCCACCTAGTCATTCTTAATTGTTTAAATAACGGACTATATAACCAATGTTATCATTTTGCATATCTCCAAAACAACACTTGCGATATTATGAGTTTGTCAATATATCTCCCACCTGTACTCATACACAATTTTTTTTTTTACTTGATAGGAAGGACAATACCATAAATAAAAAAAAAAAACACATCCTTTTCCCAGGATAGAAAAAGAAAACTAAATCATGTCTGAAGGAGCGATGCAAGAAACACAAATGCTCAAATTGTTACATGTAACAACAAGTTTTTGTTACTTGTAGACGTGCACACAGTGAGAAGAGTAACTAATATTTTTACTCAGAGCACTGTCAAATATATATTACTAATTTAAGAGTAAAAGTGTTGCCTGAAAACTACAGAAGAGAAGTTCAATTTTAATTAAAAAATGCCTCTAGCAAATTGGAAGTACTCAGTTACCTTCCAAGGTTTAGAATACAATAAGGAAAAATATATAAAATCATCTTATTTAACATTGAATTACTTTGATGACAAAAGTATAAAACGCATGTAAGAGATACAGGCAACATATGTTATATTAATGTGAGGCTTTTACTCACACAACTTACTTGATAGTTGATCTTTTCCGAGCTTTGAGGCATCACCCTTCAGGGTAATGTACATCCATAATGTTGAGTGCATAAATTAAGTCTCTGTACAGGAGCAGAGCCTGAAGAGCAGCTGCTGATTGGATATCAATGAGGAGTGGTAGAAAAGACACACAGGTGTAATCCAACACTGTCGCCGCTCTATCTGGCCTAATTGATTTTAAAAAGACTATTGTTGAAATCAAATGAGCACATCACTGCGCGCCTATTGATTTTTTGACACCCTACAACAGGAAATCTTTATCTGCCGCCAACTCCGACCCCGCGCTAATAGGTGGGGTTTAACCTCTGCTGAATGACAAATCCAACACCTCCCTGTTCTCTTCTGTATCACGGTCCACATGGAGAACACGGGGAACAATGCAGGCACACAAAAGCACCGGAGCACCGCCACCAACACGTCCCATCTGACCACTGTCCCACGCATTATACTCAGAGGTGCAGACGAACCATCAAAAACTAAACTTCACACTGACCCAAATCTATTGTTAACAGGATACTGTCAAAAAGTTATTTTGCTAAAAGTTTTTTTTAAGTTTAGTTTTGGTTTCAGTTGTTTACTTGAGCAACATTCACATTCTGTTATGTTATGCTGCAGTGGTGCATTTATGGTAAAAAAAAAGAGTGGAAAGTGTAAACACTCCCGCTCCTTATGTATGTGCCTATTGTTTACAGTGACACAATACAGATGATGAGTCAAGTAAGATGTATTTCCACAGTTCTAATTCCAATATTTAGTTGATTATATTAATGAGACATTGTATTTATCTGTATTTCTCTTTTGCAGCTTTATCATCTTACATATCTTTACTTGCTATTGTCCCTATTCCTGTTTGGCATTAAACTTATCTGTGTCCAAGGAGACAAGTAGGTGACGTCACTAGGGAAGGTTACGGGTCAGATCTGTGGAGAAAGCACTCTGCTAACAGTAAGAGTGCATGTTGCTGGTGTTTTTTAAGCAATAAACATTTGTAATTGCAAGATTGATGAGTTGAATGCCACAGTGTGGAACATTTAAGGCAAATCAGTAGCTGCAAATGTCCTATTGTCTTAGATAAACATCTGCTGTACACTTTTTACATCCAACCACATTTTTATCTCCCAAAAAACAAGCAAAAGGAAATGCCATGTTGTATTAAAATATACATTATTCCGCATTGATGACCAGTTCTTTCTTTCTGAAATTCTTACACAGATAAAGTGCACTCCTGCCTGTGCCTCTCTGTTCTCTTTGTGCGCTCCCTTATGTTCCCCGCTGCACCCCTGGGTCCCAGGAGTCCGGCTGGCTCCGAGCTCACCGACAGATAGACATTTGTGGGATACGCATCTTCTGCTCAGGACCACACAATCATTTCCATTTTACCCTCTGTTGCACAGGCGAGATAACACACCTGCGGAGCCGTCTAATCAGATGAGCTTCAACAGAACTTTATCATTGACATTTACCACTGTTTACCCAACTAATTTCTCTTAACTGCACTGCTGAACTTTTATCTGCAAAATACATACAGCGGCAGAAAAGAGCAAGAAGCAAACATGCAAATTCACAAATATGCGAAGGAAGATAAATTGAAGAGGGGAAACTAAAGGCATTCGCTTGGCTCCTCTGACGACCAGGCGAAGACGACGCGAGCGACGGCCGCACTCCGCTAACTACAAACGCACCACACTGGCATTCATATGCAGCATTCTTCATTCAGAAGAATAACATCAGCTTCAATAAAGGGAGATGTTGTTTTCATAGACAGTGAAAAATGCAATAGAAAAAAATAGTTACAGAAAAAACATTGCTATATTATGTGCGTTTTAATGAAATAAACGCATTTAATTTACTTCTAATTGGAAGCAGTTCACATTCACAGAATATATTTTATGATCTTTACTTAATGATAATACTTTACTTTCCTCCTCTTATATCTAAATAATTGTAATAAAGCCCTATATGTTTTGATCTATTGTTGAGGATGGAGTTAACATATACTCTGGTATTGATCTCCACGCCTTAGAGTATAAATACATATCTTTTACATATTAGTTCTTGACACAAGTTAAATTATTTTAAACTTAGGCTGGCATTTATCAATTTAATCCATTGTGGAATACATTGTAAATGAAAGAGCATAGAATACCCCTTTAGGAGAATATGAAGTTTGAGATCTTGACATCACTTGAATGTACCAAGCAATATCTAAAGTTCAAGCATGAATGTTGGATATGTGGACATGTGTTTTGACAGACAGGGTTCCATCGCCGCTCTTGATCCTCTCTCTCTCTGTACGACTGTCACAAATTGAAAGTGGAGACCTTCCAGAAACTCGCCCTGATAATCACACATAAATTAATTAGAAACTGTTTCTTGACATTCTGTGCGCACAGACTGGGAGCGGCAAAAAGACTCAGGCAAAGCCACTAAATTAATTGTACGCTATGTGACTCTGATAATTAATTCAATCATTAATTCATGTCTGCTTTAACAACTCCTTCTGGCTGCTGCAGAACAGGACGTTTCAATCAGGCCGGTATCGGCAGCGCGTGCACTCAGACACGTGGGCAAAAGTTACACACTGATAAAATTGCAGCATATGCTTGGGTCAATGAGAGGTTTTTCTTAATCTGTTAATTGTCCAATCAGAATAAGCAGGGCAAAAGTGGCTCGGGCGGAATGGCGCAGTTGTTCTAGCAGGAATGTTGGAAGTTTGAATCCTCATTTTATTGAGCAAAACACATTGTGTATGAATAGGTTAGTGTGATATTTAAAAAAACAAGATTTTGATCTAAAATGACAACAATAAAATTTGTGATTACATTTTTGAATCTACTCCCAAAAAAAGCAACTTGCATGTCACACTATAATATGTTAATAGACTATCTCAATCTATGAAGCTAAACTCTATCCGCCTGTTATTAAAAATGATCCTTCATATCTGCCTCCCATTCGCTGTTGTTGATATTAATTAAGCTAACTGTCTGAAGCACTGATCCATGGCTACACAGTTAATCACAGAGTTGATGGAGGAGCGGAGTGTGTTGGGTGGTTCCTATAGGCCCCTGTGCACTGAGCCATTTGACAAAGTGATGCGAGGTCTACAGTGTGCCGCTGCTGCTGCACCGTTGGATCTTTGTCTGTGTCAGGAAGGAAACTGTGAGGAGCAGATAGAGCAGAGGACACACAGACAGGGACACGCCATGATAACGCACTGATATTAGGAGGCACAGGCTAAATGTGTGCAAAGGATGGGAGACCAAAAATGGACAAAAATTATCTTATGAACATGTGGCTGGCTGAAGCAAGTTGGGTTTCTTTCAACACAGTTTTCACATGTTACTAACAGATCTAGACCACTTTGGAGTACAACTGAAAAGTACAAGAACTCTGCCAACTAATTTTATGTCAATTCCGGGATAAGGTCACATTTACAGTTATGTCTCCTCCATACCACATATTCTCCATAAAACATGTCCTGTCTGTGATAAAAGTCGAAATCAATGTCTTTGTGTTTACCCTGATAATGATAATCAGATATTTTTGCAAGCTATCAGAGATGTGCTAAACTGTACCCATTTTGGATGAGCTTCAAGTAACAAATGTGAACAAACCGTAGCATCAAAATGAAATAAAATATCCATTCTACATTCAAATTTAGCAAATCTTCAAAACAATAATATTGATACTATCTTGATGACAATACTTTTACAGAAATAGAAGTTAGTCCAAACCTGAAGTTTAAAGACTCTACTCTGTCACATTAAACACCTTTAGAACAAGACACAGTGAATGGCAAAGTGCTGCTGCTGCATGTATTTTGATAGCAGATGTCACAGCGTACAGTAACATTGTGCAGATTATTGCCTACAGCCATCAATCATCAGACAGAAGGAGAGTAGATGGTCATCACTGAAGGACACTGCCGCTCAAAATATATACATTTATTATACCACAGGCCATGGAAAAAAGAACAATATAGGATGGATTAATGGATTATTTCAATACAAGTACATACTTTATTATTATTTTGAAGTAATGTGACTTGCAGTAGAAATACTAGTTGGGAGTAGATTTAGACTAATAAGTGTCATTTTATGTGAGAGAGTCTATAGAATATTTTCAACAGTGTTTTCCATACTTTGAATTTGGATTTCAAACCATTGTCACATTGTCTACTTACAGCTCCCTGGAAACAACCAATCACAATGCAATAGGCATTTGATTGACAGCTGGTTGTGACAGCAGCTTACAGGGACGTCCTGGTCCCGCTCAGAGACATGGAGTGTGCAGCTGCAGATATGAAGAGAACTACAGGCATTCAGGAGATGTAAATTCTGTCTAAATATATGATGGATGACCCTGTCCGGAGCTGCATTTGTGACATGGAAATGAAACTTTATACAGTATGTGCTGGTCAACAATAATAGGCTTTTATCATTTGATCAGTTTCAGAATCTCAGATTTCATTTAGAACAGAGACAAAAAGTCTGAAAGCAAACGTAAAACAGAGATCTCGATCTATAGTCCTACCAAATGTAATAATTTGATCCTACTTTTACAGTTTCAAACCAAATGTTTAGTCAGTCTAAAAATGCATTTATCTCTTTCCACTCATTCTTCCAGTAAAGGGTTCTGGGAGACTGGAACACATCGAGCCTCAGTGGCAAGCAGTCACTACCTGTTAAATTAAGAGCAACAAAAACTCCAGATCCACGTTGAGGGAACTAACATCTATTAAATATTATTACTATAAATGAGCAGCGAGCCCAATCAACCGCAGCGGCCCAGCATCCAGTGGAACGTAATGAGAAGACAATAACGGTAATGCCTACAGTTAAAATGCAAGTCTCCGATCAGAAGGAGGTCAGCGCCGCACTAATCGACATTGTTATAATTAAGTTGAGAGCTGGTGTTGAGAGGTTCTGTGTGAAGTGGTGCGGCCCACAGCTGTCACTTGTACATAATCTGGCTCATCCTTCTATCAGTGACCCAGCGCCCCAACAGTTCACCTGTAATTTCACTATCACTCAGCCCTCATCTCCAGCTTTTATTGATCCTTAAACCCCTTCACCCACATCATTATCTCTGCTCCAACTTAGCTCATCAGTAATGCCACTCTCACCGTCACACCACACACCGTCTTTCAAATACTACTTCTTGTTTTATTGGACGGCGCAATAAAAAGACACGTTACAGTTTGCTACAATTGCAAGAACAAGTTGAAACGAGGAACTAATGTTCAACCACCTCAACAACAGAACAACTGGCCCTTTTGTTTTGACAGCTAGAACACAGCAGCTGATACAGGGAACAGAAGACCAAAAATGTATCAAGAATAGAAATGGGCGATATCATGTCAATCCAATAAAAGTCTTACAGCGTACTAGTTGAAATGTCTCCAAAGTGTATCACAAAAGTGCAGCAATATCACCTTATTAAGTTTACAACATCATTTTTTTTGCATTTTAATTTTCACTATAAACAGTCTCCTGTACTCGATATTCAAATTTTGTAATGTTGTATCTTCAAAACAACCTTCACGATATAATCTAAATCTAAAACTATAAAAATTGTCAAGACATTCAAGATGTGGCTAATCTAATCATCTAAAATAATGTTTTTAAAAATTCATGCATTTTAGTCTGTCCTTTTGATCTTTTTTACCTCATGATGACCCTTGACCTTTGTCACTGTCACTACACTATCTACACCTACTTCCTTAAAAAAGTAAAGCAAAATGTCCTACTGTTACATCAGTTATTACATTTCTTCTTACTTTTATAATCTACAGCCTTGGATAAATAGAAAGGGTTCAGAAAGGGCATCTGACATAAAGGAGACAGATGACTGTTTGTGGTGACACAGCAGCAAAAGGCCAAAAAGACACAATGATTCCAGTCGGCTAATATTCCTTCAGTGTGCCCCATTTACATTAAAAGAGAGGAGTTGGAGTCTGAATACAGTAAAATATTCAATTCAATTTACTCACACTAATAAATCCTGCTAAATGTAAGATGCCATTACTGATAGAAAATGTTGAATTTTATTTCAATATAGGCATGAATAATTTCCTTGATAAACTGTGATAAGATTTTGACGCTATATCACTTCCCAATTTTCTCCCACACCCTCTGACACAGGGCGAACAATTGGACCCCCGGGAGCCAGTGGAGCACATGGTTTTCCTGCTTGGCCAGCAGCTCCTTATCCTGCCCACCAGAGTTATTCAAATGAGCTCATATAAAGCATTAGAATGGCAGCCGTAATAAGGTTTATTATTATTTACCCTTTCAGCGTGTGTGTATGGGGGTGGTGGCTGCTGGGTTATCATACAATGTTAATTATAATGGAGCGTGAAGGCACACTATATGCATATTATCACCAGAGAGTCTCATTTATTTGGGGCTAAGGAAAGGGAGAGTTACATTAGCATAGCCACACACACAGATCCAGAGGAATGGGTGGTGAAGGTGCACCCTCATCACTTTGTCCACATGATAAGGCTTTGTTTTTTTTCAGCCTGATGCATCTGGTCATGGCTGGCTGAACGGAGCACTCGAGGGGAAGATGTTTGTGAAAAAGCTTACAGTTTGGATCATGGCTGTGGTCTGACACACACAACTCACACTTTTGATGTGGTCTTTTGTGGTTTTCACATTTCATCTTGGCCTAAGAATTACCTGTCAAACAACGATGCGACATAAGTTAAACAAAAATAAATAGCTTCGGGAATAAACACACGCATGACACTACCACTTGTTAAATAGTTTAGTTAGTTACATTTTAGCAAGGGGTTTCTGGATTAGATGCTGCTTTGTGGGGCAAGTTCTCTATGTCAGTTCTAACCAGTGCTTGGCGTCGTTGTCTATAGGACAAGACTTCATTTCCACTTCCGAGTACGAATGTGGTTGTTGGCACAGTTTGGCAGCTACATCACTGTTAGGCGGCCCTATGGCATTTACAGTGTATTTGTCTTTGAGAATATTGTCTTTGATGTGTTTCAGACATACATTCACTCTCTCAACACAATCTCTACAACCCATTTTAAAAAGGTTCATAAATATATAAGCTCCATGTGACTAACTCTAGTGCAATAGCAGTGGGGATAATATATAGTATAATATTATAGATGTTTTTCCAGGCCCTTGAAACCTTGTACTGTTGACCTGATTGGAGAATCTCAAAAGCAAGGTTCAGTGGATGGGAGTGATTTTAGCCTTCCTCTAAGTAAATAAATAATGCCATGTATAGACTTTGACTCTTCAGAATTGCACCAAAAAGGACCAATTCCATCATGAAACAAAGGAAACTTGAAAAATTGAGTACCCACAGGGTCCAAAGACCTGAATGTGTGATGAGATTTTGCTCAAGTGAGTTAAGAATAAAATGGTAAGTATGACGCAAAACAATCCCAAAACAGGTGTAAGCTGCAGATCCCATTAGCTTTCTCCTTCTTCTAACCTTCTCCATCTGACAAAGACAGTGAACTATGGCCCACTAAAGAAATACAGTTGGCTTTCCTCCTACAGAAACCATAGGCCCATGGTGATAATGGATTATAGTCCTCAATTCAGTAGAAAGAATGTGGCACCAGCGCAGCCAATGACAGGGGATTACTCTGACGGCCATTTGCATATCAAGAATTTTAAGCAGCGAAGGGGAAAATATTGAACCCTGCAGCCGGCAAGGTCATTCAAAAGATTTTTCCTCGTTTTTCATAATTTATTTTGCATATCAGCCATTTATGGACACACAGTAGATTAAAACGGGAGCTATCACCGCATCCCTGATAGGAGCGGGCCCCACCTAGGCTTCTGCCACTGCACACGCGAGGCTGGCAATGGAAGACTGCTCTAATCCTACACAGTTTATTATCTCTTTAATTTGAATGTTGTCTAGTGTTAATGGAAGCCTCAGAGCCACTGCTGGAAAAGCAGAAGAGAAAGAGAGCCACCCTGACTATTATCGGTGACTAAGGACTTTACTGCGATTGACAAACAACTCATTAGACTCACAGACAGTGTCAAACATGTCCGACGTTAATGAATTGTATTATCTTTCACAGAAATGAATTCAAATGTTCTGTTGTTGCCGTCTGTCAGAACAATATAGCAACTGTCACAAAGACTTAGTTGAATAAATTATTGGAATAAATGGAGAGATTTGTATCATAAGGTTACAACATTAATGGGAATGGCAATTAAACTTGTCGTATGGATTGACTTTATTTCAAACTACTTATGGAGGATTAAATAGCAAAAACAACTCATGCATACACAAGGGTTTAAAGGGCAAGTAAGGTCAGAAAGTCATTGATGAGAGAGAGCGCTTCTGACTGGCTGAAGTTTATTGTAAAATATGGGCTTGCATAGTGTTTATGGCAAATCTCCATAGTTTCTCTGCCTTTTATTTCTAATGTTGACATGTTGTCCATATATATAGGACAAGATAAAATCATGCTAGATCTTCAAACAGCAGGTGGCAATCTCTCCAATTTAACACCATTAATCTTGGTGAATGGCTTCCTAAAACAGTGGTTCCTGACCTTTTTGTCTCCAATACCCCTATGTTTTGTCTCACACTCAGGGTACCCCTTAACTTGAGTTTCAGGCAAATAAATGGGTTTAGTGGCTGAATATTGTCAATTATTACTACTATCTATATTTTTTATTTTATTTATGGTCCAATATACTCCAAAAAGATGCTGAAATTACAATTAATAACACTTTTTAATTCAGATAAAAGTACATCTCATCTTCTTGTAACCCCTAGAAATTGCTCACGCACCCCTGGTTGAGAATCACTGTCCTAAAATATAATATACAGAGCTTATAATGACCAAAAACTATGTATAACTATAGGCTACATTTTGAATTCCTCCCCGGAGATAAATAGAAAGTGGTACGTGTGATAAGTGGCTAGCACATAATGTTCCATATTACTTAAAGCCACATTAAACTTTGAACTTTGTGCCACATGTTAATAAGACTATAAGGATGATTGAGACAAAAGAATTTCAGTGTTGGAATTTCACAATAATTAACGGTGAGCTGCTTGTGTGCGTATTGTCCTTATAGATGTGAATATGACAGTGGAGGGGAAATGCATTCAACTCCTAACAAACGTGCACACAGCTAAAAGCAGATAAGTGAATTGCAATTATTTTATTATTTATTTCCGGCCTTATCAAGCTTTGTTTTGTTATTTATTTCCCTCTGTCTTCAATGAGTTAAACAATCCCTAGAGATTAGGAATGCGCTGTTTGTTTTTCAGGCGACACACGTTTCATGTCCATCTCTCTCTCTCCCCCTCTCCTCGTTTGTGTGTGTGTATTTGTGTGTTAATTCCAGGGGATGTGTTCATTATCGTCCCGTCCAGGCCTGTCCCTTTAATAGTAATTGGAGCTATATTAATTGCTGTTGTGGTGGCTGGTTGATGGTAGCACCGTGATGCTGAGCTGATACGGACCTTGCTTTTTTATTGTTTTTTTTTTCTCTCCCTTCGTCTTTTCCCTTCCTCCGGTCTTCACAAACTAACAGGCGATTGAGCGTCGGTGCGGGGGGAGGGCAGAGGGGGAGTAAGGGAGAGAGATAGCCCCTCTATCAGCTCCGGAGCAGGCGCTGTCTTTATCAGGAGCACGATTGGCAAAAAGGAAACTTTGACCGGTCTGAATTTTTCTCTTATCGTGGCGAGCCCCCACCTCCTCTCCTCCTCTCCTCCTCCTCCACTTCCCGAGCTCCATCCATCCACCTTCTCCTCTTCTGCTCTCTCCATCACACCCCTCCTTCAGCCATACAACACTATGCATCCTTTTCTACCATTGTTTCTGCTTGGATGTGGTGAAAATGAACAGAACCGTACAGCTCTGACAATCACAGAGTAATTCATATTAACTGAAATGATCAATGCGTTGTCCAAAAATGCATCCATGTTGATTATAAACTGACAAACTATTAGACAGCCTGAACTCTTGCTGCTGAATGTGCTGTAACATCACGTGTTTTTCCTGTCAGATTAAGTATTTGTCGGGGAGTACAGGTCAATTGTAATGTAACTACAGTTTACTGACCTGGTCCGCTCCACTGCTGTCCGTCCGTCTCCTCCTCTCCTTCATCCTCCTCTTCCTCGCAGCTCGAGACAGGGGCCCGTTCGTCCATCTGGTCTTCATCGTCAGGACCGCCCCGCGAGTCCTGGCTCTGGGGTTCTGATCACAAGACACAGAAATTTAAGGTAGGGTCAGTTTACTACAAATCTCTTTAAAGCCTTGTAGTTAGGGCTTGCAATGTATATTCATCTGAAATCTGCTGATCTGATATTGTCACGTTATGATGGGATTTCATGCTTTTCTGATTAACACAGTTTATAGTCTCCAGATTCCAAATCTCCTCTTATTTCGATTGCGTTCATTCTGATCTGAGAGCATGATGAGTGGATTTAACCGATCACGGTGAAGTGTGAACTCTCGCAAGTTGATTTATCCAGTGTCCTCCTGAAGCAGTGGTGGAAGTAGTACTCAGTTTTGTTTCTTAAGTAAAAGGACAGATTCACTAAAATAATTAATTAATTGAAAGTATCACACAAAGAAACCTTAAGTAGAAGTACTGAAGTGGCATTTTATAAATGTACTTTTAGAGTAAAATTTAACACCATTGACTGTCTACTGAATGAGTTCTTTCTTTTCCTGGTCATTTTTATTCATAACCTTTTGGCAGAATGTCATTGTGTACATGCTAAGAAATATACCCCTCAGGTCTCACTGTCAACTATAAGATAAAATACTTTCAGTCCAGCTCAAAACTGTTGTTAAGTAGAAAGTACAGATACATCTCTTAAATGTAGTGAAGTAAAAGTATTTACTCAAACACAGCGGTTTTACTTTTGCTTTTTGTTACTTTCCATCACTGTCCTGAAGAAAACATAAATCTACCAACAGTTCATGTCATCTCAAGAATCTCAGGAATCATGGAACCCACTACACATGTCCTCCTCTCACAGTAAAAAAAATCATAACGTTAAATAAATGACACTTCACAACATGGGTGTACATAACGTCCGAATATCCATACAGTCTGAGCCGGACCTGTACTTATATACCTGGCTATGCTGCTGTTCCTGTCTGCTGATCAAAGCTCCTCATGCAACACTACCCCTGCTCTAGACCCTTTGATTTGGTTGAGCCATCACAGACTTCAATGTGCCTGTCCACCTGCATCAGTGCGGCCCTACACCGTCAACACGACTGGACCCACTCTTATAAGGCCTTTCATTTTATTAAGCTTTGATGTACAGTGTTTAAATTAATAGCAGTGGATCTTGGTATAGGTTGGATTTTGACAAGACAACAATTTTAGGCCAAAGTTCCCCAGTGATGCATAACAAATGTAATGCTATGAGTAAATATGCTTGTATCTTGATATCCATAAACAGTATTGAATAAGGAGCTGAACTTTGGCTGCACAGTTGTAATCGGACAGTTCATCGCAGTGTTCCTCCTCATTAGCAAGATCTCGATTAGTCAGATAAGATTAATAGTTACATCACAGCCCCTTGGCCTATCGGAACGCAGCATCTCTCTCTCTACTTGTTTTACCTTTGTCTTCCAATTTCTGTCTCAATGTGAATCAGCAATGCAGTTTGTAAAAGGAATCCACAACTTAAGCATATTAGCTCATTAACATTAATAAAGTTTATTTGTATTATGGTGTAGTTAAAAGCAATGCATATTCAGGCTTGTGTGGATTGGATCAGAGGTAAAACAAAACTTCAAAGTGTGTCTAGGCAATATGGCAAAAAAAGAAAAAGAAAAAAAGAATCAAGATATCTCCTCATATTATTGATATTCAATTTTATTTATATAGCGTTCAGAATTGATTTTATGAACACAAACGAGACAGACTTTTAATCAGGCCCATTTTACACATATTTGTCCAATTTATTTCATGAAGTTGTTTAGCATTAAAAGAATCTGTCAGACTCATCCGTCAGATTCAGAAGGCGGGACTTACACTGCTCTGGTCGAGTCCATTTCTCTGACTTCTAGTAATTTAGCCAGAGCAGGATATGCGCTGCTGCTCAGATCGGAAGGTTTTGTTTATTTTAGAAACTGTCTGTGTTATTTCTCCATCAATATTGTTCACACCTGACAGGTTGTGTGAATCGATCTGGGTGTCAAGTCTATTTTGGTCAGTATCCCTGGACAAACATGGCGGCCGTAGTAGCAACTTTTGCTGAGGATGCTGATGAACTCTTGGCAAACCGGATAGAAGCTGCAACTGTTGATCCACAACATGTGATCAAATGAGGGAATTTGTAGAAGTTGTGGTAGCCGTTACGACACTCTCAGATTGCGAAATTGACCTGAGAGTCACAACCTCGAAGAGGTACTGCAGCATTAGTGCTGTAAGCAATGATATGATAGACCCCTCTGTAGAGAAACAGACTCGACCAGAGCGGTTCAAGTCCCACCTTGAGTTTGACGAGTGAGTCTGACAAATTTTTTTAAAGGAAAAATATTATGCATTTTTCATATTATTATTAACCTTTGAACATACTCATAAGTGCTTTAAATTTGCCATCGCAAGTTTTGAAACTTTTATTTTTTATTATGGATTAAATGAAAGGATTTATCTGCTGTGTGCAATGACACTTCCTGAGTGCATCCAGCCAGCAGATATACACTATTTAGTTATGTTAGCACTTAAGAGATGCTATGGTCAGGCTAGAAGTAGCAGTTCTCGTGTTTAGAGGCAGAAATGCTCAGAAAGAGTCGATGATTTAAGGATTTTAAAATAGCAAAAGATTCTCAGATAAGTGATGTATGATAACGTGAATGCATCTGAATGCAACTCCAGGTATGTTTTTGATGACAAAACATTGTTAGAACATGGTTAAAATGTCACAGTAGCAGAATATGTGTCCTTCAATGGTTGAACAACTTCATGAAATGCTGAATTAATTAAAAACTTCTTCTTAAGATTGAGCTCTAACCTCTAACCCTATTTATTGACAATTTCTTTCAATTAATTAATGAAAAACATTTTAATCAGTTCATTTTGGAACAATAAAGTTTCCAAAATGAACCTATTTAACTGACTTTTATTTATAAGTTCCTTTGAATAAAAGCAATACTAGCAAAACTTGACTAAAAAAAACATCTTGAATGCATTATTTAAAATGTGCTCAAAAGATTTGAGCATGTTGCGCCAATAAAACTCAAATATATAATGTAATACACAAGACATTATGCTTATCACACATTGGCATTCCACACATGAGTCTGACATACGAACGGCAACATTATTGGTCCAGACTAAACATGTCGAAATCTCCAAATGCCCCAAATACTCCAGATACTCTCCACTTCCTGGTGCGTTCCCCCCTTCCCTAAACCTGCTCCTCTCTCCACCTCGATAAGGCCTCGGCAGTGTGCACAAAGGGCCTGTTTACCCTCGCATTCCCACTCCGATAACGCTCCGATAGCGCCCAATCGATACCAGCCATAAATGCCCCGTGACCATGTGACGCCTCCACTTTCTGCAATTTTTAATGTAGCAGCTCGGCCCGACTCGAGATTGGGATCTGCTTCTGCATCTCGGAATAAATCAACACAGGCATACCCAAGCAACATCCATCTTCACGTCACGTCCACCTTTCATACAGCTACATACTAACACATGTGGCCCCTCCCCCTGCCTAAACACCGCCATTATTTTCAGCTATAAATCACATTGAATGGCACATTGATTTTATCCGGCAGCGGCTAGAGCGCAGGAGGGGAGCTGGAGACACAGTTATTGCGTTTAATATTATCAATATTATCAGCCATATCATCTGAGACAGGGAGGCAGGTATCAGGAGGAGTCGACAGACACTTTTCTGCCAGGACACCCCCCTCCTCCGGCTCTCTCACCCCTCCCCTCCCCACGCTCGCTCGGCCCTCCCTCTCCGACAGCGAGACAGTCTCCATCAATCTGATAAGATGAACTTCCCCTGTCACACCTGCCGGGCAAAGTCACCCAACAACCTCACAACTTCTGCAGCCCTGAGCCGCTCAGTTCCATCTCCAGCAGAACACTTCTCCACACTTTAGATCTGGGTCTCATGCTGTAATGTGTTGTGGTCAGTTCAGGAGGAGTCTTTAGTGCACACTATAGGCTCTGTATGCCTGGCTTATTGATATAATAGATATATATAAGAATTGTCATTGACTTTTATCTAAAACCAATGTATTTCTTATAATTAAATAGAATTTGCAGGCTTTGACTTCTGAAGCTATCGAATATTAATATTGAAAAGTTGAGCGTAGTTGTATGTTCTTCTAATAAAGAACAGCTTTTGTCTGAAAATGAGTAATAAAAGTAAAAAAGACACTTCTAGTTGTTAGTCTACATTAGGTCATAGTTTTGCAAAAGAAGAAAAGTGGAACACCAGTCCTCCACCACAGTACAATAAGATTGATATATTGTGTCAATGCCTTTGGCACATGTTATTTTATCTTTATAACCACCCGCTGGTATTTGATGTTCAGCCTTTACATAGACAGGGAGCTTCCATTCAGTGAAGATAGTTTCTGCTTCTATCATTTTAGATAAACATTAAATGTATTGAGGTGTGTGGAAGAATACTTTCCTCAGAACCACGGTTTGCATAGTTATCACCCGAAGAAAGAAACAAGTGGTTCCTCTGAATCAATGCGATTGGTTCAGAGAAGAGCACAATGAGAGACCAGTGTGATGTTACACTGACTAATCAGCACAAATGGATTCTATCAGGCTTCCTGTGATCTACCAGAAAGATACTGAGAAAAGAGAACTTTGTTTCTGCTGCATTTCTGAGAAGTCATATTATTCACACAAACATGCTGCACTCAACTAAGGCAAAGCTGACTTTCAGCAGCTGCACCAGAACTCAAACCAAGTGTGTGAAATGACTAAATCCAAACCAGAGGCACCTTAGAGTGTCTCCTGCCATCTTGACACTGGCCTGGTCTCAGGGATAAAGGTTTGGCCCACACTCAAACCTATAAAAGCCACTCTGTACTACATTCTCAATGTGAGTAAAATGACTAAAAAAATAAAGTGATTGAGACCCAAAACTGTCTGCTGTTGTTAGTGGTACAGAATGTGTTTTTCTGCTCGGTGTTATCTGGTTATCTCTCTGCATGTGTGTGTGTGTGTGTGTGTGTGTGTGTATGTGTGGGTGTGGGAGTGTGTGTGTGGGTGTGGGAGTGTGTGTGTGTCTCAGGTCCAGATGGCGGATAAGGGGCCTTGGCTTTATTAGCCAGTGCTGGCCTGATAAAGACCTGGTATTGATCCCAGGTTGAAAGAGCAGCTTCGTCAAACATGGCTGATTTACAGACAACTGATAATGGCAGCGCCGGGCAACGAGACACCGCTGAGAGGAGAGTGGCTGAATTAACCTCCGCGCACTGGCCAAGCTCACCTTTGGCACAACTTGAAACGATGAAAACAGGCATGTTGCAAACTCACCTGTGAGTCATATACTGTACATTTACATATACATTTAAAGATATGAACTTCATTAAGGCCCTGCAGCATAGGTTTAACCTTAGTGTTATTATAGACTATATTATTTAATCTTCTAAATTTCTCTTCAAGACAGCAATTTTATCACCAACCTAAGGCAATTAACATTGCTTGTGTCAATATTTAAGACATTAAAATTGATAAATACAGTATTAAATTTGTTACTTGGTAACTATCTCCCCAGAGTATAATAAGCTTATCATGCACTGCAACATAGAAAATTATTTTTTTATGACACCAACCAAAACCCAAACTACACAGCAGCTACTGGTCAAACATGAAACAATGACCACTTTATGATAAGCACTGCACTAAGGCTCTTGTTCTGGTTTGGTTCAGTTTGATCCTGGTTTAATTCTGAAGCACAGACTTGGTTTGATTCACGTCTAGTCCAGGTATAGTTCCATGTTTAGTCCTCTCTGCTCCCAAGTTTGATGTGGTGCAAATATAACCTAAAACTGCAAATCAAAACTCATTCCATTTTGTTGACCCATAACAAACATTTTAACTAACATAAATGTATGCTAGCATCTCCCAGTGCACAGTATTGTCATAGTTTGTTATCATCACATCATGCATGTTTGTCTGTCTGTGGGCACAATCCTCTCTCACTCCCACACCTCACCTCGCACACACATCGACCCCACTGTAATCTCTAATCTCGTCTCGATTAGCACCTGACAGAATTTCCATGGCTTTATCAAACCGAGCCAACCAGCCAGACGCTTATCATGCCCGGGCCCCAAAATTTCACAAGAGCAAGAATTTTTGAGATTAAAAAACACAGCTGGCGAAATCTTGAATAAGTCAAAAGAATATGAGAAAGAAAAACTCCATCGCCATCACACACTACAAGGAGAGACTTTTGGATAAGAAGTGCGTGAAGGGCAGGCCAAGATTCAACCTACAGTGTTTCTTTTTATTGGTTTTGACACAAAGGAGATAAGCCAGCAGCACGTGTGTGTGTGTGTGTGTGTGTGTGTGTGTGTGTGTGTGTGTGTGTGTGTGTGTGTGTGTGTGTGTGTGTGTGTGTGTGTGTGTGTGTGTGTGTGTGTGTGTGTGTAGGTGTGTGTGTGTGTGTGTGTATGTGTGTGTGTGTGTGTGTGTGTGTGTGTGGGATAAAACCAGGTTAACAGCAGTTGATCAAAGAATTATTTTTTGTACCACAGTTAACGGTCGCTGTAACAGTTGCTAATAGAGATAATGGAGATAGAGGGAAAGCGCTCTTCACTCAAAAGTACCCCATTCTTTCAAGAGATTATTCTTTCGAGACAATATCAGCTGCGATCTGCTTTGTGCTTGGAAAAGGAAACGAAAAATATTAAAAAGTAACTGAAAAAGCAAGAAGAATGGATTAAGTGTTAAAGCTTTAAGCATGTAGCAAATGTAGTGATGTTTTAAACATACAGTAGATAAAAACAACAATATTTAAAAGGTGCTCTGTAGCTTTTCTGGTGAAAGGTCCGCCACCTTTATCTCCCCACATTATTGCTTTGTCTTGAATGTCTCACAGTGAGGCATTAAACGTATCTGCCTCCAAGTAACAGGTCAGATCTGTGGACTAGGGATGTCAAGATTATTAGATCAATAATCGTGATTATTCAGGTCACCATGTAATCGTACTAAACTAAAAAATAACAATAAATAATAGCAAAGCAAATTTTAGTCGTTTTAATTCGATCTATAATCTAAAAAATCATCTAAATGTAAAGTTCTTTTATATCTGCCTGTTTTTATCACAGTCATTTAATTTTGTCATTCAGAAAGTTCAGTTACAAGCTTGAGGAATAGTAAATGTGCTAGACAGTGTATAAGAAAATTAAAGATTTCGCTTTCACTTTTTGGTCATTGTCTCCGTAATCATCAATAATCGTTAAATCGTGGTGTTTTTTCCACAGAGATTCTAACTTTGATGTTACTGCTGTGCAAGTGGAAAACGTAATTCAATAAATGCAAGACAAATACGTTTAATACCATACTGTTGAAAATTCTAAGCAAAGCGATAACATCTCCATGGAAAGAAGCATGTAGCAGACCCTCCATTAGAAAAGTACCATAGCGCATCTTTAAAAATGCATTTATTTTTTGCGAGATGTAGAAAAATGAGTGACGATCTTGACTTGACATTGTGGTTTAGTGTTTTTTGTCTTGGCACTGGGGTGAGAGCGAGGAAGCAGGTGCAGAGTGGCTTAACCTTGCAGGGTACACCTTGGTCAGATCATTTGTATCATGTTTCCACTAAAACACTACGACTCAGTGGAAGTTCTCTTAAAACGTGAGAATATGAGCTGTCTGAGCTACTGACAAAACCATTTTTTTGCTCAGGGACATTTGAGCTGGTAATTTTATAAACCATCATGCTATTTCTAGATGTTTTTTCTCCATCTTTAAAACATGATAGATGTGTTTTCAATATTTCTGAGGAAGCACCCAGTCATTCACAGAGGTTTGGATGCCCTTTCTAAATGTCTATATTACTGTTCTGACCAAGTCCTTTAATATTTATGCAGCTTTAGGATTAAGAGAACCTTGAGAGGCGACTGCTGTTGTTATGATGCCTGTCGAGATATATTGCAACAAAAAATATCATACTTTCAATAACCTTAAAGCATAATACCAGTAAATCATGTTCTAAAACAGAATATTGTTTACAAAACACTTGAACTTTAATAAATAATGAGTATAATTAAAGACAATTAATTAGTATCTAAGGTGTCATTTGGTACTTATTCAACCCTTTAAAACTCAAATCTTATTGTATTACAAAAATGACCCAGATAAAAAAAATACATATATTCATAATTGTATTTTTGGCTACATGTTTCATATATTGTGTAAAAATGGCCCTGTTTCTACATAGTATGTATTTTGATAATGTTAAACATAGTCTTATTTCAGTATTTAGTATTTAGTATTATTTTAGCATTATTTCATTCATTTGTTTGCACGTTGCATTCACTGGATCCCTGCACACAGAATGGGTGTGTGAGAGCCTGAAGTTTTGACCAGATTTGACATCACTCCAGAGCTTCTCTCCATTAGTTTACATCACAGCTGTAAAGTCCCGCCCTCGTGTGCAGGCAGGAGATTCACATATTTCTGTCATATTTCTGACCTGTTTTGATTCAGATGCAGCTTTGACCCGCCTTTAGTCACAGACTCTGCTTACGCCACATTTTTGTACTGTCTGTGATGACTATTTCAGCTTCAAATCTAATCTTCAACCTCACGTGAACAAATGTAAAATACACAAATCGTTTTATCGCGTAAGGCTTGTCTGTGGAGGATCTGGATTAAGCAGTGAAGTAATAACATTGGAACTCATGATGGAGCGTGGCCTTTGCCTTGCATGTGGGAGACCTTGGTTTGAAGCTCACTCATACTTTTTATTAAATTGATGATTTATAATGCACCCCAAAAAATATACCACCAGCCACCACTGCCCGCTATTGCAAAGACAGAACACATGATAAATACTGAGCCCCCACTCCATCTCTCATTTATTGTTATGTTTTGTTTTGTTTTTTTGGTCAGTTTGGTTTCTCAGCATAAAAGATTTCACCTGGAAAGGAAAACATTGTCTACTCTACCCCTAAAGAGGCTTTATTGTTTCACTGAATCCACTTGCATTCACAGATTTATATAGGACATTGTAACTTCAAAAGTCATTTATCCAGAATGCATTTTTCTCCCACAGAGACATAAAGATTAAAGTAGCACCAGGACACCAATCTTTACGAATGTATATTTAACAGATCATACAGAAGGATTTGTTTATATCGAATTCTAAGCCTGATTTATTAAAGTTATTAAAAAGTCAAAATAATTAGGCATTATTTATTTTTTAAGACGCTTTTCAAAAAGCTCTAGTTTACTCAAATAGATAAAGATATCCAAAATCCCCTTTGTACATTTTTTTGTATCTAACATCTCAACAAAATTAAAACAAGTAATTAAACCTGCTCTGTCCATTATTTAGATTTAGGCTATCCCAAATATCCCATTGTCATTTTTACACATAAAATGCCTTATTTACTGTATATATATGAAAAGATATGATAAACTTGTGATGCCTTTTTTTATGTACATTTATGTAAACTACAGAAGAAGTTTCAAACTGATCGGCCTGTACGTTTATCATTTATTGTGTCAGTAGCATAAAGTAGTTACAGCATTATCATATATCGTTATACTTTGATGCATTAATATATCACACTTTAAAAATGTGATAGGCCTACAAATTGACGTCTTTAAATTCAAGTTTTTTTCCCCCTCACTTGCAGTGTCTCGTCTCATATTAAAACGCTAGAGAAAAACCTTAAAAGAACAAAAGATCCAGATCGCACAACTTTTTCTAACCGGTTCCTCTTCAGTTTCGGGTTTACCTTCACTGTAGCCGGGTGTGATCGGCCGCGGGCTGGCGCTGTCTCTGTCCTCCGCCGAGTCGTCCAGATCCGAGGCCCCGCCCTCTTCCCCCGAGAGGCTTATGTTGTCCGCGATGTTCTCCTCCCCGCTGTCCAGATCGCCCATGGACCCTGAAAACACACAAAAACTTTTATAGGATCACGCTTTGAAGTTTTGTGTGTGTGTGCGTGAGAGATAGTCAGAGCTGTGGATCTGAGGACATAATAACTGTGAGCAAATTACACTTACAAATAGCAGTTTAATTATGTTCCTGGAGCCTTAAGTCCAAACAAAAAAAAAAATAATAGAAAGCTACTTATGATAATACTTTGAAATCGCCTGAACGCCGCGCGCCTGTTTTATAAGTGTCCTCTTGAGAATAAAAACACATATGAGATGGATTGGACACAGTGAGTTACGCTCTAATCCAGCAGATTAATAGCAGAGTGCCAGGACACCTCCTAGCCTGATCCCTATCACTTACACTGCTATAGTCCCCGCTGACCACACTAATTAAGACACTACTTCTCATCTATTTTAGCCCCTTTGAAGATTACATCCAAAATATGGAGACGGCTAATATGGAATTAATGTGACTTTCTTAAATTGCTTTATTAATAATAGGTTTTCGATTGCGTGATTATGCCAGACAGAGCTAAACGCTGAATTAACTTGCGATATAGAAAATGATTTAGTGGTGTGAATGATTGTCTCAAAGGTATGCTTATAATAAATTGTATCATCATTACGTTCAACAGAAATTTTGCATATAGTGATGGCTAACAGTGTAAACAAACAATGTAATTATATTAAATGTGATTTTTATTTGTTAGAAGTGGGCAATATATCAAAATTTGGATTATATTGTGACTGTTGTTTTGAAAATACAACTTTGAATATCGAGTATATCGTTTATAGTATAAAAAAAAAGGATAAAAGGTGATATTTCTGCACTTTAGTGATTAATCTTTGCACATATTTTGCTTTTGTCTGATGATTTAAAACTCAACTAACATGTTTAAAGACATTTATTGGAATGACATAAAACATTGTCTGAAATTGTAATCGGGATACTTCGACATTTTGTTTTTTCAATATCACCCAATATCACCCTGTTTCCTGTACAATACTAACAAGTTGTTTATTTATTTTTAGCGCTTTATTTGACAGGACAGAGCGTAGAGTCAATTAGAAACTGGTCGAGGCCGGGAAGTGAATCCACAGTGCTGAAGTATGAACTGTATCTGTGCAGCGCCTTAAACTACTGCACCAGCTGCAAGCACAAAATGAAATATTCTTCAGTACTACAATAAAATGCATCATCATCTTTCATCTTCTTTCAAAATCCAGAAGGCCAAGATTTTATAAATTGTGTCCAATAAAAACAAGTTGTCTGAATATATTGACTGACATAATGAATGAATGAATGAATGAATTTATTTATTTCAAACATACAAACATAAGTCACAAGTCAGAGAAAAAAAAACACGCTGTACATGTTGTACTTATTTAATCTCATATAACTTAAAATTTTCAGTTTCCTGTTACAAAAAACATCTCCAACTTAACACTGGGGCACAATTTGGGAAAGATATCTAACTGCAATTTATTTGGCAAGTATTGCGATTAGATTTGTGCTTTATATTTTAATCATTTAATTGTGTTCAAAGTTCACATATTAAACGCGTCCAGGGGAATTGACGAAAACACTGAAACAGAACTGCTAAACTAAGAATGTATTTCCGAACAAATGGAGCCGTTTTAATGCAGCAGTAATGAAGTAGGACATTTTGTTGTTTGTGGAGGAAATGATCGCACTTCAATTTTGAGTAATTGTGCTGCCACTTAACACCTTCATGGTTTTTATAGTTCAAAACTGTAATTTCTTCGTAAATGTCATCATGGGGACACTGGATTAAAATGATGGAATGACTTGAGTCTAAATTTGATGCAAGATACAGAAGCTTTTCATTATTGTCCTCGAGATATTGCGCTGCTGATAAAAATGTTTTAGCATATTTTTGTTAAAGCGATGTGCTGTAATCTGAACATAATTTGAGCTGTTTGTTTCTTCTATAGATCCCAAAGCTTAAGTCTCTTTGATTTAAAAAATGAGTGTGGTCAAGATAATCAGTTTTATTGATAATTCTTACACAACTCAGTCTCCTTTTTCTGAAATAAAATCATAACAATGCAGAAATATGAATTGTAATTTAAACTTTGAATGAAACCTTTTATGACACAAGTGCTCGTAAACCACCTTGTATCGAGTCATTTAGTTTTGTTTCTTTTACAGCATCTCAGTGTGGGGCGTGAACAAGCAGTACATGAGAAAAAAAACACACTAACGAAAGGATATTTTGGGAATTCTAGCAGCATTATCGACCCGTGTACTCGCCCGGGCTCAGACAGGTTGTAAATTAATTTCTGATCTTGTGTTGTAACCAGTGCAGGGATTGTTCCTGGTCTAAAGCCGTGACTGGGGGCGTATATATTTACACCGCTGGAACAAAAGGCCTCTATAATCTATACAAAGCACACAACAATAGGCGTGAATAAAGACGGGTGCAGAGAAAGGGAGAGGCAATTTTTCTAATTCTGTTAATTTCACTTCCAAAGCAATTAAAAAGCAGGCGCAGAGATAATGCTTGGAAACAATCGCCGCTGACAAAGTGTTTCTGTCTTTGTAAATGAAACATCTTTAGGCTAATTTCAACTTCCACGCCTGCATGCTCCGCTCTCTCATTTCAGATAAAAATTAACACTGCGAGATTTGGACCCGAAAAAAAAGAGAAAAAAAAAGATCGATCCGGTACACAATATTTTTAGAACGAGGTCCATCTAATTTTCAGTATCTATAAGGGCATTTCCAGACAATTAATTTTGCTTTAATCAAAATTGTACAAAGCCAGTTCAGAGTCGGAAATTCCAATTAAATTCGCCGGTTAGTTAAAATGGAAGTTTGAGTTATGAGGTTTTTTTCTTCATTACTGGCTGAGGTTTTAATGAATCAATCGCTGCATCACTGCTTTCAGACATCAAATGGACTGGAAAAGTTTTATCCAAAGAGAAGTAGTACAGGCTGGCTGTATGGATAGCAGGCCCGTAGTGATAAGTGAGCGGCGTTAGACTTCATTTGGCCTGTTTTAATTGTGACAGAGTGATATCCGCAGTAAAATGAACTGAACTGTGGTGCAATCATAGAAAGACATGTGTATCTGCGAACCAGGGACATTTGTTAAAAGGAACAGTCCAAGAACAAGGCCCAGAGCAGCACTCGGGCCTAATCAGAAACTAAAGACCAAGATACATGTTGTGAGATATGCGGTGTGAAAAATATAGAACTTTACTTATATTTTTGCAGCAGGTTATTACACAGAGTTTTTGTTACCTTATTGTTGATTCTGGTTCTGTCGTCTGTATGTGCAAAGATGCAGTCTGAAGTTGTAGTTATCGTCATAGCGTTTTCAAATGTTGGCACAGATCTGTAAAGAATTGCTATTGGGTATCGGTTTCATGACATTGGTTCAGCCTAGACTAATTTTAGTGGCTGACCCAGAATGTCTCGTACAAAGCTGTTTTGATTTTCAACCAGTGTGCCGAAGAACATTAGTGTGACTAGATTTATTGCCAGTTTTGTCTTGAAAAAGTGTACCGTTGGAGTTAACAGATTCTCGCATGGGTTTATTTAATCATTTACAATTTTGGAGTGTCCTGAGCAAACTTCTGCATCGAAAAAGAAAGGAAAACAATCCCCATTGCCAAATTTCAAGAACCAGACAGTGGCACGGACATTATTCGCCACATTAAATTCTACACTTTTCAACCAAAAAAGTTTGCCACGAGTCCAAAAGAGTCGAAAAACAGCAATTTCCTGTATAAGAAACAACTACATAACACAACTGGGTACATTTTGTAATACATTAAATGGATTTGAAAGAAATAATGGCCATTTTTACTCCTTTACTGATATCGATTAATATCAGGTGGCAGATACTTAAAACCAAAGTATCAATAACGGTATCAGAACTGAAAAAGATCACCATATCGATCACCACGGAGACAAGCAGTTGACCCCCACAGAAGAGTTACAGTGCAGCTTTAACACTACAGTCTAAACATAAAAGACTTTGGGTGCTAAAGAACGATCAAACTTGTATTATAGAACTAAGATGTGGTGTCATTTAGTAATTCCATGCTTAATTCAGTAACGTTATTGTCTTTATTGTCCGCCCTCGTGGTGACGGTGGTGTAAAGTCTCCTTGTTTGCCGGCGCAGATGTGTAGGACTGGGACTGTGTGTGAGCGCCTGCAGAACAAAGTGTGCTGTAGTGATGAAGGCAGCACAGATACAGCTTCATTAACTGAGGGTCCACATCAAACCGCAGCTCCACGCTCCTCACAGATGAAACAACACACATCAAACCCGGGCGCACGAGAGCGATTAAACCCACTATAAGACACGCCGACGTCCTCTCCAGCACCTGAGAGAGGCCCTCCACATCACACAGGCACTTCACCGAGCAGCAACTTACTCAAGACGCTCTGAAGACAACGTTTACCGCAGGACAGGTGGACAGGGTTAGGAAGGTTCTTAGGACTGGCAAAAAATCAATACACAGGTACTAAAATTAAAGTGCGTATTACAGGTTTTTAATGGTAATTTTGACGTTATTCAGTGTGTTAATAGTTTACACCAATCAGGTAGAAGTTTGTGGAGAATTACAGGAAGTGAACAAATTGATGACGTCACACTAGAGAGCCCTTGAGCCTTTAAACACTGATTCAACAAAGTAAAGGTGTTCACAGGTATTTTTCTTTGTCAAATAACACTATCTCTGGCATTTGAGGAGTTTTGGTTTTCCTTGTGTGATGTCATCATTTATAACCAGGAAGTAAAATCAAAAAACTAAAAAATAGCTAAACTGGGGTAAAATGTGTTAGCAGAATTTGAAATATATTTATTTAAACTGCATTTTAGTTAAACAAGTAGTCACTTTAAACGTGTATAAACACTACATTTGTGCAGGTAAGATAAGATAAGGGATAAGAACATTTGAAACTTTTCCGAATATTTTTAGAATTTTAGAATATCCTGGTTTGCATCTGAATTGCAATACTACATACAATTACAATACTATTGCGCATTATTGTCTAAAAAGAGTATCTAAAACTTGTGACATTTCTTGTAGACATAAGTAGATTACTGCATGTCAAAACATTGCTATATAATCCTATGTAATCCAAATAATCATATAAAATATAACATAATGCCACTTACACTTTACCTGCCCGTTTATTCTTGTCCACATGCTGCACTAAACATAAACATAGTCATAGCCATTATTGTACGTAATAGTATTAATCTTGTAGCGTTGATATTGTTGCACTACCTGCAGAGTATGTGCAAGATTCAAGTCTATTTAAACAGTTCTTTATCTTGATTTCTTTATTGCATGTTTCTGTTCACCTGCTGTTCTGGAATTGTGCGTTGCAACACAGGGATTTCCTTATTGTGGGATGAATAAAGATTCACTTATCTCTTAATCTTAATCTTAATCGCTTTGGAAATTTGTGGAAAAACAATAGACTTTTGGTCACACACTGAAAGAAAATGTGTTGTTCAATTATGCTTTTTGCAACTTCTAATGTTGTTATAAAAGCAACTATGGTCACCAACTCCTAATGCCATAATGTAGTACTTTATATCACATCATACTCGAGCATATCAGCCATGCTCTTAGAGAATACATTGCTAAATCTGCTGCTTTCCTGCTCTGAAATGCCAGTCACTTGCAACGAGCCTGAACCTACCACGTAAGCACTGCCCATTGATTACTGTGCGGTGACAAACTCCGGTCCACCATAGATTCATCCTGCTGATCTGAAATCCCAGGAATGCATCGACTTCTTCCTGCTCATCTTCACATCACAGCTGATAGAAAGGCACTGAGAAAATCTGTGATAGTCTGTGCGTGGGTCAAAATTGTTGAAACGCAAACAAAGTCAAACAGCCCGCAGTGTCAGTGTTTTGGTGAACAAACAGGAATAAGCAATCTGTCACCAATTAAAATAAACCGAAATTGAAAAATAAGTTGGTTGTGGAACGATTTCCGGTGAAAATGTGTGAACACAGCAGGATGCCACATCAAAGACCTCGGCGTAAACAGATTGAGAGAGAGCAGGCACAACAACATGTGGGTCTGATATAGTCATGTTTGAAAGATCCAGACTCAAAATACAAATAAAAATCTTATTAAATATAAAGTGTTAGTTACATTCTTTGCCATTGTCAGATTAGTAAGTGATTTGTGCATCTAAATAAACAGCAACTACTCCTGGAACTAGAACAACTTTTGTACTTGTAAACAGGGATGTCAAGATTATTACGCTAATCAAGTGTCATGATTATTCAGGTCACAATAAGAACTAAAAAATAATAATAACATTCGTGAGAAGCAAAAGGAATTTATCATTTCAATGCAATCTATCCTCCAAAAAAGTATCGCTAATCTCTCCGCGTTTATGTCACATCAACTTAACTTTACTTCACGTTACTTTATCGCTCACAATATTTCGATAGGAGGGACTGAAACTATTTTGTGTGTGAATCGCGGATAATTGTTAAATCGTGATGTTTCTTCTCAAAATAAGCACGTAAGACTACAACATCTTACATTGTGACATCCCTCATGTGCAGATACATTTGCACAATTAGTCATCTACCAGATCGTGGCGTGATAAGTTGATATAAAGTTAACAGGTCACATCCTTTATTTACTTCTGTGATGGAAGAAGTACTCAATTTTGTTACTTAAGTAGAAGTACAGATACAGGGGCAAAAAATACTCAAGTAAAAGTATAAGCAGCACAAAAAAAATGGAAGTATAAGTCAACTGTATAAATTGTATGTTAAGAGAAAAAGTATGTCACGCCGATTGAGAACTGTCAAAGTGTCAAATGCGGTGATTTTGATGAATAATTCTGCTAAATAATTCAATTAAAATCCAATCAATTTCTTAATTTTGTGTATATTTTGTCTGCTCAAAGTCAGCTCTTGAACTCAAAATATTGTGACCATTAATGCGCCAAAAAGAAACCCTCAAATCATACGAAAACTACGTGGAAATGTAGCAGAGTAGAAAGTACAGATACCTGCTCTCGAATGAAGTGAAGTAAAGGTATCCACTGCAAAAATAGAGCAAAGTAAAGCTAATTACAGTACTTTTACTTTTGTACTTTCCTGTGGATTTACATGTTTTGTGTTTGTAACTGGGATGCAGAGATATTCCTCCAAAATGGACCGTTTCGTTGACATCGGCACATTAGTCTCCAGCAGTAGAACATCTGAGACCACTGCATCCCACCTGACTTGTACCACGGCACAGTCGCCCTATCGTTCATCCTCTCCTCCGTCCACTCCCCCCTCTCTCCCTCCCTCTCTCTCTCCCTGTCAGAGCCTGTTTTTTTGGTGGAGCGAGTGCGGGGCTGTGGAGTGACTGGGAGCGTCAGTGTGCGGATAGCTGCGAGCCGTTGGCGGTTATCGCCTCCTGCAGACTCTCTGTGCCGGTCTGATCTGTCTCCTCTTCATTAAGCAAATACGCCGACGTGGAAATGAAAACATAATAGCTATTTGATTTCCACAGAGATATTTTGCATATTGGTTCGGAGCTGATAGCGGAATTTCATCAAGTCGTTTTTTTTTTTTTTCTCCTCTTCTCCTACCGCCTCCCCCCTCCCCCCTGCGCCGTCCCTTTTTAAAAACTGAATTACTGAGCCGAGCTGGGCCGCCTCGCACTCGCATTTCCTTACATTGCTGGGAAGACGAGAGAGAGAGCGAGAGAGGGTGAAATCTAGTTCCCCAGGAAGACTACTTAAACGATTAAATATCCCCCTATTCTCGGCTTTTTTGATAACAAGGAACAAATTTAAAGAATTGCCAGTGCTTTAGGTTGGCTATACTAATCAGAGATAGGAAGGAGAAAATTAACTCCTTAATGAGCAGAGCGGTGGTGGTGATAAGGGTCCTGGGGAGACAGCGGCGAGGCGGAGAGGGGCACAGACACAGCAGATAGAGATATTAGCGGTCAGTCCAGGAGGAGCATTTAGGGCCCCACTAGAGGGCAGTAGACAGTGATATCTGACCTCTGAGGGCATACGTGGCCAACGCTGCACGGCTCCAACTGTTCTTAGAAGGAAATTAAAGAATGTAAAGTCAGTTCAACAGAAACATCTCAGATAATGTCAGCTATGGTTTGGTAACAACTACATGTCACAATATCAACTTGGAGTGTTGCGATTATTGCGAATAGAAATATCATAATTTAACGATTATTGACGATTATTGACGCCATGACTAAACTAAATAAAAGTAAAATCCTTCATTTTCCTCCATTCAAATTGTCTAATAGATTACAAATATTTCAGACTGTAACCAGCTTTATAAAATCAAACTTTCTGAATGATAAAGTAAAGTTAATCTGACAAATACAACCTCAAATAAAAGGGTTTACATTACTTTTAGAGTCATTTTGCTTTTAAAATTGTCACAGTATTATTTTTTAGTTCTTACGACTGTACTGTGTCCTGAATAATTACGATTATCGATTTACCAAATAATCTTAACACCCCCAGTAACAACAACAACAACATTACATTTGTCACAAAGCAAATGTCAAGATCATAAAACATGACGACATGATTTATTATGAGCAATTCATTTATTACGAGGAAATTAGATGTACGATTTGACGTATGCTTTGGCAGCATCAGAAACCGTTCGTCAACCTCAAGGCCGTCTCTCTCCAACACACAGCCATCAAAGAGCAGAGCAGGTGTTCAGCGTCTGCAACATGAGCTCACACTTCACTCCTGTTTTATGAGCCCAAGCAAACTAAACAGTGATATCATGCAGCGGCCAAACTCGTATCATCACGGAACACATAATGAAACAAAGACGCATGAAAAATATTATTACGAGAAGCACTGAATAATTCCAATACTAGACAGGTGCTCTTTATAGAGAGAGCTTGAAGTCAACTTGAAGATACTGGAATTGTTGTTTAGAGGGTAAAATCTCAAAAAAACAAAGTCTGAAACTATAAACCAAGGCACCAAGGTCTGTTTTAGAAAAGTTAAAAAGTCCATCTTGGCTTACTAAATGTTAAAAATGACATCTCATTACAATGCTCATTACCATAAAAAAAATCTGGTGAGGCATGTCATTCATTATTTACTAGAGTAAAATTTCAAACTTGATTTTGATACTAAGGAAAAACCTCAATACCGATTTCGACACCGATTGACAGAATGATAATAAAAAAAAATACTCTTTTCATTTTTGCAGTTATTTTCAGCACAAAACAACAGTAATTTTATTAATGTTATCATGAGGTCTTGTACTAGATCTTATAAAAGTCAAGATCATTCAAAAACGGCTCTAATAAAAACCAAAATTTGTCGTATTTATGTGATTTGTTTTTTAAATCTCAGTACTAGTATCTACTACAACTTTCTTTCGACCAAGTATCTAGTTTCAACACTAGTTTTAGTATCAATTAGAATCTGATATTTGATACTTTTGACTAACCTACTATTTATGTTCTTCAATAATCAAAGTCAAAGTTTATACAATAAACATTGTAGATCATTCCTTGATAAAATACATTCAGCTTCAACTTTTTCATGGGAAAAAAAATGAATTTCTAGATGTCTTGATTTCAGTATATTAATCCGAATTTCAGACATTTTGACTAGTTAAGATGAGTTAAGACTGCTTATTTGACATCTTATTTTACTTGTTTGCTACTTGTTCCTACCTTACTTCTTTACTTCAAGTCAAATTATCTGGTAATGGGTTAAGACAACTTTACTAACCCCAACGGCAAATTTATTTTCTTATTTGAAGCTAAACTGTTGCATGATTATCTTGAAACTAGTGAAATATTCTGCACCACATAAGCAATTTAATCTGACTGAGTTAAAACTACTATAAATTCAAGACATTTTAAGTTACATTACGCTACATATACAATATTTCTTGTAATTTCATCTAAAATGAGTAAGCCTTTTTTACTTGAGATTATTAGCGGAACTGTGAACAATGTCCGTCTCTGCCTTGTCCCATGCACTGTCTTTGTGCGTCTGAGCTGGTGACAAACACTGAGGGCAGGGGCGAGCACAGGTAGAGTTTCACATAGAGACACTCACAGAGAGAGAGAGAGAGAGAGAGAGAGAGAGAGAGAGCGAAAGGGAGAGAGAGAGAGCGAAAGGGAGAGAGAGAAAGAGAGAGGGACGTTAGCATACAGCTGAGCCCAGACCTCGGACTATTGAAGTCAGGCATGCAGACGAGAAAGGCAGCCCGATAAGGCCCGCTGATAAAAGATAGAAAATAGCAGCAGATTTGAACTTTCCCACCGTCCTAAGATCCGCAAAGAGGGGGGAGGAGGGGCTGTTCAAGAGCTTATTGAATCCTATCTCCAACCATCCACCCCAACGCACACCCCTCCTGAATCCAAAAAGCAAGGCCGCCGCGGGATACACGCTTGATACAAAAACAAAAGCGGGAGTCATCACACCGTTTATCGCCAAGTGTTGAATGAGGAGTTGAATAAAAGGCATATAAGGGGTCAAGGAGAGGTCGCGGTGAGCTCGTCTTTCCTTTAACAAACGCACACACAAGGTCAAAAACGTGTGGAGAGCCAGCATCGCTCTATCCTCCGGCCGTATCACCACTGTTTCCAGCCCTATCGCGCTCCTCGTCTGTGCCGCTGATAGTGAAGTGGCCTTGAGTGGAATGTGGGAAGATTCTCACAGTTTGGGGAAGTACGATAGTGCGTGTGTGAAACGAACGGATCGCGTTCATTCACCAGGTTCAGAGAGCAGCGGGGAGGGACTTTACACTCGAGACGGGCCACATGTTTGGTCTGGTTTGGTTTGTCCAGGTCTAGGGCTGACCTTTTCATTTAAGTGGACAATCGAAGTTACTTGACTGATACCTTCAAAAGAATGATGATGTGTGACTGTAACGGTGCAGTTTTAAAAGAAAATGCTTCTGTTGGAAAAAAATGTCCAATTTTGTTTTTCCCTTCAATCACAGTCACATCATTGACCTCCAACTGACCTCTTGCCCTGTCTATCTACTGTACTGCCATCACTTTAAATATGCATTGAATCATTGTGCATAAAATATTTAAACAACTTAAGTGGAATCTGTTAAGGCTCATCATTGCAGAAATGCTGATTTCATGATAATTACTATATCGACTTATCGTTCAATAAATGATAAAAGGAACAATCCTTTTTTGGTTCAATAATAATCTTGGGTACTTTTTCGTTTGTTCTTTTTCTGTTCAATAATAAGATTTGAGCTGTAGACAGTAGACAGTAGACAGACACTAAATCATTTGTTTGACTTTTTACAAATACAAACTCTTATGTTTTTGTACATTTTAAAAAGTTGTTTGGGCATAAGTATTGTGTCTGTGGCATAAAGTATTTTTGTCTACAGTCTATATATTCTTGAGCTTGTGTTATCGTAGCAGGAGTTGGTCTCTAAAAAAATATGAATAATAAAAATAGAAAGATGAATAAGGAATGTTCTTATGTGTGAAAATAACTCTTATTTGTCCTGTCCCAGTGTGCCCTCCCTTTACACCTGCTCCGTATGTTGTTGGTTATGTGTCCAAAGAAGACTAAACATATGGTCCGGGGACTGTCACACTTTTTATTTATTCTTTATTTAGCCAGGAAGGTCCCATTGAGATGTAATGTCTCTTAAAATTCCATTCTTCTATAACACTTTATTGTTGCTTTATGATTACTTGATAAATGATCAAAAGTTACTTCCGCTGCCAGTAATACTTGTATGCACATACAGTATAAACATTCTAGACAATATTGATGGGCAATATATCTGTTCTATAATTGTATCACTGATATTGGAAGGTTTTCCCAGATATCTGCATCAGTCCAATTTTGGAATTTATGTAATATTTGGTACTAACATTTTTTGTCTAAGCTGGTCCAGACTCTGTGTGCACTGCATTCCCTGTTTGTCCTCAGTGCATCAGATTTGTTTAACAGACTAATGATTAAAAATGGAACTATAGGGGCAATAAGGCAACAAAAATTGCTGCTATTTACACAAATTATGTAAGAAATTACTTTAAATTCCACTTTTTTTTTAATGTAAATACTTTCCCAAAGCGAAAAGTAAATGCATGAACTTTACTATAACTTATTAATAAATTATAAATTTGGTTATCAGCCACAGCAGAAAGATAAATATCAGATCCAGGGTCTGGTATCAGCTCAAAAAATCCTTACTGAACCTTCCGTTCACTTTTTGTTATTTGTAAAAG
Organism: Rhinogobius similis; assembly: GCA_019453435.1. Taxonomy (NCBI): domain Eukaryota; kingdom Metazoa; phylum Chordata; class Actinopteri; order Gobiiformes; family Gobiidae; genus Rhinogobius; species Rhinogobius similis. The sequence continues at coordinate 20,486,245 of CM033630.1, read as the reverse complement.
TTCAGCTAGAAGTGGACAGCAATCAGACTCTAAACAGTCATGTGCATGACGTTCTCATGTTTTTCTAATTATTGCCTTGGTTTGGTGGGATAGTTCATGTGGTAAATACTTATTATATCATATCAGTCAAATGGCAGTTTGTGTAGAATAAGAATATACATATATCCTTATCCCTATATCTATGTCATCAGGCGTCCATCAAAAATGCAAGGACAATCTTCATGCAACTGACATGTTTTTCTGATCATTTAAACATTCACCTAACAAAATAAAGGCGTTATCAGGAATTATTATTTGTAAAACCGTAACTATAGTGTAATTTATTTGGATTTTGCCTCTTGTTTACAGTACGGTTGCTAGGTAACCGTTGTGGAATTAACACTTCAATCTGGTGGCTCAAGAAGTACATTTATAACTGTCAATGTTTTTGTAAAATATTATGATCATGTTCACTATGTTTTAACCCGTCTTTGGCCCTTTAAGCTTAGTAACAAAATCAGTAGTCTATAAGGCACAGCACATACTGTATCAGAGAACATAGTTAAAGGAGTTTGTGACCAGCAGGTGGTGTGCAGGCTGTACCAGGCACAAATACCACGAGAGCAGAGAGAGCGAGCGAACGAGAGGGAGGCGGACAGTGGTGGGGGGTGCTGGGGGAGATAAAGGGCACACACTGATAGAGATAAAGACACAGACAAGTCGAGCTAAAGAAAAAACAAGAAACAACGGGGGGTGGGCTGCTCCGCTCGCACAGAAAGTGGGGGGCACGCTCACAACTTGGGGCTTTGCATGTGTTATCTGCGCCTCTGTCACAAAGCTTCAAGTCCAAATAAAAATAGTGGTGGCAGCAGTGTGTCGCGGCGATAGGCCTCAGAGCGAACAGAGCGGATGTAAAGGAGATATAAACGCGCTCCATGGCTGCCAGCGCCACAGAAAGGGGCTGCGTTCAAGAGCGGGGCATCAGTTGAGCCCCCCGCTGGACCGATAACATCATGTACCAATATGTGTGCGTGCGTGTGTGTGTGTGTGTGTATGTGTGTGTGAGACAGAGGCAGATCATAATTACTACACACACGCACATGGGCCAGCGAAGCCAAGAAGACCACATCTCATCTCTCCGCCTCGCCAAAAAGAAAGCGCCAAGGCCCCTCCCCCCACTCCAAAAGTCACAACGGGATTTGTGATGGGAAAAATGTGCCTTCCTCAGATGATGGTCAGATAGAGTGCGAGTACAGCCCAAATGTCAGCGATGATAAATGGAAGGGTGCTGAGACAAGATCACAGTCACACCGAGCGAAAATACTGACACTGTAAAGGCATAGAACAGGAGAGGGGCAACAGCTGTCACCACTGTGTTTGAAGAATCTATCCAACTTCAGCTTTGGCATTCAAATCAGCACCGCAAACAAGTTAGCAAAAACCTGACACGGATAGGTGGCGAAAAGGTGTTACAGCTTGAGGGAGAGTCTGAACGCCAAGACACAATAGCATCACAGAAGGTTCAGATGCGGAAAAAGAAATGGATCGGACAGTTTCCAGGATATAGGTTCAGTTCCCGACATCCTTTTGGGCCAGACATTGACACATCTTATAATGTTTGAACTTTCATACATAAAGCTGTAATTAGTTTGCTGTTTAACTGTCAGATTGCATGTTTTGACATTGTTTATGGTTAAAATCTCTGTAATCATGAAACAAAAACTGGAATAAAGTTAAACATCTTCATAAATAATCAAAAGGGAAATTATTTTTGGTACTATCATTGTGATTGTTGAGAATTATATAGACTTTAAGCCAAAATATTAACATGGCTTAAGTTAGTGGAGCCAATTCCAACAAAAAATGTCGAGGTTCATCATAAATTTGGAGATTTCTTCATTTTCGAAAACAGTTAATCTCCATCTGTAATTATGAGATCAAATAAGAATGTGAACGCAACCTATTAGCAAATACAAAACCACTTCTAAGTTATTCATGTTTTATGGAAATAAATGCTATTTTCAGTTTCTGGTATCAGTTGATGTCGGGAAACAGCAAATATTCCAAGCCAAAATATCAATATCGGAACTGAAAAGGCTGAATCAGTGCAGTATAAGTCAATCTCTGAAACACAAAACAGGAAGAGAAGATGGATCTACTTTATTTTTTATTAGTAATTAAAGAGTGCTGCCACTATTCTTCTTCTTATAGCTTATCAGCAGTTCAAGTACACTATACCATAGATGTAAAGCCTAAAGGAGCCTGCAGTGAAGTGCTCTGGGCCATGTCCTGACCTAGCCTCTGTTAGCTGCTGCTGTAGTCTGTACCTGTAGGCCCGGGCCTCTTAGCCTGATGTTTGTGCACGTCTGAGTGTGCACGGATGACTCCAGAGATTATTTTAATATCAGGCCGGTGTGGATTGCTGATAATGTTTAAAGGCAGGGCCCGCTGGACTGAGAGCTGCTAGTACCTATCTGTAATTAGTAACCGTTCTCTATCACTGATAAGATAAACCACGCCTGACCTTTTCCATTTGGTCGCCATGGAAACCCCACACCCCCACCCCCGGACTCCCCCCTTCTGTATTATTTTAGTGATTAAACAGCAAATAGTGGATGAGATGTGAGGCGGTGATAAGGGGCTGATTAATAATAGTGCTCAGTCCTGGGGGGAGGGGTCAGCGTCAAATGGGCCTTTGTGGTGAATAATGGAAATTTAAGACGAAGCGAAATAAAAGCGGAGGCATGATGAGAGTGTGAGGGGGACAGGGCCACACTATAAGGGGCCACATATAAGTGCTAAGTGCTGCGGCTGTTTTGCTGGATGAATAATGAATGGCAGGTCTCAAGGTTACGTTTAAGCTGTGGTTTAGAAGTGGACTCACCTCCATATAAAGTGAACTGCAGATTCCACTGATGAACTAAACCTCACCTCAAATTCACAAGCTCAGAAGGAGATATCAGCCACCTCGACTGTACAGGATGTGTGATTGGTTTAAGGTTTAATATAAAGAGCTTTACCATTTTTATTATCCTATTTAAAGGGAAAACATATAATGCATTTGTGTATTGTTATTAGCCTTTATCTCCAATATATCCAATCTCACGTTTTGAAACAAAAAATAGTTTATTATGGACTAAATGAAAGGATTTGTCTGCTGTGTGCAATGACACTGAGTGTATCCAGCCAGCACTATACACCATTTAATTATGTTAGCACTTTAAGAGCCGTGACGATTAGCCAAGCAGAAGTAGTTTCCAAGTTTAGATGGCAGAAATGCTCAGAATGAGTCTGGCGATAATTTAAGTACTTAAAACAGCAGAACATTCTGTGATAAGTGACGAATATGATCTGAAAAATTGTCACTTATCAAAGGAGTTCAGCAGGAAGTGTTTTTGACACTCAAAGGAGAGGAGAGGATTTTCTAATGAACATTCTTCAAAATGCTGTGAATGCAGCTGAATGCAATCCCAGGTATGTTTTGATGACAGAACATTGTTAGAACATGGTTAAAAGCTCAAAAAGTCACTGTAGCAGAATATGTGTGCTTTAAAACTAGTTTTGACTTAGTTTAGACCGGACACAGTTTTGTTTTAGATTTAGTTTAGATGTGATGGTAGTCAGAAAGATAAAACATTTTCTATGGTGGTACTTAAAAGTTTAATAATCACTGACCTAAACAACAGTTTCCATCAAGTCAGGAGCAATTATCACAGTGGCTACTCCATTTACAATAAAACATGTGGATGAACTGCATAGCGAAGCAATGGGTAAGTCACTGGGCTTCAAAACTGTTGAATTATGCATTTTTTAAGCCAATTCAAAAATTCAGTTCAATTTGTCAGTCATGCCATGGGGGCCAGCAAGGCCAGATGCCTGGACAATTATTCAATTAGCTGCATAATACTGTAAAATGAACATTGATATTCCCACACCAATGCCTAATTCCAGCACTTCATGCTCAGGACGTCCCTGTGATGGGACTGGCCTGACTGCTCCTGTGTCTGGGACATTTGCATTGGCAGAGAAACAGTGAGTGTCTATGCAAAGTGGGAGCAGTTGACTCAAAGGTCAGCACGGCCTCCTGTCTGTCAGATGTGGCGAGCGATAAGCACATCTAGACAGCAGGGGGCACACCTTCCCAAAGCGGGACAGGAAACATGGCTCATGTGGAGTCAGAGGATGCCTGGGAAAGAAACTGTGCTGTGTCTCAATTATTGTTATTATTAAGGTTAAAAATGAACCATAGAAGACTGTTAGAAGCACAATCGAATGTCATATTACACTGTATTAAAAGATTGAAATAGTGAAACAGGAAGGTCAGTAAAGAATGTGATGTTTGATACAACAAATATCAAATACCTCTTTACACAGTGAGAGATGGGATCCGGATCAGGTTTAGGTGCCCGTACTGGAGACTGGAGCAACGTTTTAAAGGCGCATATGCTGTATATGTTCACACTGGTGATGCTAGAGTAAGCGAATTAGGCCTGGCTGACGGCTGAGGAGGCAAGAAGTCGGCAAAAAAGAGGATAATCTTTTATCTTTCCTCCTCCCAAATGATTCTGTGAGTCTGTATCTCTGACAGCTCCACTTTTGCCTCTTTCATTATTTATTTATCTATTTCTGCTTTGTGTGAATTCAGCTAAAATACTTCTAAAGTGCTTAATGACCCTATCGCCAGCTCAGATCTGCTGCCACATGCTGCCTTCTCTCCCGCTTTTCCATCTTTTCCTCTTTTTTGTCAAGATATTCTCCGGCCCGGCGCCCCAAAGAGCTGCAACTTTATCAAAGCCACGACGACACGGCTGATTATTGACAAATTTATTCCTTCATAGAATGACATAGATGGGATGGGAGTGTGTGGAGCACCCCCTTAATGGGCACACACACACCCAGCAGGCCTGAGGAGATGGTCGAGTGTCTATCTGATTCTATTAAGAGCTTGGTACTTGGGCGAACAAAGCCCCTCGCGCCCCGCTACGCATTAACTGTCATTATACGCTCATGAACTTTGTCACTATCACAATGGTGGCGCTCATTCTCTCTTTCTGCATTTACTGATTCTGCTTTTGTGCATTAAATATTAGATCTTTCTGAGTTATGTGTCGATGTGGGCGTATTTACAGTTGCCAAATAATCAATATTAATCAATGCTAATAGTATCTGAAACTGGATATCATTTGAGCAGCTATCGATACAGAAAAAAACAATACATTCTTGATCTATATCAGAACTATGTTAAAATAGCTCCACTAATCTGCGTTGAATTGCATTAGGCCAACATAACTATCATAATAATACTATTGCGATGGTACGTTTACTAGTACTTAAGGCAGAAGAGTGATTTTGGAAAAAAAACCTCTAATGGCTATTTTTCTGACTGATCATTTGCGGTTTACGTTGTGATTGTAGGTTTCTGTTCAAAGCGCACATTTTAAACATGTCAAGGAGCCTCTTTTCAGTTTTGAGAGAAAACTGAAATCTGAAAAGTTTTTACATAATAAGACATAACATGATATTTTGTTTTTTGCAAAGGAAATGATATTAGCAAAAAAAAAAAGTTTTGAATTTGACTATGACAGTTGTTAAAAGAGCATAAAGTGATCTGTGTATTCTGCTTTTAAGACATTGTGGGTGTACTGTACAGTTATGAGGAACCTGGTGAGGACAACCCAGTCATTAGTTGACTAAGAACTAATGTGTTATCAGACGTGCTCTTTGTAAAAGGCCTGGCCTTATCAGCTTTATCGTAATCGGGGGACTTTGAGGCCTGATGGAGCGATGGCAGTGAGATATGAGCTGTCGATGTGTTCATGGAGCCGGAGCCACTGCAAAGTTGCCAGTGAGAACTTTGATACCAACACGACACAGCCAGTGAAGATGACCCACAAACAGCACACTCCAAACTATAGGGCTGAGTAAAGTATACCCTTTTAAAAAGTGTATTCTCTGATATAAAGAAGTAGAAACACCATCAATGATAGCAGTTCCAAATAGCTCCATTTTTTACACCAACCGTAAGGGGTCAGTAAAAGGACAAATCTGACATAGCCTGCGAATTCTGCTAAAGACTTTGGTAGATAATGGTAACACCTCAGAACCCCAAATCATCACAGATCGACCCCTGGGCTGCACCAACATCTCAGCCCCCTCCTCACACCGGTCCAGATTTGGAGCGTGCCGCATGGTGGCTAACGGCTAACGAGGGTGTAGTTTCTTAACATTCATCATGGCTGAACTCTGAAACTTTATCAGCAGCGGAGAGCGGCGCCACAGCCCCGGCCCCGGCTTTCTCAGCTCTCAGATAGGAGAGATAAGACTCTGATAGATTACAACCGATTGTTTTACTCCGGGGGACACTGCTGCTGCTCATACTAATACACAGAGAGACACAAAGGAGGAGAGAGGTTAGAGGGATATGGACACGCACAGCCAGGCCAACTACAGCCAACATCACAGAACAGACTCTGAGAAAAATCAGCAATTGATCAGTCATTTCAAATCATGATCCACTGGTTGATAACTGGAAACACATTGTGCAACACATACACCATATGAAAACAAGATAATCACTTCAATCACAATGAAGTAATAGAACTAGCACAACAACTTTTTAGTACAGTTCCCATACATAGTAAGTAGCCAAATTAATTTCTTGAAATTACAAACAAAAACATAATATTATTTTTTGAAACTTTTGAAAAATATGGGTATTGTATGTGTTTGCAGTTTATTAGATAAGAATTTGCTGATTTCTGATTTAATTTGTGAGACTTTTCAACAAACTTGTTTCAAAAGTTTGTTTTTTTCATAGTCTTTAACAAAGAGAAATCAGTTGATGAAGGAGAGCAGTTGCTTTAGTGAGTTGTGGCTGCAGTTTGAGTTTGTTATGGTGTAAAAGTGTTCTGAACTGTAGCCGTGTGCACGTCAGCAGAGTGATGCCTACAGAGAGAATATAGGGCTGATCTGAGCGCAGCCGGAGGTGTTGCTCTTTGTTGTGCGTCCACAGAGAGCAGGGAGTGGACAGCTCAGAAAAAGGAGAGAAAACAGCAGAAAAAAGCTGGCTCTGATAAAAAGGCCCGATAAGACAGGAGTGTGTGTGTGGAGGAGTTGGTATCAGTCTTATCTATCAGTCTTTTTCACTGGGAGCCTGTGTTGTTTTAGCCCTTATCTAACAGAACCAAAATGCCAGGAACAAAAAGACAGAGAAGAAATGGCCCTGTGTGGATTATTCATGGGGCCAGCCGATAAAATGGTGATGCTGAAATCAAGACCACGAATGAGGCCTCACTCAGTCTTTCCCAGAATGTATTGTGTGGATAATTTTTACAGTTAGATGATAATAGCAGAGTAAAGGTGGTGTACAGCTCATTGTGCCCTTTCTGAAACCAGTGACTTCATACAGGCTCTGGTAAGCCCAGATAAGACTGGAGACATGACCCAATGCTGCCTTATAGGGCAGAGGCTTCAAATCCATTCATTTATTTACAATTAGCAAATTTTGTGCTTTGTCTAAAGACATCACAACGGGCACAGGTACAGTCTGTGCCTGTATCTGTAAAACATACATTTTGAACAGGAGATCAAATTAAGGATGAGATGATTTGTATGTTTAGGGTCTTTTTTTGTATGTCTCTCGGTTAGCGCCATATAGTCTGGTATCTTGATTGTGAGATTCTTGTATATGTGTGATGTTTTGAGCAGCTCCTCTTGTCAAATTAACTAATTAACAATCAAACAAACCAACCTAAATGGGTAAGTTATGTATACTTATGTAGGTCTATAGATTAGATTAGGTTATAGTCAGGTGTCATCATAATAAGGCAATTTTTGGCAAATGAAATGTACTGAATATGTATCAGTAAGTAAATGTGGTATACATCAACACATCATTTCACTGAAATCAATACTAGTCTCACTCTTCTACCTGATTTTTACTGTTTTGATAAATTAAAAACAGAACCAGTTGATGTTAAAGTCTTTACATCAGTCACATGTATCTCTCACTTTCCTGATGCAGCCCTAGCATCCTAGATATTCACAGCAATGAGTTTATAAGCACTTTACACCAATTTCTGAGCCCAGATAGTCACAAATAAAGCTAACAAACATTAGCATGCTAACGGCACACTTCCTGCTTCTCTCATAGGATAAAACGCTCTATAAATAGATGCAGAGTAAAAGTTGTGGTCTGATTTTCACCCAAATAGATGCTTTTGCAATATATCTGGAGCTGGGGCAACATAGATTTTACTTTATTACCTGACTAGTTTTGTGTTTCCCGTTTTACAACAGTAAAAATCAGGTACAGCCCCTTAAGGCACAAAGTCCACCATTCATTTTCCAATGTAAATTCTTTGCTCTTCTTATGGACTTCGGTTCGATTTAATGAGGTTATTGGTGTGAGATTAAAAAAAAAAAAAAAAGGAAGGTGAGTTCTATAAGGGGTGAGTGAAAGTGTGACCTGATCCAGAGAGTGGTCTTTATGTTTCACACTTGACCCTCTGTTTAACCATAGGTCGCCTGCTGCCCCCTGCATCAGTGGGCTCACATTACCCACCTGATGTGCTTCACTATATACTCTGCACCTGTCAAAAGCTCATGCATAATGCAACAACTAAAAACGTACATTTGTTTACAATGTGGTATATTCACTATTATTCACCAGTCATCCGTCCTCAAGGGACTGGGCTGCAGCTCATCTGAGATACCGGCTGTCCCCGATGACCCCTAACCCTAACTGACCTCTTCTTTACCTAAATTCCAATGTACAAATTGCTTATTTGAAATAGATTATTTTCTTTAGATAGGGCTAGGAGATATGTCACAAAAAAGTAATTATGATTTTTTTTTTCTTCATATTAAAAAGATCTCAATAAAATGTTATTCTGTCTTATTAAAAACAAAAAACAGCAAGAAAAACTGTATTCAATCATAATTTCCTGGACAACATAAACTTTTAATCGTTGCCATTTAACACAATACTATTGACATTGTAGATAAGTTAGTACTAGTTATTTTACTTTTTTTCTATTTCTATATATATTTAATGTCTTGAATCCTTACTATGTATCTACAATGTAGAAAGTAGTAAAAATAAAGAAACTTGACTGGTAGTTTACATCGTGACGATCAACTAGAGATGACTGAATCTCTAAACACTCTTCACTGAGTCATTAGTGTAGAGCTTTTAGAAGCAGCTGTTGGATGTAATAAACAGTGCACAATGATAACTGAGTGTGTTTTTAATCATGGATGTATTAAAATAACTGGGCAGGCTAGTGATAGCTTAAACCTGTCGTGACTTGAACAAGTGGAGCGGCAGCGCAAAAATCCTCTACAGCCCAGAAAGCACTTTTTCAATAGAGCAAAATATTTTCAGCTGGCAGGTCACCTCACTCACACCTCACCTTTAACGCAGCTCCGCTCTAACCAATTCTTGCTCTGATTGGTCAGTGCGGTCATGTGGATCGTATAGACTGGATGTAGCTAGCCGGTAAAGGCTAAACTGGCGGCATGCGCCAATGAATAGGACCCAGGGCTTGGTCTTATGTGAAAAGGTTAAAACTATAATCAAAGGTACCTATAGAAGTTGTAGTGAGCATTGTTGGTATTCACGGCGCCGCCTATTGGCCTGGCTCCACACCACAGCTCTTGTACAGCTGAGTGCATCTGAGCTCCCAGGTCTGTATTGTGGCAGACAGTGGCCATCAGCAGTAATCTGATTTATATTCACGGAGTGGTAGATATTTGTGAGAAGTGGAAAACTATTTCACACAGACTTATCGAGAGTGTGTCAGACAGAACGCCTGTGTGGTCTAATCTACCAAGGTCAGTGAGTGTGGCCTGGACAACAACATGTTATTCTGCTACAGCAGCATCCACAGCTCCCATCAACAACAACAGTCACACACTACAAAACATTTACATGAGACTGAATATATCTGGGTACTTAAAATGTGCTGTGAAGTACAGTACTTGTTTGCACATATGACGTACTACTCCATCAACTGGCCATGTATATTGCAATATCTAAGTATAAAATGCTCAAATCTTGGAAAATGTCCATTCAGTTTTATGATGGCATTTATGAAGCGCTGACAGCAAGGCATAACAACAAGTCTAAACAAACGTTTGCATTGGGTGAAATGTTGTGAGTCATTGTCAGTGTCTATATGCCTGGTCTGTAACTGGGTGAAGGTTAAGGAGACACAGGAGGTCAACGCACCAGAAGATGTTTTGATATATAGAAGATCTGAATCTTTTCAAAGTGGGACCTGTGCAGATAAAAGCTGGAGTTGAGTGGACTTCCTCCTGGCCCCAGGCTTTTCTACCCTTCATCTAAATTTACCTTTCGAACTCTTCCTAAGCAGGACCAGTTTTCTGCTATATAGTAAACTCCTCAGACAGATGTCTAGTCCGGCACAATGGCCTCCCCACTTCAGGCCCGCTTTAGAGAAATGAAAAGAGGAACGCTTTTTCTGCTTTTCTGCCGCACCCCACCCTTTTCTCGATAGAGAGAAGGAGAGGAAGAAAAAAAAACATAATTTATCTGTGTATTATCAAGAAAGGCAGACACTTTAATCACTCAGCTATGAAGTCAGTATTTCCATTCTTATCAGCGGCAGGAGTGGAAATGGAGAGGAGATAGCGTTGTGGGAGCCCATCGGTGGGCAGGAATGATAATGGGGGGGTGGGGGTGAGAGAGGGAGGTGGGGGGGCAGGGCTTCGGCTATTGGACCGCTGTGTCAGCTCTATCTGCAGCCATTATCAAGGCTCTTATCACACTCAGCATCAGGCTCGCTGTAATGGGGCCAGTTCAACTTTCCACATTATCATAGCGCCAAGACCTGCTTCGCCAAGGCTAGGGGTCTGGCTCAGACACACAGAGGGGTGGAGGGTGGCGGGGTGGGCTGAAAGAGGGGTGATAGAGGTTTAAAATGGATGCTCGGATTCATCTGAGGAGGTGAGAGCGGCCCATGGAGGAATCTGAATCCACTTCTCAGAATGTTGTTGAAAGCTGGATCGCAGTGACATTGGGTTGCTCCTTGTTGCGTCTACACTCCTCTGCCCTGTTTACCTTCTCACTCCTCTCACTTCCTGTTTCTCTGTGGATCATGTGAACATGTCGATCAGCAGGCTCACAATAAATCATTAGAGCATTTTCTCCAAGACTAATGTTTAGCAAATCTTTCTCCATCCTGATGAACCTATATCGAGCATCATAACGACACAGTTTCAGCATTCTGCCAATAGAATTGTACATCATATTTGTTCATCATGGGCCAATTGTGTATGCAAAGATAATTTATATATGTATATATATATATATATAATGATAATGGTTTCAGAATAGAAACGCAATCATTCTCTTCAGATGGGTTTGATCTTATGATAGTTGTTGATAATGAATGTCCTTCTTGAAGTTAGGTATTTGCACATAATAATTCACAATTGAAAAAATACTCAACATAGTATTTATGTAATTCTTGTCATTATTAGTTTATTGATTGACTGAGTTATCCTTTTATGTTAAGAAAAAAATGTAGCAACCAACAGTACTAATCCAGGATGTAATTTTTTTTTAAGTTTGACATATAAATATGAGCCCCTGTGAGTCCTCATATAAGCACACATACAGTATGGAGGGATGATTGGCAGCTCACTTATCAGCGTCAGAGCCAGAGTTTACACAAGCACAAAGCCAGCCACAGCAGTGCAACCGAGCAACACACAAACCCTTACAAACTCACCTTCCACAGAATCACAGCAGAACTAAATAATGCCCACTACCGGCCTCTGTTGGTCACTATGAGGACTGCATGACAACAGACTCACCTTACCCATGTCCCTGCTCTGTTTGAATGTGCAGTCTGGGGCAGGAGCCAGTGGTCTAGACCTGCTGCGTGGAGGTGAATCCCCGGAGGAAAATCCAGCGGCTCAACTTTCTTCTTACTGTTTTGGGATCAGAATGCTCCTTATCACCCATTTCCTCATTTTGCTGTTCTATCCCTGTTCTTCCTGTGCAGTAAACCCAGAGAATCATAAATGTACTAACTAAAGGCTCCTAAGTACAATTTCACTTTGTTATATTTAAGATTAGTCTACATCTCTGAAAGTTAAGTTGCAAGTACATAGACCTGTGACGATAATAAAGGTGTGATGAGCAAATAAATATTTATCAATAATGATCATTACCTTTTTTTGTACTAGTTTTATCACAAAAGCAGCATTATTTAATTTTAATGGCAAGAAAGAATAGACAATAATCAATATTACACCTTATTTGTGAACTATCTAGAAGCCTTCACAAAGCATATTTTAACTTAATCTTGAAAAAAAAAACATTTTTATTAAAAAAGTGTAAAATAGAAATAATCCTTTGGCAAGTCAACTAATGGGGGGAATAATATATCCAACAAATTATAAGTTGAAGCCCTAAATACATCTTACATGATATTTATCTATTGTAGCTCATGTTTTATTCACAATATCGCCCATAGGTATACTAGTATTATTTTGCTTAAGGGTTATGTCAGTGTCCAAAATGTGTAATTGTGACAGACCAAAAAGTATATCACAGAAAGCCATCTAATGTACTAACCAGGCACAACCAAAAATGAAGGGTGCCTTATGCACTATAAGCAAGTAGATTGACTAAGATTTAGATTAATTTGATTTGTCTATTCACTTGACACACCATCCATGTGTCCTATAGAGACAAAGCCACTATATGTTAGGACACCTCTGAACTTTGACCTGAGCAAGCACACTTTAATAACATACGGTTCATGTGGGAATTTGACAATGGGCTTTGAGCAACTGTTGCGTTTATTGTCCGCCAGTAGTGTGTTTGTGTGGCTGTTGTAAAAGCAGGTCAGGCTTCGTTGTTTGCTCAGGTTAGTTTAACACCCCGGAACAAGGCGCTCGCACAGTAGGAGCAAATGGAAGTCTTATCACTGCGCACGATAGAGAGAGGGGGGTTATAACACTATAACTTCTATAGCACACACGAGAGAGACATGTAGTTTAGGTGCAGCACTGACCAAAGAGCACAATGCAGGGAAATGGAACGCATGCTCGATATATATTTGCATATGCTCCAAAATTATATATTTGTAATGTCTTTATAGTACTATAAATGAGTAAAAAAGTTGGAAAAATGCAAATGACATCAGGCTCTTTGACTTCCGCACCTGTTTTTCATCTTTTTTTTACATCTTAAACTTGCACTGTAACATGAATTGGGTACAATAACAAAGTCATATACAATTTTACTTAAGAGATAACAGAATGTATGAAAAATATAACAAAGATTTGGACTATAAATAATACTATTCATATCTTGAAAAGTATTTGATATGAATAGGTTGGCTATGGATATTGTGTACTATATACCAAGGTCGAGCCAAACATGTATACTATACTCATTTCTCAATGACATGCACAAAGATAAGACATTTTCGAGACGTGTGTGAAAATATTTCAGAGAACTTTAGCAACACAGTGGTTCAAGATAAGATAAGATGAACTTTAAAGATGCAACAATAAATGAGGAAATTCTCTTGTTATAACAGCTAAGAAAACAGTGCAAAAAGCATGCTAGTTTTATGAACTATTACTTCTTAATTTGTTGTCAATATGTTATTTTTCTTAAAGCCAAGTTTAAAAAATAGCCATTTTTTGATAGAGACATAAACAAAACATAGTCAGTCATAAATGGGGTACCCCAACAGAAGTCATTAACATAACAGTGTGTTGTATTAAAGGTGAACTGCTGCTAGGCCTGAGAGCAGGTCACAGATGGCACATGAGGACACAGAGGAGATGGCTGTGTTGCTCAGGTTAAACAGCCTCCATCATGGTAATTACCACCAGAGCAAACACAAAGCTTTTCTCCAGACCAGCTGAATGTTTTCTCTGCTCCCTCATCACATGGGGCAAAGGTCAAACCGCTTACAACGGCACCGTGTCCCAGAACCATAACTCACACACACTGCGGTCCCCTGGGTAAATAGCAGGAAGGAGTAATAAGTCATTTACACGCGGAGCACAAACGAAGCTTCCTTTGAAAACCTGACAACTTCCCCCTGTTCTCCAGCTTAGCACAACACACGGCGCCTGCACCGCCACATGCACAAAACAATCTAGATTTATACACACAGTCACACTGATATTGAAGAAAGGCTTCAACAAACCCATAAAGAAACTGCCCTGGTTCACAAACAACAACAATGTAATGTAAATATTATCTAACGTACCCGAACTAATCAAGCAATTAGGGATCACAACAAGTATTCCCTGTGAAAGGTTTCTGGAGTAAAGCTAATGTTAAATTTGCACTGTAAAAGCCATCTATGATCATAATGGGGTCAACAGAGACACATTGGGGTGTAAGCAAGCTTTTATAAGTCAACCAGAAAAGCAGAAAGGGGCATGTGGCTATAGATATTGTCAATAAAGATATGTATTAAGTAGACTATTGCTCCACTGTAAAGTGTGGCAAAATAAAGATAACATATGGCACTCATTTTGTCTCTGAAGAATACATGTGGTAGTAACCATTTCAAGCCATTCGTCTCCTGTAAGTGCCTATATCAGCCTATAATATATTAGACTATATGTTATAGTAAAACTACTGTGTTGCTAACTTGCTAACATTATATGCTATGCAGAAACTCTCAGCAGCCAGCTCCATTGTGACAGTATGATAAGGTGCAATGCTGCTCAGTCTTTGTAGATCCAATATGTTCAGTTTTCCTTCAGCACCTATAGGCCAGAGTTTAGTTTGTGCATTTCATGACTTCACACCATCTCGTAAATGTAAATTTATAAAAAGACTGCAGTTTTATGCGGCACTTCTCACATATGAAGTTCTCTGATGTGCGTTTGATATCTAATCTTTCACCATCTGTTTCTCCTAATATCTGTCAGTTGAATCTGCCCAGTGCAAGTCATTCTGCTGATGTGGCTCTTTTCTACTGCTCTGCTCTAATAGAAAACCAAGATTTGAAAAAGCAAAAGAAAAAATCCAACAGATAATCATCGATGAACACTCAAATTTCCCCTACATGTCTGCCGTATCTGTTGCGGCATCTGCAATGAGTAATACGTGGTATTAATTTTAATTAAAATTTATCAATGACAATGCTTGTTAGGGAGGAGAGAGCCCAGAGTGGAGGGAGGGGCCGCAGAGAGAGTGTGAGAGGGAGAAAAGAAATGCATTCACACCTATCATCTAATTATACAACAACATTAATCCCATTAGGCCTGGAACTGATTGCCAGGGTGCGGCCCCACGCTGCTGTTGTTATTGCTGTGCAGCCTGGGCCCCTGCCTGCTCCGGCCTGATAACAACTCCAATCAGACCTGTGATCTGGATCTGCGCCGGAGATCGGGCCCCGCGGCTTATCCCAAGTTCACATCGAGCTAAAAGCAGAACAAAGAGAGCACAGCAGCACACACAGAGCAGCACACAGGAGAGAGGCAGAGAGAAAGAGCAAGCACCTCGCACAAACAATGAATTCATCCCACAATAGTGTGACCATAAAACCATCATGTGACCCAGGCCTTGTCTGACACTGATAAAGAGCACCACTGGAACACACTGCACTGTGAACTCAGACTAGACCACTGCCATAAACATATAACTATTAGTGTAAGGAGAGCAAAATATGCCTTATGACTTTCTCCTGTTGCCAATTCTGCTGCAAAAGTTTGTACAACTAAAACTACTTCTAACTATGGCTCAGGTTTTTTTATAATTTAAGACTGTACACTATTTTTAACCATCTAAAGCAAACAAATCCTGAACTATTGTACATTTGGAACCACATCCACGAACTATCGCTGTGTATATGTGCATAAAAGTCCACGTGTGTTGTTCTGTAAGTTTGGACTATTGTATGTGTATGTGATAAAGTATGTCTGGAAGCAGCAGGAGGAGGAGTGCCTGAGGAGGTCAATGGGACTTCCTTGTCTGGCCTCTGCAGGCGTCCTGGTTTGCTTTAAGTCGTGGGAGGTAGCTCATTATTCATGCTGACCTCTGCGCCGCATTTCTGAAGTCATAGGACCAACACACACGCACCAACACACACACGTACACACACACACACACACACACACACACACACACACACACACACACACACACACACACACACACAGGAGCCATATCAGCCCTGTGCATCTGCAGCTGCTTATCTCTCTCCCATCAGCAGGCCTCGCTATCGGCCCACATCTTTCTGTGAGGGGTGGGGTTCCTCGGCTGCCATTAAAACACATCACATACACTCACTGCACACTGCTATGCCTGCTGTTTACCTAAAAGCTTATTGTATTTACACACAACAAAAACAGGCAATTGTGTACTTATTCATGTAAAGCAGAAATACTTTTAAATATGAAATTAACAACAACAAAAAGGTAATAATAAAGTTCAAATTACAGATTTTTTTGTTAGTGACTCTAAATAACAATCAGATAATCACCTTAAAAATCATATATCAAATCTATTCTAGATCTGAAGTGCCGCGCCCTCACCCAACAAAGACAACAAAACCCTTGCCGTGACAAGGAACTACTGGTTGAAGGTAAGTCAACTCAAGGCAAAGCAAAGCTAACGTTATCCCTTGAACAGGTAATCGAGATGCTTGTTTTTGCTCTCCATCCACCATAATTGTAATCATCTGTCAGTCATCAACCACTAACAACAACACAGTGTAATTAAAGTGCCTTCCACGCTCCATCTCTTGCTCCATCTCGCCCTCCTCCCTCCCTCCTTATCAGCTTTAGCGATCGCCGCCACGTTTTATCAAGTCTCCTATCTCAACCGCCAAAATATAAGCCCGGGAAGCAGCCTCGTGGGCCGCCTGCCGCTATCGCGCCATCAAGGAGAGTGCTCTTATCAGGCTGGGAGATCTCCAACTGTTGGAAGGATGACGCACAAAGACACACAGACAAATATCTATGTGCTGCACAAATAAGCCTTCTGCTCTTCCACTCCAGGCCACCAAAAAGCTCTGGACGTCAGCCATTGTTGTAAGAAGGATTCTCGAACTCTGTCCACTGATGGAAGTTCAACAAGTTCTTTCACGTCAAGTTTTTTTTTTCTTTCTTTTTTATGAATGATTATTTATTGTAAGGTCCAAGAGACTAACTGTTTTCATTAGAACTAATACCAATATCCAAACAGGTGTCATCAGTGGTTGTGCGTTACATCAACACTCTATTCATTATACGTATTAAAGTGTATTTGGTAGCATATTTTATCATTTAGTGTGTCTTGAAGGTAATTATGTAGGGGAGTACATAAATAAGGTTAGCAGTCCAGGTAGGTTTCTACATTGGGCTGCAAGTGACAGCTTTTTGCTAATCGACTAGTCTCATGGTTATTCTTTAAATTAATCGATTAGTTGTTTAGATCAAGAATGGCCCTTGAATAGAAACCTTTTACACTAAATGTTCATGTTTCTTGAGTCATTTCGATGTAATCCTTTGCTTGAGTCATAAAACCTGATGTCTGTGTCCAGATAACAATTGGTTGACAATTATCTCAATATAGGATTAGTTGCAATTAACTCGTCTCAGCTCTAGTAGTACACAAAGAGAACCTAGTTTATGAAAGTAACAGCTCATGAGTAAAAATACCTATTGTATCCTGTATATTTGCATTGTGGAGAAAGATTGTATTTAGTACAGTGGTGGTGCCAGACCTACATAGCCTTCACCCCTTATCACTCTTTACTCTCCTTTCTATCAAATGTCTGCCAAATCACGAGAGAGTCACAGGGCTGGAAGTCTGGTCCGGTCTACAACAGGTCCTGGTGCCGGAGTGGATGTGGAGCTGGAACAGGAGAGCAGATAAAGCTCCATGACGCCCTCGAGACCCCCGCACGGACGGACACAGCCAGGTCTAGATCTGCTGCTTCTGCCTGCACAGGAGCTGTCTGAGGGGACTTCACAGCTGATAGGCCTCTCTGTGGAAATAGATAGGAACGCACTGCACTAAGACAACTATCGATCTAAACTAACTTCTGACCAGCAACCAGCTCTTATTATAAAACCTTACTGTTTTGGTGGACTATTGTGGTTTAAATCGTTTAAAACGAAAATGAAAAAAATGTAAGTTGTAAACTTACAAATGAGATACATGGTGATATTTCTGCACTTTTGTGATTAATTTTACAAACATTTCACATTTGTCTGATAAATAAGCCTCAACTTATATGTTTAAAGGCACATTTCTGTTGGATTGACATTAGTCTGATATTGTTATCTCAAAAAATATCCATATTTTTTCAATACTTCCCACTCCTAATTGTCACATAAAATAAAAAACATAAAATATCTGTTCATATGTAATTTTATTTCATTTTCTTCCTCCCATTTTGTCCAGGAAGAACACAGCACTGTCACTGGAAGTTGTAAATGCACTGGGCAATGAAGGCCTATGGGGCAGTGTAATGATATATTTAAAGAGCGCCATTTTCCCTTATCTAAAAATCTAAAACAAAGAAAATTGAAATAATAATAATAACTCGGTACTGATAGAGCCCGATGTGTGTCTTTCCTTTTGTCTTTCAGTAGTAGTTCTATATTGGGTCATATCATCTATATCTTAAACAACAGCTGCTGGGTTTTTGACTCAAAGTTAAGGCCAAATGATGGTTACAGTGATAATAACCCATCACTGACAAATAACAAATTCTTTTTAAACTATTTACTATTTGACAAGCTTCAGTGATTCCCTACAGCAGAAGTTACACTCCATTTCATATAAACCTATATCTCTGTCTCAAATCAAGCCAGGTATGAGTAGAAATACTTAATATATGAATTTATGTGATACATTAAATCTTATTATCCATGTCTATGTGGCTTGAACTTGAGGTTTGAAAAGATGCCGTTGGACAATCACAAACATCATGTTATTATTTGTTAACTGAGGCAACAGCTCAGCACAGCACACTGCACCGGTTAAGCAAAGCCCACTGGGACCAACATCCAGAAGAACCATAGGCCTGAACAGACCCTGGAACACAGTGAATCACATCATTAATATGCTTCAGCTCTACTTGAACATCAGTCACCCGCGATAAACCTTTATAAACAGGAAGCAGCCGGCAGAGAGTCAGCCAAACGCCTTAGCAAGAAAAGGCCCTTTCAAAACGGCCTATAAGATGCATTATTGAGTTAAAAGGATAGATGAAAAAAGATCCAATTGTGAGCGGCTATCAGCGGGAGTGATCGGCCAGGTCTTATCTGACGCCCCATCAGTGGAAAAGAGAAGTGAAAAGCCACGGGGGGAAAAGAAACGCCACGACGACGCTGCTGCTGCCTCACACAAAACAAATAAAACACATCCAATTTTAATCTTTATCTCTGCCTACATCGGATCGCTGCTTATCTGTGTTCACATCGTCTTTTTCCGAGAACACTGACGTTTCCATAACAGAATTAAACAGGAAGCCACAGCAGCAGATTTTGGACACAACGCCAATATGGGAACTTCTGATAAGCTTAATAAGAATGTTTACACAATTTAATTATCAATCCATCGTGTGGAATGTATTATCTGGTGCAAATAGGTGTATTTGATGAGTGTAAAGTGGGGTTAGGAATGAGTGCCAATAAGTAGGTGAAAATATAAACCTGACAGCATAAAATGAACTTTAATCTTTGTTTCAACCTATAGATTATCAACTACCCTACCGTGTTTAGGAACATATCAATACATCTACACTGAACTCGTGAACTAGCCTTATAATAAGTGACAGCATGGACGTTCGTAGCACGCTGATCTCCCAGAGCGCACGGGGAAAAACGCACGGACACTGGACACAAACTGAGAAAAAACTTGTTGGATTCTTACGCTTAATCTGCCGGGGTTTGCTCTGCTTCCTGCGGGACATGGCAGCGTCTGTAGCTTCTCTCCAAGCCCGACGTGGACTGACGGGACAGCAAACAGCTGACAGCCTTTCTATCGTCTTCTTCTCACGCCGTTCACTGATGCGTCGCGGCGCTCCGTCCACCAAGTAGCGCAAGCCGCATGACCCGCAGCTGCACACCGGGAATTTTTGCCTCGAACCGGGCTCTCTGTGTGTGTCAAGCCTTTGCCCAGTCCTGGTTCCTACTTCCGAGTCCACTTACTTTGCTGTGATCACTTCTCTCGGGAAAGGCGTTCCTCCAGACACTATTGCAAACGATATTCTTTCGCTAGACTCGCCGCTGACAAATGCTAGCACGTTGCTCAGTTAGACGTTGTCTTGGATCGACAGTATTGTCACGAAACTGCAATCAATCCGAGTGTCAGTGGGGTCCTTACGGTGTTCTCTGACAAGTTTTCCGTGGCCGTTCCGCCCCCTTGACTGCCTGCTCCACGACTGAAGCGGGGGCACAGTCTCGGTGGAGTTCGAGCGCTACACTGTTCTCCGTTTACTACACAGCAGCACGCGCGCCTCCGCCACGCCCCTTACGTATGACCTCAGGCAGCGCACTTACCTCCCATTGGTCCGCACCATATTATAGTTCTATGGTCCGCACGCGGTGACCCTTCAAACAAGCAGCAAACACTGGACCGAAACAACAAGTAGCTCCGTGGTAATTAAAATAAAAAAATAGGAAGTAAGTAAGAAAGTAATCCTATTACCTACTCACTATTTTGGCCACGTGGTCACTCAGTTATTGGCTGTTTTGTTGACAGCTGACAGCTGGGTCATTTTTCGAATATTGAATTCGGATTTATTTAATTTAAGCTACTGATTTGAACTCAACCTACTTTTAGTTTGCAAAGCTGAATTTTGAATATAAGGCGACAGTTCCTAGTTTGTAGAGTTCTTCATTCATTAACAATGTAATGTAAAGTTCTGGATGTAGCCAAATAGGTGGTTAAATAGCTGTTGCTGTCGTTGGTTAGAGTAAAACTGACATACTCTCTCAAAACTTAAAAATACAACAGTCGCTCACACAACACAAACGCTCTTCAAGCGTGTGAAATCAGCCAAATTGCGCCATCTAGTGATAACAATGTATCATGCAATGAGTTATCAATTATTTGAACTGCACACAAATTTCTAAGTTCAAACATGGGTCCACTTGGATTACCTTTACTGGTGCCACTTGACTGATGTAAAACTTTGATAAATAAATACTATCCCATGAAACCGACTAATAATTACAAAAACATGACAACCTGTTATGTGCACTTTAAAAACTGAAATCTCCACGGGGACAAGTAGCTCCCAATAAGGGTGTATGTTTTGTAAAGTAATTGGTTTCATGGGATGGGATAGTATCTGTGGTTGATGTTCATTACAGTTTTATGATGCACATTGCATTTGTGAAGAAAAGTTTGGTGAAATCTTAAATATAATTATTACGCTGAACTACAACTACGTAGTCTTATGTTCTTACTGACCTTCTGTGGAAGATTCCAGATAAACAATGTGCCAAAGGTCACTTCCCACAGTTCATCTGGCTTTGACTAATTGTCCATTTTGCAGCACCCAGGAGAGTATTTTTGTAGTTATTATTTACCACTTACTATTGAGGCAAATGTTGAACACAAAGTGAGACTGTACAGCTGATTAAGAAGGAACACACATTTTTACTGATTAGTGAAAAGTAAACATTGTTGGCAAACCTGACTGTCAGAGGAGTGTGTCTCCTTTATGCTCCGTCTGGTCATTTTTAACATTATATTGCAATGTGCATGTGCTGTAAAATAGCTTGCTATATTGCTGTTGCTTTTGCTCAATCTAATTCATCATATTGTTGTATATATAAATATTTATTTACAATTACCCTTTTATGTAAAATGCATAAATGAACATAAAAATAACCCAAGAAAGTGTTAGACAGTGTCATCATGCTAAAGATTTTGTTTTATCAAGTATTTAGTGTAATTATCTTACTAATATATCACTGACTGACGGAATAAATAAATAAATACTTTCATAAATAAATAAACAAAGCCAAAACTATAAGTGACATCTTACTTACTTAAATATCAAATATTTGACTTAAAATAAAAATAAATAAACAAATACAATTTTAAAAAGCCTATTGTAAAGTATATCTAGAGAAATAGTTCCATGGTTGATACACAGTGGCGTACAGTTTTGTAACTTTGAGTGGTCAGAGTTCACCTGACAGTGAAGAATAAATCAATAGGTCATATTTAAATAGGGACATCACATAGCAGTGTAAGGTCACAGGAAGAGTTGAAAGTACATGACAGTAGTGTGGGAGGGATCAATGAACCACCATATTCTCTGAAAGCTTAGTACTATAGTGAATACTGTTCAGTGTTCAGATAAGACAGGATGAGAGCGGTACTGGTCCTGGTCTGTCTGCTGTCTGTGGGGAGACAAGCTCAAGGGGGGCCAGGTAAGAATATCTATGTATGTAAGAATATATGGGCTTTGACTGAGAAAGTGCTTTGTATGACCATGTTATCTGTAGTGGGGAGCACTGGCCCTGTGCTGTCTCTGAAGAATGGGCGTATTCGTGGAGAATTAGTGACAGTGAAAGGCACAGACAGGAGAGTGAAGCAGTACCTGGGGATCCCTTTTGCTCAGCCACCAGTGGGACCCCTGCGCCTGGCCGCCCCGCAGGAAGCACAGCCCTGGGACGGAGAGAGGGACTGCACCACACAGCCACCTATGTACAGCTTTGTTTTTAAACCTGCAACAGTTGAGGTTACTACACTTATTCTTTTGTCTCTGTTGTTAGGTGCATCCAGGACCCAGAGATCATAGTCAATGCTTCAAAGACCATGTCTATGCACTTCAACCCCCCGGACATCTCCGAGGACTGCCTGTATCTTAATGTATATACCCCAGAAGGTGCAGTCCAAGGGGACAAGCTGCCAGTATGTCTACTATGGAGCTTATGCATTCTCTTTGTTTGTTTATTTACCAAATAAAGTTTGAATAAATGACGAATAATCCATCAGTATGGGGTATGCATGTTATCAGTCCAATCCTTTGTGTGTCTTTGAGGTACTGTTGTGGATCCATGGAGGCGGTCTAACTCTGGGGGCGGCTTCCCAGTATGATGGCTCCTCGTTGGCTGCTTATGAAAATGTAGTGATGGTCATTGTCCAGTACCGCCTTGGCATTCTGGGATTCCTCAGGTAAGAGATTCATCATGTGATAGATGTCAGTGAAATCCCAGAAGTACATTTTTAGATTCTCAAACAGATGAAATCCTAAAGCACAGGAGACGAGCATGCGCAGGGGAACTGGGGCTTCCTGGACCAGCTCCTAGCTCTGCGCTGGGTACAGGACAACATCGAGGTGTTCGGTGGAGACCCTCAGAGTGTAACCATTGCTGGGGAGTCAGCAGGAGGCATTAGTGCATCTATACTGGTAAACCACAGTAAACACACCAATAAGCAATCTGTAGTTTTTCACACTGAATATGTGTTTGTGTTAAACAGACTCTATCTCCATTAGCCAAAGGCCTGTTTCAGAAAGCCATTTTCCAAAGTGGAGTGGCAACACTGGGCAGCTACACCACACACAATCCTTTGGCCCATGCTAAGGTAATGAAAATGTAAGCATACAGTTTTTACAACAAAAGAAAGACATTAACACTATTTTAACACTATCTGTTCCAGATTATTGCCAACATAACGGGGTGTGCCCGCAATACCACAGAGGAGATGGTGTCTTGTATCAGAGCAATGTCCAAAGAACAGTTAGTTGATGCAACAAAAAAGGTGTGTTGTTTGGTGTTGCATGTATTTTTGGATAATACTAAACAATCCAGTAAAATAAGACAATGTTATACTGTGTAGTGAGTGCACTGCAGTACCACGCATCAGTCACACGATGGCGCTATATTGCTTCACAGTCTGACTTTCATTCACGTGTGCAGATACAGATATACCTGGGGGCTGTAGTGGATGATGTGTTTCTCACCAACTCTGCAGAGGAGCTCTTGAAGAAACAGGAGGTGATGAAAATCCCTGTGATGTTGGGCATCACTAACCACGAGTTTGGATGGATCCTGCCTCAGGTAACACATGCCAAGACAAAAATGTACCGTGAATTAAAAAATATATATATTATTAATAATTCTATATGTAATTTCTTGAAGGCATTTGGTCCTCCTGGTTGGGAGCAGGGCATGAACAGAGAGACAGTAATGGCTGTAATGAACATGTTCAATCCTACTGGGGTGAGCGTCATCAATGAGAAGAGTTAGATTTCTGCTGCTCTTAACACAATATGATGCTGGTTTTATTTAACTTGCATGTTATGGCCATTAGAACAATAAACACTCAACTAAACTGACCTAAATAGTAAGCTCAAGAAGATGTCATGTTTGTTGTATAGGCTTCCTCTGCCAACAGCCTGATTGCAGATGAATACCTCCGAGATGCCCAGAGTCCTGAGGCTGTGCGAGACGGATTCACTGAGGTCATTGGTGACCTGCTCATGACTCTACCGGTAGTGGGGGTCGCTGGATACCTTTCAGGTAAGGACCTCTATTGCACCCACCATGTGTGTAAACCATGTTTTTGTTTGAGTGTGTCATGGCCTGCCTGTCTGCTCCTTCAGATGCAGCAGTTCCAGTATATTTGTATGAGTTTGCATATCGTGCTGAGCTTTTTAAAGACACCAGACCAAGCTTTGTGAAGGCTGATCATGCTGATGATGTGGGCTTTGTCTTTGGGGCATGTTTCTGGAATGGGAACATAAAAGTCATTGGTAAATGTTGTTTGTCCTTGACATACTGTAATTGCCAGTTGTGTTGGACTACTTAAAGTATTCCTTTTTTTTTTTTTTTTTTCAAATTACAGGAAATTTTTCAAAAGATGAGGAAACTTTTTGCAGAAATATGATGTCCTATTGGGCCAATTTTGCACGAACTGGGTGAGTTACACAAAGCTCAAAATATACCACGAAGCCTACCTATATTTGGCAGTGTTGTGTTGTTGTTGTTGACCACTTGTCCAATTTTGTCCATTTCTTTTCCTGAAGTGGCATTTGGTTCACTTGATTTATTGATTTAGATGGCAGTAGGTTGCTGTCTATATACTTCCTTTTAAGCAGCATAATTTGTTGTCCCAGAGGCGTTGAAGACATACAATGGTGCAGTTTATGGTCCTTATTTAACCACATGTCACCACTATTGAGCACTTCCAATGTATTTTCTTGCAATTCATGCTTGTGTTTGGTCATCTGTTGTGCTATTCAGGAAATATTACTAATACATGTTTTAAAAATGGGTTGGTTGAGAAAAATGTAAAAAATCCAGGCTCATAAATAATAATTAAGCAATCACGATATGTTGAGGGACTTCACCCTCAAAATGTACCTCAACCTAATAAACCTTGTTATAACTATGTACATATACTTTGAACTACTTCTATCACAATTACCTTTGAGATCAAGCAAGAATATGGCAACAGTGCATTACAGTTAGTTGAAGTAGTAGTTGAACGAATGAACTTGAAGCATGTAAAACTTTCTGCATGTAATTTTACCTGCACTTAAGTTGAGGATTTTTGGATCACTATCATAAATGCTATGGAGAGAGTCAATGATCACCACACCTCAGTTTTTCCCTGGATAAAATACCTTCCTCGTTTGTGTCCTTCTAGGTCTCCAAACGGCCCGGGGCTGCCCAGCTGGCCTCAGTACGACCGGGAGCAGCAGGCCTACATGGAGCTGTGCCCCACACAGACGGTCAAACACAAACTGAGGAACCATCGAGTGCATTTCATGACCACAGTGCTCCCACAGAAACTACAAGAGCTTGCAGCCAAAACCACCAATTGATTTTTAATACATTTTGTTATTGGACTGAAGGATCTTTTTTTCTGCAGTCAATTGTATAATGTATAGCCTAATCAAATATTATAGAAATGTTACTATAAATGCAAAGCCACATTTTTGATTTTCAAAATGTGTCATTAGATTTATTTACACATAATTACATTATACTATGCAAGATAGTACTTAATAACATTAGTAACATTATTTAAACATAAGATCTTCAAAAATTGAAGTCAAGGAAATTGAGCCGCAAGTAAAATGGGCCATATATGGTTTGCTCTTTAAATATTCACTCCCTGTTTATGCAAAGGATCTATTTGTTGCCCCTTCTGTATGTCCTCATAACATTTGATGGGTGTGTGGTGATTACAGTGGGCCAAGCTTAACAATCACCCTCCAGAGCAGAACAGAGCCAAATGTGCATCGACACACCCTTACTTGAAAACCATAAGGTTGATAACTCAAAAGAAGAATTCATTTACGGCTGCAGAGATTCCATGTGATACATGCTGTGACTTTGTGCACCCACACATAATATGGATAACCTATAGTTTTTCGTAAATAAATCTTTTAATGGTGGCTACATTTTTCAGGTAAATTGGACCATACCTTTCAGCTAAAATCAATTACTATCAGAGTTTATTTTGGGCATTTAATGGTTCTAACTGTTTAACATAAATAGATTGTGAATATATGGTAGTTTGATCAAATAATATTGCATACATGCTCAGTTGTTGGAGATGATTATACAATATATTATAGACATATGTTGTATTTCATTTCAATTTCATTCAAAAATATAGGTAATAGTCCCCTAGGTATAATAACGCAATTAAAATGCCAAACATGACTTTAAAATACTGTCTCAAGTGATTTACCAAAATGTGGCTCAGTTTACCTGACTTCACCCTAGCAGCCTGCAAAAGGGACACGAGCAGCATATTTAGACACCAGAAAGAGGGGCATTTAGAGAGATAAGGGTACCCTTAAAGGCGTCTTTGAGCTGGGGCTCGAGGGATATTTTCTTCGCTTAGTAGACATCCATCCATGGACCATGGGGCAGCAGTGCGTACGCTGTTCTCTTCATCGCGCTGATTGGCTGTGCGACCTTCCACGTCATTGGGTTCCCCCCACGTCGTGTTTTCCTGTACCGGCGCATGCGCAGAAATTATTCAGTCCAGTGTGTGAAGCTCACGAAGCAACGACGCAGTTTCCAGTCCGGAGCTGCCGCTGTCCGCTTCTGGTCGCAGTTCGGGACGCTCGGGTGCGCACTCTGCTCTTCCACCGCGCGCTGCGCATTGGGACTCCATTCAGGTACTTTTATTCAAACATACCGCATACTGCCTGACTGTTCATTTGAATGCATAGTGTGAGCGCCATCTCTGGTAATGTTCGTGCAATAGGAAGCCACTATACATATGCCAAACTAGTGACTGCTGCTTCAATGTAAACAGCCAATGCCTGTCTGGGGGTATTCCTCGTCCTGAAAATGGTTTCACGGTCACGTTCCCCAAGACACACTGCATTACAGGAAACGTCCGTTCGTGCCGTGTGTACTCTGTTTACTGTTTCCTCTCAGCTGTCAAGTGCACACGACTGCTGCTCTAATCGAGCCACTGGGCAGACATAGTTTGAGAGCCACTGACAGGCTATTCATATTCCAAAAACAATACAACGAACATGACGCAGAGATTCAAATATATAAGCTTAAATGGTAGATTCAAACAGAGTCCTAAGTATATAGTCCGGAATGTTCCCATATTGTCCAAAGTCTGTCAAATGTGTCCAGTTCCAAATTGTGTGCAAAAGTCATCTTGTAATTTTTTTGTCAATTGTAACTTTTTGTGTGTGTCTAGTCCTTCCAATACTAATTATATGCAGGGACAAGCTGAGAATCAGCACTAGGGCTGTGGTCAACCGAAGACATTTTTGGTCGACTAAAGATTCGTTCCCTACCAATAATTAGTCGACGAATAACGGGGGCGTGGCTCTCAAAACTATTCAGTTCTCTGATCTAACTATGTATTTGACCCGAAAAAGAAAAAAAAAGTATACAG
Organism: Rhinogobius similis; assembly: GCA_019453435.1. Classification (NCBI taxonomy): domain Eukaryota; kingdom Metazoa; phylum Chordata; class Actinopteri; order Gobiiformes; family Gobiidae; genus Rhinogobius; species Rhinogobius similis. Next base: position 20,458,416 of record CM033630.1, on the reverse strand, counting down.
AAAATTAATAATAAGTAGGAAATTATGTATTTAAATGTTAAAAGGCAGATTATAATTTCACAATTCTCTCACAAATCTACTCAATCCATACCTTTTTTTCTGCTGTTGCCCATAAGACACCATTGACTTAACTAAGCGAACATTTATACAGAAAAGTACCAGTAAACTGTGTATTTATCTGTAAAAAAGCAGATTCACTCCCAAATGTCAAGATAACTCACTACATGCCTTCTCCTTTCTAAAACTAATATTAAATAGCCTATTAAAAGGTCATAGTTTGGGAAATCATCCAAACACATAAACATGTTTCTTTTTGTTGCACAAAGATGAGATAATCTTTATACAGGGATGATCACTACTCTGTCACATGATGTTCATGTTGCAGTGTTTATTGTCCCTTTGTCATTTGTTTTGGCTGCCCTACAGTGTGGTTATAAGCGTTATCTCTAAGTGCACTTGGATGAGAAAGTGTTCCTGGCTTTATAGTTCCATTCCTCATTTGACTTTTGGCTCCTCTGTTGCCATAGTGACTATGTTTATTGCATAGTTCTCCATTGGATAGTTTTAGTGCACAGTTGAGGTTAGGTTTGATCTGTCATCAGGGCTATTACAACCACGACAAGTGTATTATAGAGAAGTTTTATAAAAAGTGCATTGAATTGAGCCCAAGCCAACCATGTCAAAGTGTGGACAGCTTTCCAGGGTCCTCATTATCTTTTATCATTTCTGTTTTGCAAAGTACAAAGTGCCTTAAAAACATTTAGAAACTTTAATTAAACTTTAGATTGTTACAGCATAAATCTTATCTGTCTGTTAGTGGCTATGACTTTTTGGTTTTGTACAGTGCTATTCACAAGGGTCTATAACTTGGCTTCAAGCTCATGGCTACATTGACCTTTGTGTGACCTCTGCAGCCCGGGTTTTATGTGAAAGTGATTGGACATGATTGCGCTCCCCAGGGCTCCATTATAACCATGTTCAGTAATAATGAGGTTTGGTGTGGTCAGTGTTTCTGTGAAGGTGCACTATGTGGCCACAATCACACACTCAGCCAGTGGCCTTCCCTAGAAGGGACTCTTATCTCCCATCAGCCACTTGTGCTGGACCCATGCAATATCTGCTGCATCATACAATTCAGCCTGTTCTGTTTGATTGTGTTTAGGTCTTAAGAGAACAGTCAGTTTGTGCAATACTTGGGTGAGGCATTTTATTTTGTAATTTTTATTTAAAAATTCAGAGTAAAATATTATCTTGTCATATGTTGTTAGGTACGAATAGACTCTTTCTAACTGGAATATTGTAAATTTGCGAATGGAGGCTACTGGAGACGTAAGTAAAGTGGAACATGTAATTTCAATGGAGAGATGAGATAATAAAATGTGAAAAATGTTATCTTGTAAATGAACTGAGCTTCAAGAGAATGATAAAAGAACATATGTTAGAAAACTTTAACAATTGTCCTTACATTATTTGTTTATAATAGGATATTATTATACACTGAGCATTTGTGATGAAGGAAAAATATTATTTTTTAGTTTTTACATTTACATAAATGTTTTATAACATTATTTACTACACATTATTATTTTTTGAAAACTCAAATACAATTTTAAGGCAACAAAACTGTATTTTTCTGTCTCTTGTTATGGAGAAGCAAACCAACTGACATAAATTCAAATTTGATGCTTATTTTAGGTTAGAATACTTAAAATGCATACCATTTAGCTCTTGTGTCAGTTAATCATTAAAAATGTATTATGGTAGATGACTTTAGCCTTCAGTCGCCTCCATTACAGAATTTTACTTTCTGATGACATTACAATGTTTGACCCTTTTAAAATGTTTCGGGGATTTCAATTTCACTTCACATTTTACCTTAAATTATACAGTCCCTGTCAAAAGTTTAAGACCAGCTGAATAAATGGTAAAAGTCACATTCTGCAGAGTTGGATCTTAACAAGGTTCCAATTAGAGCTTTAATATGCAACAAGAAATGAGAATGAGATTCAAAAAAGAAAAAAAAAGTTTGAGTAAACATTTTATTGAAAACAACAATTAAACTAAAATGGGCTGTTCTGCAGCTGATCAAAAGTTTAGCACCACACCTCCAAATACAACACCCCTACCCTCTCAAAACAGAAATCCAAGTCCCAAACATGAATTCGGTATATTAGAATAATGGAATAATAAGTAGTAGAATAATAGCACCATTGCTGCTGTCCCACTTCAGCAGCAATGGTGCTGCATGGGTCCCTGCTTATGCAGCTCAACAACCCGACCACACTAAAAAGGATAATATTTTTTTTATCTTGACAGTGTGAGTATCTGACAGAAAATGATACTGAATCTGCATTTTTGCACATAATTGGGCTTTTAAAGGCAGATGGTCTCACTCCCATTTTTTCTTGCACATTGAAGTACTACTTAGAACCTTTGGCAAGATCCAACCATGCAAAATGTGACTTTTGATTTATTCTCCTGGCCTTAACTTCTGATCGGGACTGTATGTGCCTTAGCTGAAGTTTCTATATGAAAATTAGCTATTTAGCTAATTTTATTAATTTGTCTAAAATGTTGCCTGACATTGTGTTAATTATGTTATTGGTCCCTGTCATCAAAGATAAATACAGAATTGATATATAAATATAACAGGCAGAACTCATCAGCCTTTATGTGCTTTTTAGTTGTGTCGAAAGCATTTGATGGGGGGAAATGATTATGGTTAGGTTTATGAAATTGTAAGTGTACCAAAGATAATTGTGCACATTGTAATGTATAATATAATTTTTGGAAATTGTAATTTCCAAAATAAAAGTTGAACTTGCCGCTGACCTGAAAACTCAGAGCCAGCAATGCAGATAAAACACTTTTATCAGCAGATCCACTCGTCCCCTTGGCCTTAGTCTTACGACTGCATTTGGCTTGTTCCCATGATGAGGCATCCATTCTCTTAAAGGCCCTGTACCTGATTTTTACTATTTTGAAATGTGGAAAACAGAACTCATTTATGTTCAAGTCTTTACAGCAGTCAAATGTATTGCTTGCTTACCTAATGCAGCTCCAGCATCCTTAATATTCACCGCAAGAAATGTAGAGTTTCTGGGCCCAGAGCATCACGAACCATCACAACTCACGGGTAAAGCTAACAAACCATAGCATGCTAACAGCGCACTTTCTGCTTCTCTCGTAGGATAAAAGGCTTTATGAATAGATGCAGAGTAAAAGTTGTCGTCTCATTTTATGGAGCAAAATCGGAAAAACAGTCTAGTTTTGTTTTTCCCATTTCACAACAGTAACAATTGGGTACAGGCCCTTTAAATACGGTTCTGGGAATCATGAGACAGCATCAATGCAGTTTGATAATATTAAGGGCGACTTCGAGATCCCTTTGATCCCTTTTCACTACCACAGTGTCCAACAAAACTCTAGTATAAGGCCATTGAGCACTCTTCCTCTCCCCTTACACGGTTACACCAGGTAGAGGCCAAGTCCCTGGAGCGCTCTTTGATTCACTGGCTATTTGGCCAGATTAATTTGATTCGGGTAAAGGGGACAGGTGTGATGCAGCATTATCTATATGACTGACTGAGCTGAATAAGAATTCTGCTGGAGGTGGGAGGCTGGGGCATATTGTGTAACATGTGAATCACAGAGAGAGGAGCTGGGTCCTGTGATGCTGCAGCGCAACCAAAGCAAACCCTGTCGATGATGCATATGCCGTTTTAGGTTCGCAACAACACTTGTATTCATAGGTAACTATAATTTATGAAAGTAATGTGGTATTATAAACAGAAGTGGGAGATGTATTGAAAACGATAAAATCAAATTACGTTTTTTGGAGATTAGAATATCAAGTGTATCTTTTATAATAGTAAACTTAGATTTAGATAAGAATGAAAAAAGAGATTATTAACAGTTGAGTAAATACTAGCATGAAATGAATTATAATCATGATTTCATGTCAATACTAAACTGTTGGTTTTAGCAGTTTAATGTTAAATAAATATTTAACTCTGGGGCATGCTGCTTTCTCTCTCTTTTTTGCATCACACATGCACGTACATAGTAGAGAGAGAGATGCACCCCTACTTTTTTTGGCCCTTGGAATAACAAAGGAACCTGATGCACAGTGCACGGTCTTAATTATTTTCATTTCAGAGGACAGAAATAGTGGTTCCTCAGGGCGGGAGCTGTTCGAGGTTGTGCCACATAAAGGTGTGTGTTCCCTCTGCTGTTCAGAGAAGCAGAAATACTGCTGTCACAGCTTTCTGACTGACACTGATTTATAGCCTTTTACACCTCCTTTTTTGTCTGCTTTTTGTGACTTTTATTAGCAAAGGTTTTTGTAACTGATCTCAACAGCCACTCTAGATATATTGAAAACAACAGGGGAAATGGAAATGGAAATTTAGTTTAAATAGATCATGAATGAGAACATCTCACTGGAGGACCACAAAATCTCATGTTTAGAAAGAAGTTTGTTTTGTGGATGTATTGTATTTTTATAATGCCTGCCGCAGGAAGTACATCCTCTGCTGGGCCTTCTTGATGATGGAGCTGATGGTCGGCACCCACTTATTGTCCTGAGTGATGGTGGTGCCGAGAAAGCGGAAAGAGTCCACGGTTGTGATGGGAGAGTCTGTCAGAGTGAGGGGGGGCAGGGGGGGCTGAGATTTTCCTGAGATCCACGATCATCTCCACTGTCTTGTGAGCGTTGAGCTCCAGGTTATTGCCGCTCCACCAGCACACCAGCCGGTCCACCTCCCTCCTGTAGACAGACTCATCGCTATCCAAGACGAGTCCGATGAGGGTGGTGTCGTCTGCAAACTTGATAAGTTTTACAGAGTTGTGGCTGCAGTTGGTGTACAGGGAGAAGAGCAGAGGAGAAAGTACACCGCCCTGTGGAGTTCCTGTGCTGATAGTGTGATAGTGATAGTGATTCATTTTGAAGTATGGCTTTTTTATGGATTATGGTATAAGGTTACGTTACAAAGTCCTGACTGAAGTGCGTTTCTCTGATGTTGCAGTCAGACCTGCTGGACAGGGGACATTAATCAGATCACAAATCAATCTTTGTGTGCATCTTCAAACCAAGATGTCTCTGTTTGAAGAGGTTTTCAGCCTTAGCCCAACCCCTCACAGCTAAAGAGAATTGGCATCCCACTTTTTCTCTTGTAGATGCACAAAATGGCTAAGACAAAGGGTTAAGGGGTAGAATTTAGATTGGGCCAGACAGACAGACAGACTTTCAATCCTACAACATAGCTTTCCTCACCTCTCCTCCATCTTCATGGTTTGCCAATTTGGGGTTTTCTAATCTTCTAATTATGTAATATGTTTGTGAAAGTGTCAGCTGCAGTCATACCCAGAAGTGTGTTACATAATCTGCAGAGCTATGCCCTGGGAGCTGGTGGTCTGGTGTGTCATGGCAGGGGTTTAGCTTATTAGCACACGTCAGTATGAGACGTGCTAATATTGTCATTTCTGCCCACACTGTGAGGAAATATTGCTTGCCGTTTATGTGAAAGCTCTTGCAAAAAACAAATAATTACACCAAATTATAGGGAAGGGACAAGATAACGCAAGATTCAATTTGCAAGACTAGTTAAAAAAAAATTCAAAGGTTGTCATCTGTATCTGTTGTCAATAATCTGTTATAATCATGTGCAATATAATTTAACATACTATTAATAGACTCTTACCTCACCATATCCACTTACTGTATATAACATACACTTAAGCCACTTTAGTTACCATTTTTACTGTAAATAAGAGTGTGCACTTTATACTTTATATTGTATTTTTTATGACCATGTTTATTTATCCTGTTTTTATTGCATGCACCTATTTCTTTCATTCCTGTCCTAAACTGTGTGTTGCAACAGTGGAATTTCCCCATTGTGGGACAAATAAAGGATCTCTTATCTTATCTTATCTTATCTTATCTTATCTTATCTTATCTTATCTTATCTTATCTTATCTTATCTTATCTTATCTTATCTTATCTTATCTTATCTTATCTTATCTTATCTTATCTTATCTTATCTTATCTTATCTTATCTTATCTTATCTTATCTTATCTTATCTTAACAACTGCAATTGATGAACAGGGCATGTTTTAACTTAGAATTAACCCTTTAAAGAGTGGTTACTTGTCCTGCCAAAAGTATTGTGACTGAGAAGGCATGTCCAACAAATTATTTGGATTGAAGTTTTTTTTTTTTTACTTGTTATCACAGTCAAGGTCATATTTAGAGCTTTGATTAAGAACCTTGTGTGGGAGGCAGCAGCACAGCCGAGTGATAGACCCAGATTTTATTTAGCAACACTTGTCCATGCAAGGGCCCACATCTCATCTGCCTCTGGGAGCAACATCAGAGGTTTGGGACTGGAATTTCCCCTTTTGTAGTGTTTGATCAATGACTTTGACTTCCTGTTTAGCATAATTCCTGTTAGAGTATAATAATGACCACGGGCCAACATGCCATGATGTAATTTTAATGTGCTGATTGAAACAAGAGAAATGTTTTGGTGTCGGTAAATTTGTTTTGACTTGACCTTTGAAAAGTATTTGACATTTGAAACAACAATTGCATGTATTGAACCTGATCAACCATAACATGAAATGTAATGGGTGATAAATGGCACTCAGTCTTGATTGAACTGGGAAAAGAAGGATTCAAGCTGAGCCAAACTGTATTGGCTATATGGTCCACAGGGGGAAAAGTAATGCTTGAACTCATATTATTACCTATTATTTTATTTAAGTTGTTTTTTGTTCAGTGAACACTGACAGCCATTTGCAGTTATAGAAAAAATGAAGTGTAGCCCAGTGAAACTGCAGGAACAACAGAACATCCTTTCAGGAAGCACTTATCAATGGTTCCAGTGCCAGCCCCTGGTCTGTTCACATTCTTTCACTCAGGATCAGCAGCAGAAACAAAATACACTTTATTTGATTCTCTTTGGATTGGACAGCATGTTTTCAGCCCTTTTTTTTAATATGGTTTATGTATTTTTCTCCAGTACAGCAAAATATATACAATATTTTTAGTGTGGGGAAAAATAATGAATAACAAATTAAATCCAACACACTACAAAGAACTGACTGAGACTGGGGAGGAAGTGAATGAAAAAGGCATTGCAGTTGACAGAAGGAACAGTCATTATTTTTGCATGATCATGAGCGTGAGTGACACTTCGTGGAATGGCCCAACTGTCCATGTCTGAATATGAATTGTGGGCATCATCACATAAAATCCCCCATTAAAAAACATAATTTCTATAAGATGCTATAAAATGTTAATAACAATTCTATTTTCTGTCTATGCAGATGCTCTAAATTTGTGTAATCTCGATCTCCCTAGTGGGAGAAAGTAGGTATTGCACACAACGCGGCGGCAGGTCATCTGATGTGCCTGCACATATTCTTCAAAAGCTGTCCCAGGATCTAGAGTTCCTTCTGGTCCATAATGGAGGGAGGGGCAGTGGACAACCTCATAGACTTTGATTTACCGTCTGAGTCCAGCTCTCTCGCTGTGGATGGGGGTCAAAACCAGGGTCACATGGACATTTTCTCCCCAGAGCCAGCCTCCTCTAGGGGGCTGCACCAGGACACGCTACCGGAGCCTCTAGCCCCCACAAAAGCCTCTTCCCACCATCATCATCACCATGACAAGGAAGACAGTGATGCCACTGAATCCGCTGACAGTGAGAACGATATGGATCCCTCCTCTCACATGTGGGATGCAAGGCGCTCCTCATCATCGTCTAATCATAGCGCAGAGGACGCTGACCCTGATGCACTGGAGAGGAGGACCTTTATGAAGGCCTATGTGGATAAAATCTTTCATGGAAAGTAAGTACAAGCATAACATCCAATGTAAATTAAAAAGTGTGATTGCTTTACAAATAGTCAATAAGCAAATTATTTCTTACCTGTTATTCATTTCATATGTATTGTGCAATGTTATTTCAGTACTTTTTGTCACACATGATTAAACGTTGCATTTCCACAGAGAGGAGTTTGACCAAGAGGAGAAGGCCCGTTTCGGAGAGCTGTGCAGTGGAGAGAACGGCAAAGGCAGGGAGTGGTTTGCCAAATATGTCAGTGCTCAGGTGAGCCAAACCCTATCAAAATATACAAGATTGGATTTGTAATAAGCGTGAATCTGTCACTTCCATAAATAAATCTACGTGTCATTGTGGGTTTCCAGCGCTGCCACTCCAAATGTGTGAGCGAGCCTACCTTCTACCGCCTGGTGCAATCTTTTGCTGTTGTGCTGTTTGAGTAAGTCTCTGCACATGAGCCCATTTTAAGCAACTGTTCAATTTGAGAGTATTTTTTAGGTCAGTTCTAAGGAAATGTGTCTTTGTAGATGTTACCAGATGGATGACTACACTCCAGCTAAAAACCTTATGACCATGTGTTTCACTTTCTTTTACATTGGTGAGTTCCATTGCACTTTCTGACCTCTGAAGAATAGCAGCCTTATGTTGTCTTCAGTGTTAGAATGTTTTTCATAAATGGACCGTTTGTGCTGATCATCTTACAGTGGCAGTGCTTCTAGCTGATTCAGATTCAGAGCAGGCTTGTGGTCGCTCTTGCAGCCTCATTTCACAGTCAGATGCAATGCTTGTGGCGTGCAGAGGCTTATTTTTGTTTAATATGAGATGCGGTAAACTCCCTGTCGTTACTGTAATAGCTTATTGCAACAAGAAACGTCAATTTACTTAATTTGCATATCTTCAAAACAACATTATTACTCACCTCTATGCTAGACCTTGTGCTTTACTTAGAACATTTAGGAGCATATTTTTTATGAGACATGGGTTTAGAAATGGCTTAAGGTGACATTTTGAGTATTTTGATTGAATTATAAAACTGCTCCTTCTGTGCGAGCAGGAAAAGCACAGCTGCCCCCGTCAGAACTTCTGGACCGGGGTGCGCCTCCTGTGGGACTGGACACCTATCTGAACAAGGCCAACTCATGGCTCACGGGGAAAAAAGACGCAGCGGAACGACTGCTCAAGACCACATCCAAGACTGATGTGAAAGGCTTTTTCGGAGGATTAGAGAGCAAACTGAGGAGCTCAGTGGCAAACAAGACTGAGTAAGAAAACTACTTTTTAATATATCAGATTAAAGGTATAATGTAAGAAATTGTTTAAAGAAAAACAAAAGAAAAAATTAAATTCCACTTTTGAACAAAAGAGGACATATATTGTGCATGAATTTTTCTCTATCACTATGAGAATCCATTGGTCTACTTTCCTTCTCCCTCTGTATGATAATGCCATATTCACTCATACCACATGTGGCCCTTCTGAAGTCGTGCTACCTCCCTGTGAACTGTGCCAGGAACCTATTGATACTGCCTGGTTTGGTGGTAGGGAATTGCCTGTGGATCAGTAGAGTTCACTTTCCAGCTCGTGGCACAGTGCGCACGAAGAAGGATCAACGTCAGAAGGACACATGTGGTATGAGTGGAACCCTCATTATCATACAGGGGATGACCTGGACTCAGCACACGGTCCAGGACCATGGAGGACACGCCTATTCACCAGGGCACACATATCCTTGTCTGGAGCTATTTTCTGTTGGCGTCGCCATGTATATTTTGGTTTGTTTGTGAGCTTCCCTTTGGCTTCCGCCTAAGCCACGATGCTGCCCTGTGACTGACCGATTGCAACAGTGTGAGCCGGGCCACGTGGATTCTCCAGTGTTGTGAACTCACAATCCACCTTGCTGGCCAGGTTAATTGGCCGCTGGACACCACAACACCTGGATTTACAGGCTTGTGGTTTAATAGTTTACTAGAGGTAGAAATACTTTTCTAGTCCAGAACAAAAATAAAATTCAACTTGTGCAAAATATAGCTCATAGTAATTAGTCCTATTACTATGAGGCATATTTATGTGTTGAATAAATACTGACTATTTAAATTGACTCTATATATCTGAAATGATCCTCAATATTACATGGTGCCCCTTTAAGTTTGAAATTTAAACATTGTAATATTGACTTCCTAAACTCAGTCTTACAGGGTGAATCAGGAAACAGGAGTAATAAATAATGATGAGGAGTCTTTTTTCTTTGCATTACAATAATAAGATTTTTGAATGTGTTGCTTCAGGGATGGAGGAAACCCAGTGGAAAAGCCTTCGAGCCCAGGTAAAGTGCATCAAACTCACCTGAGATCAACATTTGTCTCCCTTTTTCTTAAATGTCTGTTATTACCTTAATAATTATTGTTATTGCTTCCCACAGTGTCAGATGCTCCTGAAGAAAAGAAAGGGGATAAAGTGTACCTTTACACCCACCTGAAGCAGCAGCCCATTTGGTGAGTCACATGTTGCACAAAAGTCCAAGGGAAAACAATAAGCTTAAAGGGTATTGTTAATATTTACAGCTGGTGTTGTACTTTTTTAGAAAATTTAAAAAAAATTAAGAGCTTATAATTGTGGTTTGGGCTTCAACATATATTGCAATGTAATTAATTATTATTATTATGTTTAAAAAACTTACTAACCCTGTAACTATAGTCTATTAACACATGTTAGAAATGCATTATATTTTTTTATTAGTTTAGCAATTAAGATTTCCGTCTTCTTTCAAAGGTTAACACGCCTTGACTTGTTTAAAATCTGAATAGAATCCTACTATTAAAACAAATAAAATCATAATTGTAAACCAATGCTTGTCAGAAAAAATGCAAGTAGATATTTTTCTAAAATCGTTTAGCCAAAATCTTGGGTTGTTTTCTTTTTTGTCAGGCACACACTAAGGTTTTGGAATGCAGCCTTCTTTGATGCAGTTCACTGTGAGAGGAAGAAGAGGTCTCCAACTACCAGGTGAGGCTAGACATATCACATCGCACACTATAAAGATATTTGTGACATATATATATATAGTCTCTTTTAGTGTAGATGGGACTTATGTTATTTTCTGAATTTAAGTGCATATGACAAGTTAGACTACACATTTCACAAGTAGTTTTAAAAGATTTTACTAAAAAATCTTCCCTAATGATAAAGTTTGTAGTTTTGCTTCCTGGGCAGCACATAAGAAGAGGTAATTCCATAACTATGACCTTACAACTAAACCCCCAACAGGGGTTCAATGCTTGTCTATTTATACTGTACAACAGTTATGATATGACATATAAAACAACATATTTATTTTCTTGAATTAAAGGAACCCATTTTGATTCCAAATTTCCTAAACTTGACATCCCTGTATCCCCAGATATGAGATCAACATTTTTCAAATCAAATATAGCTTTTTATGCTGATTTGTTCTTTATTACAAAAATATTGTACATGATGTCCACATTGTTTATTTTGTTATTTGGTGTTTTGTTTCTCAAGATGGTTATCCAATCAGAAAGCATGTGAGTCTCCTTTTGCGTCACTGATTAAATCCAGTGTGTTTAAACCTACATACCTATCTTTATTTGATCTTTTTTTTTTTTAACCTCAAAACTACCATAATTATGATAATAATTACCCCAGGTATTATCCCACCAGTCCAAGTAATAATTACAAAAAATGTAAATCTGTTATATGCACTTTAAAATATGGTCAATAATAGAATTCACAACACAACCCTTATGTTCATTCATATATGTCTTTTGGAACATGTTAAACATGGTATATTGTACTCCTCCATGGAGTGGGGTACACCTAGATTAATTTATTATAAGTAAAAATGTCTTCCTTTGATATTCTCTCTTTGGTCTCCTCTGTTTGTATGAGCATTCTGATTTAACTCTTTGTTTTTTGTGCCTTGCTGCGGGGCAGTGGACCACAGGATCAAAGTGAGAGGTCTGTCCTAAATGTCCGCTGCCCTCAGAAAGTTGAACAAACCCTCAGAGAGAATTTATGTTCCAAATGGGCCACTGCATTTGTGAGGGAAGGGCAGCGCTATGAAGCTAGGCCTAGCCCTGAGTTTAGTCAGAAAATCGAGTGTGCTTCAGTGAATAGGGCTCGGGTAACTCCCCAGGCGAACCCACAAGGCTGAACAACAGTTTCATCTCTTCTAAAAAGAGACAGACTAGAATTCAATTGCCAGCCTTAAAAGGTCCACACACCACTTACAAAGAGCCAGAAAACCCACCCAGCATTTTTTGGGATATTGCTCTGAAAGCATTCTCTAACTTTGCATGTTCTTCTTGTTGTCGTCGTCGTCGTATCCATGGTCATGGTTCATTGCAAGGCTGCTTCTTTTTATTTGTCTCCTGCATCGTGTAAAGCTTTGATTTCCACTAATATATTAAATATTGGTTGTTTGAAGCCAAGGCTTTGGGCTCACAGCATGTTCATGTCTCCATTTGTTCCAGCAGCATAATTGTCACCTCAGCGGTCTTCACACTTCACTTTGTGATGGCTCTACATTGATTCTGGGTCTAACTAGAACAATCCTGCAGCTGATTTTTGGAGATTTTTTTTTTTGAAACTTACATCTGATTAGAACCATTTATGGTGGTGGGTCTTGTTATTACTTTGGCTGCGTATTTTGTCCCTCTGTCGTGTTTCCATGTAAGCCAAGTTGCATCCATTCACAGACCTCCTCCACTTGAGGGACTGGTGTCACTGATGCAATACAGCGGCCTTCGACATATTTAGTGCTCTGCTTGGTCTTGACACTTATCCGCTGTGTGTCTATGGGCTAGTGAAGGTCAGGCGTAGACCAATGTTGTAATTCCTTCCTGTTGTGCTTTAGGGAAAAGTGGTGTCACATGAGCCAGCAGGAACGGGACGACAACTCCAAGATCGATGAGAACATTGCCTTTGGTCAGTTGGGGTAAGCACTTTCAAACTGCACTACTAAACTAAAGACCATTAATTATTGTAATGATCTTCAAATGCCATGCTTTTTAAACATGTACTTCTTCCTACAGGACATTCACTCATAATATGCTAGCATTCGGGCTCAGCAAAAAGCTCTGCAATGATTTCCTTAAGAAGCAGGCAGTGATAGGAAATCTCAACGAAGGTAAAACAAAACCATGACTACTATTGTTAATATACTTGCTTCTAGTGCCAAGTTTTTAATGTCATAAATATTAAATGTACTATGACTACCTTCTATTGCCACTGCTTCTAGATTAATATTTTTTTACAATTTTCTCAGTCAGTGAAGAGTGTAATGTTTTTCTGATGTGAATTCCTTGACTTACTTCTATATTAGTCAAAGGAGTGAATGAAATGAAACGTTCTCTGTGCAGAGCAGTACAAGCTGCTGACGGAGCACATAGAGAAAATGGCGTTGGAGTGAAAGACAGAAGCACTTGGATCACTGTCAGGTTTCTGACCTGTGAGCTGTTCTGAACGGCTGTGCCATCGTGTAGCAATCACTCTGCATATCAGCAATAAGACCACACCATCAGCTGGGTAATAATAATCTATACCTTCCTTAATATATGAGTAGTAAACCCATAAAGCCATGCAGTGTATTCTACTATTGTATACTACTCCTGTGTGTAGGCTACTGTGTTTCTGCTATCTATTAGACCTTGGTGTGCATCAGTTTTAAAAGTGTGCTATATTGTGCAAAAGCAATAACATAATCTGAATTCAGTCTCTTAAGTTGCTTTCTCACTGTGTCATCGATGGCATATAAGAAACATTCACATTATTACAAAAAGTGAATTATATAAGGGGTGAATTTCAGTTGGCTGTTTATTTTTAAAATTGCTAGCTCGTTGTACTGCTGAGTACGTCCTGTCCACTTCTGTCTCTTTGGGGTTTTTGCAGAGTCAGACTAAAATTGATAAATACTTATGGGTTAGGTTTAGGGGTTAGATTAGGTTAAGGCTAAGATCAGGCAGTGATTTTGGAGCATATAAAGATAAAAATTAAACTCTAAGAACTAAAATTACAATAAATAATGGAAATAGGGTTAAAAACAATTAGGCTGTCTTTACTTCAAATTTGAACTGGTTGTTTCTTCATATTTTATGTTTTGACAAAAGTTAACAACTGCCGCAGTGCACAGGGCCCAAAGATGAACCCACTGTCATTTCCCAGTATGACTTATTTGCTGAATTTGAGTCTATCAATCTAGACGTTAGCTTGACTATATTTTAGGGCTGCACGATATTGGAAATTATTGCGATATGGCTATTAAGATCTGCGATATTATTACTAGTCAGCGATTATTTCTGTTGTAGAGTGAGAATTAGAATAAACTAACATTTTTAACCAAATAAATGTTGAAATATTGTGAATGAAGGCTTGTAGATAAATAATATTTATGAATAAAGTGTATATCTGAGGAAAATTATTATTATTATTTTTTGCCATTTTTCTTTAATAATGTCACTGTCTTTGATATAAAAGTATTTAAGTTTGTGTTTTAGAGTCTGTTTAGTCCAGAGAACGACAGCCATCAAAATACAACAATTATTGTTTATAATCGACGAGCCCTATTTTTGATGCAACAAGAAATACAAAATGTTATGCATGATTTTCCCCTTTCAATGCTTTTATTTTAAAAACAGAACATTTCTATCAGATGGAAGACTTTGGTGTTACTGCAATATATTGTGTTTGTTGCGATATCGTTTTTGCGATATATTGTGCAGCCCTACAATATTTTTTTCATTATTTAAAATGCCAGAAACGGTTAATAATTATTTCATTAATTGCCAGTCATTTAATTTTAAAAGAGTTTGTTAAGAAAGGCTCATAAAGTTTATTTTTGATAAAGACACATACATTCTCGGACCTGCCATAGTCACAAACAATAAATATTACACTAAAATCAGTAGACCTCGATGCACTGATCTCAGGTTCATTAGAAGTAAATGTTGTGTTTTGTTTAAAGTTTAAAAGTCATATATTGCATGTTAGATGTAGTTTGTAAACGTATGTGTTGCTGTAGTAAGAGATCAACGTCCGTGCGCTTGCGTAGAAGCATCTGGGCTTGCACAGAGTAAGTTTAGACTCAAATTGGGGAATCACACCCCCATTGGGACATTCACAGCTGACAGAGATGAAAGATATGAGCAAGTTTATCTGACACCATATTGCAAAAATGTGCTGTTGAAAATGTTCTAATAAATATCATTAATGACACAGTGTTTTTGCTACATCAGAAGACATTTTTCTCTGTTTAGAAAAGGCAGCTGTTTTACCTATAATCTTTTTGCTGAATCACGTTTACTGCTGTGTTGTGAAAATGGCTGTTGTTGACATAAACATCCCAGAAGTATGTATATCTGTATCTTTTTTTACTTTCACAATTTGGCAGAAATAATCTTCTGGTTTATTTTGATATTATTTGTTAGTGCCATAAAAGTGCCGTCAGTGGAAGTCACTTGCTCAATACCACTTTGCTGTGCTTCCCTGAAGCTAAGTATTTGTTTTATCTGTATGTGTACATCTTATGTTTCACTTTGCTGTACTTTTGTGAGGTTTTTCTACATTCCAAATATCCAGTGTGATTCCAGCTAGTGTATAGTTGTGTGGTAACTGCGCTACGCTGTGCTGCCTCTAGAGGGCAGCAGTGTATCGTAGTCTTTATTATAATGAAATTATGTTTGTGGCTTTATCATACAATCACTTGCTGTGTTGGGATCATTGCAGCTAGCCATGTATATTTGATCCAGTTTTCTTTATAGATATATTTATTCATCATTTAAGAAAAAATCATTGTCAATAAAAATAATAACATATATACAATATACATATATACAACAATATATAATTGCTTTGAAACTATAATTAATCATTGAGATTCCCTGGAAATATGTGATTTGGAGAATAATTCCTCTTAAAGGAGCTGTACCTGATTTTTACTGTTGTGAAACAGGAAAAACCTGTCCAAGATTTTTTGTGTGGTGAAGTAAAATCTGTTTTGCACCAGTACAGATATATTGTAAAAGCATTTATTCACGTGAAAATGAGACCACAAGATTTTTCTCTGCATCTATTGTGTTTTATTCAATGAGAGAAGCAGGAAGTGCGCCATCAGTATGCTAATGTTTATTAGCTTTATCCATGACGGCATGTGTCGCTCTAGGCTCAGAGACTTGTGAAAAGTGCTTATAAACTCATGGAGATGAATGTTTAAGATGCTTGGACTGCATTAGGAAAGTGAGCGATACATGTGACTGATGTGATGAAGGATTTAAAATTAACTAGTTCTGTTTTTCATGTTCAAAACGGTAAAAATCAGGTACAGCCCCTTTAAAAATTGCAGAGATTAGCTCAAGTGTTTACTGAAACAAAATGCAACTTGGTAAATTGTCTAAAAAGTACTAACAAACAAACATATTTCAAACTATATTTCAAAAATTAAAGTAAAACGAATCTCAAAAGCCCAATGATTACCAAAGACTGAATAGTGTACATAGGCAAGCATTAGGACCATATTCTTTACATCAGTGCATTTTGTGTCATTGGTCTGTCAAACTCTCATTTTGTGGTACTGTAGTGTGTAATGTGATCAATGTTTGTCTTAAGTGTTAAATCCCTATTCAATAGTACCTTCCTGTGTGTTTGACATGATTAGTGTTAAATACATAGTGCTGCTGTGCAATAATTTTTGTAATGCAAATTATTTATGTGTCAATCAGACATAACCTGACTAAATATTCAATCAAAAAATCTCTTATTATTTTACAATTCCATTTCCATCTTTCAACTGACATATTATCAACATCATTTGCACAATTGTTTTTTTTGTTTTTTTTACCGCCAACTACAGTTCTGTTGCCTGTGCATAGCTGGTGCATGTTCTGTAGCAAATTTGTTGTGGCGTATTCATTTGTAAATTATGGCTTTTCATTTTATGGAACCTGGTTGTGTTTGAAAATTACCAAACTAAATAATTATCTCACCAACCAATGAAACATACTCATCAAACATTCCTTATACACTATTAAACTGCCACCAATACTTCTGAAGTTTTTTTTTTTATTATTCTAAAAGCTCCATTGAAAATCAAATGTAAACTGAATGCTCTATTTCAGTAAGTGACTGAGGCCCCCTGCTGGACAGTGCCTGTATTTATTATCAACGAACATATCTAATTGTTACATACTTCCAATTTGCATGGAATCAATGTAATCATGTTGATAACGAATCTGTAATAAATGTATTTTTGATGTTGACTTCTTGGTGACTCCTTTCTTTCTCAAGCCTTTGTTTTCAGGAATAGACCCAGGCAAATTGGGCAAATTCTCCAAGTCATCAATGTGACCTGTCATTTCACTGGCCTGCTTATAGCTTCAACACATTAGTGATATGATTTGACACCCTCAGACCCTCCTCAGACCCTCCTGGCTGGTAAAACGCTGTGTCCCTTCGGTTTAATCTTCTGCTTCTAGAACAAAAATCTTAAGAGTCAAATCAACTGCATCCAATATGAAAAACATTTGTGTTTCATTTGTTAACTGATTTCTGCTTATTCTAACACCAAAGGTTCCTCATGCACCCCGATCACATCCTGGCCTGCTCAGGGAAGCAGATCTGACCTTGTGCTCTGGTCCTCCACCCTGTGTATAGTCTTCTTAGTTGAGCTGTCAGTGCCGGGAGGACGGTGTACAAAGAAGAGAGTTTACGATATGCAACGCTGGCAGCTGGTTCAGAGCAACTTGGGAGGAAAGTTAGGGTCTACTGTAGGGGGTTTGTAAGCCACTCTGCAATCAAACTCTCGAAAGATCTGGGTACAAGGAAATACATCGCAACAGACTCTCAAATCTCTCCCTAGTGCTGCAGAGGAGTCCAATCCCTGGCTCAGGATTAAGAGGAGGGATGTAAGCATCAGCAGAAGAGCAAAGGGCCCTCTGGAGGTGAAGTGGGTTAATCATCCAAACACCTTTGAAGAAGCGTACCCACCTGATGACACCAATGAAGACAGCCTCACCCTTCTCATTTACTTCATATGTGATTTCATCATCACCGTGGAACTGTTAGGGATACATCAACATAAGAACAAACGGTCAGGGCCTTCTGTGTGCACATGTGTACGAGCATCTTTTCCATTCTTTGGTAGACTCCACACTATATACAGTATTCATTTTATGTGAAGGTATCAAATTCAAACTTTTTTTTCTAAATGTGCATTTAGAAATAGGTTTTTGTTTAATTTTGAAGGAAGATATGTCAAAAAGATATTTAAAAAAAGACATTTCATTGATATACTCCATTTAATACTGACACACACACACTCACTCACACACAAAATCCATTTTATTCCGGACTCTGGACCATTTTCAAAAAGACAAACACAACAAAAATAAACAATTAACTTTGAAGAAGACCGCTGTACCAGTGTCTCCACATACTGGACTGGTATTGTATGCACTACATTCTACACTGTGTGCGACAACAGTATTTAATTATTTGACTTATTCAATCTATTTTTTTTAAGTACATTTCATCTTTTTTTTTTCTTTAATAGTATCTGATTCCATTGTACAGGAACCTCTGGTAACACATACTTTCAATATTCTGAGTCACTACTGCAATGCTTTGAGTCAAACTGAAACAAAGTACTTTTTTGGTATTTTGCCTTATATAAATCTTTTATCCCACTCATGACATAGCTATTCACTGATTTTATTTTTAAATCTGTCACTTGACTTCAGTGTGGAATATGATTCCCTTTTCCAAGGCTTTATTGTGACATAGAGGTCAAGGGAGGCTGCCAGTAAGAAGTTTAAAAAAAAAATCAGTTTGTATCCAGTTTAGGTATGGAAGTTTCTAGTCTGATCATGAATAATAGAACATCATCTGCATCACAGGCAAATTTAGGTTCCTTCTCATAAACTGATTGTTTTTTATTGTCTAATTCAGAGTGGTTTGCAATCAGGTCTATAGAGAAAGTGACATCCCTTCTGACATCCCTCTCCTATGGCTTTTCATCACTACCCCAAAATACCATGGCCTATTAGTGTTTTAAAATTAAACACTGTTGCGTTATTTTAACAGGAAAAGGGGATCACAAAATCAGATGGATAAAAAGTGCACATATGGCGGTGGTGATTGGCCTCGTGTGTGGTTGTACAATGTGGCAAAGTGTTCCAGTGTTTGGACTATTGCTATTTCCACTTCTGAATGTAAATAAACAGGCGCGCGCTGCTGGCCTCTGATTGGACAGCGCGTAATGAGCTGTGAAAGGGCCGTCAGCAGCGTCGCACCGCCATCACCACCGCACCGGCCTTAATGAGGACCAGAACCAAACAGGGCTCGCACTGTCGGCCTCAAGTGTGTCCAGATGTCCCCGAGGCCTTTGGCAAAGTGTACAATATCATTTATGTGCCTAGAAATCCACAAACTGTACTGCGTGTTTGAGCAGTTACAACATGTGCATGTCGTTCTATCAAACACTGAGACTGATGACCATTTTTGTATAATATACACTTTCTATGGGTAAACACAAGCTGAGGATCGTGATCTTGAACAACAAACCAAAATATCTCTATTTTATTTTTCTTCTTATAAATTGACGATGATGAAGGTCTGTGAACATAACAAATTCTGCCCCAATCCCATAGACTTCAAAGTTTTATCAATTTTTGAATTATACAAGAAGCAACTGAATGAACAAGGCCAATATAAAAAATAAATTTAAAAAAACATGGCATTTTCCATTGCCAATATTTTCTTTTTTCTTTTTAGAAGCTTGGAAGACTAGACAAGTTGAATGAAAGATTAACTGCAGCCTGGCAGCAGCAGGTCACATGTGTGCATGAGCCAGGGCATGCTGACACACTGGGTGAGTTAACTCACTGCCATTTTGTCAAAAACAAAAGTTACATAACAAAATTGAAATAGAAGATTTCTGCATTTAGGGTCTGCCCTTCTGTCGTTGTCACAATGACGTTCATTTTAGCAAATTAAATAAAATTTAAAAAAAAGAAAAAGAAATAAATCGAACCAATTTTCAAATAAATTAAAAATAATGTAATGATTACATATTTAAAGTTTATATGACAGGTTTTCATGTTTTTCTAATTCTGACTTAGTTTGGTGGGAGGGCACCTGTTGTAAATATATCATAGTTTAACATCCGTGATGTCGCAGTGTGTGTAAAAAAAATGGAAAATAAAAGTTTAAAATTACAGGAGCTGAGTGCTAAAATGGAATCCCTCTGTGATGTCATCAAAGAGTGACGTACAGTTGAAAATAATGAGACAGTTAACACTGAACTGAAACATCTTTCTGACAATTTAAACGGTCATTCAACAAATTAAAGGAGTTATCAGGTGTGATTATTTGTCAAATCATAACTATTGTGTAATTTATATGGAGTTTGGCCCGTGTTTCAAGATGGTTGCTAGGTAACAGTTGTGGAATTACCCATGTCCATCCAGGAAGTAACACTATAAACATTACGAAAACTGTCAAACTGGGCACAAACAGGCAAAATATTTAGAAAAATCTTAAATATAATCATGTTGACTACAATTCAGTGAAATGTGATGTATATCCTGTTATATAGACTTTAAATATTAAACCATTCTAAATGTTCTTGTAATGATATATCAGACTGGTCATATCAAAGTATCTGGCCACAGCCCAGAAGTGCAGCTGGGGGTTTTGTCATTTAGTTATTAACCATTCTTTGTAAAACAAAACATCTTCTACTTCAGTTACACAATATAAAACACAGATTTGGTCAGAATGTTCGCTTTAAACAAGAACTTTAAATGCCTCATCACATTGTGCTGTCATTACTTCTATGAAAATTGCTTGAGAAAAACAAGAAAATATTCTAAACTAGAGCCAGAAATACATTCATTCATTTTCCGCCACTTGTTCCCATCAGAGGTCGCAGGTGACTGGAGCCCATCCCGGTGACTTTGGGCCTTAGGCAGGGTACATATGGACAGTGGCCAACTCTCCAGAAATACAATCATCCTGTATAATCACATTTATTTTAGTTTTAAAAATTATTGATAAAGATGAGTGCGACAACCTGCCTCAACTGACCCGCTGTGGGGCAGGTATTCTCAGCCCTCAACCCTGTGTTTGAACTCTTAGAACTCTGTGTGTGGACAAGTGAGAAAGATGGCGCGAAAGACCACAAACTGCTCAGATGTTGCGCTTTCATTTGGTATAATTGTACACCTCTGTTATGTTCAGTTTCAGAGACACTAATGAAAAATTGTAACTACACGACCTGGTCTCCCCTACTTGACTGGAGAGACTCCTGTGAGTATATGCACTGCACGTCTGCAGCGCTGAGGGCCGTCACCTCACTCTTTCTTTCCCTGTGAATGGTGTTGAAGGCTGGGTGGTCCTGCTGCTGTGAGATGGAGCTGTTTATTTAGACTTGGACAAAGAAAAGCTGCGGACGCGCTGAGAGGGGCTGAGGTCTGAGCCCGCCGAGACACCATCCCCAGACTGGACTTTTAGGGAGATCTGTCTGCGAGCCGGGAAACACAAGTCACGATAGGCTAAATAAATATTTGTTTCTTTCTTTTATACAGCAATCACCAGCTTGTGTATTGACAATGCAAAAAGGATCTCAGTGTTTGGGTAAAACATCCAACAATATACATCACAGTGTCAGCAAACTCTCACCAGACTATTTCACATAGAGTTTTGTGAGGATGGTTTCTGTGTATTTGATATATACAGTGTAAATCTCTGTTCAAATATTTAAAGTCACTATTTGTCTCCTCATCTCTAAGCCATGTTTCATTTTCTTATACTGCTTCAGTAAAGATAAACTATGTTTTAAATGTTATTCATTTATGTTATAAACTCTGAAAGATTTATGTAACTAAAACTTATATAACCACTCAAGAAATCAAGAGGTCAAAGCATTGAAGTTACCTCACTGGTAGCACTATTGACCAGTAACGCGTGTTAAAACTGATGACTTTAGCAACATTCATCTTGTCTTCAGTTTATAATGTATATATGTTTCCTTCTAGTCAGACAACTTTGTGAGTTAGTAGAGTACAGTAGATAATAATAAATCACAAAGGTTTGTTGCAAATTCCACTAATATCACAATACCACAAGGATTCGCCATGTGGGACCCACTTTGCACAGTTATGAGTGTTTTTTTTATGGAGGACATGGAGCAAAAAGCGATCAACACCCACTGCAAAGTAACCCTTTGGAAACGATATGTAGATGATGTTCTGGAAAAAATCAAACAATGACACACACAGGAAATCACAGACCATCTCAACACACTGGACAGCACAGGCAATACTCACTTCACACACGAGGAGGAAAAGGACAACACAATCGCATTTCAAAATTCACCACAACCAAGACGGCAGCATAAAAACATCAGTGTGCAGAAAACCCCCCACACAGATCAGTATTCATTATGGACTTCAGAGCACCCCAGCGCGCACAAACTATCACTTGTAAGGACATTATTTGAAGAGGCCACAATTATCACAGACACCACGGACAGAACACGAACACGCACTCACATAAGGTCAATACCCCAGATGGGCCATCAAGAAAGGAAAGGACAAAGATAAAAAAAAAAATTAAAAAAACAGAGGGGGAAAAAAGAGAAAAAGAAACAACAAGACCACAAAACATAGTCACCTTACCATATATTAGAGCAGTGTTTTTCAACCTTTTTTGAGTTGCAGCATACTTTTCAGGTTCAATCGATGCCATTTTCTACTAAAACATGACCAAATCAGACCATTTAGCTAAAAATATGCTATATAATGTATGTGCCACTGTCTGGTTCTTTAAATTTGACAACAGTGATTGGTTTTGCGTTGTTTTTTGGTGCAGAAGTTGCTCAGGACACTCCAAAATGGTAAATTAGTTAATTACATCTGCATTTGTCAATCTGTTAACTCAAACTGGACATTTTTCAAGGCACACCCGGCAAAACCTCAAGGTTCACTGGTGTTCCCCGGCTCACTGGTTGAAAATCAAAGCATTAGAGGAATAACAGAGATACAGAGAGCAATGAAAAAACACAATATCAACACACACATACAACTTCTAGTTCACCCTAAAGACCAAATGCAAAAAAACGCAAAAAAACCACAAGATACCAGTAAAAAGACATACATAGGTGAAACTGGACGGACATTTAACATCAGAAAGAAAGAACACCAAACTGAATGCGAGAAAGAAACAAAAGAAAGACCCACAAGGACAAAGAGGGAACACGCAGAACAGGAAATCTGCAGTATCAGACCACTGCCAAAGGAACAATCATACCATGGACTGGGACGGGGGTCGGGTCATTTGGTCAGTTAAGGCTGGATTAAGGAGGCCATTGATATCAGGAAGCGAGGCACAGACTTGACTTTTTCTCATGTTGTTAACAAAATGCAACCATACGTCTAATGGAAAGATCTCACATTTTAGCCTGATCAATTGCAGACACTTCTATTGGACTTTCTCAGAGTCCAGTGTGTGTGGGTCAATGGGAAAATATCTGTTGCTCTGTGTCCAACATGGGATCAGTTATAAGAGCCCACATGGCAACACACACGGACATAAAAGAACTCATTTTGATGTTAACACAGACATCATTGCAAAAGAAACACAGCAGGTAATGTTTTTTGCACAAATTCTGGTCCTAACAGCGACAGGATCCTGAGAGTTTGTTCCTGTTTTCTCATTTGCTCTTTTATTTACAGGCTTGGCTGGCATTTTGTGAAGAAAAAGAACACATTAAATACATTGTGTACTGTGCACTGTGACCAGAAAAGCAAACAATCGATCTGACTGACTCTTAAGAATGCATTTATTTATTTATTTTCCATTGCTCCTGAGCTCCTGTGAACTGCCATGGGATATACTGACATCAACACTTTTAAGGGACCAATAAAGCTTTCTGATTCTGATTTTACTCCATTATTTTCTACGCCTGATTGACAATCTAGCTACTCAATATTTCCTCACACCTACCAACATCTAAATACTCGTTAATATCACTAACAGCTTAACAAATCAATCAGGCAGCCATCGTCCTCTGTCCGCTCCATAATGACAAACGCAGCGACAAGCACTCGAAGTACTACCTCTTTGCCTCTCGCATGTGTCAGGGGCCTGCTCTAATGATGCTTATGTGTGCAGTGTGTGTTAGTGCCAGTGATGTTGGGTTGATTAGTAGCTCGTGTGTCCTGCAGAGGGCCCATCCGTCTTCATCACTGCTTTGGCCTGGCCCAGTGCTGAGTGTGTATTTTGACAAGTGCAGCCCGTTTATGTAGGGAGTGAAAAAATATAACAAACACTTGGATTAGGAGTGCGTTTGAAGCAGGCAGGCAGCACAGCCCTGGCAGTGAGAGACTCTGCAGGATCTACCGTGCAACTGGAGACTCGGCCTCATTCAAACGTGCTCAGTCAGGCTTGGAGTTCCCACCTGATCTGTTCGGATCTGTAAACGTGATTGGTAAATGCATCTGCAAGTGTGAAAAGTGCTGTATAGTAGACAGCACCACTTAAAAATGTCTTACTGTAGGCACAACCACTTTACTGCTAACACCAATACTGTTTGTACCTATTTGTATTTTATGCTTTACACATTTTTCAAAAACATTGCATAAATGATTGTTTTAAATTAATATTCATACATTTAAAGATTGTTAAACTGAATTATTTAATACTTTTTTTTGCATGTCTCATCTAGTCTTCACACTTGAGTGCAACAGGCTCAGAAGGTTGAATTCTGCCTTTTGCTGTTGACCTGCACAACAGGGATTACACATACAAGTATAGGTGAATACATAAACACAAACCTTCACTTGTATGTTGTTTTAACCTTATATGTAACTGTTCATCTGTGAATGCACCGTTTTGTATGGTCTGGGGATGACTATGTTTAGTCTCTATATATGAAAGAGCATCCTGGAGCAAACCCTGGTCCATTTATGTGTGCAGTATGAGTGACAAGCACAACCGAACACTGTCCTCATGGAAACAGGACTCAGGCTTCCACACACATTCAATTATTCTTATTGTTTGTATGATAATTCCCACATGGCTTTAGACTTGGGTTTATTTGCGACAACAAATCTTAAATGTAGGCCTACATTTCAACGTAAAACCAAAATCCTGAACCGCAGACACCTGAGGAGATTCGATCCTCCCCCAGATAAACCCCATACTGTTATGTAAGTTAAACTATAAACCCCTTAAACTGTCCTTGTTGCAGTATTGGACTCTGTGTGTCTCACTTAAACTATTTTTTAAGTGAAGACATGGTGACATTGTTCAAATTATTATTACAAATGAATCCTTTAACATTCAATTCATAAACATGTCTTTTTCATCTTGTTTACTGAGTCTTAAACACAGGAAACGCTTCTCAGCTTGAATCGGGTTAGTTTATTTATTTCAACAAACATTCCTCATTTGCAGAGCGCCGTCTCAGAGCCGCAGTGTTCCTGCTGTGGACTATCAGACTATACTTAACACTGTACTGCTGCTGCCACCACTGACTTCACACTAGTGTCACCTGGCAAGGATCAGAATGATTAGCAAAAGATATGCAAGATTGATCATAATAATCTTTATGAAAAACATATTTTAAAGATTGTTATTGAGACTGTTCTACATTATGAAACAGGAAAGAGGTCTTAATACTCCTTAAGACCCAAAAAGATGTAGTGTTTATACAGAGTTACCGTTGTACCAAAGTGTTTAAGTTTGATTTTTGTAATTTTGTTTATTTATGGTTTGTGTTTTGTTTAAACACACTTTAAAACGTTACTAAGTGGTGTCTATCTAACACCATTTAGCCATTCAGAGTGGGTGGAGGCTGGTACGGAGCATAAATAGATATTGAAATAGTTTATGTTAAGCTTTGTTGCAATTGAGAAAAAAACAACGACAAAAAAACGACAGGACAGTATCAGGAAGAAAGGCTCTGACTTCAAACCCGTGACATCCCAACCCAATCAAACCCAAAGAAGAGTTTGATTGCTCTTTTTTTTTAAATGAGCAATGTAAAGCAAACAGGTGTCTCTCTAACGTCTCTGTAATTCTGATCTTCTCATTCTTTTTTTTTAACCATATGCGGTTCCTTCAGAAACTTCAGCCCAGATCTTTAGACTGTTCAATGAGTGCATATTGTTCAGGATGTTCTCTGAATCACTGTCTGAGTAAGCGAAACAGTGGACAGTTTATCCACAAAAAAGGTCCAAGTCCTGATGTAAGCATGGCCCAGCTGTGTGCACTTGTAAAGTTGTTATAATCCTCCTCTGACCTATAAACAGGAAAATACATAACATAAAGCATCAAGTCCACATCTACAAATAATACTGTCCATCCATGTTGTCCTTGTAAGGCAATACTGTCTGAGCACCACAGAGACTGAAGTGGTCAAGGTTTGCACAATCCAGCATTTAGGATTGAGACATATAACATAGCAATAACTAAAAAGAAAAACACAAAATAAAACATCAGCCTTTTCTATGACCCCCTAGTCAGGTTAGATGATCGGGGAAAGGTCTCACTATATGAATCAGTTTCGCTGCTGGGATCTCCATTAATGTCTGTGAAATTTTTGAAAATGAATATCAAAATATTGCAGGTATAGGCCTTAAGTTATGGAAAGACCCGTGTGCTTTTTCTGCTATGAGTCTACAGAGTTCTGACACCAGTCAAAAGAACCAGTTTGTAGCCTATCATTTTCCCTTTTCTACACTTTGTTTTGATTTGCGAGAGGCCACGCCAGCCCAGAGAGGACCGCGGCGTGTTTGCTTGTTTTGAATGTGTGCATGGGTGTGTGCGCTGCGAGAGAGCGTAAGCGCTGGACGTGAGATTTCAAACAGCACATCAGTGCGTTTATGTATTGGGTGCCCGGAAATGTTTCCAAATAAACACAGCTTGATTCTTGCTGGGTGGGCGACTTATCAAGAGCTAATTCTGTAAACAGCAGCGCTCATTGGCCACAGAGGGGAATGAAAGTGTAATGGATGTGGGTGGGCTGAGAACACAGATGTTTATGATGGACCATTTATTTCCCTGCGTTAAGTCAACAACACAAGCTTACAACAATTATTAAGATCGTTCGCGCACTCAGAGCGAGGAGAGCCATGGCGCTGTTCCGCGGGCCCTCTGCGCTGGCACTTCCAGGGTCCCCTCTGCTCTGCTTGTACGGCGCGGGAGACACTCTGAGCCTCGTGGCCACGCACCGAGAGCCCCCGCAGAAACCCCCTTACAGCTATATCGCTCTGATAGCCATGGCAATCAAGAGCGCGCCTCAGCAGCGCGCCACGCTCAGCAGCATCTACCAGTTCATCATGGAGCGCTTCCCTTTCTACCACGACAACAAACAGGGCTGGCAGAACTCCATCCGCCACAACCTCAGCCTGAACGACTGTTTCATCAAAGTCCCGCGAGAGAAAGGTCGGCCTGGCAAGGGCAGCTACTGGACCCTGGACGCGTCCTGTACAGACATGTTTGAGCACGGCAACTACCGTCGTCGTAAAAGGAAAGTCAGGAACGGTGCGCACAAACCTGTGCAAAGACTCAAATCCCCCACCGCTCAAGGGCCAAGGGCCCAGGAGGAGCCGCGCACAGACAGGACACAGACGCAGCGGGACGTCCCAAGCACGGATAAGTCCAAGTGCTTCAGCATAGAAAGCATCCTGAAGAAAGATGCACCTGTGCGACACCGCGTCTCGGAGGAAGCGGACGCGTGCGCGCTCCGCTCGGCGCTATTCCTTGGGTCCAGACAGTCCCTGTGCCAGGTGGGATTCCCTCTCTGCTCTTACCTGCCGCTGACCTTTCAGGAATCCGCACAGAGACACTAATTCTGGAGTCGTGTGTGCACAATGCAGTGGCAGCCAGAGTAATCATTGATGATTACGTTTGTTGGAGCAGAAAAATATATATCGTCTAAATCAGTGGACTTTGTTGAGTTTGGCAATTAATTTCATTGTTCTAATAGAATTTCAAAAATCTGTAGTTTAATCAGGCCAGTTTGTTAAGTGGATAAATGTATGTGTTTATGTACAAAATGCCCGACTAGCTAAAGAAAGAGAAAGTTAAATCACCAACTATTTTATTTATAGATTAGCTTTAAAGCTTAGTTTGATATAAAATACAATTGTACGATGGGTGTCTCAGAACATTTAACTACTGATTGCATGTGAGACTGGTGGTTTGAAAACTTATCAGACGATAGTTCAGAGCCAGCTTCAACTTATCAAAGTGTGACGGTCTTTGCAGACCCCTTGTGGTCGAATCATAAAACAGCTGTAACTTGTTGCAAGTTGTAATACATTAGGTTTCCTGTAAGTGTAGTGAAAAAAAAAAAAGATTAAATGGATCAAATGCCTTAACCATCAATATTTTAAACAACAAACTTTAATTAAAAATCACTGTTCATTTTAACAATTCAAACTACACTCAATGAACATATTAAAACAATTTAAGCTGATCTTAAAACTCAGCATAATGTAAACAGTGATTTTAAATATATATATATATATATATATATATATATATATATATATATATATAAAATTAAACTACAAAACTGATCTTTTCCCTTTCAAAAGGTGGAATTTAAATAACATCAACATAATATTATTTTGGTGTGGGGCCATTAAAAGGTGCATGGTGTTTATTATAAATAAAATCCAGTTTAAAACAGTCTCTTTCATTTTGAACATTTTACCACAGGGAAGGAAAATATTTTTGCATTTCGTGTATATATTTGGGAAATCTTGATATTGTGAATGTTTCTAATGTGACAATAAACTATACATACTTTTGTACACCCTTGTTAAAACAATATCACATATAAAAATAAATTCAACGACGTTCAAAGTACTTTACATTTTAACAATAAGAATCTGAAAACTTTAGACAGCCATGTTCTGAGATGTACTGTGACTGTGTGCAGCCTCAGGTGCAGTCGCCCCTGTGCTGTTCTGCTCTGTGTGTGTGGGCCTCAGCAGATACCTCACTGCCCACTGCTGGAGGTCCTGCTCCACCGTGAAACGGCTAAAGCGCTGCAGTTCCTGACCTTTGACCTGGTAGGTGTAGGAGAATGGTTTGCCGTCTACGTGGACACAGGGGTACACTTTAGTGAGCTGTCGAACAGTGGGACCCTGGGTCTGAGAGATGTTCTGCTCGGATGTGGCCCCCATCTGAGAGTCAAACAGCCATGACGGAGGGCTGCTGTCAATTTGCTCCTCCTCATCCAAAATCAGACTCACATCTATATCCACATTTCTCTTCCTCAAATACCTTTTACATTTTCTGCTTGGCTGTCCATCTGATGTTTCCTGTGTTGTGGAGCAGCCGGGGTCATGAGACATGTTCGACAGTGCAGCTGCAGGTTGTCTTGATGAGGTGGCAGAGAGGGGGATTGTTGAGCCAAGGGGTCTCTGATAAGGAGGAAACAAACTGGGCTCTGCTGTGAGCTGGAATCAAAGCATAGAGGAAAATGTGATAAGCAAAACTGTACAGTTAAACAACAAAAATACATACATGTGAAATTTACTGCGTGATGAATTTTTGGATTTCATGTATAACATACATTTTTAGGCAAGACTCTTACAGTTTGTTTTAGCGATGTATAACACATCCACAAAGGGTAACTTTCCAAGGTAAACTTGCTATGTGTTATTTTTTCTGTGGTAATATACAGTAATGACAGACAGTCGATATATATATATATATATATATATTTAAAAGTTCTATTAGTTAACAAGTCAAACAATTATTTCTATTATGCTTCAGATTTTTAAATGCATTTTTAACAATATGAATGGAAATATGCTGACTGAAAGAAATAAAATATTTGAAATGCAATTGTTTTGCCATTTTGGTTTAGTAATGCCACTAACTGACATTGTATGACAGACAATGTCATTTAATGTGTTTTAAAGTCTGCTTAGTCATTAGTTGAAGATATTGATTATTATTTTTAAATCACTAATTATTTTTTAAGTTTTAATTATTCAGATTAATCCTTGCAGCCACTTATAGATAGAAGCTTGAATAAAAAGGCAGAGACTTGACTCTTTGTTTTTTGTTTTGTTAATTTTCACAGTAACAACAAACTAATTAGATGTTGAGTATCTTCATATTTCTGTGTAGAGTAACAAGTTGGATTGATTTACTCACTTCTTTCTGAGACGCTTTTGAATGGGCAGAAATCTGTGTGTTGGTGTCCAAAAGGTGGGGGTCAGTGGTGGACTCAGTAATGATGGGGCTATGTGGAACTGGTGTGGTTTCAGGGCTGGACTTGGTCGAAGAGGTGTTGCTGGGAGGAGGACACATGTCCCAAGGGTTGGACATGACACTCATATCAGTAGCACACAGCACAACTGGTGCAAACTCAATAGGATTGGGCCAGTCATCACTGGTACTCTGCTGTCCAGTTTCGGGTAAAGCTGCTTGCAGATTCGTGGACTCTGAAGATGCCATTGATTGTGAATTCCTCACACCCACTAGGCCAGTTTTTGATAGTAGATTTTGCTGCCCCCCAGTGTCTGGGATAAGGAGCTGCTGTACTGGGACTGAAAAGCTCTTGATCCCCTTGTAGCGGACCCTGTCAATGTCCCAGCTTGTGACAGCACATGCATCAGGCAAGCCAGTGGGGTTTACTGATGATGTAGAGCGTTGTGGGTTAACAGAGCTGAGTTTTTCTCTGACGTGCTCCAGTTCAGTCTGCAGACAGTCTTGTTGCCATTCCCCAAGCAGCTCTGTAAGGTTAAACACGCTCTCGCTCTTTTGGGAATCCGCCTCCTGCCCCAACATAGCACGCCATGTGTGACAAATCTGAGACCTGACGGAGGGTAGACTGGTGCAGCAGGGGGTGTTGTCCCGGACCCCCACCGCCGTTGTAACTAGCTTTCCCACTAAGAGATAAAAACGGCTCCGGGTTTGCTCCGAGGACATATGAAATTGCAGTTTATAATCCTGGATGCCCACTGTGGTGTTAAGCAAACTGCTGAAGCACTCCCGGTCCTCGTGGTCCTGAAGGTTTTCCCAGGCTGAAGCAGTAAGCACAGCCGGAATCTGCACCTGTTCATCGGACAGAAACAGCAACCCGGTGGGACCCTCTGCGCCCAGCGCCTGTGAGTGTGACATGTGGCCGACTCCAATGACATGTGCCTTGAGTGGTCCAACACTTGTGCCTTTATCCCCGCCAAAGCTCCTGATCAAGTTCTCTATCCATGGGTTTAGTCTGCCGCGAGCAAGCATCTCTGATTTTTTGTTTTGGTTCTCAAATGGTCCGTTCCTGATTCGTTCCGCCAGAAAAAAAAGTTCCGCTCGCCCTTAGTTCCACTAAAGAAGCTGCAATGACAAAAGAGACAGAATTCTTAAAAATATAAAATGTAAATTAAAAAATTAAAACAAACAAATAGAAACTAAAATAAACTTAAAAACACAGAAAATATTAGCAAAACGAGAACCACGTGTTTTTAGTGCTGTATGAATTGTGTTTTATTTTGAAAGTCACTGTTTTGGTTCTGCTGTGAAAAAATAACTTCCTGTTCTGTATTTTTTTTCCAAGTGTTGGAAAATTACAAATAAAAACAAATTATGAAAACAGTAAATGAAGAAAAAAAAGAAGGAGGAAATGGAATAATGAAACTTACATTAATATTTCACCAACATTTATGTTACTGTTTTTATTTTTGTCATTAACCCACCACGCCAATAGTATTAATTACTTCATACGATTTCTCCCTTTTCAATTATGGCTTTATTCTATGTGCAATATTTTACAACCCATAAAGCATAAATACACCACCTTGCGTTCCCAGTCTTCTTACAGTTTCCCTCTTCACGCCCTCTTACAACATTCTCGCCTGGAGTGATTCAAGTCCTGCTAGCACTGCTCCGGGTTGGACCAAAACAGGCATTTTAACACGGTAAGGCTTTACAAAAAACGATGTCATGTATATATATATAATACTGGAAAGAAGAAAATTGACTGGAGTTACATTAGCATTGCTGTTCAGTGTTGTTCATCTGTGCTTTAACCGGCTGGAAGTGTGTGTAGCCTTCTTTTGCATGTTAGCTCACTCTCAATATGCTGGCTAAAGTTGAAAAGACAGTAGAAATGGCTAGGGTGAAAAAGTGCTCTTGTCCCTAGTCTTCTGTGCGGTTGTCCTCCTGATCAGGCTGCATGGACCTTGTGTTGTTCAAGATTCATACATGGGTTTACACTGCATTTATTTATGTGAGGCTTTGTTATAGGTTCAGGTATATATGAAGATGATATATTATTAAAACCATCATGCCTATAATAGAATAAAGTATGAATTCATAAATGTTGTTATGATTTAACATGCTTCTTACACATACAGATAATTCAACCCAGGCACAATCCCAGACATGCCCGACTTGGGTTCAAAAGTGTCTGATCCACAGCATTCCCAGAAACTCCTCCAGGTGCTGCGATCCTTCTGGCAGGAGCAGAGCTTTCATGATGCCCTGCTGGTGGTGGACGGAGAAGAACTTCCCGTCCAAAAGAATATCCTTGCTGCTGCGAGCCCTTACATCAGGTAGAAACATTCACTGTGCTTCCAAAACATACAGAATCTCTGCATGGCTACATGATTTCTGTGGTGTATGTGCTTTATGGGTGTGTCTCCTACTGTCATTGACTGTCATGTTTGTGTTTTGTCAAGGACCAAGTTAAACTACAATCCACCAAAGGAAGATGGCTCTATGTACAGAATTGAGCTCCAGGGTGTTTCTATGGAAACCATGAAACAGATCTTGGACTACATTTTCAGTGGTGAAGTAAGAGCAGAGCATGTCTTTTGTCCTATCCTTAAATAATGTATGTTTTGTACACGATTTCTTTAGGTACTCTACTTTGCTTTGATTGTGACCAAGTCTGCTGCAGTAATTTTGAGCTATATGAACAAAGAGTCTGTAATAAGACCAGATTTACTGACAAGACACAAATTACGATATAGTTTTGTGTTTATTTCACAACATGTGCACAGCTAGAGTAGCAAAGATGTTTTAGCTGTTACTGAGTTGAGTGACATTGATTTATTTATAACAATATTTCCATAGTTTTGGCCTCTGTTTTTGAGTATCCAGCCTTACTGTTATATTTCCTTGTTCCCCAGATAACGCTGAGTGAGGAGATGGTTCAAGACATGGTGCAGGCTTCAGACCTTCTGCTCATGACTGACCTCAAGTTATTGTGTTGCCAGTTTTTGGAGAGCTGCATCACTGCTGAGAACTGCATTGGTATCCGTCTTTTCTCCCTTCACTACTGTCTGTACCATGTCCACTATGCCGCCACTGAGTTCCTGCAGACACACTTTAGGGATGTGGCTCTCACAGAGGAGTTCAGGGAGCTGCCTCATGACCGGCTCTGCGAGATCTTCTCTATGGAGAAACTTAATGTAGGCAATGAGAAGTATGTGCTAGAGGCAGCTGTACGGTGGTTTGCTCATGACCCGGAGGATCGCAGGGTCAGTCATCTAATATTTGTAATTTCTATGGTGAATGAACACAATTCAAAGCTTCATATGTTTCTTTGTTAAATATAGGTGCACATGAGGGAAGTGATGTCCACCGTGTGGATGCAGGGCCTAGACCTAAGTTATCTCAGAGAGCAGGTATTATCATGTCACTGTACAGTACAATATTGCAAAAAATACACGTTTGCCTGGTGCACGGTGCATTTTCTCTCTAGGCGCTGGGTGAGCCCCTGATGAGAGAGGTGGTCCGAGACTTCTGTCAGTCTGTAATGGGGGCTGGGCAGCTGCAGGGAGAGGCATTGTTGGCATCATTTAAACCTCGGGGCTATTCTGAGTGCATTGTTATTGCTGGAGGAGAAGATCGCAAGTAAGTAATTATTATCTGTACATGCATCATAGAAGATGCAATATTGATGAATTAATGTTATGTTAGATTTATATTTAATGCTTTTGTTTTTATAATTTGATTGCGAATTCCACCCAAGCACACTTTATAACTTGCACTTATGCAATTGCTGTATTTTTTTCGTTCAGAACCCGGAAGCCGACAGCTGTGACTCGCTGCATGTGCCCGCTCTACGACTCGAACAGACAGGCCTGGATCGAGCTGCAGCCCATGAGCTCTCCACGACTGGGACATGGGATGGTGTCTGCTGGTCAGTAACCCACAATTATTGACGAGAACACTTATTTCTCAAATATGTGATTACTTCTTATGTTATGTTTCTTTTTCAGAGGGTTTTCTGTTTGTGATGGGTGGGACAGATGAACACGGCATGATACTGGACACTGCAGAGAAATATGATCCTGACACCAACAGCTGGAGCCCCACACCACCAATGCTGCAGGTATTACTTCATTTGGCCAAATTAGGGTTTACTTGTTTTCAGGTAAAGCATATCATAATGTTGAAGTATTTGCATTAGTTTCGCTTTTTTCACCCCAAATAATTTTAGGTAAGTGTTGGGAATGATAACTTTGAAGCTTCTGTGGCCTCTATATGTCTTCCTTACCTTGTTTTAATGATTTGATGTGGTCTCATGTGCAAGACAGCTTCCCCTCGAGTCAATAAAGGTTTTATTCATTAATTCTCCTTCTAAAGAGGCAAATTGTATTTTGGTCTTATCCTTTCCAGTCCACCCTGTAAAACCGGTATAAATGATGTAAAAGATTAGATTAACTCTGGTCTTTGTCTGTTTGTATTGTATTTGTTATCTGTGTTACCTGCCAAGGGACAACAGATGGAAACTAGCATCTCTGCTACAATCTGGCATATTTACACTAACTGTCACAGATGCTTATGAATATGCACTGTCCCTATCAAATAAATAAGTAACCAAACAGACACAAACACTAGATGAATAGATCGAGTAAACTGGAAACAGGAATTATACCATGTTTTGAATATTTTTTACCTTCAAAAACAGAATAAGCCAACTCAAAACCTGTTAAGACATAACTACATGTATAACAACCCCTAAAATTGAATTAACGCAAAGTCACAACAGAAAATCCATCTGTGTCAGTGACACAACATAATATACTGTTCTGGCGTATGCATCATAAATGGGATAAATATGTATTTTGAGCCTTTTTAGAAATGTAGTGGAGTAGAAAGTATTTTATTTATTTTTATGTTGTGGTGGAGATAACCTTATTGTCCAATTTGTCTTTGGTTCATCATCACATGAAGCATCAATCTGTCCATCCGAGCCGACAATCAATTGATTTGTTTTAAATGCAACAGACTTTTTTATCAAAACTAGTGTGCTACAGACACGCATGGATTTCATTACCACTTATTTAACAAACTGAATGTATTTGTCAAAAATGAACCTTTGTACACCATCTTTGTTGCTAAATTCTGCGTTCAACCTGATATTTTTGACTCGTCACACAGAGGATGCTCAGCATCACTGGTGATAGACATTCTGCACATAGCTGACTTGTTTCTGTTGTTTGACAATTTTCTACTTTGCAGTCAGTGTAATAAATACTCAAAGTACTTTTTATTAAATGAACTACTACTCACCTTTATGTATTGCATGTATTTTATGTATTGCATGCATTGATTGAACAAGAGTTAAAGTGGTATTCTCTAGCTAGTCCCACATACTGTGTCTTTAACTTCTTTTCCGAATGCATGGTATGATGGAGGAGTGCGCTTCACTGTGTCCATATGTTAACCAAGTGCTACCAAAACTCAAATTTTTTTTTAATCACAAATGAAAAACTACACTTACACTTTTTGTAAGACATAGGTGACGCGTTTCAGTTACTTATAACACTGATTTATATAATATTTAGGCAGTGACTCAGTTCTTGCCATTATTTTGTTTTACCACTGGGTGTCACTAAAGCTGCTGAATACCATGACACTAAAGCTTAGCAGCTGAACGTAGTGAATGAACTCCAGACAGGCTTGTTTTTTGCATTATCAGAAAACTGATAAGGTCTGAATAAAGCAAGTAAATAAAAACATAACAAGAAGATAATGTTTGTTTTATCAAAAATAATCTAGTCTGATTTAGTTGAATGCGTTTATAGATAAAAAGTGAGTGAGTAACCAAAGTACAGAAGCACTACATTGTCATTTGCCCTATCTTGGTATTTAACATGCCGCCTATGGACGGCCTAAATATGTAAGTACAAATACTCTTCACTACAGCTCAATCATACCAATTCAATGTGGTAAAAGTTAAAGAAAAATATGACAAAACTGCAAGTTCTATTTTTTCATAAGCCCGAAACAACAGAACATGTCTTTATGTTGACGGAGTAGAAACTTCCTGGTCAAAAACAACATCTAGGAAGGGATTTTTAAAGTAAAACCACCCAAGACATATGTGCAAAACTGACAATTTACTTTTGGATTATGTTTTAGGTCCGGCAGAACTTTGGTATTGTTGAGTTGGACGGGCTGATCTATGTCCTGGGAGGAGAGAATGAGGTGATGGAGCTAGTGTCTGTGGAAGTGTTTGACCCGCACTTCAACACATGGAAAAGACAGACAGATTTGACCATGGTCCGCAAGGTACAGTCTGCCCTTTGTACTATGTTTTACTGTTGTGTTTTAATGGTTGCCAAAGTTTTCTTATTACATAAACATTTTTCTGCAGGTCACAA
Source organism: Rhinogobius similis (assembly GCA_019453435.1). NCBI lineage: Eukaryota > Metazoa > Chordata > Actinopteri > Gobiiformes > Gobiidae > Rhinogobius > Rhinogobius similis. The sequence continues at coordinate 20,421,916 of CM033630.1, read as the reverse complement.
ATAATAATAAAACATGGCATGACATAGTGATATTAAAAAAAAATCAAAAAAGAAAAAAAAAAAATCAGTGGCTCTAAATGACCAATGAAAACACATCACTTTTGGTGAAATTAACAAACATTAGGGAACTAATCTATTTTGCATTTGTTCTATTACTTTTATATTAATTCCTATTGCAAAGACCTAGGAAAACATGCATTCTTACTGTGAGCAGGCTCGCCTCTCCACAGATCTGATCTGTTACTTCACCTGTTGGTGTCATCCTCTTGTTTTTGTGGAGATTAATGTGTTTGATTCCATACTGTGGAATATTCTTGGCAAAGCAATAATTTCTCTATGGAAACACAAAGGTGACAGACCCAAGAAAAGTTACATTGTCCACCTTTAATAAATATGATTGGTTTAGGCCATTGCCAGCCCTTGTTCAAACCTGACTGCATTGTTAACATGTGGATACGTGTGTGTGGACTTTCAGATCGGCTGTTATGCAGCGATGAACAAAAAGATCTATGCCATGGGAGGGGGCTCCTTTGGAAAGCTTTTCGACTCTGTGGAGTGCTTTGACCCAAAGACTCAGCAGTGGACTGGCCTGTGTCCCCTGAAGGAGAGAAGGTACTTTCAGTTTGCCCTGGTATTTACACTGTTGCTTCAAGTTGCTACACACATGATTTATTTCACCACAGGAACTAGTTAAGTTTCTTTCTCCTCACACATTAGTCACACTGAGTCAAGACCTGTGTTTTACGCAGGCGGAAGAACATTTATGCTGGGAACAAAACACCAGTGTTCTGAAATATCTCAATATATTTATTAGGGCTGGGATGATATGCTTTTGTCATGATACTGCAATTTCAATACATACGATTGATTGTGATTCGATATTACTAAAGGCTATTTGCATTTTTACAAATTCCAGACTGATCACGTTTCTAAGATTTCAAAAAGCTTTCCTCCTTTTCTAATCAATCTGCACCAAAGCTAATATTAACAATACTGACACTAACACTGGCTTTGTCTTGTCTTGTGGCTTTGTATTTTACTCACAAACATATGTACATATGAAATAAACCCACATTAAAATCTATTGTACATTATTTCATCTTGTCATAGTGTTTGGCAGGTCAGTAGTTTGTTTTCTCTCCTCCTGTAGAATTGATGTCATTAAAGTACTGCAATACATATTTATGATATGATACAACAAGACCATGTGACTATTACTGTGTTTTCAGATTTGGGTCTGTGTCGTGTGGCATTGGACAGGAGCTGTATGTGTTCGGAGGAGTCAGGAGCCAAGAGAATGAGAACCCAGAGCAAAGACAAATGATGACCTGCAAATCTGAGTTTTACCATGATGAGTTTAGGAGGTACTACTTCACTTTTGCTAACTATTTTATCTCTATTTTGGGCAGTGGTTCCCAACCTTTAGCAAGAATATTTCTCACATTCCCGAGAATTTATCTTGTGCTAATCACCCTGCTGCATTTGAGCTCGCATCGGCTGGTGGTTTGAAAGGACTGGACCAATCACAGGGCAGGAAAGCAAATCAAACATGGCAGAAAAAAAGCATGGGAACCACTGCTTTACAGCTCAGTTAAGAACTTATTACCAGACATTACAATCCTTTACTTTAGAAATGTTAGAGTCATTGGTATAATGGTTTACTTGCGTAGTCCAAAGTAATTCTTTAAGAGACGTGTACTCTTGTGTTTTCAGATGGATGTTGCTGGACGACCAGAACTTGTGTATTCCGACCAGCTCTTCATTTGTGTACGGGGCTGTGCCTATCGGTCCAAACATCTATGTGGTTGGAGATCTGGACACTGGTGAGTTCAGGACTTTATGAACCAGGTGAACTGTCCTATTGACAAAACTAAAGTGTATTTCTTTTTTTACAGGTACTAGTTTTGACTACATCCGTGAGTTTCGGCGCAGCACTGGGACCTGGCACCGGACCAAGCCCATGTTGTCCTCTGACTTATCCAAAACCACATGCACCGCTCTGCGCTTCGCAAACTGTAAACTGTTCAGATTGCAGCTGATCCAGGGCATGTTCCGCATTAGAATGGGGCTCTGAGGGCGCACTGGTACAATCTGGTTTACAACAGGCTAAATAGCTTTTTAAATCACATCACAAGGTTTGTTTGTTTTTTTATTTTAATATGTGCTAATCGTGATATGACTACGGAATTTGTGTTTGATCGGTACTGGGAAAAATCATAAACAACAAAGTAAGGGAAATTGTGCTGTGTAGGGTTTGTGAAATTGTTTATTTTGCACATCTATTATGCGACTGCTGACTGTTTAGTTTTAGGGTACTTTTTTAAAGATCTGAATGAGCTACTGATGTACTACACTGTAATCTCCAATGTATTTCACTAGACAATGTAGACCAGTTTTAAAAGACATTTTGTTTATTTTCACAGCAATGCCTATTAAGGCCACAAGGCGTTGAGCGCAGTGCAGGCACTGTTTTAGTTCTATTTAAGGGACTTTTAAAAGATGCAAGAGTTGCATCACAGTTATCTAGCATGTTTTTGGTTTTTTAACTTATTATTTCTTCCATAACCTTTTTATGGTGGAAGTAACTAAAGGGAGATTGCAGATTGAAACAGGGGTCCCTGAGTTTCAAACCGGAAAAGGAGGCTGTATATACTTAAATATATCTGACCAGTTCCTAGCTCTCACAAACCCTTCAGCATATTGTTAAAATTCACCTGCATTAATTCTCGGCACGTGCACGACTTAAGAACAGACTTTTTCAGATGGCAAAGTGACTGTGCGTAGCAGTCTCATTTTGTTACAAAGTACACTCTGGGGGCGGGGTAAAAACAAATGGACCCATTTACAAGAATAAAGTTGGGTACCCCATCTTTCAGTAATCAGTACTACTTTCTGTAATGCATCGCAATCTGTGCTTTAAACTGCATTCTTTTGTAAACTTTACTGTTTACTGGGGTTAGATATTCAAACTACACAGCCATGCAAAATTAAACCCTATCTAGCCATTATTTATGCAACTATGAAAACTTTCAAGATCTTCAACCCTAACAACACACAACAATTGTCAATCCTCTGTCTTTGGAGCTCAACAATCCCACCCACTTTTGAAGTTCCCCCTTGTTTCCGGAAGTAAATTTCTCATTCAGTTTTCCCACAGAGGATTAGAACAATTCAAATATTAAGAGTTTAAAGGCTTGATGAAGGCTAAGCAGTATAAAAAATGTGTATGTGTAAAACTTAAAACTCTGCAAAATGTTTTAATAACGTTGTAATAACGGTTTGTAAAGTTCCAGAAACAGATTTTAATTCAGATTACAGGTCTTATGCTCTTTACTTACCACATAGCTGATGAGCCCTGAGCAAGCTTACAAACATTTATTTAATTTTTTTTTTTTTCCGAAATCCCAATGAAAAAAACTTATGGAAAATGTACTTCTGAAACTGTGGGAGCAGTGGGTGGTCACTGTTGAGCTCCATAATGCCTTGAATGCCTAAAACTTAGCATTTACGTGACAAAACAAGACTTGGATGCAGAGGAAAAAAGAACGATCTCCTCAAATCAATAATAAAACACGCTGCAGATTGTATTATTTACAGAGTCTTTGGTCTGCCCTTTCCCATGCGCTTTGTAACTGGTGGACTCTAGAGCACACGCACTTTACCTGATAATCACTTTTATCATGGACTGAGCTGTCTGGAGTGCAGAAATAGACCTCCATGTCTGTCACTTCTGAGTGGCTGTATGTGTTTGGCTGCCTGTGACCTCTGACCTTGCTTTTCAGTCCGGACACTTTTGGCAGTCGTTGACCATTTGTTCCTTTACCATGCAGCTGCTGCTGTCTGTCTTCAGGTGCACACCCCATTGTTCCCCAAAAAACATTGCAAGCTTAGTTGATGGCTCAAATTAGAGTAGAATTTATGTAAAAACACCATTTATCACATTATGGGGGACTAAAATCTATGTATAGACTCCTACCTCCTTTATGGGAGCAAAAATCAGGTCCCCACGCTATACAATATATCCTTCAATATTAGATACGCAACATGGTTCAAAGTAAAGATGTGGGTTAAAATAGGTTAAGAATAAGTTTTAGGTTAAGGTTAAGCAAGCAAGTAATAAGAGCTGTTAATGATAGATTACAGAAAATGAATGTAAGTTAATGTAATGTCCCCAAAAAACTCAAACTGAAAGATGAGTTATATGTATATTATTTTATATGCAAAAGATCAACCTACAGCATCTTGTAGATCTGAAATGAATGTATGTTAAACTAGGTGTTGAAATCATTTTGTTTTTTCATCAGACAAATCTAGGTAAGGGGTAAAGCATTAGGATTATGGAGAGGTTTTACCAATGTTCGAGTACAATATTCTAATTTCTACTGTCATTCTACTGTCATTTCTTTAAAAAGTCTAATAATTTTGTCATGGCCTTGATCACAATTTTGGTTTACCAAACAAATGTGTGAGTGAATGGATGAAGCTTCTTAAAAGCACACTGCCTTACATTAACCATCGTCACTCAGTAGTTTCCAAGTGTGTGCGTTGTTCAAAGTTAAAGGAAATCGTCATCTGTTTTGAGTTTGAAATATTTTTGTGTGGGCTCTGCAGAGTTGTGAAAGATAGAAGTGCAATTTGCTACTTTTGTAACTCGTGCTTGAGCAACATTTTTGTAAACGTCAACCATGTGTCATCCTTTCACGTCAGAGACAATAAAGTACCTATTGGGATAAACAGACTGCTTTATCTGCCACTGTTTGGGTTGTTTTTTGAGTGAAAGTAATATATTCAGACTATACAGTAGAATGCTTGCGTAACAGCTCCACAGAATCTAAACCAGGGACCAACTCAAGACCAGTTCCAAACAGAATCTAGAACACTGACCAAGTCCAGACCAAGTCCAAACTAGACCCAAGTGAATCGAGACTACGTCCAGACCTGGGACCAAGTAATGACCAAGTCCAGACCAAAAACACAATCCAGACCAGGTTTGAAATATGTTAAATTACTCCAGTGACGACAGAGACATGAACAAAAAGCACACATTGTTTAGATCCAAATAAATAAAGGCAATGTGCCACTGAAAAAAAATGTTTTTTTTCTGTTTATTTCTGTCCCATTTATTTCTAAAGTTACATCAGCACCTGTTTCAGCATCTGTTTTAATCTAATCTTTTTGTAATATTTTATCCAATTCAGTACAGTTTTTCTTGTAGGTATTTTACTTTTGGCCATTTTCTTTTCTATTTATTCTTTTACAGTTATATAGCCTATGATTTGCTTTTCCTGAAACATCAGTGCACACATTTTTAGATCTTTATAATTAGGCCCGAGCGCCACAAGCTGGCGAGAGGCCGATTAGTTTCGTAGTGCCGTGCAAAGCGCGGCTGCGAAAGTGCGCGCGAACGAAACCAAGCGCGAAGCGCTCGCCCGCTTCCAAACACTCACTAACGCATTCCCCAACTCATGCACGTTCCGTGCATACCAATTAGTAGTGGGAAAATGGAACATTATCGTTGTAAACGGGCGAAGCCCGTGCGAAAGTGCGCACGAAGCGATTTACGTGGGGGTCGTCATCCCCACGTAAAGCGCTCGTGTGCACTGAGTCGCTCACTAATGCGTTCCGTGCATAATGTAATGTAAAAATTTAACATTATTATTGTAAATAGGGCCAATAACAGAAAATGGGCGGAGCCTACTCAAAAATGTTGAAAGTGTCCGCCAGTGTCTGGGGACCCACCCCATGACGTAGAAATGCGCGCACGGTTTCCGAAAATGTATAGTTTGTGAAGTAAAAAAAAAATGGGAGGAGTGTTTTCACATCGGAATATTATTCTTCTTCTTGTGACCAACCCTCCTATTTTTCACCCATTGAAAATTGACGAAAAGTCAGGAAAATTTGCACACCTCTAAAAATCGTGCCTCTCTACATTCTGGCTATTTCCGATTTCCAAAGTTCAAAAATATGGCGCGTCAGCGCCCCTATGTGTACAAAAAATGCATTAGGGGATAGGAAAGTGCCCAATTTTTTTTTTTATCGTAGAATCATAAAATTTGGCAGAGAGGTAGATAGTGACAAGAGAAGCTAAAAATATTATTACGGCAGCGTTGTCCGCCTAACCAAATGTCAGCCATATTGGATCAAAATTCGCGAAGCCTGACTCCGCATTTTTTTTTAAACCTCGTACTTTTACGAACTCCTCTTAGGGCGTTTGCCCGAACGAGCTGAATTGGTGAAAATGAAGTTGAGGAGTGTGACATCAAAAGTTAGCAAAAGTTATCAAAAGTTATCCAAACCATGAACCTAAGTTTTACGGTCTCTGTTTGGCCAGAATTTCGTAAATTTTCAATTTTTTTAATTTTTCTCCCATTTGCACATATGTTGTCCAAATTGAATCAAATTTGAATCATTTGTTAAACTCCCTGCCTGAAACCTACTAGAGGTGAAAAAAATATTTTAGTAAAGACAGAAAAAACCCATGTTATTCCTATGGGGGAAATCTCAAAATCTCTCAAATTAAACTTTGTACTTTAACAAACTCCTCCTCGGGCGTAAGCCCGACCGACCTGAAACTTGGTGACAATCATCCTGAGGAGTGGGGCACCAAAGGTTATCCACATTTTTTGGATAAGTATTATGGTCTCCATGCAGCAAAGCTGCAAAAATTGCCCAAACTTGTACAAATGACAGAAACATCCCATGTTATTCCAATGGGAAAATGGATAAAGCTCTCAAATTTACACTATGCACTTTTACGAGCTCCTCCTCGGGCGTAGGCCCGACCATCCTGAAATTTGGTGAAAATGATCTTGAGGAGTGGGACATCAAAAGTTATCCAAGATTTTAGCACACGTATTACGGTGTTTGTGTGGCGTAGCCGCAAACTTTAACCAAAGTTTACACATTTCCAGTGAAATATGAGAAGTAGGAGGCGCGGTAGCACCACGGATTCGGCAGCAGGTATTTTATGAGGAGGGAAATTGGGGAGCATAAGCGCCCCCTCCTCTTGCTCTGCGGGGCGGCGGCGTGGCGCAGGCAAGGGCCAATCATTGCTTTCACAACCAGAAAATGAAGAAGTTATTAGTAGAAAAGTGGTTTAAATAAATAAACAATGTTCTAAGGAATTTAGCAAATGGATAATTGTCCCAGAGCATCCTCTGTCCTTGACCCTCCTTCTTATTAAGGAAAAGTTTGAGTACTTAGTATTTTTTTGTACTCATATTCTTTCTTTATTTCTGGTATTTTTGCACAAATTCCACCAAATTAGTTTAAGTTTTCCGCAGTCATTCACAATGGCATAGTTTCTTGTAAATATATAGACTTCTTAAAAAATGAAAATGAAATAGACAAGATCACTGCATCAAAATGCATCATTGATGAACACATCAAGTTTCATTTTCCATTGTATTCCACTTTAGTTGGAAGTGCATATTCAGCTCCTTGCCTGTGTGACACAGTGAGTATGACGCCTGATGTTTTCCATACTTCTTGTCTAAACATGCAGTCGCCTACGGGCCTGTAAATGGGCCCAGACAGCGGTGATACAGTCACAGTGACCTGCTCTCGTGACAAATGCAGGAGCTAATCTGTGTCCTGTGACCACAGCAAGCTCAGACCCACCACAAGTTGGACATGCATGCAGTCTGTTGAACTGAATGTTATATTTTCTGAAAACTCTGTTGATGATGTGTTAATTTGCATAGAATTAGTGGAAAATCAACAAAATATACATTTTAATATTTTGAAAAAGTCAATTCAAATCTAATAACAGTGGGCATGATGCATGTGTCACTTTAAAGATGACATGAAATAATGCATTGAACAGTCAATATTTTAGATAAATGTGCTTGTAATAATGAGATAGTCCTCGAGGAGACAATAATTTCCCACCCTGGTTTGGAGAGAATATCCTGTGAATCTGAATGGAAGGAATTTATTTTGGCTGTAGAATTTTAGCATTGGAAAATTTTTCAAAATGTATTCAATTTATGTATTAGTGTGCATATTTGTAGCTTTTTGACCAAAACACTGTTCTTCTGACAATGGAGTCATGTGCCAGTGGTCAGCTGTGGTCTCCAGACTGGACATGTGAGCAGACTTATTAGAGGAACTACACACGTCACGCCATGTTAGAGCACGTTTAGGTGAGAGCGCCTGCTCACTGTGTCCTGCATGTTTATGGAGGCTCCAGCTGTGTCCATCTCAGCAGAGGGTCTATCTCACCAAAACATGTGTCATGACTTTAATGTGCACTATGTAATTTTTTAATGCCGTGCACAGCACAAAGGCATGGGAGGTATGTTTTAGCAATAAAAAAACACCTGTGATTGAATAAGTGCAAGATAAGTTCAATGCCACGCTGTGAAACATTGCAGGCAACGCAAAACGTCTTCATGGAAACAAGCAGGGGGCGGGTCCCCTCCACCAGAAAAGTTAAATCATCCATCTTTTAAGAAAGAAGATTTTTTTAAAGCAACAAAGGAACATAACCCTTAACTGGCTATTGGTGTCTTTTCTTTTGTAACTCTTAGTGAGTGGGCTTGAATACACATGCTGAAACTTGTCTCACAAGTGAATACTGAATCACCACGAGCACGGCTGAGGATGTCATGGAAAAAAGGTGTTGTTGTGACAGAGGGCCCATGAGATGTAGCTAGGCCTATACGTCCCATGTTTAATACTGAGCCTTGCTGTCTCTTCAGAGCTGTCTATTCTCCAAGAGGTTTGGCATTTTGCAAATATAGACTGAAAGAGGAATGAAAACATTATTTCATCAAAGGGGCCCATAAACTGTTGTTTTTTATTTAATTTGGTTCCCCATTAGTGGCTATACTCCATGGGGTCAACATATTCAAAGCACATTACAGTCAAAAACTTTATATATAATAAAACATGTAATTATTGAAAAATTAACAATTTAGACTACATTCTTGTATAATTGCATTTCAATGTTACAATAGAATCTTTCTTTTAAATGCGTCAATATTTGCAATATTTACACGTCTAATATATTAGACGCCTACAACGGAGAGAATGTCTTGTCATAACATTTAGCAAAAAAAAAAAAGAAAAAAAAAAGAAAACATGTTGTAACGACGCGCCTGACTAAAAGGAACACCTTTTGCTATGCTATGTTTGTCAGCATTTTACAGCATGGGTTTGGTTCAAAACCCTTACCATGCTGGTGCGTAAAGGCAGTGGCCTATGCTTTTGACTTTTCCACCCGCACTAATATAGCCATACAATGCCGTTAGTTATACTATTTACATCATTATGTCCCTTTAAACAGCAGTGCGCGCATACTTGACTGTTGATACTTACTGGATGTGCACAGCTGCATCATTTCCACTGAAGGCGCTCCTCCATGTTTCCTGCGCCGAGGTTGAGGCGGTGAGGCTGGGGTGAGGGAGCGCAGAGAGGAGGGTGAGGGAACGCAGGGAGGAGGGCTGAGGGGCGGGCGCACAGACAGTAGAGCGCACAGACACGGCTCATCCGCTCGCCTCCCCATTGACGTCAGTCCGGTATCACATGAACGAGCGGGGACCAACCGGCGCGCCGCAGCCGCACAGAGCTGGCTGCTGTACACATAGACACAGCGCAAGATCAGGGCAAGAAAAAGGAAACGCTGCCGATAGGGTTGGATTAAATACAAACTGAGGGGCCTGGGACATTTCACTGTGAGACATTTCACGCATTTTCTCGTCGTGTCTCCCGTCCTTTTCTCACGGATTACGGTAGCCTTTTTGGCTGAGGGGCGGACGCACTGGATAAGGCCATGGCCCTAACATATTGAATAGCTGCTCTGAGGAGGCGGGGGACACAGTCGTGGAGGAAAATGGTGGATTATTGACGCGTTTTGTGGATAACGTGCGCTCGACACAGGACAGACGGCGGGCTGGGCCGAAGGTAGGTCCCCCATCCCAGTGTTTGTCACATACATGTAGCCAAGGCCTGCCTCGGCTCAGCGACATTTGGAAATAATAGACGGTTGGATCGTAAATTTGCTATGGATCTGAGCAACGGCAGCGGCGGTGTTGGAGGGGGCGAGCTGCACAATAACCAGTTTTACCAGTGCGAGGAGAACAAACCGCTGCTGGGGGACACGACCGAGGGTAATAACAACAGTAAAGTGGCCGCAGGGCCGTGCAAGAGGAGCCTGCACCACTGCGGAGGAGGGGGGATGCGCTACAAGCTGCTCCACGAGGGCGACATCCAGGTGTGCGTACTCAAACATCCGCGCACCTTCCTCAGTAAGATCCTCACCTCCAAGTTCCTGCGCCGCTGGGAGCCGCACCACCTCACGCTGACGGACAGCAGCCTCAGCTCGGCCACGGTGAGTTCAGGCCTCGGGGCTTTACTTACCCTCTCACACCTTGTGTGTAACATCAATATTATTATTGTTATAATACAATAGTCAATGTCACTAAGCGTAAAACAGGTTTGAGGACAAGCCAAGAACACATTGTTTGCCGTTAGTATTTCCTCAACATTGACAGATTTGTAGTTGAGTTTTGTGGGAGACAAGATGACCGTACTTCCCTTCGGCTCTTCATGTTGTTTATTAGTTCTACATATTTCATCCATTAAAGTGTACAGGCCTATTGTATCATAATGTGAAGAAGTAAGTTTGGGGTTTTGATTTGGAGAGGCTAAAAGATGTTATAAAGGTTCCATTATTAAATTAGATTAAAGGTGATAAGGGAGTTGGCCTGTCACAAATGCTTGAGATTTATTTTAAGAATAATTTATATAGGGAAAAATGTTTGATAAATACATCTTGCACACAAACATCTTGTCTCACGGACCATTTTAAAATCCCACAAATGCCAAACAGTCATAATCAACATTAAATGTATGTGATCTATTGACTATAGTGTTAAGAGGCTGGGGATTCAACCTGACCTGACCTGGACTAACCCTGCAGCTAACATGGTGCTGTTTCGCTGTAGCCAATCTCTCAATATTCCCCATCATTTAGGCTATTAAAGGAGACATCCAGCTGCCAAAATCACTTCCTTAATGTACTGCCTACAACAGTGGTCCTCAAACTTTTCACCAAGTATCACCTGAGATATTATTTGGCTTTTCAAGGACCTGAACCATATACAGTTTTGGAAACACTGTATTATTTACATTATTACCTTAGATTGTTGAATTGTTTTCTACAAAACATCATAAAAGGGTTCTGGTTGTTGCACCGTTGTCCTCACAACATCTGTTATTTTAGCAGATGTTGTAGGTGGTCTTGCTATTTCTGACAATAAAACCATAGTATATTATTATGACTGCCTGTATAAAGCACCATAGATTCATCATATTTATGTATGATTTAACGATAATATATTGTTGTTTTTTTTACTATTATCTTTTCATTTAGATAATTGATGTGTGCTGTAAGTATGTAGTTGACACACATTTATTTGTAGACTGATAACAACATTAGTGCCATTATAAAGTTCTCTTAGATGTTTAATGGAACAAGACAGTCAAATTCATATTAGATGGTATAGTACATGTAATAGAATGTTTGTAATTCAAGACATACCTTACCTTTGAATCAACACAAACATGACATTTTACACTAAATAAGGCCTATGGCGTGTTTTTGACACTTTGAAGCGGATCAGGGTGGTCCGAGAGTGTCTCCGCTGTTGTAAGTGAACTGTACCGCCCCGTCTGAGGGGTCCAAAGAGGGCCATGAGAGTTACTAGGGTGCTGGCTTGCTCACTTTAACCCCCCAGAACTTTTTAGCACAAGATGACTGTACAAGAGAGCAGTGGTGGCTGCACCCCCTGACTTGACCCAGTCAAAAAAAACATAAATTCTTAATTTTATTTTTGGTTATCCACCTTATTCTGCCCCGCCCACTTTTGCCTCTTTTTGCCACAGATCCGCACTCCTGTTGTAAATGCACTTGCGGTTGACGAGAACTCTGTTCATGCAAATGATGAACAAGGGAAAAGTCTCGTTGATAAAACATTATATAAAGTAGACTGATTTGAGTAAAATGTTTAAAGTACACAGTCAACAAGTCAGCAATGCAACAGTTTCCTGGGTGGCCTGAAAACGGCTTTTTAATCCGTGTAGAACTTACTTACTGCTGAGCTCGTCTGCCCCATGTAAACGAATACAAGAGAAAAAAGATGGCGGCGTCCACGACAACTTCCGGAATAAGGTCAATATGTTTCATATATTGTGTAAAAATGGCCCTGTTTCTACATAGTATGTATTTTGATAATGTTAGACATAGTCTTGGTGCATTATTTCATTAATTTGTTTGCACAACAACAAGTCTGAGTCAAGCGGCCTGAAAACGACTTTTCAGTCCGTGTATAACGTATTTTCTGTTGAGCTCGTCTGCCCCATGTAAACTAATACAACTGAAACAAGATGGCGGCGCCCATGACCGCTTTCTGAATAAGGTGAATACTGTAGCTCAACAGGAAAAGTGTTCACTTCGCATGGGATTGACCCGGGTTCGAAGCTTGCTTGTGCAGTATTATTATTTGTTGTTGTTGGTGCTTTATAATGACGCACCCCCCAATAATATACCACCAGCCTCTACTGCAAGAAAGCACAAGAGAGAGGTTAAAATTAAATTCCAAAAAGCAGCTATTAACAGAAAACAATCATTCCGCTGACTTGATCTTGGGATAAACTGCTACATTTCCAACAATGATAACGTTATTTGCTGAGCCTATAAACTTAGCAAAACAAAGCTAGCACGCATTAGCATCAGCTGTTTCCAGTTTTTCTGAAGCACAACATTGCTTTAAGACTGAAAATATGTTTTCAGTGAATAATGTGTCTAATATTATCCAAATCCAACATTTCATAGAGATGTTGAAATGTGTCGTAGAGTAGTAGAGAATGAGCACAGAGAAATAAATGCAAAAAAAGCTGACAGTAAACCCGAAGTTAAGTCTTGTTAACACTAGCGTTAGCCATGTCTCACAGGGCGACAAACGTGGAATAACTTCTTTTTGTGAATTGTTGAGATCAGCTGTATGTCAAAAAAGTATCATTCATGCACTATGTAGATTGTATTTATTAATTAAGAAAACTGTGTCTTAATTAATGTGTGTGAAATTAGCTCGGTTTGAGTGACATCAGTTGCGAGTCTGGACTTCGGCACGGAAACATAGACCGCCATTAGCAGAAGCGATCCGAGACACTCCGAAGTGAACCAGGGTCCAGGGCCAGTGGAAACACGGCTCTATTGGTTTATCAACACCTCATTTGAAGATTTTGGACGTCTGTCTGACAAAGGAATTGCTTTAATCAAAACTATTTTTGCATTAATAGTTTGAACCATTCAGATGTCGAAAGTATCATATGTTTTGAGTCATTCCTGTGTGATAGCTTAAGATAATAATAATGTTGCAGATTCAACCCAAGTTTTCAAACACTATTATATTTTGTGAATGGATAAAGTGACATTGAGTCATCTCAATCGAGTTCTTTACAATAAGTTTAGTGTGTAAGCTTTGATAGAAGCCTGTTACAAGAACACAATAGATAAGAGTAAAAGAACATTGCACTATTCCAGAGACAGGAGCACCTGTCCCAGGACGAGCTTTGTGCAGCAGGTATTGGAATTTGGTGCAGAACTTTAACTATGGAGTAGGCTTTATCAGTTATACACTTGTTAGTATCCATACTGTATTAGGCTGCCGTAGGGCTGCCATATTATGCACTTTGCAGAACAAAGTCTAATAGTTTCTTTTAATAATAATAATTAGAAGATCTGTTTATTTAATTCAGCAGAAATATCTCAAATGTATAGTAAAACCACTGCTAACCACTATTACAGGTGTTGCTACTAAATCTAATACTAAAACAACAACACATACCACTACATCCCACTGCCTTGTATTAATTAAGATTTAATTAAATGAGGTATTCACTATTGTCATTCTACCATTTGGAGCAAAATATCGTATTCAAGTTTGCATGCAAGTCTGCATTCTCTTTTTGCAAAATGAATGTTGCATTGTTTCATTTTGTAACTTCACAAATACTGCTAGTATCTTTTGCTTTACACTGTTGCTGCTGTCTTGTATTGCTTACTGTACGTCATGTGTTAGGAGTGTGTTGTGAGCACAGTGATCGTCATAAAAATACCTGATGGCTGAATATGAGCCTGTAGTTCCTGTTTGTTGGCACACATCAGGAGTGACTTTTTGAACAAAAACAGGCTCTGTGCAATACATTATACTCCAATGTAGGATAACTCTGAAGTAATAATTGACATTACAAGAATATGTGTAGATTGGATGGGTCACATTTAAGATTTTATGTGCTATATGTAACAATGCAAATACATGATGTTTTTTTTCTCACTGTACTCTATGTATATATATATATATATATATATATATATATATATCATCTATCTATATACATCATCTCATATCATATATATATCATGAGCCCTCATGATTGTAAAGCATGAACACATACACATTACTACAAAGGAGAAAAACACTTTGTTAAAAGGTTAATATTTGGTTTAGAGTTGAAGCTATGCTGTTTCCTGGCTGTCGGAGGTGTGAGCGCTCTGTATCGATCATGTTTGTGGAGAACAGATGAACTTTGGTCAGTCAACAGAAAAAACACACACAGACTCATACTACCACTGCTGATGTCCTTTCACCTGCTCTGTTCTCAACTGCATAAAAGCACAGTAATTTATATATATATACACACACACATATATATAGTAATCTAAGGTAGTCTAGACAGTTGGAACGTACATTTTGTTACTGTCCTCTATAGGCGTCTATGAAAAAGGCAAGGACCATGAATGAAGACCTCCTGAACATTAGAAACGCTAGAGCACCCTGTCAGCAAGTTCCTTGATTTATACTTCTACTGCCTAAAGGATTACAGTTAGTAAGATTTGTTTGGCAATGCATTATGAGTAAACCACTTTACCTTGGACCACTTCTGGACGAATGACTCGTTTCTAAGAATTATAAAAGGAAGCTGTTCTGAGGTGTCATCATTTAGTTCTTCATTTCTTAAAGAATTGCTGAACGAAACTGCGGCATGTATAACTGAAACATATTGGACTTCTGAGAATCCAGCGTCATTATCGTCAGAATGTAGAGTTCAAAGTATGTTTTCAAAAATATAAAAAATCAGATAATCAATGCTTAAACTAATACTAAAAAACAAATAGGACAAAATTTGACCTTTTCTAAACCTTTCTTGAAAGATCTTCAGAAACTGAAACAGTATAAGACACATGGTAACATAAAGAAAGTACTTAATATTGAGTTAAACAATAAGTCTATCTATACATGACACTGAAATCTTTTTTGTCAAAATATATGTTCAAAAGGATTACCAAAGCCTGTATTTTGGTAATCCTTTTCCAATGCAGTGTTTAGTCATTTGTGTGCTCAGGTCCCCTTCATGTCAGACGTGCTCAAACCTACATCGTATTTACGTAACAGAGAACTCAGAGGACAAGCAGAACTTCCTGAGCTGCACCTCTCACAAAAGAGACACATAAAGGACTCTGCTCTGCTCGTTATTGTCAGTACGAGTGTGTGTTCAAGGCTCAGGGTCACAAACTCTAGGGCTATCCTTTTGGAGACTTTGCGTACCATGCAAAAGGGTGTTGGAGTGTCAAGGTTATTTGGTTTAATATAATTGTGATTATTAGGGTTGCCACAAACCCATTTATTTTAATTGTATATTGAGATGTTTTAATACATTGTAACCAAATAAATGATGAAAAATGGTGAAGGAAGGCTTCTAGGCGGTGAATGTGTACACATTGAGTGTATTATGGATTAAAATCAGTCGATCAGTTTATGTTCTTTTGACATTTAGATTTAATATCGCTTTATTATTAAAAGGTCTTTGTATGTGTTTTAGAGTCTGTATAGTCCGGCACACATTAATTATAATTTTTTATTAATCGGAACAGACCTAGTGATTATTCAGGTCACAATATAATCATCATTTTAATCTTAATTTTAGAAGCAAAAGCTTGTTTTTAATCAATCTGGTTACATACGTTCACTGTGGTTTGAGTGGTTTGTCAATAATTGTGAATTGTCATATTGTGATTTTATTTCACAATAACTGCAACACAACTCATTCCTTACTTCTCTATATTGTCTGGGTATGTCTGCATATTACTTTGCCAAAAAAGACCAAGAATTATCATGTTTTGTGATCTAGCATTGCATGTTTATTGCAGTAAACACAACTACATTTTTCACAATATTCAATGAGAGGCCACTTTTTCAATACTTTTGCCCTTTCTGTTCAGGGGTGCACCGCAGCCAATAAACAATAGCATGCAATAAATGATATACTGCTTTGGCATTGTGCTTTCGACTGGTCTGGACTCCAGAGAAATATACGCTTCATTATATATGATCTTCTTATACTTTATTTTTTTGCAACATTGAACTGTGTGGTTTGCAAAGTGATGTTTTAGAACCATTACTTATCAGCAGATTAAGTAGGCTAACACCAATGCACGACAAATACCAATGCACGACATCCAACTTGTACGTACTTGTGAATGTTGTCAAATTCATCCAATTGTTACTTTGCAGAAGCAAAGAAATTGATGGATAATCAGTGTAGTGACCCACAATTGAGAGCTTGAAAATGAAAATATCCCTTTTGTGTTTAGCCAGGATTGAACACATTTAATGATAGGTTTTTAAATTGTGGTTTATTTGGCATCTTTTGTAATGGGATTCACATGAGGTTATAAAGATGAATGTTGCCCAAACACGTTTTAATGTCAACAGAGCTTTCCTTATGGTTGTACAATGCCTGCACTCCAAACATAAGGCCTTAACAATAATAATGACTCTGTAACTTGTGTTTACTCGGTATTATTTGGACAATAATTTCATGACCGCATGTATTTTCCATTGTTATGTGCTTGCATTCACAGCCAAAAACTGAATCAGAATGTTCATACCTTTTCGTCTGGTCACGAAAGCAAAGCGGGGGTCTGGCCTGGTTTATTAGTCGACTAATTATTTTATTATTAGGCATAACCAGCAAAAACAAGACAAAAACAAGAAGATATGAAGTGAGTTAGTGAGTTAGAGTTATATTAACATATAAAAACATTGTTTTACGTACGTTTCTGTGTAAAGTTTTTGCATGAACTCCTGTGACTTTTGAATGCAGTTTGGATCAGGTATATATATATATATATATATATATATATATATATATATATATATATATATATCTATATATATATATATTGCGTCCTTAGGCAGGACTCTTCACCCACCTTGCCCAGTATGACTGTTGTGTGGAAGGAATGATTGGTGGTGCAGATGGTAAGCCTCTTGTCCGTCAATCAACCCCAGGGCAGCTGTGGCTACAATAGCAGCTTTATTTATTTTTTATTTATTTATTTGGCAGGGACAATGCAGTCATATATAAGGCTAATGCAATAGTATCATTATTATTATTTATATAGTCAATAATTTAACTTGTTGTGTAAATCAGTCCTTGCACTATTAGCCACATTGCGAAGCCTGTGGGATTCATCAATTTTGTTTTTGCTGTTTGGTTTTTGTTCGCTCCCTGGAAACAAAAAAGCAGCCCACAACAAAACATAATGTACATCTTGGCTGCCTTGTTTCCATGGCGACGGAGTGGTGAGGAGACGAGACGAGCTCCTTCAGCCTCCTGCAGCAGCAAACACACAGAAGCACATAGACACACCGAGCTGGAGGCAGGAGGAGGGGTTTCCATGGCAACGTCGCTGCTCATCACACAAGCTCGAGCCGTATGTTTGTCTCCATCATGCTCGGCCTCGCTCCAGTCCAAACACAAGTGCAGTACAGCAGGCAGACCTCCTCCTCTAACATTACAGACTACAAATGTGTAACGCATTTTTGGTGTCCAGTCAGTGGCCCTGAATGTGAGGGTTTGTAGCAAAACACTTCTGTAATCCAGCAGTTAATCTATTGTGCCATACGGTGTTATTATCAGACGGTTGTGTTAGGTTGGTTTTTTTGATCAAATCATTGCATTTAAAGCTATCTGTGCAATATTGTTTTTTGTCCTAGTATTAGAGTTGTCCCAAAAACGTTGTTCTCAACATTGAAGTAATAATACAATCATTTGAATAAAAGCCCATAAAAAGGACAAAATTGGACCTTCCCTGAATAGTTTTAAAATGGTCTGGATGTTTATCAGAACTATATGCTAATATAAAAAACTATAATTGTTTTGGTAACACACATATTAAGGGCTAACCAACAGTCAAAGGCATAATTACTAAGTGCTAACACTTACGTACTAATGCTTTTGTCTAAGACCATATTTTACATATATATAGCCCCTTTCATTTTCTTAAAGTAGGCTTCCTTTCAATTGCCAATAGATACTTTTGTAAACTACTGTTTAGTTAGCATAATAAGTGTTTAACATTCAATCAAATGCATATAAAAGAGTCTATTTTATTATCTTTATGCTGTACTGACAATTTAGCCATTTCCTTCATATCGACATCAAGTATGACTTTTTTGTTTGGTGACCACACTTCAAAGTACACATAACCCCACAACTGTAATTTGAGTGCAAATGGATTGTCTCCAATGACAATATCAGAATCAGAAAAAGGTTTATTGCCATTGTGAACAAAATTCACAAACTAGGAACTTACTTCAGTAGTAAGGTGTAACATGCAACAATTAATAAAATAGTAGCGAAATACATGAAAGGCATGTATAAAAATTTGACTTAACTAAGAATAAAATTAGACTGACTATATAGGCAGTATTAACAGTTGGATAGACAATAGTGCAAATATTAAAAACAACTTTTAGTATATTTTTGTGGATGTGGTTTTAACCTAGGAAACTCAGTTTGCAACACTTCCTCTTCTCTCTGTTTGAATCATAGGCTGTATCTGAATCAGTCTCCTGTGCAATATGGAGGCCAACCTTTCCTTTCTATGTCATCTTGCTTGTTTACATTTAGCTTGAAGCTGTGAAGTCTTCAGTGCTATCCCAGTGGGGAATGTCTCAGTGTCCCAGCTGTTGTCTTAATACTGTCGCTGTTACATTCAGCTAACAATAGTGTGAGCAAGAGTGCAATGGCTCTATATTTGTCCTCTGAGAACCTCGTGTGAACCCAGGATGTGATGGCCTGGACGTCAGTTAGAACAGTTTGATTTTCACATATTATTATTATTCTGTGCAAAGAGTCAAAATAATTGACTGTTAGATAACAAGTGACTAAAACAGGTGAAAGGAAATCTGTTGTGCACATACTTCCAGCCCAAAGCAGTAATTTGCCCAGCAAGGCTTGCAGCGACATCAGTTCCTGCTGGTTTATTTACATTATACTGCTTTGTGGGGAAATCGTATTTCAGACACACTCATGTTTAACCTGTTGCAACTGTCGGTCAAAGGTCTCTTGATCTCTGTGGTGGAGGCACGGCGTAAAATGCAAATTTCTCACAGTATTTATTTACATAGACAATAGGATAGTTCAAGCTGTAAGCTTGCATCTTTTACCACTTTGACTGTAATGTTACAGAATACCTAGAACTACATTGAGCTGATTTGTATGCATTGTCTTATGCCTATTGTGTTTGAAAATCGAACCAGTGAAAATGTTACATTCAGTTAGTCAGTCTGCATATTTCAAGCTCAACAAAACCAACACAATAATAATGATAAGACTTTTGAGCACAGACTTAGCCACCTCTTTGTTCCTTGTTTCTGTTTACAATAACCACTTGCCTTCTACTAAGCTCATGATGACAGTGACTCGACATCCGGACTCACACTGTGACTTGCGATAAAGATACTGCAAACATTTCTGTTTTTTTTGTTTGTTTTGTTTTTCAGCTATCCTTTTGATAGAGTATGTTAATTATATGTCTTCAATAGTTGACAAAGGGTTGTTAGTAGTAGTAGTAGTAGTATTATAAAATTATGTTCTCTGACCCAAAATTTTAAACTAAATGATAGCCCTAAAATGTATTAATGACATTAAAGCCAAAAATAAACAATGTGCCACAATTTCAAAAGCTGTTTAACTTAGAGATGATTTTTGAAATGTCTGTGAAACCCTGCTGTAATATGCTGTGTCTTGTGTCCTCAGCCCACTGGTTACATGGAGACGTCTCTGTCCTACAGCTCCATAGAGGACCTGCAGCTACTGGCCTGGGACAATGCTCCCAAATACTGTGTCCAGCTCAGCTTCCCGGGAGGGACTGTTCTTCTTCAGGTAAGCACATGTTCACTCCACAATACAGAGTGAGTGACTCAAGATCTGTAATAACTAACAGCACGCACAGTTTGTACTAGATATTTCAATAATAAACAGCTCAAAATATGAACAAATTACATTTTTCCTCAAGACACAGTTACAGACAACGCAGAAGTTAAACCCAACAGAGGATAGTACATTAGAAAAGCGTGTCCACTTGATCAGGACAGGGCGAGCAGGAGCAGAACACAGTGTCCCTCGGAGCGCACTCCGCTTTCCCTGTTTCTCTTTACACATGGCCCTACACCACATGGGATAGAGTTAACACACATCAAACTACAGACGTGCTATACTACTATGAAGCAAGATAAGATTAAACTGACAACTCAGACTTACAAACTAACTGTGAGGAACAAAAATGCACTGAATAAATCACCACTAAGCAATGACCAATACATTGAAAAACTTTTCAACATTCAGTACAGTTAGTAGTTCTTGTTATGTTAATGCTGTATGTACGCTTTACTTTCCATCCTTAGTTAAAACTTAATCCAAAAATGTTTTTGGTGTAAACCTCTCTCTCTCTCCCTCTCTTTCTTGCTCCCCCCTCTCTCTCTCTGTCTCTCCCTCTCTTTCTCTCTCTCTCCCTCCCTCTCTCTTCCTCTCTTCAATGTCATTTCTGTTCTTGATATTGAAACACTGGGGTTGTCCCATTAAATATAGGACTGAACTAAAGTTGGAAAAATAAAGAACCTTTTACCGTAACATTGTGAGATCATCTGCCTACAGAAGCAGCTGAGGTTTGTCCTGACCACTTCCCGTCAGCATTTTCTACTACTTTAAATGGTGTTTTAAAGAGACATGCCAAAAATCTTTTGTTACAATTTAGTATTTGTGAATATAATAGATTTAATAACACAAAATATAGCTAGACACACTATAATATATTGTAATGAATCACTTTTCTGTTACATGTTGTGTATTAGTAACAAAAGCAACAGCTGAGGCTTTAAGTATTAAGTTGCAAATGATGCTCTTCATTAGAGTAACACGTTAGCATTAGCCAAATGTTTGTCACACACACTCAACTTTTTGCATAAAGTCAAACAGCTAAACAGGACCCTGACAATGTGCTGTTTAAATAAATTGTGTATTTTTCACGAGTTCTCAGACAATTTAAAAACTTATCAGGCTGTGTTTGCCAATGTGTGCATTGTGTTACTATGGTAACTGTGGAGATATTCGCCATAGACATACATGCTGTTGCCCCCTCACTGCAAAGTATCAATATTGCTTAAAGAGTCAAGTCCCAATATGCACTGAGTTACAAGTCCTTTCAATCCAAAACATGTACACAAAACAAAAATCCTCCAGCTACGGTAGTCCTGACCAGGCCTAGCACAAACATCTGGAGATGGAGCCCTGCTCCTGAGGAGATGCTCCAGTGGCATTGAGGGATGGGTCAAATGCAGAGGACAAATTTCCCTACGGGGACAATAAAGTGTACTTTAACTTTAACCCGTATGTCTTTTTTATTTTTTTATTTTATTTTACCAAATTACCAAATCCTTTTTGCAAATGGCCCTTCTTTAAACGTCCTGGTCACAAATAAAGAAGTGAGGAAGGACAGGTTCCAGTTTGTTACTGTAAAATCATGCACTGAAAGTACCTCTGACTATCAGCTCTAAAGAGAAGAATGCTTTCTATTCTATTTTATTTTTTGGGGGAGAAATATCAAGACGTCTCAAGTCACAGTCCGAGTTATGTCTCAAGTCACTGGCATTTAAGTCCAAGTCCAGTTTATCAAATTGGAAGACTTATATCTTTATGTAAAGCTTTAAGTAAAGCTCTTGGCTTCTTGTGAGAGTTCACAGTTAACTGCAATAATTACAGTGAGTTGGACTACAGCTGCAACATATTAGTACAGAACCATGTTAAAATGATGTCCCCACATCACTGCTATGTCTCTTGCCCCAAGATGTTCATGCTTTATACTAACTGGTTTGTGTTGTGTTTCAACAGGCTGCCAACAGCTATCTAAGAGACCAGTGGTTTCACTCGTTGCAGTGGAAGGTATTTTTCATTATGATTTTTTATTTGTGTGTATTTAATCTTAAATGCAGTATTTCATTACTATTTTGGAAGGAAGTAATCCAATTTCTAATTTTAACTTAGCTAGCATTTGTAAATAAAACATGCTAATTTACATCTGGGCCATTTTAAGATCTGCCATTTCCGTGTTCCTTTTTTGTATTTTAGTGAGTTTTTCTTCTTGTGTTTGATGTAGAAGAAGATTTACAAATACCGTAAAGTTTTGACCAACCCGAGTCGCTGGGATGTGGTTCTGAAGGAGATCCGGGCGCTGGTAGACATGGCTCTGACATCTCCGCTCCAGGATGAGTCCATTCATCAGGCCCCTTTGCACATCATCTCCACCCTGCTGGCCGAGGTATGACAGTGCACCTCATATTTACACAAGGGAGCCTAAAATTTGGCTTTGGAGGAATATTACGAAGAGGATTCAAATTTGTTGTGGCATTATACAGGAGTGCATAGTGGGAGGCAAGTTAAGAATATTCATCTTGTCTTCTTAATTAAAATAGTTTTGTTGTTTCTTCTTTATCAGACAATAGGTACAAGATAATGAAATTACCTTGACATGTTTCAGCGGTAACTTCCACCTTCGTCAGAAGTGCCTCAGTCAAAGGTCGAAGTTACCGCCGAAAACTTGTCAAGGTAATTGACGTTGTCAAGGTAATTGAAGTCGTGAATGCTGGTCCATCCATTGTATGTCAGATCGACCATTACTACATCTTCTCTTCTTAAGTCGCTATTACATATGGATTTGACAAAAGGTGGTAAACAATAAGTCGTGTATTTCTATGTCTTCACAGAACTCCAATCTCAGCGCTCAGGACCATGAAAACATCATTGTTGTAAGCAAGTTATTCAATCGTTCAGCATTAACAGCATTATATAATACTTTGATAATATGCTCTGTATAATCGTCTTTGATTATAGTATCTCACATGGATTAAAAAGGAACAAGTAATCAAAGATAGCATTGACAAAAAAAGGAGAGCAAATTTAATGTCACAGCCGGCAAATTGGGGAAGCGTGATTATCAACTCAAGATACTAAACAGTCTTTTGGGTTTTGTCAGGCCATTGCTCCTCTCCTGGAGAATAACCACCCGCCTCCCGACCTCTGTGAGTTCTTCTGTAAGGTGAGTCCATACTGCAGAGTTCACTTTTAGTAATAACACATACACAAGTCAGTGGTGAAATCTTACTGTTTGTTGTTTGTGTGTGTTGTATTGTAGCACTGTCGAGAGCGGCCACGATCTATGGTGGTGATAGAAGTGTTCACTCCTGTGGTCCAGAGAATTCTTAAGCATAACATGGTGAGATTACTAACAAAATATGTATTGTTTTGGTGTGATAAGGACTGCATATTTGGGAAAAATACAATTTTAAAAGTATTGCTGAAACATTAATGTAAGGATTGTTTCAGTTAAAATTGTATTTGTATTGTATTTGTATTGTATTTGTATTTCTAAAAAACGTCAAATAATCGTAGAAAAGGTTTCAGGGGTTGTCATTCGGACGCTGTTTGAAGATTGAGACGTTTCGACTTCTAACCAGAAGTTACTGTCAATCAGAGAGCTGGATAGAAGTCGAAACGTCTCGATCTTCAAACAGCGTCCTAATGACAACCCCTGAAACCTTTTCTACAATGGAACACGCCTGGACGAATGAGGGATTACATCGACAAATTTTGTCAAATGATGTTTACATTTTTGGAAACCTAATTATTAAGATAGAATTAAAATGTAATTGTATTGTGTCTGCGTGAAGGGAACCACAGCTTTCTGGGGATTGCAAGCACGCTAAATCAAACCTTCTCCATGTTTTTTGTTTGTTTGTCTGAACAGGATTTCGGGAAGTGTCCCCGCCTACGCCTCTTCACTCAGGAGTATATTCTGGCTTTGAACGAGCTCAATGCCGGGATGGAGGTGGTCAAAAAGTTTGTCCACAGGTAACATGCTGCAGTGCTTTGGCGAAGGTGATATTTGACGGGATTCAGGCCCGATTTGTAAACAATATTTGACATGTTTTTCAGTATGCATGGGCCAACGGGACAATGCCCTCACCCCCGCGTCCTGCCAAACCTGGTGGCTGTGTGTCTCGCTGCAATATACTCCTGTTATGAAGAATTCATCAACAGGTCAGTCTAATAAGAGCATGTAGCATTTGAATCTAAGTCAGACTTGAGCTCATTTGGTGGGCTTCATGTTTGGTGTATCACAGTGGTTTTCAAACTGTTGTACTGTCATTTTTACTTTCTTGGTTTGTTATTCTCAAGAACGTCTGTAGCAGGTGGAGTCCTATTTTGGTACTCCTGGTTTAGCCCTTTTTCTGGCCTGGTGAAGTTCTGCTATAGATCACATTTAGGTCTGATGGTACTTGCAGGGCAAACGATTTTTAATTTGGTGATGCTTGATGTGAAAAAGTTTGGTGTATTAGAAGTTGTGTATCAGATGCTGAGATGGTTAACGATGTAAATGTAATTATTACTTCATGTTGTAGGGTAGTTAATTTATTACACTGGTTCTCAACTTTTTACACCAAGTACCACAGAAGAAAATATTTAGCCTTCGAGTACATGACCTATAAACCAGGTCTTTAACAGGATTAAGTCTCAACTATGTCTAAACCAGGTCTAAACCATGTGCTTTATGAGTCCTGGACAAGGACTATCCCAAAGCATGTCAAAAATGTGGATTAAAGTGACTCTAAATTCAGCAAATATTTGAACTATGAGGATTTTTTACTTCACTTGACTTACTTTTTATTTGAAAAAAAAATGGAATGAAATACATTTAAAAAGGTTAACTTTAAGTACTTTATATTATTGTACATTTTGTTAATTGTAAACCGCAATATTGGTCTAAAATTGTTTAATAGTAGAAAACTGCATAACTGATTCTCTGCTGCAGGCCCTTCCTCTTCACAGTAGAATTTCACCGTAGCAAGCAGCTTTTCATTTACATGTTTTTATTGTTAAGAAATGGCTGTATGACTTTTGAACCGTACATGTATGACTTGAATCTTACTTTTAAAAATAATGTCAAGTGAATACAGAGAAGTGGACTCAAGCCTCGCATGCTGGACAGTGCAGGATCACTCAAACATGCAGGAATCAATCGAAATACAACAAGCAAGTTGATGAAGAGGACACACCATTGCAAGATGGTTAAAAACTCATTACTGTTGATTTTATAATCAACAGTCCCGATCAAAAGTTAAAGACCAGTTGAATAAATGACAAAAGTTACATTTTTCATGGTTGGATCTTAAAAAGGTTCCGGGTAGAGCTTCAATAAGCAACAAGAAACGGAAGTGAGACAAAAAAAAGCTTGGGTAAACATTTTATTAAACACAACAGATTGAAATACAGTAGGATGTTCTGCACCTGATCAAAAGTGTAGGACCACACCTCAAAAAACAACCCCAAACCCCCCTCAAAACAGAAATCAAAGTCCCAAACATGAACTCGGTAATGATTAGTGCCACCGTTATTGTTGATCGCTTCAAAAATGGGTTGTGGCACTTGATGTAAGCATTTCCAGGAAGTGAGAGGGAACGTTTCTCCAAGTGGTGAAGACAGCCTCATGAAGGGAACTACTGTCTAGAACTGTTGTCCATTTTTGCAAACTTCCCTTGCCATCCATCCCCAAAGGTTCTCAGTTGGATTTAGATCAGGGGAACACACAGGATGGTCCAAAAGAGTGATGTTATTCTCCTGAAGAAGTCCTTTGTCCTGGGACTCTGTGAACTGTAACGTTGTCCTGTTGAAAAACCCAGTGGTTCCACAGATGAGGGCCTTCAGTAATGAGGAATGCTCTCTGCAACATCTGCACAGAGCCAGTGGCTGTTTGACGCCCTGCACCACCTCCATTGTTCCACTGAACAGTAACGTTGGAAAGCATTAGGACCAAGGTTGCATTTTTTTTCTCAGAATTAAACTTTCTTCCTCTTTTCAATGTCCCACGTTTGGTGCTCTTTTCCAAAGTCCTAAGTGGCAGTTCTGTGTAGTTTCAGGAGACAAGGCCTTTAAAGACGTTTTTTGTTTTGAAGCCCAGCAGTCACAGATGGGCCATCTGATGGTTATTGGGCTGTTAAGATCCAACCATGCAAAATGTTACTTGCCATTTATTAAACTGGTCTTAAACTTTTGATCGGAACTGTATGTATTTCCCTTTTAACGTGGCTTTCTATATAATATGATTGTAGTGCTCTTTGGTTTGTTCATTACAGATCACTGAAATTGTCTTAACATGTGTGGCATTATGTTGGGAACTCATTAGACTCATTTCCTTGTTCTGCACTCTAGAGAAACACTTTTGTCTGTGAATTTTCCAAAACCTCCTGACAGTTGTTGCTGTGGTAGCCTCATCTTTGGCCTCTGAACGCCTCCCCCATTCCCAGTTGTGCTATTTTTTAGTACTGATTTTATATTTTGTGATGAAACAATGGGAATTTTGATTTTTTTTCTCATAGAACATTTTGACTGTGTTCATTGTGTTCACAGTTACAGTGTTACAGTACAGTGTTTAACTGCTCTGTCCACCTTTGTGTTCCCTCTGTAGTCGAGATAACTCCCCCAGCCTGAAGGAGATCCGTAATGGGTGTCAGCAACAGAATGAGAGGAAGCCTCCAATGCCCCTGCGCCTACTAAGGGCCGAACCCCCCACACCACCCCCTCTGTCGGGCAGCCCTCCACAGATAGGACAGAATGGCACGTCCAGCCCCGTCCCATCCATCCCCATCTCTCCCACACCTCCCCCCACCTCGCTGCCACTGTCCCCTCCTCCTTCTGTGGTCAACTCTAGTGAGGTTCTGGTAGAGCTGGAGCGCAACAACAACAACACCAATGCCAAGAGGAAGGTGGGTCCATCGGGGGGCGACAGTGAGCCCAACCTGATTGACTGTCTCTTGGTCAGCCCCGCTGTCAACACCCTGTCCATCCAGCTTCCTGCTCAGGCCGACCGCGTGCTTGGATGCTTCGCCCTCATCCTCAAAATGCTGTAAGCACAACCACAAAAGACTCACCGACATCTTTAACAGAAACATGTTTTCTTTAAAAGGCAAATCTTAGCCAGCATTAATTTGTGTTACATGAATGGATATTTTTACATTTATCTTTTGTCATAAGCTCATAAGCTGCAGTTTATGTCTCTAGATATTGGTCTTGCTCTGATGTTAGACTTACATCACAGCACCAAGCTAAGTGTGTGGATAATAGGGCTGCACAATATATTGAAAAAATATCGTTATCGCACTTCTTATTATCGTGATATGCATATCAAAAGATGAGTGATAATTTCTAACGGTTAAATGCATTAATCTTGCGTTTCTTGTGCGCCCAAGCTTGTTTTTACTTCTGACCAATCAGGCTCAAATGGCTCACTCTCAAAAGCGCTGTGAAGTGAATGTTTAAGTGTTTTTTGTTAAAGCTCTTGATTCAAAATCCTCATAACTTTTTTCATTTTACATACATACATACATAATACATAAATGAAGGGGAATAAAATGAAATGATCTGAAATGATTGAGTAATTAATTTTTATTGTAAACAGCAGAGTAATGGATAAAGCAACTCCAGGTTTTAACACTCTAAAGGTCTCCAATGGGTGTATATTTGTATCTAAGCTGCTATATTTTAAAGTAACAACTGAGTTATCCTTTATACCTGCAAAAGAAAAAAAAAATGCAAATAAGGAAAAATATCACAATAATGTTATCGCAATACATTACACTCCTATCGCATATTGCACTAATTTCCCATATTGTGCAGCCCTAGTGGATGTGGAAGTCTAAGTCTAAATAAGTCAAAGAGACGTGAATGAATGTGAAAGTGGATCATTAGTGGATCGGCAGACTGGCCTAAATAACCCCAAGGCATGAGTCAAGTTTGTAAAAGCCACTGTTACTTAACTCACTGTAATGCGACACTTCTACGAATAATGTCACTGTCTACCTAGGTCTGCTTTAGTTTCACCTGCAATTGTGTGCTTTTGGGAAGGGCACTCCCTCCTTTTACTCAGTGTGCTTGACTCTGGGTCTGTGTGTTTTTCAGATCAGACTATGATGACTGGAGACCAGCTCTGGCAAGCCTGCTGCAGCCCATCCCCTTTCCTAAAGAGTAAGACTTGTCTGCAAACATTGTAACACTAGCCTTTGTAATGGGTAATGTTACTATAGCCATGTGTACAGATGGAGAGAGTAAACCACATGCAAAGCTGTCTCATGTTTAGTGCTACTTAGTTTCGTGATCATAAGATTCTTGCGTTATTTTGTTCTGGTGTAGTCAGTGTTTAGGAAAAGAAGACACTTTTTCAGGTACTTAGTTTTGGACAGTATCATACTACTGTTTAAATTTAAATTTTTTTTTTGTTTATTGTAAACTGCAATATTTATCTAAAATGGCTTAGTT
Source organism: Rhinogobius similis (assembly GCA_019453435.1). NCBI lineage: Eukaryota > Metazoa > Chordata > Actinopteri > Gobiiformes > Gobiidae > Rhinogobius > Rhinogobius similis. The sequence continues at coordinate 20,393,194 of CM033630.1, read as the reverse complement.
ACAGAAGTAGATCCTTTGATTTCTTGTTCAAAACTGCAGATTCTTCGTAGTGGCATTTCACTGTAGCAATCTGACATTTTAGAACCCTACATTTATCAATCAGAGTCCTAATTTTTCAAATATTCACACATAATTACAGGGATGAGAGGGCATAGGGGGTAGGTGAACCCTAACCCTTCATCACTGGTACAATCCGTTTTTATGCACAAAAAATCACCCAAATCTAAACCACTACTTCATCATCATTTATATATAGTTATTATCTCAGTTATAACACTAATTACACTTCTACAGAAAGTTTAGGCTGCCTTAGCTCATCCCATCCGAGAGCGTCTGGGGTGTCGCCCGGGATTCTGATGTGGTCCCATGCTGACGTGAACGAGGAACAGCACCAGGTTTCATGTACTCTAGGGGCAGCAAGGTCTCTCCAGAGCAAGCACTGTAATTGGCTACAAGCAGCCCATAGCCCTGCTTCTAATTGTCAGTCTGGTGCGGGCTAGAGTTTGTTAGTGGTGACTGGTGACTGACTTGTTGTCCTCTCCATTCCCGGCGCTCACCTGCTGCTCACCTGCGCCACTGTTGCCGGGTCGCTGCCTTTGGGCGTCATTATGAAAGGCAACAATACTCCCCGGTAGCTCAATGAGTCATTTCACACAACAGCGAACACACACACATTCAGGGCTGGAGAGCAGATTATGTTTCATCTTCACATTACACTGCTATGTATTATCACATTGTGCAATAAATTGGTGTCTGTTAAAGAATTCAATGGTGGAATTTGCTGTTTAACTATAAATGTTTTGACCTGGTTTATGTTTAATATCTCTGGGTCAATCACTGGGCCTATCCACACGGAAGAAAAACAGACACAAAGTTTAACGCCTTGTCTGTATTCATTAGTAGACAAAGGAAAGTGGTGCCATTATTCATCCATAATGGTTTTTATTTTATTATTATTATTTTATTAAGTTTGTGGAGCCAATCCCCAACAAATTATTAGAACAAAATAATTTCAACATTTGTTGATTAAGTTTGGACATTTCATTCAAAAACTGTGAATCACCCATAAAGAGGCCCCTCCATATGATCGTGAGCTCCCCTATAGTTTTTGTTGCTTATAATTCACTGTGTGCACTAAACCAGTTAAACCTGTAACATGGACTTGTGTAGTAAGTTCATGTTACAGGTCGAACTCTTAGTTTTACAAATACTTATAAAATACTTTTAATTATTTTCATTAAATAATGTAGAAGTGCCACAGCTAATACAGTTTGTTAGAATAAACCAGTTTTTACACTTGTTTTTTGAACATTAGTCAAGTGTTGTTTTTAGCCTCACCGCTTTGACATCTTCCGCTCAGGGATCATTACAGTTTCTCCAGTAACAAACAGTACAAATTAAAGTGTGCAGTATATTATTCATTTGTCATAATGAGCTGAGCAGTTCCTCTGAAACAGTGTGGCCAATTTTGTTGTTCTGTGTCATCAGTCAACTGTGGGCTAAAGGGAACTCCCTGACATGCTTCATTAAATGTACAAATTCAAAAACAACTTGGCACACAAGAGATAGTATATAATTCCACTACGTCAATTCTGAGCTTGTCTATGTATTTTGTTATCTCTCTCTCTCTCTCTCTCTCTCTCTCTCTTTCTCTCTCTCTCTCTCTCTCTCTCTCTCTCTCTCTCTCTCTCTCTCTCTCTCTCTCTCTCTCTCTATATAGATAGATCTCTCTAGATAGATAGATATATAGATAGATAGATAGATAGATAGATAGATAGATAGATAGATAGATAGATAGATAGATAGATAGATAGATAGATAGATAGTTGAACCACTAAAATATTTCTCAGTTCTCAATGTACTGATGTATTTTTGTTTCTTCTCTTCAGGGCTCTTGCACATGCCAAATTTACAAAGTAAGTTCCCTTTCGCTCAATGTAAAAAAAAAAGTTCAGTTATTACTTACTTCCATTGTACCCAAACTAAATGTGTGTCTGAACAGGGAGCTGAAGTATGTGATCCAGAGGTTTGCAGAAGACCCTCGACAAGAGGTGAGTGTCACTACATTGTAAAATTTTATTTTAGTTATAGTTTATACTTTTGTAAACATTTACACAAGACATACACTATCTTAAGTACATAGATAATACTAATGTACCATGTCTGTAGGTTCACTCGTGCCTGCTGAGCGTACGTTCAGGGAAAGACGGATGGTTCCAGCTTTACAGTCCTGGGGGCGTGGCCTGTGATGATGATGGAGAGCTTTTTGCCAGTATGGTGCGTATACTTCATGTGGACACATACTGTACAAGCACGTAATGTTATTTCAGGGCTAAGTTTATCTCCTCACTTAGGTCCATATCCTCATGGGCTCCTGCTACAAGACTAAGAAGTTCCTTCTGTCTCTGGCAGAGAACAAGCTGGGGCCTTGTATGCTGCTGGCCCTCAGAGGAAACCAGACTATGGTGGAGGTAGGCCTGGGGTTTACTTTAAATAATCCAAACACAATGTTCCATCAACTATTGTCTTTTAGTGGACATTGCATTCAGCATATATTCACGCATATGTGATAGTATAACTGCTAACATAGTGTGTTTTTCAATTACAAACAATACTGTACAGTACAAATAATTTAATGTTTATCTTGTCGACAATTATAGACTCAATGTACAGTTGTATACCAAATGTAGTATGCTGTGTATATTTTACTTGAATATACCATAGTTGTTCATTATTAAGACGTTGTGGTGTGTAGATCCTGTGCCTGATGCTGGAGTACAACATCATAGAGAACAAGGACACACAGCTGCAGATCATCTCCACTTTGGAGAGCACTCAGGTCGGCCTGCGCATGTACGAGCAGCTCTGTGACAGACAGAGGGAGCTCAAAGAACTGGTGAGTTACTGCCACTCTCAAATACATATCAACAATCTCACAATCAGTGTAACGCATGACAAAAGTATTTTGTGAAGTATTTTATTAAGGTCAGTGCTGTTGAAAATGTTTTATTGAGAACTGGGACTTCTCCAGGCGGCCCGTGTACTCCTTGCCCAGTGCTTTTTCCATCGCAGCGCCATGCAGTGTGTCATTTAAACTTAACTCAGTTTTGCAGTTCCTTTATTGATTATTATTATTATTTACTATGTAAATTAATGTAAAATAGTGTAACTGTGTAACACTAAAATAGTGTACTTTTATTGTAATAAAAGTATATTACATTTTTAGCAATGTAACATTATATCATATGTTACTATATGATGTATTACATTTAACATATTTACAGAGTAACGCTGTTTACATCATATAGCACTACACAGCTCTGTAGGTAGAGCCTCATGTCATGGACACAAATAACTCTAGCCGTTTGTTTAGTGCCTTGTGGTTTTTGAGGTTCACTAATGAGTCCTTTTGTCAGTGTTTGGTCATTATGATCACTTTGTGTTCAGACGAGATGATAAAAAGCTATGGCATTGATATCAGGGCTGTTCAAAGAGATTAAACAGAGAACATAGTGTAGTTTATAAAAGATTATATAAAAACAATAATGGATAAGAAATCAGCAAACTTCTCTTGTATGTACTAAACTGGAAGCACAGAAATCATCACACAGCATTCAGATAAAATGAATCTTTGCTGAGATGAGCTGAACTGTAACTGAAGATTTGCAACAATAATTCAAAATGTGAATGTGAAAATGTGAAAAAATACACACATTTTCTGGCCTGCTTTGTTAAAGTCACATAAGAATATTTAAACTAAAACAGCTCTTCTAAATGACAAGTTGCATCAGAGTATAACCAAAAAGTCCCTTTTCACACCATAATAAAAGCAACATGTTGTTTATTGCTCACTTTCGCCACCTACTGTCTGCAATAGCTACAGCAAGACCCTCTACTGTTTTCTTTTCCTCAGCAAAGAAAAGGAGGCCCCACCCGCCTGACTCTGCCCTCCAAGTCCACGGTAAAGACACATAGGACGCACATGTGTAATCATATACTATTCAGACTACAATTATATTCTTGGGCTTTGTTTTAGGATGCCGACCTGGCTCGTCTGTTGAGTTCAGGGTCCTTTGGGAACTTGGAGAACTTGAGTCTGGCCTTCACCAATGTCACCAGTGCCTGTGCCGAGCAGCTCATCAAGCTGCCCTCACTCAAACAGCTCAACCTATGGTCCACTCAGGTACAAAACTCTTTACAAGCATTTTCCTAGACATGTTAACAAAATCAGTATTGGTACTAAGTTTTTTGGTAAAAAAATAAACCAACCAATAAATAAATCAAAACATCTGCTCACTAATAATGAAGCTTCTTAAGATTGAATACAATTGAATGGCAACAAGCAGCAACAGTTAGAAATGGTTGTGTGTCTATTAATTGTATTTGGTGAAATGGGTGTGAAATTAGTTTTTACCAGAGGTGGAAAGTAACTAATTACAAATACATATGTTGCTATTCCTGATTTTTTGGGTAATTGTACTTTTTTGAGTAGATTTTTAAACATGCACCTGTAGTTGTAATTGAGTATAATTTCAGCATGTAATTGTAATTAGTTACGTTTAAAATCATATTAATTGCTCAAGTCCCAATCGTTCCAACCTACAGCTGTCTTACCATTGTATCTGCTTCTTCCTAAATCCACAAACACACATAGGCCCCAGAGAATATGCAGATTGCTGTTTAAAACAACTTGATGCAGTTTTAACCCGTTTATTTAATGAAGTTGTTTTTTTAAGACTGGTCCAAAAATAATTACTAGCCATGTAACTGTACTTTTAGTGCAAATTTTCAGTACTCTTTCCACCACTGGTTATTACATAATCTAACCCTATCAAGTGCTAAATCATGATGCCTTGATATTATCCTTTTGGTTTTTAATTTTGACTTTGACATTAGAAATTGACAAGTTTTTCTTCATATGGCTGTCCCCTCACCTGGATCTGCTGCACCCTTCTCTCATGCCTCACTGAGTCTATTAACAACTTTCATCTATTTGCAATTTAAAGACATTTGCGTTTCTTCTATTGCAGTTTGGAGATGCAGGACTGCGGTTGTTGTCGGAGCACCTGGCCTGTCTCCAAGTGTTAAACCTGTGTGAGACCCCAGTCACTGATGCTGGCCTACTGTCACTCAGCTGTAAGGAAACAAACAACTTATTATCATTATCTTTGGCAGCTCAGTCCATATTAATAATGTGGTTTTGTCTTTCAGCAATGAAGAGTCTGTGCAGTTTGAACATGAATAGCACCAAGCTTACAGCTGACACATATGAAGACCTCAAGGTGAGTGATTTGGATACTTTGAGTGAGTGGGACTGTAACGACTGCTCACAAGTTATTATTAGAGTTTACTGATAGGGCTACTTTATTCTGGGGGGAAATACTTACGGTTATTTGGGTCAGTCCTGATTATTTTCAATTATGTGTGTACTCCACACTCAGCAGTTGTATTTTTATAATTGTTATCTAGACTATACAGACTTTATTTGTAAATATTCTGTAACCAAGCCTTCAGTCACCACATTTCAACCTTTATTTGGTTAATAATGTATTTAAAAAGTCTCAGTGTACATAAGGAATAATCGTTTGACTTTAATGGAAAAAAAAATAATCACTGACTAGTGGACTTATAACTCAAGTTTTGTGATTCATGTTTTAAAAGTCATTATACATTAGACAGGCAGAACAAGCGCCTGTATAATTTTTGCTTTTTTAGTAACAAGTGTTTCACAATTAAAATAAAAGGTCTAGTTGGTGGCATTAACAAATAGATGAAAAGAAATCATAGCTGTTGGTGAGATGCATATTTGTTACTAAATATACTGCTCCTGTGTTTTCAGGCCAAACTGCCCAACCTAAAAGATGTCGATGTCCGGTACACAGAGGCCTGGTGATGTCTTTTGATGTCTTTTCAAACTCACCTTGTCAAATCTACACACACGCACATACATATCCCCATTTAATGATATCAGCGTGGGACCAGCCCTCCAAAGTGTCCTGGAAACAGCTGGAGTCTCCACAGATCAATTTGCTTCATTTTTATTACATATCTGTACTATGGATGTCTCCCGTTCACCTGGACCTGCCACACTTTCGTCTCTAGTCCCACTGAGTCTAACTTAAGGACAATACATCAACTCTTTTGCCTTTGTACTATGAAGTCTGGATACAGCACATTCCAGTTCTTCAGTAGCTCTTCAAAACCATAGCTCCTCCTCAGTTTTCCGATTCAAATACTGATGATTTTTTTCTGTTTTTCATTTGGGAAAACTTAAACAAGACTGTGCCTAACTACACACAAGATCCACATCAGAAGCGGTTCTATCAATTTGAATGAACTTCATATTTTTCTAGACTATTTGTGTTTAAAAAAAACCTGTGGATCGACTGAAGACTTTGGGAGGCATTTTGGGAGCTAGAAAGGATGGCAACACAGTTTGTTTTTCTTGTTTTGTGTGTACATAGTATAATCCCATCACTATTTAATAGGTTGTGTAGCAGTAGCGGGGTGGTCTGGGACTGCCTCAATTTTAATTTATATAACGCGTTCTTCATTCAGACTAGCTAAATGCACGCCTTGTTGTTTTGTTCAGGTTTGGTTTATTCCTAATTTGATATTTTTGTGACATTTCTGACAAAGAAAGCCAAGCAAGAAGGATATCTTTGCTCCATGCCATGACTGGATCTGTGTACTGACCCATCACCAGCCGAGAGTTTGTATATTTTCATATCCTCTGTTATATTTGCAGAATACCAGACTGCGCAATGGGAAAAAAGACAGAAAATGACACTTGCCAAACATCTTTGTCCACTTTTTACTGTTGTGTCTTGGGGCCAATTGGTTGTAATATGAATAGTGGAACTTTGAAAGACCCACAGAGACAATGTGGCAGCAAGGCGCCTCTAGATCCCAGATACCCCAATGTCAATGACTGGCTTTCAACAGATGGATTTTGTACATATACTTTACCACAGGCTAAAAAGGGACTAACGCATTTGTCTACATTCCCATATAAAACAATGCCTGTTAAACTGCCCTAACTGACTAATGGTCCCTGTCCACATGGGTTTTTGAATGGACTATAAGCTCTGACTGCATCCATCACCTTTGTATTTATTGTTTTTCCCTCAAGGTTGAAGCAGCAGAGCACAATGCCGTCCGCGTTGACATTCTATTTATTGGTGCCATGATGTTTGTGTTTGGCTGCTGCGCTCTTTCATATCCTGTATGATGTATATACAGTGTATATAGTCATCTCTTCTTCACCTCTCTCTCTCTCTCTTTCAGCCTGTCTTTATCTACAGGCTGCTGATGCCTTTCTTTCTAGCATTGTGTGTAGGATGTTTCTTGCAATAGCGTATGAGGTCATAAAAGGAAAATCCAGATAATATTTGAAGAAAGTTTGGAAAATTATGTTGTCATTGTTTTACATTTCAGGTGTCACCATTAGCAAATCCTCTGCATTGATTTGCATGAGTAATGATTTGACTTATCTTTTGCCCTGGATGCCCTCCCTGATAAATCCCATGTAAAAGGCTCAGGACTGGGATAAATATTTCACTAACTTGGCTGGATTACATTCCTCATTTTATTTCAATTGGCAAGTGATGTGAAGGTGCATTGCTGCACTCAGACTTAAGACTTTTCTAATATTTATGAATTACTAGTTGTAATGTTACCTCATATGGCTAATATCTAATTATATCTGTAAAACGTTGATTCTCAGAATATCTCGATCTCTTTTCTTCTCCTTATACTCTGTTGTACTGTTTCATGCAAAGAGCACTGTAATCTATTTTCAAAACATATTATCATTTATATTATTTTATATGTTTGTGTCTGTGTTTATCTTCTGTTGTTTTGCATGTACATGTTCCTGGATCATGTATTTTCTGTTGTAATTTTATTTTGTAAATCTGATAAAGGGTCTGATCACTATCTCCCTGAGGTTGACATGGTTAGATGCTGTGTGCGTGCTGATTGGCTGTTGCGAAGCTAAACGCTAAAAGATATTTTTAAGCCAATACTTTTTTACTGACTTTGTTCAGTTTTTACATTGACATTGGAGATTTACTGATTCCTGCCACATATTGAAGAAAGGTGCCACTTGTCTAAACTGTGAGCGTTTGGGGCGAGGATTTTTAATTACTGTAAAACCTGTGCGGGACATCCCATCTGTAACCTGTGGAACTCACTGTGCTTTGCTTCAGTTTACATTCTTTTCATTTTTTATTCTTCACTAGCCGTAAAAAGGTTTATATTATTTCTGTCCCAGTGGTCTAAAGCATTGCTTACGTCTTAAAGATTCAGAATGAACTGAAATGACTGAAAACTCAATTACCCACAATTCCTTGTCTTTTTGGCAGCTGGCTAGAGGGCGCCCCTTTTTACTCTTTTTTTCAGTGTCAGCATTGATCAGCTTCACCTGCTGGGTTATCATAATAATTGTTAATATTATTATTATTGCTGCTGCTCTGTGGCTGTTGTAATAAAAATACAAAAGATCGTCAAGGAAAATAACAACTTATGATGTGAAATAATTTCAATCAGAAATAAATTGTCTGTGAGTATGTTTCATGTGTGTGTCATGTGGAGTTTTTGTTGTTTGGCAGAGTAATAGAAATAGAAATAGAAACATTTAAGTTACAGCATTACTAACTTTAATATACTTGAAACACAACACACACCATTATATTCTTACTGTAAATTGAGTAATAGTGAACAATACTGAAATTGTAACGCTACAAATGTGTGGTTTACCAGTTATCTATACCATCATCAGTCCATTTTGTGTACAAATAAACTGATTACTATTTGCAATTCACTTTAAATTTTACTTTACAATATTTCAAATATTCATTTATGATAATTCGTATAAAACGGGGGGTTTATATTTCCCCAAGAATATATTCCAAAATTGGCTGAAATGTGTTGAGTGTTTAGAGTCACATTGTGAGGGAGTGTGCATTACAACTACATTTAGACACAAGCATATTGTACTTTTTCCCCATTATTTTTATTCAAACACAACATTTTATTTAGTATATAAATATTTACAGTACAGTACTACAAGCCTATATTTCTGTTTCACACACTGGATTTGCATAATAGTTGCCTTGAAGATGCAGCTCTCCTTCAGAAGCCGTTGACGGATGATCTCAAGGGGAATAAAACTTACTGTTGTTTACTTTCTTTTCCTTGGTCCTAAAGCACAGACAGATGCATTAGTGTACAGCAACTGCAATTCATGTTTTGACTTATTTAGAACTCTAAAGAGACACTATAGAATATGTAACTGCCACCTACTTGTCCCATAGAAATATTATTGCATTGCCTGGAATGTTCCACAGTAAGGCATTAAATGTATCAAACTGGCATTTATTCAATTTGAGGTGTTTTATTGCTACAAAAAATACGTGGATAAACATGCTGTGAATGGGGCCTCCTCTCCACAGCTCTGACCTGTAACTTGTTTATTGCCAATCTATAGAACATTCCATTTAAACAAATAACATCTCCATGTAGCTAAGCAGAAAACTTAACTTAAACTTTTAAGATTTAGTCCTAATTTAGTCTAGTTTAATTTCAATTTATTATGGTTTGGGTAGATCTCAGTGACTAATCTTGGTATAGTCTGTCTTTGGTTTATTTAGGGTTGATTCGGTCAATTAAATAAATAGTTCTGAAAACCAAAGCACTTGCCTTGAGTTGTGTTGCTTCTCGCTGGGCTCTCGGCTGAGTTGGTTGGTGAGCTGTGCAGGTGAACGCTGCAGGTTTGAGTGTGTGTCGTACAGAAATGGTTCACTGAACTCTGCTTGTTTCTTCCTCAGCTGATTAGAGGACGAGTACAGTTCCTCCTGGGTGTCCTACAGAGACAAAACCATCACCAACTTACAACTTCCAAAATGTTATTATAAAAAGAATAGAGAAAAGGAAGTACATTTGCAAAATCAAACAACTGTGTGTGTGTGTGTGTGTGTGTGTGTGTGTGTGTGTGTGTGTGTGTGTGTGTGTGTGTGTGTGTGTGTGTGTGTGTGTGTGTGTGTGTGTGTGTTTATGTGCGTGCGTGCGTGCGTGTGTGTGCACTTACTGCTGCTTGTTCAATCTCAATGTGGACCAACAAAGAGGCCAACTCCACATTCTCACTGAAGCCATTCTTCAAAGGGACGGAGCGGTAACCTGCAATGTGCAAAAAAATATTTTAATCTATGAGGAAGTTTTATGATGCATTGAGGATATTTATAGCAGAAGTAACTATATGATTTCTCACCTGTGCGAATGCCTTTGACAGGAAAAGTTGCCTGTGCAAGGAAGTTGGGGTCTGAGAACATGTCTTCCTCGTTGACCACAAAGCGCAGAAAAGTGAGATCTGGCTCGAACACCGAAAACACAGCAGACTCTCCAGTGGCTTTCCACACCGGGTTCAGGCCATTGTCACCTGAAACACAAGCACAGTTTATGAGTCTGGAACCTGAAGGAGGCTAAAAAAAATAGGCCAGCAGGATTTTGGAAAATCAGGTAATGATATTGCGATTAGATCTGTGCTTGATGCTTTCAAATCTTTTCACAGTGCACATTTTAAATCATTCAGGAGCATTTACATTTGAAAGAAGATTGAAATATGAACAGCTAAACTAATGCAAGAGATGCAGTTCAGAAGAGGGTCACATTTGTTTTCTATAAAAAGACAATTATATTGCTTCAAAGAATTGCCGCGCTTGTAATTTGATAATTGTGCACAACTTTAATTACATTACATTATGCAGTCAAACAAATGACAAAATGTTGAGCATTTTTAACTTAAGTCTGACATAGAGTACAATAAAAAAAGAAGTGGTATTGTGTTCACAACATGATATAATGGATATTTTTCCCCAGAGCAAATTTGGGATTTTTATGTTCATGTACTTAATGTATAATATCATTATAACAAATTATTCAGATAGAAACGTAAAACATAATACTATACTGTACTATACTATACAGTAATACTATTAGTATGTTTAGTGTATTTATTGAATGTACACCCATGCATGTTACGACTTGTTCTAAAAACAGTGTTTGCAAGCATTTATATATAGTGCTGTAAAGTAAGTAACTTGCTGTGGTTGTGTCTATTTTATATGACAGTTTTCTTACGGTAAACTGCAGTCTTGAATCGATCTTCATTACGTCCACACAACTCAATCTCTACAAAAGGACTGGCAATGCTGCGTCCAGGCTTTGGCAGGTGTCTGGCTGCTATCACCTTAATAGATAAACGAAAAGTACTCTCTTATCTCTTAACTTAATATTGTACATGAATGAAATACTTACCCTGACCCTAATGTAGTACTTGATTTTGCTATTCTCCTGATGTGGGTCATAGTTGTCACAGCGCATTGCTTCTGGCTGCAGCACATAGCCAGTCTGTCCATTCAGACTAAAAAGTGCACTGTTCAACTGGGTAAATTTATCTGTGGAGAAGTACATGTTATACATGAAGGTTGGGTTCACATGATGTCATAACACTCTAAACTGTCCATAGTTGATTGACATTGATGTGGAGGGCAGGTCAAATTAAACTAAAATTACGTATAGTTAAATATTTTACACAATACTATTATACGTGGTCAAATTATTCAAACAAACAGGCACAAGTGAAATACTGAATAGTGAATATGGCAAGTTTGTGGACCAAATTTCTCATTAAAAAATCGTATTGTATTGTATTTCCCATAGAGTTATAGTGACCGCAGCCCTCTCTGGATGAAGGCCAACAGTAACTCTATACTACATTCTACCTGCAGTCTGGTAGTTGAGGGCCACCATGTGACAGCCTACAGTCCACAGAGGGTAGGGGTCATAGTTGGATGACTCCACCCGCTGGCTTTTTGGGTAGATTCGACTAAGAGCTTTGCGGTTGTACTGAAGGAACTGCTTGGTCCGACTTTTTCCTGGAATTTTGTTCTCGACAAAGGAGCGGACCTCTTTGTAGCTGTACAAGTCTGCGGAAAGAGGAGCAGAAACTTCATTATGAGGATGTTCAGTAAATGTGTGAATAGACTGTTTTTATGTGAATTACCAAATCTGTCCTTCTCTTTGCTGCGCGGCTGACAGTACACCACCAGGTCTGACATCTCCATGGCGACTTCGGCTTTCTTTTCCACCGCCCCCTGCTGCCTTATCTGATCACACAAAACATTGTTTTAAAATATGTACATCCAAAAAACTTCAATCTTTTTTTTACTAGTTTACTAGTAAAAGTCTACAATGCACCAAGAAAATTGTGGTTGTATGGGGTGTATGGCTCAAGTATCAAGCAATTTGTCAGTTCAAAATAAAATAAAAATGTAACTTTGTTTTACAATGGCCAAAGCCTTTGACAGTTATAAAATGTGTAAAATTGCCAAGGCCCTGTGTTGCTTGAGATGTTGCTTGCTATACTCATACAGTGGAACACGTAAAAGTGGACCTGTATCTTTCCTGCAGTAAATATCCCTGTTACTCTGGTGTTGAGAAGCTGACCTCCTGCTGCCTGTGGTACTGCTTGCTCATCTCTCTCTGTGTGATGTCCCAGGCCACTTGGTACCACTCAAACATCTCCTCCACCGAGTCGGCTGAAAGATCAAATTGCAAGTTGTCCTGATCCTTATCCTGTAGCGTCAGCACATGAGCCTTCCCATTTTTTCCACTTGTCACTGTAAGCAAAAACAATTACAACTCGACATATTGGAATGTATAAAGCATTAGAAGAAAGGTGCAACTGACTTACAGTTTTGTATATTACACTTGGAAATTTCAACAATCCCTTTGCACAATCCGCCCAGGGGATTATCTTCATTGTCCTGAATATAAACAAACAACAAACTTTACATTTTTGTCTGCTTAGCTAAAGACATTAGACATTACAGGAATTTCAGGGTTGTCTTTCATACCAGTGTCTTGGCCTCAGCTTTAGAGTTGCTGGATACTTCCTCTACATAGTTGGATGGAAAATAGAGCTGAAGCTTTCCACCATGGTCACCTATCCACCTGGAAGAGAAAGTTGGGTTATGCTACATGTACTTAGAAATGAAAAATTATTACATCTGCAAAATGAATCACAATCTGATCAAATTGATAATATTGTAAACAATAAATAAATTTAGCTGTTGTAACCCTTGGAAGAAACACAAAAAGCCCACCATCCGTCGTTCTCTTTGATCACGTTGTGTATTAGGGCTCCTTTACTGAAGCTGAGCTCATCTGGTTTCCTGGCCTGGTAACTATAGAGTGCCCTAACTGTACTCTGAGGCTAATACAAAAAGATATATGTATTAGAGAAGACATTGCAAGCATATTGTACATGTTACATTGTGGACACTCACCATTGACTGTTCAATCTCATTTGGCTCAACATAGGTCTTGACGTCATACAGTGAGGCGCAGTCTTTCTCCTGTAGACCATATTTTACCATTAGCTCTTACATGAACATTTGCATTATTCCTTTCACTGTCACTCACGGTGCTGAAGCGGGCCACCAGCTCAGGGGTGACAGGGTAACGTAATTTAATCTTTCGATACATAGGCTTCTTCCTAAAATAGTTGACCAGCTCCACCAGACTCTCAAACTCTGTGGTTGTTCCCAGAAGAAACATGTTGCCTTCTCTTTGGATTCGACAATGTTTGACTTTACCATCACCCCTGCAATACAATTAAATGAGAACTGAAAAATAGACAAAACACTCGAGATGTAAAAGTCAGATATTGTTCTCTGATGTTTAAGTGACAGAAGCCTTCAAATTATATATTTTTTTGTTTGATTGGTTTGTTTTTTTTTGCAACGAAAGCTTAAGTTTTAGTTGACAATGTTACTGCTATTTAGTGGTGGAGAAAGTAAATTTTGTTACTAAAGTTGAAGTAGATACAGGTGCAAAAGAAATACTCACATAAAAACTCAAAAATTAAATACATTAAATTTGGGGCTTGAACTCAAAACCTTTACGCAAAATGTTCCTATGACCATTCCAGTTCCAAAAGGCAGTCGAGCTTTCAAATGTAGTGAAGTAAAATTAAAAAGTGTAAAAAATAACAGATAGCTAAAAAGTCTACTTGAGCACAATACTTTAACTTTTGTGCTTTGTCTCTTTCCACCATTGCTGCCATTACAAAATGCTACCTAAAAATGTTGTTGCTCTTTATCTGTAGGCAAATAAAGACACGCCGTCCTAGGATTCAACATAACATTAGTTTGAGTACCTAAACGTGATGGCGTAGGAGTCCGGATCGCCCTCTCGTTGACGAATGAGAAAAGCCCCATCTCTGGGAATCCTCATCAGGTAATCCTCTGCCTCTCCTCTGCTCAGGTTACTGTAGAACCACCTGTCCCAGTCCAGCCGCAAAATACAAAACAAATGTCCCATGAAAGAACACAGAACCAAAGATATCAAAAGATGACAATGCAACAAGTAAAACAAAGCCGTGGGAAATTGAATGTCAACTTCCTGTATGTTTTGAGGAAAAAAGCCTAAACAATGTGACAGACCTTTGCTGTTCGTGTGGATTGGGTTGTGGCACAGCGTCCGTGAGGCGCAGCTCGAAGTCCTGGCAACGCAAGGGGTTGTCTCTGTAGTGTTGGATCAGGGCATATACATTGGGGAAGTGCAGGTTGGGGGTCAAGTAGTAGTATGTGAAGCCCCCTTCTGTCCCGGAGCGGATACGACAGTGCTGGACCCTCCCGCCGCGCCTGTGACACAATGTAACAAGGATTATCAACTCAAGTAATGCATTTGGTGTGTTGGATTTGTAGTATGCTTTGTGGTGGTGTTTTTAAATGTGATGTTGTCTTTTTTTCAAGTTTGATTATGTTGAAATGAAATGGAGGTTTTAGAGCTTTGGTTGTCTTATATCAAGATTGTGTGTATTGGGACATAAATATATGAAATTCCTGTTGGCATCATATGACAATACACTTATACACTTATAACTGTTATATCATGTTAAGGTGCTGACGACTGCATAAATTTGTACTTTTTCCACAAATTTGAACATGAATAGAATCAGATAATGCTTTTGTTGTTGTCATTGTCAAAATTAACAAACTTGGAATGTGGTTTGTTGACATGGTGCAACACAAAATGATAAACAACAATAGCAAAATATGACATATGATCAAATAAAAGACATATATAAAAGAACAATACCAGAAGGAGAGAGAGTAGTCAGCCTGAAAATTGTTGCTCTCTCGCACTAAGAAAGTCCCGTCACGGGCCCCAGTTTCAGCACAGTAATCCTGAATTAGGCGCTCCGCCATCCCCCTGCGATCCCTCAGACCACTGTGGAACCATGGCTCAGAGGTGTGCAAGTCCTGGTACTGGGTGGATTCAACCACATTAGATACAGTTAAGGATTCATCATTTTGCACTGACTGCAGATAAAAGCACCCTCATAATACATACCATCCAATTCAGTTATTCGTGGAAATGTCTCACCTTTCTGGGGTCTTCGTCCTCTTCCTCATACTCTTCAGCATAGTAGAGCTTGTCATCAGAAATCACACAGTAGTGCTTGTTCCATCTCTGCAAAATCGATGATTAAAAAACATCTCAAAAAGATCTGTAAAACACATGTTTTAGCAAACATTTCCCAAAATGATGAGTTGTCATAGTCTATAAGCACACTGAATAAGTTAGTATCAGAATAACACTGATCAATCGGGTATGTCATAAAACAAAAGTTCTTCCTCTTTCCTCTCAGCAAACTGCCCTGAGGGACTGGTTTTGAATAGCAAATTACAGCAAATAAGGTTCAAGCTTGAACAGGAAGTTAGATAAAACCACACAAGTGTCAGCCACTGGTGTGGGCCACACAAGTACCCGTACTGCACTGAATACATTGTTGCAAAACTAGTGAAAATGAATGAATCCCTTAGCTTAGAACATCAGTATTTAAGTTTGTGTATTCTATTTTACATAACACACAAAATAATCACCATACCATATTACTTTACCTGGTCTACAGGATCCCAGATTTCCAGGTCTCCACACTTCTCCCCTTTCCTGATGTCTTTAAATGCACCTCCTCCTTCCACATTTAGTTTCTTGTGCTAAAGATACCAGAAGAAAAGTTACAGAGTCCATGACCAGATTACTGCCCAGGTGTATTTGACAGAAAGTACCTTGAGTATGATCTTGCCCTTTAGCTGTGTTGGAGATGGGAGTTGCTCAGCGTTTTGATCCACAGGTTCGGTCAGCAGGTTGTCCCCAAACACATCTCTGAAGATGCGGGCCATCTGACGCTGCTGCTCAATGGAACAGTGCTCCTCTATGGACAGGATCAAGGGGAAGCTGAGACATAGTAAATAGTAAATAGTAGACAAAAAGCATGTCAATTAGAGGTTAGGTTTTTGCAAAGGAATCAGAAAAAACGTTATGCCATTGTCAGTGAGAAATTCACTGAATGCGCTTCGGCGATATTGTGCAACATAAATAAAAAGATGAGTACTAATGGTTAACAAAAGGTAAACTATAAAACAAGTTAAACTAGAAGGCATGCATAAAATAATAGATAAGATTTCTTGATCAACTAAAACACAAAATGCACAGAACAAAACTACAAAACTATTTTTTTGTTACTACTATATTTATATATTTAGGAGAATAGTGAACATTTTCTCCCTTCAAGACTAACTCTTCAATCCATAATGCCCTCTGTATACCATGTGTAATAGCCCTGAGCGATCACTACTTACTCAGTAGTGACAAAAGCATGGTCGTTGATGGCTTTCACTACATCTTCAAACTTGATCTTGGTCGTCCTGGTCCAGCCGTGGTAAATGATGGGCTCTCCGGGCCCCTCCCAGCAGTCCACTGATAACATTCAACACAAAAAACATATTCAAAACAAGAAAAGGTCAACAACAAAAATGTTATCTTTTTCAGACAGTTAAAAGTAATACAGCACTTCATAATATGTGTGCAAAATAATTGGTTATTGGTCTGCGCGATGCATTGCTCACATTCAACACAGCGGCATCCCCAACGCAGACATCGAACATAGGCCTCTGTGGATGACTCACTTCTCAGCTGATCCCCTGTCAGGTAACTGTGGAGAGACAAAATCAGATAAATTAACATATGTTTTTACCATTGCTAACATAAAATGTTGTACATACATATAATAACAACAAAGGAAGATATATTTACACATTTGCAATGAATATACTAACTATATTTACATTGTTTGCATCTGGACCCACCTTTCTCCTTATCACAAATCCAAAGGCCACACATTTTCTCATTTTCTCACACAATGCAATGGACATAAACTCAACATACACACTGACACGTTTATGATCTTTCCCACACTACTCTCAAACATGTGTCTGCTAAAAGAGATGTTTGTATTTAGTGAGACAAATTCCAACCTGAAGTGAAGGTAGCAGGCATAAATAGTCTTCATATTTCTCTAATTGCTATTTTTATTACTTGGAGTCATACTGACGTGTTGTGCGATGAGCTGATCCAGTAATGAGACAGAGGGTTATTCATGTCCAAGTGATGTATCTCAGAGTATTTCTCATCCCAAATTGAGTTCTCTTTTGAAAACAGGAAACTCAGGAACTGTCAAAACGAGACAACATAATGTTAGACATCGCAAAGCATTTATTTTTCAACTATGATGTGATTGATAAAGCTGTAAGTACCTCGCTCACAGTGAACTCAGGGTCATTGGTTTTCCTCATTGTGTCATCAATGAATGTCGTCATCAGTTCTCTGACTCGGTCCGGGTCGTGTGCCCATGTTTCCTAAATATGGACAGCACAGGAAATAGTCATTAGCAACGATTCAAGAGTGTGTGAAGATGTGTATAGTAGTCGGATTGTGTTGTAATGAGTAATTGTGTGTTAAGAAATTAATGTTTAATCACTTGTTTGAATTGGTGCCTGGGTTCAAAAGGATGTAGTGATAGATTCTTGGAATGCGTAGTGGTGGAATTTATTACACTGCCCTGGCTAAATAAATACTGCATTAGTAAATTAATTACGAATACTTCTGTACAGTGTTTAGCAATATCATCTAGTAACCATGTGAACAAGCATTATTGATACAGGGTCATATAAGGCCAAGGAACAGTTCAATTTATCTCTTTTCTCACGTTTTGGTTATACTTGAGAAACCGCTGAAAGTCATGAAGCAGAACAACAGAGGCCTCGGGTTTATCTGTGTTTCTGTGTGGAAGATAAAACACTCTGTCAGACATCATGAACCAATCAAACCCAGCTCAAAATTATAAGTCAGATAAACTTCAAGACTAATTCAAGATCAAGCTCTTTTAGTCCAGACAGCCTAGAAGAAGAAAAAAAAGAAAGTAGAAAAATTACCCCAACATGAATTTACACGCGTCAGTCTTAAATTCATCCAGGATCTGAAATTAAAAGGGTTGATTAAATAGAAGTCACTAATCATTTTATTGTTTATTGAGTATAAAAGCTTGACCCACTTCATTCTGTTCAAACATGATGAGATTGTACAGTTTATGAAACTGTTCAAAGTCCAGGCGCTCTTTCTTTGCTCTCACTTCCTACAAAACAGAAAGTAAGATATCAACCTCAGGACAAGTCAATTTCTTCTCATCATGTTGTACACATATGTACACATATTGCTTTACAAAGAAACAGTTGCGGTCTGAATAGTAAAAATGGTAAAAATGAAATACCTGAAATTTGTCCTTGAGACTGCGTGTGCTGGGAGCCTTATAGTTGAGCAGAGGAAGCAATGCCTTTAACTCCTTCAAACTGATGCTGAAGAGAAGGAAGGTTTTACATCAATTTAGTAAAGAATGTTTTACTATACAACACATGAAGAAACAGTGTTGCGAAGGAGCTAAATAGGCGCTAAATGTATCAAAAACACATATTCAGTAACTGTATTCTAATACAATTACTCTTTTATTTGGTGGTATTCAGAATGCAGTTACTTTCCTAAAATCATTACGTACTTGATCACAATTTAAGCTTCCGCACAGTGTTAGTGAGAAAAACACACCCGCCTGTAGTGAGAACATGTGCGATTTTACCTCCTCTTATTGGAGAAGAAAACATAAATGGTGCAACAAACATGAAGCTGATTTTAGTCCTATGATCATAATGTAACACAACTCAATGTGATCTGGAAAATTTCTTAACATACGTGTTAATGCAAGTGTTCAGTATTCTGTAACACATTTTCAAAGTCTTCTTCCCAACACATGGTAATTGGATGGACATAGCACGGTTACATGGATATGGAGGACAAAATCAATTTTGCAGCACTGTTTTCATATTATTGCCAAGAAAATGCACCGGCATTGTTTTCATGAACACAAACAATCTTAGTTCCCTGATTACTAATTGTTCACAATTGCATACACTGTGGTTTTAAGAAGGAAAATTACACCAACTAGTAGAGCTGCACTATTTGGTAAAATATATGATTGTGAAATTCCAGTTTTGCGAGTAGATTTGCAATTTATGTTTTAAAACGGGATTCTACACAAAGTTCACATTTTACGCGTCCAAGCAAATTAAGAAAATGACTCAAATAGGATTTGACAAATACAAGTATCACATGTATTTCAGAACTGAACTGTACAGATCTACACTACAGCGTTAGCAGTTTTTATGGAGAATAAATCAGGATATTTTGTTTGTGGAGGAAATTCTGGTACTTCCAAAACTGCAGTCTATGCGATTTGCTAATTGCATTGATTGGAATTGCGATTTGATTTTGATTAATTGTGCAGACCTAAGGCCCCACTAATGTGGCAAAGAAAAATTAAAGACAAAATTTTAAACGTTTAATAAGATTTTTTTTCTTCATTCATTGTACTTTGTCTTCCAAAAATAAGCAGATCTGATTATTGTAGTTATCAAATTTCTACTGACTATGTAAAATGTTTCTAGAGATACGTTAGGATTTGGAATAATGTGGAATGACAGATGTTTCACATTTTCCATGTTATCATTACCGATAGTAATCAGCACCAATAATTACCATAATTGCACTTTTTGCGCTATGCTATTTCCATCCTGTCAATGCTATTTAGCTGAGAAGAATTAAGGATAGTACCTGTTTGTTTTGGTCTGGTTTATGGAGTACATCTGCTTCCTCAGCCAACTAAAAGAAAAAAATGGTAACATCTAATATGGCGCGTACAGTGTAACAAAGTAGTAGTATTAATAAAAGCGTGTGTGATGACAGGTACCTTTCGATAAGAACAGGAGTGGGTGCCTTCATTGTTTCCTCCACCAACAGGTCTATCCCTATCAGCCATTTCTGAGCATCATCCGTAGAATCAGCTAAAAACACACAGCCGCTTATTAAGACTTATGAATACAGAGATTTGTATCCACTGTCTCATGTCTCACCCCCGAGGCTGAGAGTGTTGAGAACAAACTGCGATCCGTAGAAGATGGTGAAGCAGGTGTTTTCCTCGTGTTTGTCTTTGCCATCTTTGAAACGCTCAAAGTCCTTGGAGTTTCTGCCAGGGCGGATCTCTCTGATCTCATAGAGGTCCACTGAGCACAGAACAAATTAAAATTGCCTGTGTTTCAAGGATGGATACTGACATAAAATAAAATATAAGGCTGAAATGATGAAACAGAAATTACTCATTTGCTTAGAACCTAGAACTTCTCGCTACTAACAGGATTCATACATTTCAAAATAAGACCTACGAACGAACACACCAACAGAAACTGCGTGCAATATTTTAGCAGAGGAAGACGATGGTTCTCTTAAAAAGTGCATCCTCCTCTGATTCATCCCCTTATGTCATAACCAACACACAAAGTAGAACACACTATTCTAATCTCTTTTAGCACATAACGACCCTTTAATAATCAGCACTGAGAGTTTTCTAATACACTCACAGACTCCCTCGTTCCTGTCTGCGGTGCGGGTCCATGCCACCTGCCGCGTCTCCATGATGACCTGCACCGTAAGTCGCTCCGCCTTCTGTCGAAACACCGTCATCACCACACCCATCTCCAGGTCCCGCTTTATCTGGCTCTTCCTAAACTCCGTCATTTCACCCTGCAGCCCCCAGCGAGCCATGTCCGCTGCTACTGCAGTGGAGACGAAAGTTGGGTAGAATATGAAAATGTGCACTCAATGAAAATCACAGTCTTGTCATAAGATGTGTTGTGTGAATGGGTTATTGGTGGCAGGCAATTTTTGTTAGTGAGTTTGCTAGCTTAATGTTCATCATATAACACTAAATAGGTCCACTGTGTTATTATTTCACCAAGAAATGTACCAAGAAATGACCTATTAAAATTGAACATTTGGTCATTTTATGCTCTAGCCTATACACAGTGGTGGAAGGACAGATACAGGGGCCAAAAATATACTTAAATCAAATTATATCATATTAACATATACTTAAGTAAAGGTATTGGTGTAGCAGTTTAAAAAAATCCTTTTAGAGTAAAAAGTAAATATTTCACACAGATTTTGAAAAAAAATAATTAAAGTGTGAAATGTTGAGATCTTGCTGAAGAATTGCAGAGGTTTTTGGTAATCAGAAGTGACTGAATACCTCTTAAATTTTCATTGATATATATTTGTTTGCACAAAGTAGACATTTTAACTCATAGGCCGATTGTCAGCATTCAGTGCTCATAAACAAAGCCCTCAGCCAATTAAGCAGGTCTCAAACTATAAGAAAAAAAAGATTACTTTTCAGTTTAGTTTAAAATGTAGTGGAGTAGAAAGTGCAGATACCTGCTCTTAAATGTTGTGAACAGTAAAAAAAAAAAAAAAAGTATCCACTATAAAATATAGTTAACTAAAGCACAGATGCCCACAAATCTTACTTATGTGTACTTTTACTTTTATATTCTGTACCGATGAACCATGTTTTTTGCGCTCGTAAACTACAAAAGGGTTAATTCTTTTCTGTCTTATTTGGGAAGTCTCTTGAGCTGCATCTCAACGTGCCTTACTGTAAAAAAAAAAAAAAAGTGGTCAACGCAGAAGCAAAGGGGTTTCCCAACATCAAAAAGAGAACTAGCTATCTGCAGTCTATAAAGATCATTCAAATGAGATCAGCGGGTAGTTTGAGGTTGAACCATAAATAAATAATTCAATTTTGCAGACGTGACCTGGCCAGTAGCGTAATTAATTCTACAAGTCCCTATAAATCTGATCGCGACTATTTTAGCCTAATGTGCTAAAAAGTAAGCTACAACTTTACAACATTGAAATTAAAAATGTGTTCAGAAATTCTCACCAGCCCGACCCAGTCCAGTTTGATCTCCATGATCGGTCACAAAGTTGAATAAGCCAACAAGCCGCTCGCTTTATAGTTCCGATTACAAATAAAATCGCTGCAAATCTGGTTTGAATGTTTCTGTGGATTCGTGCGCGTCATTCTTCAGCGCCGGTTGGACGCGTTGGTTTTGGAACGCGGTAATAATACAGCGTGCTGCTGTCGGTAAATAGGACCTCACACACTGTGACGTCAGCCTGTGATGCAGCTCAGGTGCACACACGGTGACAACAGCCTACCACGGAGAGTTTAGCCTCAATAATTGAAATAGCCAAGTGTCTCATGGTTTATAGTGGAAAAGTGCAAAACGATTCAGTTTTCAGTAACACTGCTCATAATAGTTAGGACTATTATTTATAGTTAGGTATGCCTAAAATGATCTTATATTTGTAAAGGTTTACTTTACTGGAGGGAGGCAATACTCAGGCAAAGGCACCCATTTACTCTCACATTCTCACTGTGAGGGTCAAACATTCACCAAACACATTTTTTGGACAAACATATCAGTAGCTAGAGACCCAACCTGGAGTAACACAACAAGGACAAGAATGTGATCTAGAAAAGATAGCAATAATGTCCCATTCCCCATTCTCAACGACAACTTGTGAAAATAGATTTCATCCGCTGTTTTAAAATTAGATTCACTATGCTAAGCCAACAAAGAAGTTATCCTAAGAGTGTATTCCAAACGTGTCATATTTTACTTGCAAAACTTTTCATGTAAATGTGAGAGGAGAAATGGATCCACTGGAGAATACACAACAGGAGGAAACTTGGGTCATCAAATGCAAAGCGTGTGCCACAACCATGTCCAGGAAGAATTCCTCTGCACGTAATCATGAGTAGCTGCAAGATAAATCATTAACTTGTATCACAATTACTTTCCTTTCTAATAAACATTGACTTGTGTGAAGAAATTGTACCGTTTGACTTCAAACCAATTGCTGCACATAACAGCACCATCAAAATTGAAGATGATTTGTGTTCTCGTAGTCATACCAGTTAGTGAATGCTGTCATAAACTCAAGTTCAACTCACACTGTTCAATATTATGAAAGCACATTGTATGTGCCGCAATTGTGGTCCTTGTGTTTAATTGACCAAGTTAGCCAAGAAGTTAAATTCAAACAATAAAGATCTGCATGTAGATAAATCATTATTGACAGGATTCACATTTTGTGTTTACTCTTACACAGCACCAAGGATTAGCCTATACCTGTAGAAATCATGTGCAGTACTGCATTCTAATGTGAATCACACAATACCATGGAGACACTTTACCTGCTATTTATTCTTTATTTTCTGCACTGTAACCAAAGGTTTTGTAGCATGTATTAACTCTGTTTGCACCTCATTTATCATCATTTATACTCCATTTTGTATCTTCCTTTTATTCCTTCCTTTTATACATTTTAATCTAATAGTAAACCACTTAGATTTAAGGTCTTTATATAATTAATATTTTTATTTTTTTACTGCATATGTTTATCCGTTTACTGTTCTTGTACTTTGCGTTACAACACTGAAATTTCCCCATTGTGGACAGAGCTTCATTTTTTACTCTGGAGACGCCATTGTTCTAAATTACCTGTGTACTCATGACAACAAAAACAAAAGCATGAAAAAGTGTAAGTCTACAGCAAAACAGAGAAATTAAACTGATACATGGTGTTTTTAGGCTTTAAACATCATTTAAATAACACAAAATACAGAGTTGTCCAGTCATGGTCAAAATAAATGTAAAAGGTCATCTTTGTGAGTGGGTCTTCGATTATCATAACTGAAAAAGCCCACTTAAGCGCTGCGTGGTATGTGCCATACGACATACACTATCAACTGTTAATTGCAACGATAATGTCCATGTTTAGCAGGCCACTGTGTCAGATCTGTCTTTTTTGATAAATGAGGCCATATCGATGATCGGTTCATTGTGGACGCCTCGCACGCGCAGCGACACGTCTAGAGCAGCGTCTATAACGGCCACATCGTGCAAGTGGAGGTTTTCACCTTTACGCACTGTCTATACCAACATACAATGTGCAAAACTTACCCCAAACCCTCGCGCTTGGTCTTCCCTTGGCTTTTATTGTTGTTGTTGTCCTTTCATAACTTAAAAATCGCAACTTAATGCCGGGCAGAGCCGAGAGGATGTTGCAGAGGCCCGGGCGCTAAACGGTCAGTTCCTCTATCTGAGCGCACAAGGAAGTAATGTTCACTTACATTATAGCCCACAAGTTGAAACACTGGAAAAAAAAGTCCGGAAACAAATTATGGCATCTATGCAAAGTGCACAGAGCAAGTGAGACAGAAAAGTGAGGGATTTGAACGTTGCAACGTTTACATAATAAAAGTGTTCAATCTACCAGAATTACCAGAAGTCGTTTCTTTAATACAAAGCTGTTGACTCAAAGCTGAACTATATACGCAAGAGTAAGCATTTCATTGCAGATGATATCTGTCCCAGGTTTTTGGAGGCTACTAGGTAAGAATACCATGATACAAAGCTTGTATTCACCACATCACACCATAAAGCTGTCTAAAACAAGCAACAAGTGCAAAAGTGCAACTGAATTTTTACTCTACTACAAAAAGCAGGACAAAATGAAGCAAATGTGAAATGTGAAACATGACATTTAAACACACATGGACTATTTGGTTTGGTTGGACAAAAATGTCAAATGTCCATTTATCACGGATACTATATGCACTTTAAATAGTTTGCTTTTAGGGATACAAACGTGTTCCTGCTGTTTTGCAAATGCAACTGTAGCAACCCACATTTGCATAAAACAGGAGATAGACCGGTGCAAACTGAACAGCTGACATGACAGGGTCAGGTCAGTCTTTCTTTCCAACATCAGATACACAAATGAGCACACTTTTTCATCTTAACTCTCACCCAAAAGACAGATGTAATTTACACAACAATAAATATATTTTAAAAGTCAGTTAAATTCACAAATCAGTTTTAAAATTTATTTTCATTCATTTCAACCTGAACAATTATTTCAGTATTTAAATTTAGATCTTTTATTTTACAAATGAAGCTAAATGAATCCAATGATAAAATACCTTTACCTTTTGATTGTTTTGAAACTGAATGGACTGAAACTCTTTATGACATTTTCAAGTCTAGTCTGAGCAAATGCTGTTCCTTAATCTTCATCATCCTCTGGCTCCCTGAGGCCCTGGCTGTGCAGAGTCTTCCCAGTCATCTCCAGTATCGCTTGAGCTTCACGATCTGCATCAAGGATACTCTTCTTTCCTTGTTCCTCTTCGTCCTGTCATCAGAAGATGTTATGAAAAATGCAGTTGAAGTAAATAAGAGAGAATAAACAGAGTGAACAGACCTCTTCGGGCTCTGGGAGTTTCCCCACTGCCCACACCTCCACAGTGTCTACAGTGAAGTCCTCATCAGCAGAAAGCTGAGGGCTGCCGTATGTTGTGCATTTGGGTTTTGCACGACTGTGGCCGCGACCAAAATCACAATCCAGCCACAGGCCAAAATAATTATGCTGCCCTCCCATACCCTGGTTCGAACACAAACAATGATGAATGCAACTACATTAAAAATACTAAATAACTATTAACTTTTGCTTGATTATTTGAATGTTTGAAGAATGTGTCAATGGCTTTTACTAAATGTATCTTTTAGAAAATAAAACATAGGAGTAGCCAAAAGTCATTAAAGAAGACATATTTGATGTATTTAGTATTGAAGGAGAGATATTATCGTTTTATCAGGAATTTAGAATAGAACTATAACATGATTAGATCATCATTTTACATTTTGTTCATTGTAAACTAACACTATTGAGCTAAAACAGCTTGGTAACAGAAACAGATCGATTAACTTCCTGTTCA
The DNA here is from genome assembly GCA_019453435.1 of Rhinogobius similis. Lineage (NCBI taxonomy): Eukaryota > Metazoa > Chordata > Actinopteri > Gobiiformes > Gobiidae > Rhinogobius > Rhinogobius similis. Next base: position 20,367,057 of record CM033630.1, on the reverse strand, counting down.
AAACTGTAGAACTGATAAGCCCCACTTTTTCATAGTGACATTTTGCGTAACAAGCAGCAGATTTATGGAGGACCCTGAGGGCCACATTAAAACTTTAATTAAAGGAATCTTTAACAGCTGATTAAATACATAACTTAAAGGGGCTGTACCTGATTTTTACAGGTTTGAAACATGAAAAATAGAACTAATTTGTTTTGAAGTCTTAACAACAGTCATGTGCATTGCTCACTTACCAAATGCAGTCCCAGCATTCCAAACATCCACCGTGATGAGTTTAGCACTTTTCACGAATCTCTGAGCCCAGAGTGAGTTTTGCCATCCCGGGTTAAGTTAACAAACATTAGCATGCTAACAGCACACTTCCTACTTCTCGTAGAATAAAACGCTTTATAAATAGATGCAGAGAAAGTGCTGTGGTTTCATTTTCTCCTGAATAGATTCTTTTACAGTACATATGTGCTGGGGCAAAACAGATTTTACTTTATTTTTAAAAACCTGGAATATGGTCTAGTTCTGTTTTGTTTTCTAGTTCACATTTCTAGTTTTGTTTTCTAGTTCACATTTTAAAACAGTAAAAATCAGGTACAGGGTCTTTAAAAAAAAAAAAAAAAAGATTAGCTTCTTCAATTAGCCTCTCCGATTAGCTTCACCGAATAGCTTTTCCTTCCTTGCCTCCTCCTGTCCTCAATTCCTCCGCAGGTAGGAAGTCCCAGCCACAGAGGAGACACAGGGAGGAGAGGGGGGGACACAGTAATGGGAGAAGAGCCAAGGAGAGATGGTCCTGTGGGACAGGGGCTGTTATGACCAAAATTACCACATAGTGAGGATTAAACTTAAGTTTATTGATATTATTATTCCAGGACATTTTTTTAACATTACCAATATATTTTGCAGATAAAGTTTGAACATGTGAAATGATATTATTTTATATTTTGTCTGCCTCTCGCTCCCTTGCTCATGTTTCCACAGGGATTTTCTTCCCTTGCCTCCGCTGAGCTTTGGGACAGAATATGGTGCAGTTGATTGACAGCTAAACAAATGAGGAAATGAGGAGACAAGGAGAGGAAAAGAAGCAAGGATGGAGAATTGGCTGAGGTCAAGTAAATAATAAAAGAACAAGTCCCCTTTCAAGCAATAGTGGTACTAAATTTACAGTTGAGGACACAAATTTAAAAAACATGTGTGCAGTAAATGTAAGTGAAAAACCAAGAACCTATATTCACCAGCTTCATCATTTTAGGCACAGATACATTGTGAACACTTACTAGCCCGTTGGGCATGGTCTGCTGGTTCTGGTTGAGGTACATGAAGTGTTGATTGTATCCTGTTGTGTTATAGACTCTGAGACAGGGGCTGACTGTGAACAGGAAGCATCTGGAGTCACCTAAAATATAAAATAATAGAAATGTAATCAGTCAGAAAGGACATTGTAACAAATCATACATACATTTGCTTCAAAATTCACTTTTTACATTGAGTAATTTTCTACTTTTCTTACCCTGAAATTGAGGCTTGATCTCCCAGTCCTGTGATGCGAAACCTCCAAATACATGTCCCTTTGTGTCTTTGATAAGTAAAAGTGTGGCCCCACACTTCAACAGGCCAGTCACCATCCTTGTAAAACTCTCACCATGCAGCTTTGTGGAAAACATTAGCCTCCAGGGGGCACTGTACCGGTCTGGAAGCTGTTGAGAAAACAAGAAACTGTCCAGTTGTGTTGCACTAAAAAGAGGTTGTGAATGGTATTAAATGAATCAGATGCATATTTAACTATTGTGCAGAAACCACTGTTCATAAACAAATGTTATCTCAGCGATGATGAGGGTTTACCATCAGCATAACAAAGAACAATAACTATTTTTGTACAAACTAGGAGATATGACCTGTGGAGCCAGAAACATAACAGTAGGCAGGTCCAACAGACAGTGCAGCTCCTTCCAAGGGGTGTTTATGCAGGGGGGTAGCAGTGTGGGGGCTGAGTGACCCCCCAGAGTTACATTAAAGCCCTCAGTTACAACCATCTCTAAGTACAATGACACACTGGGTACCCTAAAGATCCAGTCCTCCAGACAGGACCGGTCGCAGCCCTCACCTGGGAGAGACCAATAAGAAACGTTTTACACAAGTGAAAGTGCAAGATACTGTATGTTTCAACAGCCAACTACCTGAACTACCTGAGGGTTTAAGTTCTGAACACATTTGCTCTGACAGCAGTTTTACACCTGCAGATGCATCTCCCATTCTCTCAGATATCCAGCCATGTAGGCGCCCTCTGTGGACCAGGATCTGAATTACAGCTGCAATCAAATCCTTGAGAAACTGAGGATGAAAAATGACAAATAAAATCATACTTCAGAGACATGTTGATGCTAATGTTTTGTTCATAGTACATATTTATACACACTTTTTTTCCAACCAAAGTGGATTTTTTTTATTAGTTAAACATGATAAACTCCTTGTTTACCTACAGAGGGAGGATTCAGGAGAATATCAGGACTGATCTCACCTGAATGACTTGATCACATGAGACACATGCTGCCTGTGATCCTGGACTCTGGGACATGGCTAATACAAGAGGAGCACGCTCCTCTGCTGTGCCTCTCAGTGTGTCAGCCAGAAAAATCACCAGCTGGTCCCAGGTGACACCTGCAACAGAGTGGGACTTCCCAGACCCACTGGGGACCTGGCCAGGGTCAACACTACAAAGACATCTGTAGAGCCGTTGAACCATGGGGTCTGGAATCACACTGCCTACAGCCAACTGGAACAGAAAAAACATAATCTCCAATTTAACCTTAATCTCCACATCTTAATTTGTGACTGTGACACTGCCCATAATTCTAGTATTTTCAGTGAGCAACACGTTTGACAGTACAGTAGCACCTGTATATGCTTAATCTAGCACTTGGCACCTGTAGCATCCCCAGGCTGAGGTTCCTCACGGCCTCTGCTTTTCCCGGTGCTCCTGAGGGCCCAGTGCCTTGGAGCCGCTCAAACACGGCCTGGACAATAGGCCGCTCCTCAGGCCGAAATCGGTCCAGCCGCTTTTGCATCAGCTCACTGCCTGTGTTCCCCATTGTCCTGTGGAGAATATGCATTGTGTATAACCTCTTAAATCGGAGCATGCATTAAAACAGAAATTTTTTGCCTGACTCAATATGAACATAAGACTCCATGTGAAAAGGTATACTGATAGTAACAAGTATCAAATGCACAAGAGTACAGCAGAGTAGGACACTGTTTTATTCCTTGAATCAAATCTTAAGTTATATATTATTTTCAAGGCAACAGGTTATCTTTATGCTTTTTTTCTTCTAACATATAAGGGTACTTGACGTGACATCCATATTTTGTGTAAACAGTTAATTTATATCCTAAATAATGCTTTTCTTCTTCCAAAATCCAGTTGTTTAATTTATTTGTATTTTTAACAAAAAGCACTAAAATATCCTAAGGTGTGAGTGTAACACTTTTCTTTCAAATAATAATGAGTAATTTGAGTCAGAGGCAGTTGATAAAGGTCTTGGTATAACGATAGTAATCTTTATTTACTCAATTTAAAAATATATATATAATTAATTTACAGCTGTAAAATAACACATTCATATATATATATATATATATATATATATATATATATATATGCTACAGGACAAGCTCTGGGCTTAAAGGTGTAAGCTACAGATCAAAAGAAATTATTATTTTCTTTTCTAGAAAAAAAATTTGAATGTGCGCCAATGTGAGGTCCTGCCGTGGCAGTATTAATAACATTAAATAACGCTATGGACATGGCAGTGATATGCGGTTTGTTGTGAATGTGGCATAAATGTTAAAATATCTAAAATTACAGAGTTGCACCCAAACGGATGTAATCCTAGTAAAAAGTCGTCTCTTATTGTAGAACTGCTTGTTGTTGTTTTTTGTTTATCATTTTGGAATTTTGCCACAAAGGCACGGCACGCTGTAGGACAGAAAAATGCGTTAAAACTCCAAACGTCAAGTACCCATCCATTGATATAGCTTCAACAAGGACCGAGGTTTGCATTGTGTGGTCAATATATTAATGCAAATGTGATAAACACACCAGAAAGCTTGCAACCTTACGCACAGAGGCTATCCCTTATCCTGCTCCATTCATCTTCCAGCTGACGATGTAAACTTCCTGTTTCCAAAGGAAGTGCGTATTAGTTCATTTAGCAACGCTAGAGAGACACTGGATTCTGTTGCCGCTGCAATTGCGGCGGCCATTTTGTGATTGGCGAGAGCTCAAATTTAGTACAAAACAATTTAAAAACAGGGCAATAAAACATTGATCAAACTTACATGTGATGTTACATTTGTGATCCTAATAATGCATGAAACTGTCTCTGTCAGGACATTTCTTTCTGAATCATAAAAAATAATATTCACTTTAAAATATGGACACTATCTATCTAATCTAGTATTAGATTTTAGATGTATCTAATTTAATAGTTATAATAGCTAATTGGGTTATATTTATAAGATAATATTCATTACTCCATGAATATTTTCTATGTGTAATGTAATGTTTTTCTTTCTTTTTGCTTGAGCAATATACTATTATTCTATACTATACTATTAGGTTATTTATAAAGTTTGTTAATGCACTAGTCTCGCTAGTTGTTATGCCAGTTTTTGTAGGCATGCTTAGGTCAAATTCAATCATGCTGTTGACAAATAAAATTAAACTTGAGAAATAAAATTAGTTTTAGTATTTGTCTTATATCTTTTCTCTCCAGCAGAGTTCGCAGTTGTGCTCATGAGCAAAGGCTGCTGTTCTTTGGAAAGTCGCAGACTGCAGAAAAGCGCCTTTTAAGGGCATAGATTAGGTGAGTTGACCGAGCTGGGTGTGTTGCATTGTACTTGACTCTCCACTGAAAGCTCCCGCGTTTGCACAATGTAAAGGTGACGTTCATCTACCCAATGCAAATAAACAAGCAAGGACACAATGCACATGGAAGCAATCAGTGTAGGGCATTATTTAGTCCAACAGACAAAATTTAAAAAGTGATGAAGTAGGCTATAATGTAACAAGTAGGTATACTATTCAAGGTCGTTTTATTGTTTTTTTATTGGCTTATTTGTGATCTGATGAACACATCATTATGTTTAGCCAATGATTTTGGACTAAAGTGTTTTTAAAGGCACTTAATTGAATGGAGAGTTGTGAAGAGAATGGATTTAATGAATGGATTTAAGAACAGAGAGGATTTTGAATTGCATATAAACTTACAATAAAGTTTGAACGTCAGCTCTATCCTCATGGTGAACCACAGTTTAAGTATAAAGATAGGCCATACTGATTTGTATATATTTCAGAAGCAGGTTTAGACACATCTTCATTGGTGTCTGAGATCTGACTCCACAAGTGCACTGTCCAATAAAATGAGTTTGGGCTGATCATTATCAGAGACACGTCACTCACCTTTGGCAAGTTCAAACATGAGAAGTTTGTGATGTTACTTCTGCTTTTCTTGTCTCAACTTCAGCCATATATGGGCATGCTGTGCGCTGAGTGACAGCCCAGGAAGTCCTATTTGAATAGCACGTTCTTTTCTAAAAAGAAGCATCACACATATTGCCCCTCACACCTCCCTTGAGGTTCATCTTATATTTTTAATAAGCCCAAAGCCTTGTTTTGTGTCCATGACAGCATTAATAAAGTTTAGAACTTTATTAATGTTGTCATGGACACATAATCGTGCTGTTTTAAGCAAATTCTGCTGGTGGAGCATCCTGAGGAAATGAAAATTAGGGACATCTTGGGCACAAGTTTGTATTTTGCATGTGTTTTCTTGGCCATTTGAATTTTAAGTCAGATGTCTAGGTTCACAATACACACTTAGCCTTTATGTTTGACCCGTAAGGCTGTTTTATTATGCAGACATAAAGAGTGCAATATTAGTCCATACGTTTGTTAATTTTTAATGAAGAATTGTGTACATTATCAGTCGCATTATTGAACAAGGCAGTAAGGAGAACTTGAATGAAAAAATGCATTTGCGTATATGTGGCTGGCATGGATGATGACTTCCTTCTCGTGGTTTCTTAGACCTGAGATGAATCATGCAACCTCCAGTGTTACAGCTGCTGAAGAAACTGTGAGATGATTCTTAAATTGTGCATGTGGGCACTGCAGCATTTAAAGGCACCCATAGATTTGCATGTTGTGGGCAACTAGTCTCATACACATCCTGTTCAAATTCTCTGCTGACCCATAAATCCATTTACAGTATGATAACAGCCCCTGCCTCTTATTAGTATATGCAGTAAAATGCCCACTGCCTCTGCACTGCATTTATAGTCACTGACCTTTGAGTGTCACATCCTTCAATGCAGAAATGGTCCAATGGACAGATGAGTTGTGCCCAATAAATAAATAACAATTCCACTGTTGCTGCTGACCCATGTAAAGTTATAGTTTAATTAAAATACCAGTGGGTCAGAGATGAAGGAGAGATTTCTAGAGAGTATGGAAAGGAGATAGGACTGTGCACACACAACAGGACAAAAACATGCATTTATAAAATGCTGGGCTGAAATACATTGGAAGCATGGAAGAATAATGTTATAATTCTTGAAAATGTAATTTGATTGAGTCAGAAGGACTTCAGAATAAAGAAAGCATAGATCCACAAGACAGTAATAGACATATGGCGCATGGTTTCTTGAGTCACAGTTACTCTGTATCACTCTTATTGAATGCAGGGCAAAACAGAAGCAGAAAATGGAAGAAGAATGACTTTCTTCTGACTTGCATTCTTGAGCTTGATCTGTGACACATTCTGTCAATGAGGAAGTAAGCTCTTATTGTTACTTCCTTATGTAGCTCCCATTGTAGATAAGGACTTCTTTTCTATGTCTACAGGTAGAAGTTAGTCAGTAACAACTAAACACACATGCACATACACTGTTGCTGTCATCAAAAGCATGTCAATTACTTAACTGGTTGCATTGTCCTAATTGTGTTCTGTCAACTTTTCAATACATTATTTATTAGCAAAGATAAATTTAATTTCAAAAGCGACATCATTACTTCAGGCTTACTGAAGTTGCATGGGACAAACTCATTTTTATGGTTAAGCCAATGTAATTATCAATGAGTTTTTATTTTACAGCTACGTTAATGTATTACTGGATTATTACAAAATTATATTACTTGAATACAAAAACAAAGAATAACCAAGGCTGCTCTTGTGTTGATTGTAACCTCTGTCACACAGTTTAAAATTTTTAAAATATGTTTGAATTAAAAAAAATAAAAAAAAGTCATTCACACCAACCGTGAGCCAAGGTGAGAGACGTGAATTGCCGAAAGATACAGCAGTGATCCCACATGCTCCAATTTCTTTTTAAGTTTGCAAAAATGATATTACGAGAAGCACAGCACGGGTGCAATTCCAATACACAGGTGCTCTTTGGGAAACTAGGGAGGTTGTCTGTAGGGTAAATCTTACAGAAAAACAGACAAAATAAGGCTTTCCCTCCATTTCAGAAAAGTTAAAAAGCCTTTATTCTATCCAGCCTTTATTCATTTTAGGGTTATTGGTTTAATCACTCTGTAGAAGTTGCTTATTTAATGTATAATCACTAATAATCTTGATCTGTCGACGTAATTGAATGTCAATCCTTTTTGCCTTCCAACAATTGCGTCTATAAAGCAGTTGGCTGGTCCGTGTGGCCAGCAGCCCATTGTGAGTCTGTTTGAATGTAACCAAAGTGAGTGGACTGCATAAACAGATGCTCATTGGGTTGAGAATGGAGCGGCCTCAGCTTGTTGTGGTCGCTCACAATGGCAGCTCTGTGCCAACACGGGCCCCTGACTCACCCCCTTTCACACGGGCGCACAGTTTGAATTTACTCTCAACCAATCATCTTGTCTCGTCACCACAGCCAATGAATTACTGTAATCCATGGTTTACATTTGAAAAAGCTATGAATCAGAAATGACCATGTAGGAAGCGGTCCCAATCACTACCTTCAGGATGAAAGTATTAATACTGTGTCACAAAGTTTGGGCCATAGGCAGGTACGCCTGTGGAGAACAATGACGTTACAATGCACCCTGCCAAAAGTCTGCTTAAATGTATTGTTTTCATGTGTTGGGCAATTTTACATTCATTTAAATGACACTAGTGATGGATATAAAATAATTGTAAAGCACTAAAGAAGTTTAAAACAAATTACCCCAATTCCTCAAGCACATCTGTCCTTATTATAACCCGTCCTCCATGGACATCATCAAGCAAACATTTGACGACACTGTGCGGCAGAGGAAGAGACAATTCTGGTTTTATTTGTTCCAGCAATTTTGCCCCAGTCACTCACAACAGCACTGAGCACATGACCTGGAGGAGGCTGAATACTGCAGAGCTGAGGAGGCCAGAGGAATGCCCAGCCACTCTGCACTGAGGAGAAAACAAAGGGTGGCAGAAGTATCCAATGACTGCATCATATTGATCATTCACAGGGGACAGTTGTAAAGAAGCTGAGATTACATGCAGCACATGTTTTGCTTTACTTTTATAATTTTTCTCTTTTTTATGTTTTAACAAACACCAAGTTTCTTTATATTAAAAACATTCACAGGTAAGTTTAAAAAAGACAGAGATATTGTTTTGGAAAAACATCCATTTTATTTGAAATGACTAATTTGTGCCCATTTCAGTCCTTGTAGTTTCTCTCATCATTTCAAAATCTCTTTCACAAATATCAGATAACCGTGTTTCCAAATGAAATGGACTGAAAATGCTTTCAAAGAAAATAAAAAGAAATTTTACAGATTTATTAAAAATTACAACACTTCCTAAGTTCATATTTCAGGTACATGTAGAGAGACAGGGTCTGGATCAGATGCAAAGAGATACTACCACCAGGAAACTGCCCCTTTTGTGTGGAAGGGGGGCAGCCAATCACAGTGTAGCGTCCACAAACTCCCATCATGCCCCTCTCCATGGGAGACTAAGGCAGCGAACACGGTAGATTACAGTATGCATGGATAGCTTAAGACTGAGATGAAAGTCCAGGACTATGAGACCTGCATTAGTCAGTGAAGAGCGCTGACAAGAGCTGAGAAGAGGTGATGAATCAGGTCTGAGATCACGTACAAGTACAAGTACAAAATGATGCAATTTCTCCCAGCCATAACATGAGTCAAGCCAGCTCCTTCAGGAGGAATGGAGGTCTGATGGTCCTGGAGGCACAGTGTCTTTGACTCAGTGCATGTTGTGTTGTCAAACACATGCTACAATGGAGAGCTTTCTCAAATGCTCACCTCTCACAAGCCATGTTCAAAAAGTAAAACATTACAACATTTCAAAAGAAACATGTTCCACATCCTCAGAAGATTGTTGAAGCCAACAGTGCTAAGCCTTAGTAAAACTTCAAGTTTCTCCACTGACGCTGAGGTGAGGATGTTTTTGAGATGATACCCATGTGCATACTCAAGCTGGTCAAGAGGGGGCAGGGCAGGGATAGACTGCAAACCACTCTGGGATCTATGGGAGAATATGCTTTGTCTGTTTTTAAGTTGGTTAACCTATGTAAGTGGAATTATTAAATATTTGACTATATTATCCAATGTTCAACTGTAACCCATTGTACAAAAGTTGGTATTATGACAGTATATTTAACAGAATCTCAAAAATCCACCAACATCAGTTTTGGCCTTTTTTGACTTTGTCGACTTTTATATAATGTGTCGTTTTTTTTGTATGAAAACTGCAGATTGTGAACACAGGAATATATATATATATATTTTTTTTAAGCCGCATCACTCAGAGGGGCCCAGATCTAGAGTTTTCGAAAGCTGTCCATCATCTTCTCAGGTTCTCAGTGTATCTGCTTTGCAAATGATCCAAAACTGTAAAATGTGGCTGTAACAATTGTTACAACTGTTACCTCGAGTTTTGGAGCACCTGTGTCTTTGTAACAGAACAGGCAACATTCATCTTTACTTCAGTAAAGTGCCTAATATTGGTGGAGTGTGTCGTCCCTCCTGCCTGGCCCTCTCGCCCAGAGGTAGCAGCACAGACACTCCCCTCCCACGCCCCTCACTCCCCCTTGGACCCCAGACCCCAAACCCCTCCAGTGGTGCGTGGTCTACTCGGCCTGAGCGTCGTAGTTAGCGCCCCCTGCCTTCTTCAGCTCTTCACGGATGTAGTCCTCCTCCAGCTCTTTAGGGTCACTAATCAAGAACTCCTTGGCATAGTTCTGTAAAAATAGCCCCACAAGAGAATTAATATTCCTAAAACCTTATTTGACAGACCAATGTTTATTTGACAGAATACTGCGTTATTACTTTTAAAATATGTAAACAGTACAGTTTGTGCATGTCAGTACTGCTCAGTGCCAAACGAGTAAAAGTAATCAATCCACAAGAGTCACCAGGGAATGCAGGTCTGCAGAGCTTTGGCTGTTCTGAGTAACTATTTTCTGTGCAAAATAAATATAAGTATTTCAAAACATAATAAACAAAACTATTTCGAAACAAACCTACACAAACTGCTTTTACTTTGTTTTGGTGGTATAAGTAATCACTTCCTCTGGGTCTGGGGACGTCTGTGAAAAAGACTGGTCAAGGTGAACTGTTCTTTACATGGCCCATCTTACAGATCAAATAATAGTATATTCAATCACCAGTCAAATGATCACTTCATTTCCTTTTGAGCAGGCTTAAATTGATTTTGTTTATTAATACACTATTGCAGGGAACTTGTTAATTGTTCATTACTGATTATTGAATGAGCTCGAATAAATAAACTAAACTAAACTAACTGTAGGTCAGTGCATGAATAAGACAAAATAACTCTAACACCTAACCTGATCAAAGTCATTTCTGTCGCTGGGCTTCATGTGCAGGAAGGTTTTGTAAATTTAATAAAGTAACAGTTATGTATGGGTTACCACACCTAAGCCCAAAGTTTTCATGTGTGAAAAGCGTGGTGTCTTTAAAAACTTTGAGGATTCAGAAAACAAACAATGGGCCAGTGAGTATTAGAGTCATAGATGTCGATTTATGTTTTGTTTGGGTTTTTTTAAGTGGATGCTCTGTGCGTTCCTCTGTTCCGTTTCCCTTTCACAACAAAACATTTGACCCATCTTTCTCATGTGCTATCCTCCTGCAGCGTCAGACCCATAGATTGTATGTTAAGACCCGCCGACCATCTCCTCTCACCATTTTCTCTCCCGCTTTCACTTACCAACCGGTCTCATGTAATAGTTTGACAGCTGTAGAAATGTTTATGTTTTTTTTTTGGGTTTTTTTTTGTCTCATGTATGCACACATTCAGAAATATACAGTAATAAATGTGAGATTGAGGAAATTCAGCTTCAGATTTAAGTCCCCCACTTATGCACCAATATATCGCTGCAAAAATAGGTGTCAAGGAGCTTCTGGTAAAAATAGGTGCATTTTTGTTAAATCCAGAAAAGACATACTGTCGAAACAAAACAGAGTGAACTGTGGAAATGACACCAATTACTTATGTGATGAATAAATAAACCTCATCACATGTCCAGCCTGTTGCTATGACACCGGTGCTTCTATTGTCCCCAAAGGAGCCATTAACGTCTCTCCGTCTCCTCCCAGTCCTCTCCTCTCCCGTTATGACATGTGTGAGGACAACAGTACTGACCTGCACTACGTCTTTAACCAATGTCTTGTCCGTGCTGACTTTGGCACGCTGCAGTCCGCTAATATTCTCGCCGATCCAGGTGATGAGCGTGAATTTGGCACGTTTGCTCATGGCATCGCCTGTTGTGATTCTGACGAAACCGAAAAGCCGTGCATCATCTATGGACACAGGATAGTAAAAGAATTAGGAACGGGTTACAATGGTGATACATCCTTAAGAAACCTTTTCAGCCTATTCGTCATTTGAGGAATATCTCAGATTCAGAAACATGTAATTGAACAGAACGTATATTTTAAAGTGTAAATTTGATTCACTTCATTTTAAAAAAAGTATGCCAGTTTTAAAATACCTTCTGGTTTAAAATCAACAAACTTAAAAACTACAAACTAGAGCCTTGCCTAAGTTTTATAATCCGCTGCAGAGTTACAAGGAAATCATCCCTAACTAATAAATATATCGGCAGAATGATGTATCAACTATTCGCACCTCTAAATCCCTTCATATTGCCATTGGACCCCCCCAAAATTTTATGTAATAACAATGCTAACTGTAATAAACAGCTTAGACTGATCTCAGAGCTTGTTACAGGGCAGTGGCTGTACTTCTACAAAGTGCTTCACAATCTTCATTATCTGTTAAGAGGCTGATAAATGCATTCTTGTCAGCTGCTGTGCTCTGCCATTTAATCGACTCGGAACAGTAGCTAATTGATTTAACTCTGGACTATTCAATAATCACTAGTGTAAGTAATCTATCCACAGCATCACACGGTCAGTTACTGGTTACTGGTTTGTGCTCAGATTTACAGTTAACTTGAAGTATTGTTGTAGTTTACAGACAAAACACTTCCTTCATCTAACATCAGTTTATTCTTTGAAAGCATATTTTCCCAAGGTTAAGTAGCGGAAGCTCTGTGAGGAAGTACAATGAAAGAGGCCTTTAAATGTCAACATGTAACAAAATATATATATAATACTGCAAAAGTCACATCTATTGACATATTCCCAAGTGCTATCAGGACAGAGTGTTGTGTGCAAACTTAGAAAACATTAGGAAATATAACGTAGAAGGTAACTGACAGCAGAATGACCATGGGGTTTAGTGGGAGTAAAGTAAGTGGCAATGTAATCAAGACAACTTGATTAGACAGACTCAGAAGACAGACTACAAAAATAAAAAAAAAACATAAAACATTCACTTCAAATGTTATGTTTAAGATAAGTGTAAAGTTAAGTTGTGCCATGAAAGACAAGGTGTTTTGCTAATTTCAGTGTCCTAATTTATACTTATTCAGGCTGGTCAAAAGTCTGTGATTTGTCTTAAAAGTACACAAAGGGTAGATCATGTGAGTATATAGCTCAAGGGCACACTTCCTCATGTGGCACATTCTTTTGGTTTATCTTCCTTAAAGCTATGCTGACTCTGCACTTACAGTGATGACACTGCATACAATATCAGTGTCCCTTTAAGCAAGACTGAGGAGTTACTAAGCCTCTAAAACCAATAAATATATATGTTGCTGGACAAACAAACATTTAGGTAACAACCACAATATCTCAAACATCTCAAGGTATTTTGAATTTTAAATCCAGCGTTCAGATTCATTGAAATAATTTGACTACACCACTGACTGTGCTTCTCCTCACAGCCATTGGAAAAGGAGTTTCCCAGGTCTAATTTCAGACCTTACTTACAGCTCCGCCCACTTCTTTGTAGTTTGCAAGCTGATAGCTAAATAAGGAAATATACAACCAATACATAAGTGTGTCATCTTTGAATAGGAACCAATAGCAAGCACTGCAGCTGAATGTACATAGTCATAAATGGCGTATTTCAACATAGGAATGTGAGCTCAGAAGAAGCAGATGAGCAGTGCCCTGAGGACGCAGCCTGCATCAGAGAGCGCCACACCCAACATCTGAGCAGGGACCAGCCCTCATGGGACGAGACCAAACGCCCACAACTGTACAGCAAATACTCACTGGGAGTCATTATGTCAGGAGGCTTTTCTCTGCAACATAAATGAGCTCCAGACAAACCCACACACCCTGTCAGCTGTAGTTACTACGGCATTTTAAAGTACAGAAACAATATAGGTTCTGTGCATTTCTGAATGTCTTTGAACTGTTGGCTACAGACAGTACAATTCCACTTAAAAAGTAGGGTTCTTTGAGCTTTCTATAGATTGACATCTTAATTATAGTGTGACTGTTAAATGTTGACAAGCCATTTCTATTAGGTTTGCATTTTAAAAAGAAAATTTGAGAATTGAGGACAACCATAATGAACAATGTGAGTAAACTTATTCATGTCGTAATAACTGACAGTATTGCCTAATTCTAAAGAGTACACAACTATCTGTTAAGGCTAATACAATGTAGCTAGAATTAATAATATTATTAGGTTATGTGCAAAGAGGCTAAGGTGTGCAATGAAATCTCTGTTTTAGTTACGGCTTCTATTGCATTGCATTACAACAACAGGGAGGCAATAGTGAGGGAGTAAGAGAGTCTTAAAAGATTAAGGTCCTGCCAAGTCAAGCTCAGTAGCATACCCGCTGTTTAACCCGTCCATGCACAAGGCTTGGGCACACACATGCGCACCAACTACATGTAATAAGAAACTACAGCTGGAGTTGAAGTTTCACCTCAAGGCAGCATTACCTACCTGTGCACATATTCTTGAACTCCCCGTAGTCCACTCCTTGTCCTCCAAGCACAATCATAGAGCCTTCGTATTTAAACACAGCCCTGGAACACAACACGTGAATTTATGGTAATTATGGTCCACGGCAAAATAACAAGATACACATGAAATCCCATACAAAACGCGAACCCCACGCAAGGTGGTCCAGCTGTTGGAGAAGTGTCTATAGCGCTCTGTGAATGAATATGGGACAAAAGAAATTATTTCTGCCCCGCTGGGCCTAGAGCAACAGAGTAGGCTTCAATTTAAATCAGAGGGTGATTTGCTAGGCTACACTTGGAGCAAGACCCTCACCATTGCGCACACCCATTCTAGCAATTGTAACATGCGCACGAAGAATTTGACTGGGGGCTAAAATTTCGCTTCTTGACAAAACAGCCAAATTTACATCGTTACACCTGTGATACGAGCAGTTTTTTTTCGGTGACATTTTGCTTTAAATAATATCTGAAGAGATTTTACGCATGAGGTGCGCAACAATTCTCCACAAAAGGCGGCGTCCAGGGCGGTAACGCGCCCCCAAAATGAACTTCTGCTCAAAATGCAGGTTTAGGGAGAATTTAGTAGGCTACAACAAGTGATCCTTTGTGGCGTTGTACGCCCGCGTCCTTAATGTGAACGGGACAATGTGCGAGCATTATTAGGCAAAGGCGTACTTACCAGTTCGTCTCTGTATTGTCGTCCCGGACGTCATTGTAAGCTTCTCTGCAAGCTTCTTTGTCAATCTGGGTTGCCATTTTTCGGATAGACAGTCGCCGTGAGCGTAACGCAGTACAAAGCAGCTAACTTGGACAGCTCCGCATCAAGTCAGGGCGCGTTAATGAGAGACGGTGCAGCTCTTAAATCTCAGCCGGGTTCAGGGCGCAGAGTGGGACTGGTTTCCTGACTTGTGCTGCGGTGGGCGGTGGTGATGTGGTGATGTGAGGCGGGCAGGTTGGCAGCACAGACACAAGTCCCACAGATACAGGGCTGCACCTCCTACCGTCGCTCAACGGAACCACTGCGTAAAGTTATCATTGCCAATCAGAGCCTTCATCGGAAGCGGGTATCAAAATAAAGCATAGTTACTTTTGCCTACCTATTGTCTGCATTGTGAATCTCACGGTGCAAAGCACAGGTCAAATGGCTGCTTCTAGTTACAGGAAATAATTAGCTCAAATGTGTCATTTTTTAATAAACGAATGCAAAAATTTCAAAACAAGCTTCAACCTAGATGAAAGACGGACATGTCATGGTATTTTAGATGCACAAGATCACTAGAGCTAATTTGATTTAACTATTTTAATAGGCTAAATGCTTTTTTTCAAGTGACACTTCAGTTTAATAGTTTTCATTATTTCATGTAGGCCCCTATGGGGTTTATGACAGAGCGTGTAATTTTTGAGAACATACAATATTTTTTCTTTGAGTGACAGTTTCCCCTAAAAATATAGGGTTGATTCCTCTCCAGTTCAAACAAACTTTTTGGGCAAGATTCAAATGTGTAGCCCTTAGCCAAACATAGCTACCCCACGACATGATAACAGGTAAAATGGATTGACAAATATGTTTCTGCCTTTATTGTTTCGACAATAAAACTAGCTTCCGGTTATTGGTGGATCGAGTTAGAAGGAAAGAGGGGGACAAATAGCCTAAACACGATGCAATTTAACAGCGGGCCTTATAATCATCCATTGAACTCACCTGACGATAAAAACGCTATGACCTAATGATGGAAGAAATAGAGCAAATGTTACTAAAACCAACAGGCAGCGCAGGGCCGAAACCTGACAGAGTTCTGTGTCTCCATCTACTGGACAATGCACAAAATCACAAGCTAAATTAATAATTTAGTGATTTTATTTTATTTATTTTTTCCAGTGTTTATAATGGAAACATACAACTTTTTAAACAGACATTGTTGCACGAAGTCAACATTTAAATAGATAAAATTATTAGTGGCGCTTGTGTATTACCGGAAGTGTGCTCTCGCTCGGTGCAGTGGTCAGCTGTATTATGCATGCGGAATTTAGGCTTCATAAACAGATCGTGTCTAGATTATAAATATGCTTGAAAAGGATGTTCCCAAAAAATACACCCGCCTATAACACTTAAGGTACTGTGTTTGCTGTTAATGTGAATAAATAGCAATGAGCGCTGCAGTCATTGTTGTGCTAATGTGCTAACAGAGGATGCACCACCTCCTCTTCCTCCTCATTGTTGTCTTCCGAGTCTAAAAATATCACATCAGGTAATTGCAGACCTTTGTCTGAGTTATTAATTACCTTGATTTGTCTTACAGTAGTCAGATCATCAACTTAACATGCAACATTCGCAGTATGTAGCACAACACTGTCAGTGTCATTCTGAATTATTCTTCATAAAGTTCTCTTTTCAGTATATGTCAGTATGAGAAGAACATGGACAATGGCAAAGTGAACCGTGTGTGTCGACCCCACCGCATCAGTGAATCCTCTAAGGTCAGCTGCTGCGCATATTTGTTATTTTCTTGTATGAGCTCTCCTTCTGTGCACCATTTAATATAAGTTTTGTTTGTCAATGTTTTTTTGTTGTGCAGGTTTACCACTGGTCTCACCAGTCTGTGGCTGTCCTCCAGGGTTTGAATGAACAAAGGCAGAAGAGTCAGTTCTGTGATGTGGTGCTTGTGGCAGATGACCAGTCCATACCAGCCCACAGGGCACTACTGGCTCTGTCCAGTCCATACTTTCATGCTATGTTCACTTTGGGCATGAAAGAGGAACACCAGGTGGAGGTATGTTTATCAAGTTCTCCTCTTTCTGGTCCTGTAACAGTGTCAAGGCTGAGATCTGCGTACCTATATGCAGGTGGAGTTGGTTGGGTTGTCATGTATTGGTCTCAGGGCTGTGGTAGACTTCCTGTACAGTGCAGAGCTCCCATTGGATGGAGGAAACATTGACTATGTTCTTGAAGCAGCCCATCTATTGCAGGTGATGTGGTTTTCATTTGGTCTTTTTTGGTCTTTTTCATTTTTAATCATATATATCTGGGTTTCAGAAATGGAAGGTTGAAGATAACTCTTGCGTGATTTTTTTTTTGTGTGTAGGTGTGGCAAGTGGTGGATTTCTGCTGCCAGTATTTGGAGCAGGAGGTGACAGAGAACAATTACTTGTACCTCCAGGAGCTGGCTTTGCTCTACAGTCTAGACAGACTCGACACTTTCATTGACCAGTTCATTCTCTCACGCTTTGGGACTTTGTCTTTTACCCCCGACTTCATGCGGGATATTCCTCTACACAAACTGACAAAATATCTTTCCAGCAGCCAGGTCAGTAATTTATCTACATTTGCTATCCAACAGTGAGCCTTTTGGACCTACTTGGACAACTGAAAGATTTTTAACTTTAGTCTTTTTAACCATTGCTTACACTGCCTTTTTCTTAAGGTGGAGCATGAGAGTGAGCAGGCTTTGCTGCAGGCTGCTCTTCAGTGGTTGAGCCAAAGCCCCGAGCGCACCACCCATGCTCGGCAGCTCCTGTCCCATATTCGCCTGGCCCTGATGCCCGTGGGAGACCTGGTGGGACGGGTGCTGCCTGCCATCCGAGCTCTTCTGCCTAATGAGGCAGAGTGTGAGGGTTTGGTTGAAGAAGCCTTAGCCTACCACGCTACACCCAGTGCCCAGCCCCTACTACAAACCGGACTCACTTCATTAAGAGATGGAGTGGAAAGTCTGCTTCTAATTGGAGGAGAGGTGACTATCAATGATCATTGAAACCGCTGTGTCGTGTGCCTCTGAATGTACACTCATAACTTTGCAAGCATCTTCAAAGAGGATCAGATGTTATCACATTACTGGTACCATTGTCAAAACTCTTTAATTGCTTTGCTTTGAGTTGTTAGCAGACCGTCACCTCCAGACAAACATTGACCACATCTGATCAGTGTGTTCTATTTGTAAAGGTATCTGAACGAGGAGAGGAGCTGAGCGCCAATGTGTGTCGACTGGATGCCCCGACAGGAGTTTGGAAGGTGGAGACTGAACTTCCAGCCCAACGCAGCCATCACTGCTTGGCTGTGTTAGGGGGGTTCATCTTTACAGCTGGTGGCAGCTCATCAAGGGATAACGGTGGAGATGCTGCATGTAACCTTCTGTACAGATATGACCCACGTCATAATCTATGGACCAAGGTATGAAAGTTTAGAATTAAGTTATTTTATTCCCAACATGTGTGACATGTGCTCTGACACTCTCAGGGAGCGTCCATGAACCAGAGGAGAGTGGACTTCTTTCTGGGGGCAGTGGGTGACTGTTTGATCGCTGTTGGAGGCAGAAATGACAATGGGGCACTGTCCTCTGTTGAAGTGTACTATCCTGCGGAAGACAGCTGGTGCTATGTAGCTGGACTGCCCAGGTACAGTGTCTTTGCAATTGTATCATTATTGTATGCTTTGCCTTTATATTAAAAAGAGCTTGATTTCCTAACTGTATAATTGTATTGTATCTTTTTTCTAGGTACACCTATGGTCATGCAGGGACAGTGCATGGAGGGGTGGTGTACATTTCAGGTGGACATGATTATCAGATTGGGCCGTACCGTAGAGAGGTCTTAAGTTATGAACCATCTCGAGATGGGTCTGTGTGGGTGGAGCAGCCCTCCATGTCCCAGGCCCGAGGCTGGCACTGCATGGCCTCTCTGCACCATCTCATCTATGCCATTGGGGGCAGCGACGACCATGCAACTACGACAGAGCGCTTTGACGTCCTACAAGTGGAGGCGTATGATCCTCATATGGGACAGTGGAGTAATGTGGCTCCACTGCTGCTGCCCAACAGTGAGGCAGGATTAGCTGTTTGGACTGGAAAGATTTATGTTTTAGGAGGCTATAGCTGGGAGGGCATGGCTTTCTCCCGGGCAACTCAGGTCTATGATCCTGAGGGAGGAGGCTGGTCCCAGGGGCCCGATCTGCCCAAACGCATCGCAGGGGCTTCGGCCTGTGTGTGCACTGTGAGGCCCTCACGACCATTAGACTCACAGGGTAGGAAGAAAATGCTTCAGCCGTCAACCCCCACGTGACCGTAGTGAGAATTGGGACTTCTCAACAAGTGGGGTCGAACATGTAAACTCAGCTGCTCCGGTCAGTTGTTCAGCTCACGCAGCCCTCCTCCACTACAGCATCACCAGTCAATTTTCACTTTCACACCACCAGTATCTGGGTCCTGGGCAAAGAGTCCCCTCTCTTATACAGCTCTGCACCTCCAATCCATTGGTTGTCATTCCCTGCCACGGTCTAAGCATCTTCCTAATACAATTATTTGCCTCAACACATCCATTTATCTCTGAGTCAGTCCAGATTGAACTGGCTTTGATGAATTAAAAAAACATGATGAAGCCTACATCATGTAGGTTTGTTGCAGCAGTACTTTTTTCCACCAACCAAATCAAATGTAACTACTGTTTGTGCATACAAAGCTACAAAGTTGTAAGTGAAAGAAAAGACCAATACTTTTTGTAAAAAAAAATAAAAAAAAATACAATGCATCCAATACAATCTAATGAATAATTGCATGTTTATTTTATCACAGACTTGTGTTATATAACAATGTGTGTTATATAACACACATTGTTATATGTTCATTTTTACATTTATTGTGTTAGTATTTATACACTTTTGGGATGGAAGTTAGTTTAACTACAATAGCATCACACAAATGGGTAGTAAGGATGAGATTTGAGTCTGTAACAAAGAAAGTAATAAATAGAGTCAAACATTACTATAGCATTAGACTGGACATTATGTGCTCTCTTACTCATCCATTTCATCATAAGTTTTCCATCCACAGTCAAGACCCCTCAGAGTTGCCAGATCTTCCTCTGTTAGACTAAAATCAAAGATCTGCACAAAACAAAAATAGCAGGATTACTTTTTAGCTCTTCAATTTTAAAAATCATATTTACAAAGAGATTGAAAGTAATGATCTTGGTCAGATCTTGGCATGGAACTTCAAAATAAAAGTTAAAACAACAACACAACATTATTGCCCATTGAAAATAATTTTATTGTTAGTTATGTTGCCTATTGGTTTACCTTTGTGTTCTCCAGGATGTGATGGGCCCTCTCACTTTTGGGGATGACTGCAATACCCTGTTGGGTGTGGTACTTCAGTAAAACCTGCCAACATCACAGGCATGTGAGTGGAAAAAGTATGAAAAATACAAAAATATTTAAACTTCCACCTGCAGTATGTGTGAGTTGTCTGTTCTCACCTGTGCAGAGCTGCGCCTGAGCTTCTTGGCAATGTGTGCGACAGCAGGGTCAGTTAGAAGATGAACTGGGTCTTTTTCCCCCCTTATACTGGTAGAGGGAAGCAAAGGGTCATATTATGAAAACATACATTTTATTGCATAATGTTTAATAATGCTTAAGTACAAAATGTCATAATTAAAGGAAAAATGTAGCAACATAAAAATGTACAGGCTATCTCTGAGTTTCAAATTATAAATTAAATATTGCCATAATATTGTAATATTGCTATGTGTTATTCTAGAATTTAGTTCAAGGTGCACCAAGAGATGTTATTGCTTTGCCTAGAATGTTCCACAGTAGATCTATGTTGTTAGCTATATCTATGTAGCATTTAACCAATACAGTTGTCTGTCTTTTGACAATGACTTTTGGATAAAAGTCCAAACGTCTCGATCTTCAAACAGCCTCCGGATGACAACCCCTGAAACCTTTTCTACGATTCCAGGCAAAGCAATTATAAGACAAGAGGACCCTCCACCAGAAAGTTACATAGTGTACTTTTAGGTTAAAAGTACACTATGTAACTTGGTCTACGGGAAATTGCAACCTGGATATTTTTTGTAATTCTCTAAAATGTAAAATTGAATTATTTGTTATTGCCCTCTATCGTGTTTTTTGCAGTGTATAATTTCTGCTTACAGCTCTGGAGGTCTTCCTGGGGACCCAAACGGACTGTAGGCGGTCAGAGCTATGTTCTTAGATTTACAGAAGTTTATCAGTTCAGTCTGCACCAGGTAAGGATGAAGCTCCACCTGCAGATTCACAAACGTGAACACAATACAACAAATAAGATTAAATAACCCATACAATTGAATTGCCAACAACATACACTGCTTGACCCAAAAAAAAAAGTCACTGCCTGGATTTAACTAAGCAGGGTAGCATAAGTACAAGCCTCCCTTGGAAAATGGCTACAAGTTGATTGTCTTTCAGCTGCAACATGAATACTTGAACGCAATTGATGCAGTGAATAGCATAGAAAAAGATGTCTGTTTGAGAGAGTCAAATCTTTGGCATTAAGCAAAGAAAACATTAAAGAGATTGAAAAAACTACTGAGATTTGCTTAAGAACTGTCCAACACATTAGTAAAAACTGGATGTATAGTGGGGAACCATCATCTTGAGGAAAACCTGTGGTCTGGGAAAAATGGCCATCACTTAAATGTTTGACAAAATCAAACTGGAGAAAAATTCAAGATTGGGACTAAAAAGCTGTGTGACTGTGAGAAAACCATTAATCAGTGGGTAACTGCAAAAAAGGCTTCAATTTACTAGGAAGCATAAAGATTAGAATCTGGAGCAATGGAAGACGGGGATGTGGCCTGATGAGTCCAGGTTTTCCCTGAGTGATTCTTCATTGAGAATCTTTGGGATGTGCTGGAAAAGTCCCATCATCAATACATGATTTTGGTGAAAAATTTAAAGCAACATTGGGTAGAAATTTATCTTTGCAGAAGCTTATTGAAACAACGACAGTGTTTGTCTGCTGTAATCAAAGCTAAAAGCTAAGTATGAGACCTTTATTTTCTGAGGTTTTGGCCTGGCACTGTCTATTCCAGTGCTATTTTGAAGGATGCATGTTTTTCCAGGAATTTCTGAGCAATAAATATTTGAGTCACACACACGCACACACACACACACACACACACACACACACACACACGCACACACACACACACACACACACACACACACACACACACACACACACACGCACACACACACACACACACACACACACACACACACACACACACACACACACACACACACAAAAAAACACTACTAAATATGCCACCCATTGAAAATATGATATTATTTATTTAAACTTGTCGGTGACCATAATGTTACATTTAGAGCCGCAACAAACGACTGGTCAAACTATTATTTCTATTATACATTTAGACTTTTTAAATACATTATCAACCAAATAAAGGTTGAAATATGATGAGGCTAGTTAGAGAATATTTGCAAATGAAGTGTTTTTTTTTGTTTATTCTATTTTGACATTTTGATTTAATAATGACTGACTTTTTTTTAAATAAATTATAATGCAGTCATCAAAATACAACTACAATTATTTTTACTAACAACTAGTCACAGTTGGTTAATCAATGGTTGCAGCCCTGTTGCTTAGCTTAGTCTCATGTACATTGAGAGTACTGTACCTGGTTGACAGCAGGTGGGACCCTGCAAAGGGCCAACAGTCTTTCCAGCTGCAGGATGCTGAAGTTGGATACTCCAATGCTTTTCACTTTCCCAGAGGCCTGTAATTCTTCCATTCCCTGCAAGAAATAAATGATGTGGTAGTGCATTCAGTCATTAATAGTGATTCTACATAGGTCTGTGCGATTAATCAAATTTTAATTGAGATTGAAATGAAGTCAAATCTAATCATCAAAGATTAGCTTGGGTCTTTCTAATCGAGAGCTTCATTAAAGGCAGGTGGTTTAGAGCAGAGGGAAATGTTTCTTAGAAAATGGGAATAATTGTGTTTAATAATAAAGTGTTTATTTTTTTAAGTTCAGAAAATTAACACTGAAAGCCATATTTTTAAGACAAAAATTGTGATCGATCAGTATGAGGGAAAAAAAAAGATAAATGTTTTTTTTCAAATTGTGTAGGTCAATTATGTGAATGATAATGATGTAGTGGGAAATTATATCAAATGATTTTGCTTATTCCTCCCACAGATTTGATTGATGTTATCAAGTCATTAAATACAAAGGGTAGAAACACAAAATATCCTTAACTGTTGAATGATTATTAAAGATCTTACCCTCCACACATCCACATAATCTATGTCAGAAGTTAATATCTGTCCCTCCTTGTTTCTTGGCAAAAGTTCATCTCCCACTTTCTGAAGAATCACAAGGCATATGTTGACACATTTGATTGTATATGTTTCAAATGTTTCCACCAGTTTTCACAAACCTTCAGACCAACAGGAAAATGCACCAAGTAAAGGTCCAAGTAGTCGAGCTGTAGATCTGACAAAGACTTGTTGAGGCACAAAGGGATGTCTTCTGAGGCATGATGTGTGCACCACAACTAAAAGGGAAAAAATGATCTGATTAATCACATGTTACATGTCTATTTTAAAGTATTTTTGCATATATTGCATATATATATAGAGAGAGAGAGAGAGAGAGAGAGAGAGAGAGAGAGAGAGAGAGAGAGAGAGAGAGAGAGAGAGAGAGAGAGAGAGAGAGAGAGAGAGAGAGAGAGAGAGAGAGAGAGAGAGAGAGAGAGATATATATATATATATATATATATATATATATATATATATATATATATATATATATATATATATATATATATATATATATATATATATATATATATATCCATCTGTGAGGAATTTGCAGACCACTTCATGGGTAAGATAAGCACTATCAGATGTGACATTTTATCAAGTAGAACTTCTGTTTTTAACACATCTGAGTGTTTGTCTTTACCAGAGGAAACACTGGACAGTTTTGTCCTGGTTAATGCTGAGAGTCTTGATAAAGTTTTCTCCTCAGTGAGGCCCACCACATGTCTTTTGGACCCAATTCCAACCCAGTTTTTTAAGTCATTTTATGGATCTTTTAGAGAGGAGCTTTTAAACATGATGAATTGCTCTCTTCAGACAGGGGTCTTTCCCACTGCGGTGGTGAGGCCCCTGATGAAGAAGAGCAATCTAGATTTTAATGATTTTAACAATTACAGACCGGTATCTAACTTACCATTTTTAAGCAAAATTTTAGAAAAACTTGTTTTTACTTAGTTAAATTATTTTTTAAACTCACACAACATTTTTGAGGAATGTCAGTCTGGTTTTAGGGTAAACCACAGTACCAAGACAGCCTTGACAAAGATTTTACATGATTTCAGACTAAATTATGATTTTAAACAGGTGACAGTGTTGGTTCTACTGGATCTGAGCGCTGCCTTCGATACAGTAGACCACACTATTCTTTTAAAGAGACTCAAACACCTGGCGGGCCTCTCTGGTACTGTGCACAAATGGTTTACTTCTTATCTCACAGACAGAACATTCATGGTAAGTTTAGATACCTGCTCCTCCAAGGTCCATAAAATCACATGTGGTGTGCCCCAGGGTTCGATTTTAGGTCCCGTGCTTTTTAACCTGTACATGCTCCCTCTTGGTGGTGTCATCAGGAGACATGATGGAGTCAACTTCCACAGTTATGCTGATGATACACAGCTTTACATCTCCATGTCTCCTGATGACACCAGGCCAATGGATGCTCTTTTTAACTGCATTTTAGACATCAAATCCTGGATGGCAGAAAACTTTCTCCAGCTTAACCAGGACAAAACTGAGGTTTTAGTCATTGGTCCTGAGGCCCAGAGAGAGAAACTTTTATCCAAACTGCAAGCACAGTCTTTTAATCCATCGGCTCAAGTGAAAAATCTGGGCGTTATTTTTGACTCTGAGCTGACTTTTATCCCGCACATCAAGAACATCACAAAAATAGGTTTTTATCACTTAAAGAACATAGCCAGAGTCCGCCCCATTCTCTCTCGGGCCAACACGGAGACGCTGACACATGCTTTTATCTCCAGTCGTATAGACTACTGTAATGCCCTGCTCTCTGGTCTTCCCAAAAAGAGTATTGCAGGTTTGCAATTATTACAAAACTCAGCAGCACGTGTCCTGACTAAGACCAGGGGGCGGGACCACATTACACCGGTAAAATCACTGCATTGGCTCCCCGTGTGTTTCAGGATCGATTTTAAGGTTCTTTTACTGGTTTATAAATGTCTTAATGGTCTTGGGCCTTCTTATCTTTCAGAACTGCTTTTACCATATGAACCCTCGCGGCCCCTGCGCTCCTCCGGCAGCCGGCTCCTAGTCATTCCCAAAGTCAGGACACACACTCACGGCGAGGCATTCTTCCAATACTATGACCCTCGTCTGTGGAACGGCCTGCCGGAGAACCTCAGGGCCGCAGAGAACGTTCAGGTTTTTAAAAGCAGGCTCAAGACCCTCCGTTTTAGCCTAGCTTTTGATTAATATTTATTATTTACATTAGTATTTAATATAACATATTATTTTATTTATAAGTGAGGCTAGTTTTTATGAATTTTACATTCAACCAGTCTTAGTTTTTACTTTACTATATATTTTATCTTTATCCTCCTTTATCTGAATCCCTTTATTCATTTTAGACTCTCCAGTGTTTCCTCTGAGGGGCCCTCTGTACTGGGAGCGGCGGTCGTCTGTGGCTGCTGGGCCCTGGCTCATGGGCCCCTGGTGGAGGTTTGGTGTGTGCCTCATCTCTCCTGGGTCTTAAGTCTGTGTCCTTTGGCTGCAGGCGACTCTCTGCTCCTGGTACAGACGGCTCCTCTGATGGTGCTCTCACAGCTGGTTCACCTGCATTCAGCCTCATGCCCAGTATCTTAATGTATGTATGTGTGCGTGTATGTGTGCGTGTGTATGTGTGTGTGCGTGAATGTGCGCGTGTGTGTGCGTGTGTGTGTGCATGTGTACGTGTATGTGCGTGGAAGCTTTACTGTGGGGATGGTGGGGTCGGGGCCGGGGTGGGTTCGGGGAATTGTTTTTAATATGTAAACTGGAAAACACTTTGTGTTACAATTTTTGTATGAAAAGCGCTTTATAAATAAAGTTTGATTTGATTTGATTTGATATATATATATTATATATATATATACACACACAGGATATTTATTTGAACAAGAAGTGTCTCACCTCACCCTACCTTACTGACAATGAACATATCCTGGCGCCTGATGATCCCCTGCTGCATTTTGGCTTGCAGGGCTTTGCCAATGTCCACTTCATTCTCATAGCAGTACGCTGTGTCAATGTGACGGTATCCTGCTGCGATGGCCGCCTCCACTGCTCCCTGTATTGAACTCTTTGAAAGGTGGACTGACTGCAAAACATCATCATCAGGTCAGTCGTACACAGTTGCTGTCAGACACCTACGCCTCTTAGAGGCTCAATTTTTGTATTGGTATGACTGACATAAATAAATAAACAAAACTTTTAAAACTATTTGATGCAACAATTATCACTACTTTAATTATCATTTACTTTACCAAACTAATTGTTGGTTAATAGTTTTCTATTTAATCAAAATCTTTGTCTTTTTCTACTAGACATGCTAGAAGAGCAAAAACAAATAAAGCACCATATATCTTAGATAATCTTAATGATGTAAATCTATAAACGTAAATAAAGTTACAAGTTATACTGCAATAATGAATTGGTGCCTTTAGCAGAAGGCGTCTTAAGTATTTTACCAAAATGTATGCACCTATTAATGGTCAACCACTGTAAGAAGAAAAAGAAGTCAAACAGAAGATGTATGTTCTATACCTTCCATGTCCCCAGGCCTAGAAGTGGCATCTTTGAGCCATCATTGAGTAGTATGGTTGTCTGCACCTGTATGTCCTCCATTGGCCCAAACTATCAGTCTGAGCTTTCACTTCCTCTGTTCTCTTCAAACTGCTGTGTAATGTCCTTCCTTATATCCTCTGCCGTAGCCCTTCCTCCTGTTCACACTACTCAATATTGAGCCCGGAGTTAATGATTTGACAGTGGTCAAAGTGCCTACAAGTATTTGTGTGTACACAGAGAGTGAGAGGTGAGGCAAAGGTCGCTGCTCTCATGAGGGCCTCATACTCACTCTATTCTGCTGAAATGAACATGTAATGGGTGAACTACAACAGTAGATGGGGATATTGTGTTAGAATGAAGCCAAGCAGAAATAAGGGCTTTTCTTGTTTTTGGTGAACACATAGATTTGCCTGGTCCACCTGCTAAGGGAATTTGCATTACCAACAAGTAAGGCGTGTCTTGTTACACAATTGCTATGTAGACTTCAAAGTTTTCCATAATTCAGATGTGTTTGATTGTGGACAAAACTTTGAATGCATTATGCAGTCAAACCAATGCACGTCCCCAATAAATGTCTGTCTCGTGAGTTCTTGGGTCATTTTTTTTGTTTGAGTTCTTGATCGATGAAACAATATACAATTTGTGAGAATTGAACTTCAGCTACGTGCATCTATCCACTGATGTTGTATAATCACTGTTTAATAATAACTCACAATCAGATTTTGGTTGTTCTTCATTCTGAAGCTATGGGTACTTTGTAAGATTTGCATCTCTCTGGAATGACTGAAACGCCTTCTGGTGGATGTGGTACCTCAACAGTGCCTGTCCAAGCCTTCAGGGGCCCCTAAGAAACAGGGCTCTCACTATTTCACTACTATTTAGACTGAACTATTGATGACTCGCATCTCAAGACAGGGCACCCGTCTGTAATCACATTGAGTAACAAAATCAAATAGGGACACTTTAACATCAAAAAGAGAAAAAATGCTGTTTCATGATGACTTAGAGTACACACAATGTAAAATCAACTTTTTTTTTATAGCTTTTAACCATTAAAGTTGCTATTTGAGTTGTCCTGCACTCGAGTTTGTAGAAATATTTTGTTTACACCTAATCCCTTTTCCATGCCCACTGCTCACTGAATACCAGTTATTGCCAAAAATTCAGACTCTTAGTACATTTAGGCTTGAAAAAATATCCTGTTGTCATTTTTCAGTAGTAAATCTGCTGCTTGTGTGTAATGCCAATATGAAGGCTTCTCAGTTATGCAGTTTTGAACTAATTCTCGCGAGTTTCGTGAGTTCACAAACACAATTCAGAGTACTACACATACTGTATGTGGAAGTCAGGAAGTCAGTTGACCTATTATTAAAGTATTTTAGAGCAATATTGCAGTTTACAATGAACAAAATGCAAAATAATTATCTACATAACACTTGAAATACGCATAATAGATCTTCTTTAAGGTTATCCAACAGGCTAAAGTGCTTTGTACAGTTTTCATCATTTTAAATAACACTATATGCACTTAGCCCCCTGGTGGCTTCAGAGCCCCAAGCAATTACACAGGTAGGGCTGGCCCTGTACCTAAGTCAAACATGCACAGGACATTATGATAATTGCAACCAGGTAAAAGTTAACGTTAATTAGGGTCTTTTAAGATGCATCCTGATATCATAACATAAAGCAGAAGTTTATTTTATTTAACCTTTATTTAACCAGGAAAAGTCTCCTGTCCTGTTAAGGCCCACCTATTTTTTCCATTCTTGCCCAGTGTCTTTTAACTGTAATATTCCAGATTAAAACAAGTATTAAAAGAGTATACTTTGTTCAATATACATGTGTTATACACCGTTTGGTAGGTAAGAAATTCTAGTTTCTGGTGGTATAAATGGACACAATGTAAGTGGTACACAGGCAAAGCTATAGCGCTTGTAAAATTAATACAATTTTGTGTTTTTGATATAAAATATAATGCTTTATTTCAAATGGCTTTATCAAACACATACTTCATAAATATCAATTCCAAATTCACAACAGGTATTATCCTTCTGGTCAACAATATAAAGCATGCCTCTGTAGCTTTTTTTGTTTGTTTTTCGTCCATTGTAATGAATAGGAAATGAACCTCAAACAGTTCCTAAACAGTTAAGATTGAAATGTTTTTCTAGAGCGCCCTGGTCAACTTGTCCTTCTCATGTCCTGCATTGGCACAGTCAAGGATTGTTCTCTTCAAACCGCTGTGTTCTTTCTTATATCCTCATGCCCGTTCAGTTTCTACTCTCATGCATTCTTTTTTAGCCCTTCAATCGCTCGGCTTTACTCTGGGCCTGGAAGCTGGTGGTGGCAAAGTGGGAGGGTAGGCGAGTGGGAGGCAGCCAGGGAGATGGGACAGAGCAGGCTGGTAACACACAGCCACAGGCTGATGAAGGGGAGAGAGAGAGCATTTACATGTTTACAAGAGAGGTGATCAGTTGAAAGGCTGATCATTCAGTGACTGGTAAGAATCAAGAGGTAGGAAATGCAGTCTTTCCAGTTGTGTGGGGTGATGCAAAGGGCCACATCATTACTCAACATTTAGCTCTATAGAGTTCAGTTTTAACGGACAAACTTCAACATTAGATGGGGGTAGTGTGTTTTGTGTTTGCATTTCTGCTGAACTGAACTACGTTTCTTGTAAACTGAAATGAACCAATGAAGTGGTCAAATAGGCATTTGCAACGTAAAAGCACGTTGTTAAACTGCAGACTTCCCACAATCCAAATTGTTATTACGATCCAGAGAGCTGACTCCATCTGCTTTCTGTACATATAGTGACATATGATGGAGAGTACAATGTGTTCTAGGGCGTGGCTGGATACATTATTAAGGGGCTCCTCCAAAATAAGTTAAAACTACATCATACCTTTGTGATCTTAATAAGGCAGTTATTTTATTGTTTTTTTTTCGCAAAATTTACTGGCACAAAGTGTTCTCTTCCCTTTATGAACCTGAAGACTACTGTATCGGATTCTACAGTTTAACAGAAAAATAAACATTTTATTTTATTTATTTATATGACAATATAAGTTATGCATAAAGCTCAAATGGGTATGAACTTTGTCATTCACAATATCTTACACATTTGTCTAAAATATGCAGTGTCAGGAAGATTACTTTGAAAATGTTTTTAATTACAGAACACTGAATTCCTACACAATGTATGCACCACTTTTTTTAGGTCTAAATTTTGTACTACCATTTGTTCCTTTTATTTTCGGATAGTAACAGTATTCTAAATACCACCAAATGAAAAAGTTACTGCACCGGAATATCGAAATGTGTATTCTTAAATAATTTTGGGTACTTAAATTTAGTTACTTCCCAGCATCAAAAGGTGTTTACTTATATTGCATTTTGACATTACTATTATCATTACAGAGATGCTGCACCTCTCATAATAAAAAGATTCAGAATATGTCATCTGCTTAATTGAATTAACTGAAACAATATTGTTCTTTTATTTTATTTGGAATTCTGTCCCACCAAAATATAAAACATATACATGTATCTATTTACACCTTCAGTGTAACCCAATGAGACAAAAACAAACATAATTATATGACATAAAATATACAGGATATGTTTATACACTTAGCATTATCCAGCACAAGCTAAATATGCATGCAAAGTATGAAATACATTCATTTAACACCATCACAGTTTCACACTAAACTATAAAGCAGCAGCTACAAATGTAGATGCATAAAAGCTATACAAAATGCAGAGAAAGTCAGTATAAAATTATATAAATACAGAGAGATATTAAACCTAGTCCATATAAAATATAAATAGATTTTTGATTTGGTTTACATAGGAGAGGACCCTCTAGACCTGAATCTGTTAGATGTCATTTCCCCAAGTTTTGACAATACAAAAATGACAACCAAGTGGTCACTGGTCCAGGTCATTGCTGTCCCGACTACTGGGTCTATAGTGGGTCAGACAGAACTCTCGAATCCGTCCACAAGCCTCCACCATCTGTTCCTCTGGAACAGTCACCACAATACGGAAGAAGTTCGGGTACTCAAAAGCCTGAGGAGAGACACGGTTACAATCATTGTGTCAACTTTGAATGTAATTAGTGCACAAACTTAGAAAGAGAAAACACTTACTGATGCAGGAAGGCAGAAGACTGACTGTTCTGTCACCAGGCACTCAGTAAAGTCCACGTCGTTTTTAAAATCAGGAAAGTGCTCCATGTCAATGCCCACCTGCAAAATACATGGGTCGCAGGTGAAGTTAGAATTATAGTGAAAGCCATTGTAGTGGTGCAAGGCATTGTCAGACTCTATACTCACCATGAGGTACATGGCTCCAGAGGGCATGACAGGGTTCAGGCCTGGGACAGTAGACAACTCATTGAAGCAAATCTCTGAGTTGGACTGTCAGGAGAATCAGGAGAAAGTATAACCAAAAAGGAAGAATCAACATATTTTAAAGATTAGAGAGCTAGAGAGACAGTACAGAGGTGGTGTAATGGAGGAGGAAATAAAAGAAGGATGCACTCCCACCTTGAGGAAGCTGATGGTCCTGTTGTAGAAGCTCTGAGGTGTGTTGTTGAGGATACTCTCTAAAGCCCCCTGGACAATAGTACAGGCCCCAAGGATCCTCTGAGTCAATTTCACCAGGCCCTGTCGGATCTGCTCATGC